>OX336388.2:1910691281-1911941281 GCA_946902985.2 Meconema thalassinum | reverse complement strand
CGGTATTATGTTTCTGCACAATGGCTGTTCAGATATTAACCCACATTGCGGTAATGCAGTGATCAATGTAATATATATCGATGATTTTATACGGGAACTGGGCTATTCTTTCATAGACCACTATAGACGTATTCATAACTAATTTAAAACTCAATTCCACGCAGGAACATTATCGAAAAAAAGCAAAATATTAATGAAGCATAGAAATCTACTTCCATAATATTACCGGCACTCGAAAATGAGTACCTGTCTTGCACTTCAAATGACTGTGATTTTAATGGCTGTGTGGATAACATCTTGATCTGCGAATTATGTGGTCTTAGGTTCGAACCCCAGTCCCGGAAATTAATTTTGCTACCGGATTATCTATTTAAACGATATGTGAGGTGCGTTCAAAAAGTAACGAGCCGGAGGCATAGGCCTAATTACAGAAACCAGTACCTGTATGTTAGAAGTATTCGCCCTGGCTGTTGAGGCACTTGTCCCACTGTGACACGAGGTGGTGAATGGCTGTCTCATAAAATTCCCCGGGCTGCGATGTGAACCAGTTCCGCACGTACAGCTGGACTCGGCGTCCGAGGTGAATCGTTGGCACCGCAGAGCCCTTTTCAGGGGACCAATCATGGCGTAATCACAGGGAGAGAGGTCTGGACTGTATGGAGGGTGGCTGCGAACCTCCCATTTGAATTTCTGCAGGAGTGCCGCGACTTTGTTGACCGTATGAGGTCGTGCATTGTCGAGGAGCGACCACGGCGGCTATGACGTTCACTGTCGCTCGGCGGTCCTGGGTAATGAGTCCATCAACCAGCTGGACGTTGTCATCGGTAATGCAGGGGGGGGGGGCCCAGACCGGGAATCATCGGCTAACGACACCCGTCCTTCCCTGAAGCGCTTGTGCCACGCCTTGACCCTTGCAAGGGACATGCAGTGTTCGCCGTACACTTGTGACATTCGGCGATGAATGTCCATTCCCCCTACTCCTTCCGCGGTCAGAAACCGAACAACACCTCTTTGCTCTTCGTTTGACGCCTCCATGTCACTTTTTGCTATGCGACTGGCAGCGTTGGACGATTGACGCATGCTGGTGCTCGCTTTGTATCGTCACGTGACGTGTACGCGTGCCCTCTAGCGACGGGCTGTGACCTTCCACGCTCTGGTCGGAACCACACATTTTTACACACGCCACGATTAGCCGATGTTGTCACCGGTTTGCACATTCCAGCTTCCGGCTCGTTACATTTTGAACGCACCTTATATATCATAACATTATGCGTCATTTTAACAGAATCGACATGAAATTTCGATTTATCTAATTTTAATTACAATAGTTTGAACTAAGCAGGAGTTGAGAAATTTGATTGTATTGAATATTATTTCTAGTAGTCTATAGTTAGGCTAGAGACTATGGTTTCATTCCTCTCTTAATTTACAATTTAATATGTGATGTTTGGTCAAACATGTGTGACAGTAGCATATCTCCAATTCAATCTATCAAAATCATCATAGTTCCAGTATGAAAACGGAGCGTAAATTAACATTTAAAAATGTCCATGCTGTGTAGTATACTAGTAGGATAACATGTCACATGACTTCACAAACATTTCATCTCAATTTCATAGTAGGATAACATGTCAGATGTTACACATCATACGCGACTATTGTAAGGCTCGTATCTTTTTTCCATACATATCTGATTGAATGGTATCCAAATCGCTGGGTAGGTAGAGGTAAGCCAATTCCTTGGTCTCCACACTCACCGGATTTAGACCTTTTGGACATTCATTTTGTTTGGGGTATTGAAATTTGATGTTGTACTCATGTGCTATGGAGGATGTGTAAAATATTTAAACAAGTAGTTCCGTGAAGAACTATACAGCCTATTTTTATGTATCCTACTCATGTTAATTGCCTATATTAACATACAAAATTTCAGTTTGAAGGTTGTGATAGATCCGTATTGTACCCGTTCGTCCTGGGGATGCGATGACCCATCTGCTATTACATCGCATTCCTGGAGTTCCAGGACAGAGCGGAGTTAAATGAACCTCTAGTCAAATAAGGAATGTGTCGGAAATTCATCTGAGATATCGAAAAAGCAGTGGGTAACACGAGACAAAGTATCTCTAGGGTCGTTACGGGCTTAAGTTTAATAAAAAAATGCAAATATAAATGGGCGCCATCAACTGACCTCCTAGCAAACCACATCCTTTCCGGCTAAGCCTTAATCCAGACAAGGAAAGAAAAAGGAAAATCACACCATCATCAGATCACAGCTAAGATAAAAACAAATTTATTTCACTTTGATAGTCAGACAGACATTTTAAATATTCATCCTACCTGAGAGCATGGTCGAATGCCAACGTTAAATTGTCATTGTCCAAAAATCGAACCATCTCTTTTCTAATCAAAAGTATTTCATCCACATAAAACAGGAAAAATCTCTAAAGTTCTCTTGGGTTCTCAGGATCACTGTAGCACTATGTCTTTCGTCACTGACATTCGTGATACCTGAGACCTAATTTCTCTTTAAATTAACATCATGAATGTGGATTTGAAAAAAATTATTAATCTGTCTAAACATACACATTATAATCACATATTTTAAACATCACGTAATTTATGGCTTGCATGGCATAATTCAAATGTTGAATACGTTAGTAAAATGCTCCTAAACATCGAATAATTAATTTACACTATTTACATTGTCATTAATAATTGCTTGTTTGTGAATTACAGAAAATCCACTGCTCATTGGTTGTGATTATCATCATCATCAAAGTTAAATATATCTCACATTAATTCTCATCTCAAAATTCAACATATTCCTGTCAGAATCATGAACTCATCACCATTAAATCATTCAAATGAAAATTATTATCATCACTTCATTATACTTTCTAATTATTCACACACTCTTATTTTATCATCTTCTTCAGATTAAATCATCTTAAATCATCAATATAAATTATTTAATTCCTCAACTCAAGTCGCAATTCCTTTAATTCATATCTCAATTAAATTTATTTTAATTCCATATAAATTCATTAATCATTAGCTTCTTTAATTAATTATCGCCTTCTAATTCAGTTATTCATCATCTATCCAATCATCTATTAATTTATTTAAATCAGTTTATTTATTCAATCTTTAATTCATCCATTTATTTAATTCGTTGATTTATTCCAAAATTTAATTTATCAATTTATTTAAATTTTATTCTTCTGGTTATTCAGATTTTTATTATTTAATCTAGTCATTCTGATTTTTATTTCATTAGGTCAGATCATTAATATGCTTAAATTTCAGATTATTATTTCATTAATTATTATTCTCAGAAAATCTTGTATTATCAACTTTATTTATTTGTTTAATTTCCTAACAAATTGTTTAATATGGTTTTATAGAACGTTGTCTTACAGTTTTATCACTTCCAAGTTATATCTCGTATTTAATTATCATGCCAAAAAATATTATTGCCTTCACGACATCACGTTGGATCTGACTATCCACAACGACATTATATATCCTCAATTCTTCAAATATCACATTTGAATACCACAATTATTCCACAAAACTCCATAAATATTCAGCGCATACAGCATGAATCTCAACAATTACGCTAGACTGGGTTCGACAACCTCATGTCTGCCTCAAAATACATTAGCAACATTGCAACTATCACTTGGCATCTTCCACAAAATGCCTATCACAAACTTCACTTAACCATGTTGCATGATCTACAAATAATATATAACTGGCTTCAAATTATCAACGCACACAATCTCCAATAACTGTAATTACTCTGATCACATCTAGACAACTTCTTAAACAATTGGAAAAAATATTACCTTAGTAATTCAAGATCTGCTTTCCAATAGCATAAATTCTCTTACAATTCTCATAATTCACATCACAGAAAAACACCAATGTGCTATAATCTCTCATATCAAAATCTGCAATACTGATCTGCCTTAAAATAAATCTGACCATTAATGATTCATCTTACAAGATTCAATTACTTTAAATCCTTCTCAAAGGTATCCAACACAATTATGAAAATCATCAAAAGCATCAGCTGTACCAGCTGTTAAACTGAAAGTACTCTCAAAAGAGTATAGTAACAAAATATTGGATTGGCAAACAAGAATTACTAAATGTAATCCTGCTGACATTTATCTTTACTTTATTTAACACAATTTCGACTGATATGTGACTAGTAGTTCCTTGTTTGATCCTCTTACAATCTCAAGTACACTCGGGTGATAAAAATGAGTCCCTCAATGGCAAGTAAGATGAGTAACCACCGTACAGACGTATAAATACGAAAGACCTTGCCCCGTCGACTAACATGATAGTGCCCTGAACGATGGGTAAGATGAGTAACCACCACACAATCGTATAAATACGAAAGACCCCATCTCGAAGACTAAATGAGTGAATGTACCAGATAGGAATCAACAAGTCTCTAGTTGTCATATAAAAGCGATATTCATTCACTAAAGTGAATAACATCTTAATATCTCCAAACAATCCAATGGAAAAAATCCCTACTGATGAATAATACACACTCGCTAGTATGCAATGAACTGACGAAGTAATTTAGATAATCAATTGCAGATCACGAGTTCGAAATACTCGTCACACAAAAACAACTATTCATGAAAACTATCCTTGCTAGAAAAATGTCTAAAAGACCAAACATCTGCTTAAGAAAGCCAACCAATGGTGATAATTTCGTATAATGATGCCTGCCATATCATATAGTCACGCCATATTCTAGCAAAATTTCGAAGCATATCAAGTCAAAGCTATGTCTAAATAATCGTATCACTCCTATTAGAAAAATATACATGTGTGCCCAGTATTCATGAAATAATCATATCAGGAAGTTATAACTCTTACAGTACCTTCTCATAATCAGCTGTTATTAAATTTCAAAGATCGTCGATTTTCCTTATGTAATGAATTTCTCGAAAGATCGGCGTGAATATCATTCCACCCACGCAATGACGATTGCCTTCGAATCCCAAGTGAATCAGCTGGACCTCCTCTTCTTCAGGAATCGAATCCATCGCTCTGTGGTGCCATCGCGTCTGTGTCTTCGTTTACTCCGACATGATAAACTGCTGGTTATCCATAGCGGATACTGTCCAAATCCTCACGAAATGTTCATAGAAACAGTGGATCCCCTATTCCTCTTCTACGTTACGCCACTGTTCCATACAATGTTCGGTTTGAGTGTTGAAAGTTCAATCTCCAATAACTGCTAAGTCTCACTTTCATAAAATAAAATTTTATATGAGAGTGTCTAAGTTTATGAAACACCCTGTATCTGTGTTCGTACTCGGTAATTTATAACACTTCATAAGAAAGAATTGCATTAATGCACGAGCCAATGTTCATAAGTGCGTATGCTTATAACATTTAGTTTGCCTAAAATCTTTAATGTTACTTGGAATGCGTTATGAAATGCATAGTCGTAATGTCATTAAGAAAAATAAGAAAAACTATGTTCATCTGAAGTTCACAGTTGCAGTATCCCGTAACTATATGCCTGTACAATTTGATTATTGAATATAAGTTCCAACTCAATGTTGTAATGAAGTTCAGCTTCTATCATAATGCTTGCGTATAAAATTGGAAATAACCCGCTCGTCTCTACTGCAATGCTCTAGAATAATCTCCGCCTAAAGCTGGCCTCGCCATGTCGCTCTGCTATGCTGTTCTGCGTAACCAAAATGCAGCTTGAAATAAGTTCTCCAACTCGTTTTACAGTTCTGTTCTAAACCCCGGCCTTCTCATGCTTGCTTGACCCGTACAGCTGGTTCTGTAACCGGTCTTCGCGCTTCCTACTGCGGGTGTCTGCCTGGCTCACTGACCTACTTTTCGTTCGCTGCTTAGTGAAGTCAAAACTTGTCGCTTTCACTTTCCGTGACAAAAGCTGTTCGCTGCGCGACCTTTACCATACGCTCGGCATATGTCCTACTCATCTCGCTGTACTTGACTCTCTTGCTAACTGTACTCAACTCCTCTGCTTACAGAGCTCGACTGACTGTCTCTAGACTGCATTGACCTGCACCTCCCCGGCACAGTCACGTGACGTTCTCCCCACCTCTGTGGTCTTGCGTCACAAATATAATCTCGAACCCCGATCATCTCGGCTATTAAGTTGTAAAATAACTTAAGGGTTATCTGACTTCCTTCAAATTATTACCATATGTAATGCTTGTTATATCTTCTCTTCTGAGATGTTTAAATACCATGTTCCGTATAGATCTTAATAAAGCTTCATATTTCCATCCATAATTCCATCTGCTTACTGCTGTCAGTGCCTTCTTAATCCTAGACCTTCTACGTCATATTGACATTCCTCTTGACTCGATCTGAGCGCTATCTTCTCATAACTCTTCTCAAAATCTCAACTACGGCTTAATGTCTGCTGGCGTAGCCGATAGCCTCAACTAGGTATCGGGTACATCTCTCCCGTACATCTCCTTTTTTAAAATCAGGATTGAGAAAAAAGATACACTCTCAGGCATTCTATATATAACACATGTACACGATAGCTCTACAATCCTCTTATTCAGCATGATGGTACTTTCTGACTCTCAACAATGATGATTGACTTCCAATGATTAGCATCGTGATTCTGTATTACTTTGACGTCTATTTATTCCTTCACTACTCGTGCTTGCTCGATTGACATCTCTGACTGTCTCCTCGGGTGGTGCACTAGGCTGTCTACTTTCTTGCCACGATCTCTCATATTCACGATTATCTCGTCTTTCATTTGGCTCATTTCTTCGGCCATCCTGCCTGTCGTTCCGATTATACTGTTGACCTTGGCTCCAGTTGATTCTACCACGATATCTATTGTTGTATCTATTCCTATCTTGGTATCTGGAATTCTGATTATAGTTTCTGTATCGGCTGTCTCTTGCGTCCTGATCGTATGGCCTCTCATATGGTCCTCTATATCGATCATTTCCCCGAACGTTATGGATGTTTCCTCGATTTCCTTTGTTCCTTCTGTTTCCCCAGGAATCTCTTCTGTCCGTTTGAGCTGCGTTATCAACGACTACCGCATTTACCTCTTGCGTGTTTCGATTGTCGTTTCTTGCATTTCTAGGTGTAACTTGAGCGCTTGTATAGTCTAATCGCCGTAAAATGTCGTCATAGTGCTCAAGTGTGTTTGCTCCCGATGCTATGAGTGAACGCTGTACCTCAATCGGTAACTGTCTCGCTATAGCTTGCAAAAGCTCTTCTTCTGGCAATGGATGAATCAGAAACTGTAATTTAGCCAATTGTGAAGTAAAATAATTGGCATAATGCGTCGGATGTGACGTAGAATAACGCTTCGAGTACATTTCTGCTCTTACGTTCAGCTGATCCTCTGCACTCCAAAATCTCCTTAAGAATGCCATTGCAAATTGCTCCATATTCGCAAAATTGTTTCGGAATGCTCCAAACCAAGTTAACGCAGGCCCGTCTAAGGCGCGTTCGACTGTCCTTAGTTCTCTCTCCTTGGCTACTCTATGTTCCGCCATGTAGTGGCGAATATCTCGCAGAAATTCGACTGGTGTGACTCCTGTGTTTCCTGAAAACTTCCTCGGCTTGTCATCCAGATTTATGATAATGGTAACTGGACCTGAGTATCGTTCACTTGTACCCAACGTACTCCTATTCGAATTCAGATTATCCTGAGGGGTTGAACTTGCCCTTTCGAATGTCACATTCTGTTGCGTTTGACGGTCTTCTCCCATGCTAACTTCTTGATTACTCATACTGCGGTCTATCGGTGTCTGATTTATCGATATTTCCCCTGATGTAATATTTTGACTTGAGAAACTATTAATCATAGATTCTAGTTTAGTTATCCTATCTTCTCCCAATTACTCTACGGTCTTGACCTGAGTCTTCAACTCGTCTAACGACGTAACATTCTGCGTTTTGTTACTCTCGTCTAAATCGTTTCTCAACTTGTCTATCTTGTCCTCTCATGTATTCTTTACTGACGCGACTTGTTCCTTTAACAGATCAAAATCTGTCCTAAATAGAGTTGAATCTACCTTCATCGCTTCCTTGTTCTCCGTAAATCTCGCTTCTAAGTTCGCCATACCAGCGATTAATTTCTCATCTAATCCTGCACGTTTTTCTTCTGCTTCGGCATCGACCTCACTATACCGTTCTTCCACGATTGCACCGACTCTATTTTTGAATAAAACTAAGTTTTCATTAACCTTTTGCTCTATATCATCATCCATTTTCCTAATATCTTTCTGCAATTGATTCTCTAATGATTTTAAATTAGAATTAACCTCTCCTAAGACTTCCTCTTTAATGGTCCCAATTACTGACTTCAAACCTTTAATCTCATTACCTAGATTCATCTCTAGACCTTTGATTTTAGTTTCGAAAGATACTTCGGTAGACCACTCTTGAATATTGCCTACATCTGCCACTAAACCATCAATGTCGAATCTTAACTTCGATACATCCGATTTAATGTCTTTCTGTATAGACATAACGTCTGTTCTTAAAGTAAGAATGTTTTCTTCTCCTCTACTTTCTAATTCCATAATATTCTTTCTTAATATTTGAACATTTTCCTCTCCTTTCATATTTACTGCAATTATATCTAATTGTAAAGTCTTAAGCATTTCATTATTCTTTAAAGTTAATCTATTCTCTAACCTAGTTAACTTGTTTTCCAACTCTGTGTTAGTTTCTTCACTACGAGCTTGTAATTTCTCTTCCAATGATTTAAAACTATCCTTCAAGTTAGCTTCACTATTTGACTGTAATCTTTCTTCTAATTATTTAAAATTATCCTTCAAGTTAGCTTCACTACTAGACTGTAACCTAGTCTCTAATGACTTTAAATTTTCTTCACTAGTTGACTGTAATAATTTTAAATTTTCTTCATCACTAGTCTGTAATGCTTGCACATTTTCTTTACATCTAGCTTCTAACCTAGCTTCTGAACTATTTATCTGTTCTTTAACTTCGGTTTCCATTTTAGAAATAGTTTCTGCAATACCAGACATGCCACTCTGTAACTCTCTTAACACCTTAGCTAAATCTTCCGGCAACATAATTATATTTTCAATAGACGTTTTATTCAGAGACGTTAGACAACAACACATCACAATGTCTCAATTCCTGCATTCACTTGGGTATAGGAAAAATGACTTATAACTAACATGATATAATACTAATACGATTAACATGAACACTGGAATGGGCACACAAGTATATTGTCTGACTACGTTTAATAAATTTTGTAACACCATTAAATGAACTTGAGATCAGTCTCTCAGTAATCTAAATCTGATGTGATTCCATAGAATAAACAAAATCGAAGCCGCACAGGTGGGTAAAGCCAATTCTCCCTCTCTCTCTCTGTACCCGTTCGTCCTGGGGATGCGATGACCCATCTGCTATTACATCGCATTCCTGGAGTTCCAGGACAGAGCGGAGTTAAATGAACCTCTAGTCAAATAAGGAATGTGTCGGAAATTCATCTGAGATATCGAAAGAGCAGTGGGTAACACGAGACAAAGTATCTCTAGGGTCGTTACGGGCTTAAGTTTAATAAAAAAATGCAAATATTAATGGGCGCCATCAACTGACCTCCTAGCAAACCACATCCTTTCCGGTTAAGCCTTAATCAAGACAAGGAAAGAAAAAGGAAAATCACACCATCATCAGATCACAACTAAGATAAAAACAAATTTATTTCACTTTGATATTCAGACAGACATTTTAAATATTCATCCTACCTGAGAGCATGGTCGAATGCCAACGTTAAATTGTCATTGTCCAAAAATCGAACCATCTCTTTTCTAATCAAAAGTATTTCATCCACATAAAACAGGAAAAATCTCTAAAGTTCTCTTGGGTTCTCAGGATCACTGTAGCACTATGTCTTTCGTCACTGACATTCGTGATACCTGAGACCTAATTTCTCTTTAAATTAACATCATGAATGTGGATTTGAAAAAAATTATTAATCTGTCGAAACATACACATTATAATCACATATTTTAAACATCACGTAATTTATGGCTTGCATGGCATAATTCAAATGTTGAATACGTTAGTAAAATGCTCCTTAACATCGAATAATTAATTTACACTATTTACATTGTCATTAATAATTGCTTGTTTGTGAATTACAGAAAATCCACTGCTCATTGGTTGTGATCATCATCATCATCAAAGTTAAATATTTCTCACATTAATTCTCATCTCAAAATTCAACATATTCCTGTCAGAATCATTAACTCATCACCATTAAATCATTTAAATGAAAATTATTATCATCACTTCATTATACTTTCTAATTATTCACACACTCTTATTTTATCATCTTCTTCAGATTAAATCATCTTAAATCATCAATATAAATTATTTAATTCCTCAACTCAAGTTGCAATTCCTTTAATTCATATCTCAATTAAATTTATTTTAATTCCATATAAATTCATTAATCATTAGCTTCTTTAATTAATTATCGCCTACTAATTCAGTTATTCATCATCTATCCAATCATCTATTAATTTATTTAAATCAGTTTATTTATTCAATCTTTAATTCATCCATTTATTTAATTCGTTGATTTATTCCAAAATTTAATTTATCAATTATTTAAATTTTATTCTTCTGGTTATTCAGATTTTTATTATTTAATCTAGTCATTCTGATTTTTATTTCATTAGGTCAGATCATTAATATGCTTAAATTTCAGATTATTATTTCATTAATTATTATTCTCAGAAAATCTTGTATTATCAACTTTATTTATTTGTTTAATTTCCTAACAAATTGTTTAATATGGTTTTATAGAACGTTGTCTTACAGTTTTATCACTTCCAAGTTATATCTCGTATTTAATTATCATGCCAAAAAATATTATTGCCTTCACGACATCACGTTGGATCTGACTATCCACAACGACATTATATATCCTCAATTCTTCAAATATCACATTTGAATACCACAATTATTCCACAAAACTCCATAAATATTCAGCGCATACAGCATGAATCTCAAAAATTACGCTAGACTGGGTTCGACAAGCCCATGTCTGCCTCAAAATACATTAGCAACATTGCAACTATCACTTGGCAACTTCCACAAAATGCCTATCACAAACTTCACTTAACCATGTTGCATGATCTACAAAAAATATATAACTGGCTTCAAATTATCAACGCACACAATCTCCAATAACTGTAATTACTCTGATCACATCTAGACAACTTCTTAAACAATTGGAAAAAATATTACCTTAGTAATTCAAGATCTGCTTTCAAATAGCATAAATTCTCTTACAATTCTCATAATTCACATCACAGAAAAACACCAATGTGCTATAATCTCTCATACCAAAATCTGCAATACTGATCTGCCTTAAAATAAATCTGACCATTAATGATTGATCTTACAAGATTCAATTACTTTAAATCCTTCTCAAAGGTATCCAACACAATTATGAAAATCATCAAAAGCATCAGCTGTACCAGCTGTTAAACTGAAAGTACTCTCAAAAGAGTATAGCAACAAAATATTGGATTGGCAAACAAGAATTACTAAATGTAACCCTGCTGACATTTATCTTTACTTTATTTAACACAATTTCGACTGATATGTGACTAGTAGTTCCTTGTTTGATCCTCTTACAATCTCAAGTACACTCGGGTGATACAAATGAGTCCCTCAATGGCAAGTAAGATGAGTAACCAACGTACAGACGTATAAATACGAAAGACCTTGCCCCGTCGACTAACATGATAGTGCCCTGAACGATGGGTAAGATGAGTAACCACCATACAATCGTATAAATACGAAAGACCCCATCACGAAGACTAAATGAGTGAATGTACCAGATAGGAATCAAAAAGTCTCTAGTTGTCATATAAAAGCGATATTCATTCACTAAAGTGAATAACATCTTAATATCTCCAAACAATCCAATGGAAAAAATCCCTACTGATGAATAATAAACACTCGCTAGTATGCAATGAACTGACGAAGTAATTTAGATAATCAATTGCAGATCACGAGTTCGAAATACTCGTCACACAAAAAAAAAACTATTCATGAAAACTATCCTTGCTAGAAAAATGTCTAAAAGACCAAACATCTGCTTAATAAAGCCAACCAATGGTGATAATTTCGTATAATGATGCCTGCCATATCATATAGTCACGCCATATTCTAGCAAAATTTCGAAGCATATCAAGTCAAAGCTATGTCTAAATAATCGTATCACTCCTATTAGAAAAATATACATGTGTGCCCAGTATTCATGAAATAATCATATCAGGAAGTTATAACTCTTACAGTACCTTCTCATAATCAGCTGTTATTAAATTTCAAAGATCGTCGATTTTCCTTATGTAATGAATTTCTCGAAAGATCGGCGTGAATATCATTCCACCCACGCAATGACGATTGCCTTCGAATCCCAAGTGAATCAGCTGGACCTCCTCTTCTTCAGGAATCGAATCCATCGCTCTGTGGTGCCATCGCGTCTGTGTCTTCGTTTACTCCGACATGATAAACTGCTGGTTATCCATAGCGGATACTGTCCAAATCCTCACGAAAAAGTTCATAGAAACAGTGGATCCCCTATTCCTCTTCTACGTTACGCCACTGTTCCATACAATGTTCGGTTTGAGTGTTGAAAGTTCAATCTCCAATAACTGCTAAGTCTCACTTTCATAAAATAAAATTTTATATGAGAGTGTCTAAGTTTATGAAACACCCTGTATCTGTGTTCGTACACGGTAATTTATAACACTTCATAAGAAAGAATTGCATTAATGCACGAGCCAATGTTCATAAGTGCATATGCTTATAACATTTAGTTTGCCTAAAATCGTTAATGTTACTTGGAATGCGTTATGAAATGCATAGTCGTAATGTCATTAAGAAAAATAAGAAAAACTATGTTCATCTGAAGTTCACAGTTGCAGTATCCCGTAACTATATGCCTGTACAATTTGATTATTGAATATAAGTTTCAACTCAATGTTGTAATGAAGTTCAGCTTCTATCATAATGCTTGCGTATAAAATTGGAAATAACCCGCTCGTCCCTACTGCAATGCTCTAGAATAATCTCCGCCTAAAGCTGGCCTCGCCATGTCGCTCTGCTATGCTGTTCTGCGTAACCAAAATGCAGCTTGAAATAAGTTCTCCAACTCGTTTTACAGTTCTGTTCTAAACCCCGGCCTTCTCATGGTTGCTTGACCCGTACAGCTGGTTCTGTAACCGGTCTTCACGCTGCCTACTGCGGGTGTCTGCCTGGCTCACTGACCTACTTTTCGTTCGCTGCTTAGTGAAGTCAAAACTTGTCGCTTTCACTTTCCGTGACAAAAGCTGTTCGCTGCGCGACCTTTACCATACGCTCGGCATATGTCCTACTCAGCTCGCTGTACTTGACTCTCTTGCTAACTGTACTCAACTCCTCTGCTTACAGAGCTCGACTGACTGTCTCTAGACTGCATTGACCTGCACCTCCCCGGCACAGTCACGTGATGTTCTCCCCACCTATGTGGTCTTGCGTCACAAATATAATCTCGAACCCCGATCACCTCGGCTATTAAGTTGTAAAATAACTTAAGGGTTATCTGACTTCCTTCAAATTATTACCATATGTAATGCTTGTTATATCTTCTCTTCTGAGATGTTTAAATACCATGTTCCGTATAGATCTTAATAAAGCTTCATATTTCCATCCATAATTCCATCTGCTTACTGCTGTCAGTGCCTTCTTAATCCTAGACCGTCTACGTCATATTGACATTCCTCTTGACTCGATCTGAGCGCTATCTTCTCATAACTCTTCTCAAAATCTCAACTACGGCTTAATGTCTGCTGGCGTAGCCGATAGCCTCAACTAGGTATCGGGTACATCTCTCCCGTACATCTCCTTTTTTAAAATCAGGATTGAGAAAAAAAATACACTCTCAGGCATTCTATATATAACACATGTACACGATAGCTCTACAATCCTCTTATTCAGCATGATGGTACTTTCTGACTCTCAACAATGATGATTGACTTCCAATGATTAGCATCGTGATTCTGTATTACTTTGACGTCTATTTATTCCTTCACTACTCGTGCTTGCTCGATTGACATCTCTGACTGTCTCCTCGGGTGGTGCACTAGGCTGTCTACTTTCTTGCCACGATCTCTCATATTCACGATTATCTCGTCTTTCATTTGGCTCATTTCTTCGGCCATCCTGCCTGTCGTTCCGATTATACTGTTGACCTTGGCTCCAGTTGATTCTACCACGATATCTATTGTTGTATCTATTCCTATCTTGGTATCTGGAATTCTGATTATAGTTTCTGTATCGGCTGTCTCTTGCGTCCTGATCGTATGGCCTCTCATATGGTCCTCTATATCGATCATTTCCCCGAACGTTATGGATGTTTCCTCGATTTCCTTCGTTCCTTCTGTTTCCCCAGGAATCTCTTCTGTCCGTTTGAGCTGCGTTATCAACGACTACCGCATTCACCTCTTGCGTGTTTCGATTGTCGTTTCTTGCATTTCTAGGTGTAACTTGAGCGCTTGTATAGTCTAATCGCCGTAAAATGTCGTCATAGTGCTCAAGTGTGTTTGCTCCCGATGCTATGAGTGAACGCTGTACCTCAATCGGTAACTGTCTCGCTATAGCTTGCAAAAGCTCTTCTTCTGGCAATGGATGAATCAGAAACTGTAATTTAGCCAATTGTGAAGTAAAATAATTGGCATAATGCGTCGGATGTGACGTAGAATAACGCTTCGAGTACATTTCTGCTCTTACGTTCAGCTGATCCTCTGCACTCCAAAATCTCCTTAAGAATGCCATTGCAAATTGCTCCATATTCGCAAAATTGTTTCGGAATGCTCCAAACCAAGTTAACGCAGGCCCGTCTAAGGCGCGTTCGACTATCCTTAGTTCTCTCTCCTTGGCTACTCTATGTTCCGCCATGTAGTCGCGAATATCTCGCAGAAATTCGACTGGTGTGACTCCTGTGTTTCCTGAAAACTTCCTCGGCTTGTCATCCAGATTTATGATAATGGTAACTGGACCTGAGTATCGTTCACTTGTACCCAACGTACTCCTATTCGAATTCAGATTATCCTGAGGGGTTGAACTTGCCCTTTCGAATGTCACATTCTGTTGCGTTTGACGGTCTTCTCCCATGCTAACTTCTTGATTACTCATACTGCGGTCTATCGGTGTCTGATTTATCGATATTTCCCCTGATGTAATATTTTGACTTGAGAAACTATTAATCATAGATTCTAGTTTAGTTATCCTATCTTCTGCCAATTTCTCTACGGTCTTGACCTGAGTCTTCAACTCGTCTAACGACGTAACATTCTGCGTTTTGTTACTCTCGTCTAAATCGTTTCTCAACTTGTCTATCTTGTCCTCGCATGTATTCTTTACTGACGCGACTTGTTCCTTTAATAGATCAAAATCTGTCCTAAATAGAGTTGAATCTACCTTCATCGCTTCCTTGTTCTCCGTAAATCTCGCTTCTAAGTTCGCCATACCAGCGATTAATTTCTCATCTAATCCTGCACGTTTTTCTTCTGCTTCGGCATCGACCTCACTATACCGTTCTTCCACGATTGCACCGACTCTATTTTTGAATAAAACTAAGTTTTCATTAACCTTTTGCTCTATATCATCATCCATTTTCCTAATATCTTTCTGCAATTGATTCTCTAATGATTTTAAATTAGAATTAACCTCTCCTAAGACTTCCTCTTTAATGGTCCCAATTACTGACTTCAAACCTTTAATCTCATTACCTAGATTCATCTCTAGACCTTTGATTTTAGCTTCGAAAGATACTTCGGTAGACCACTCTTGAATATTGCCTACATCTGCCACTAAACCATCAATGTCGAATCTTAACTTCGATACATCCGATTTAATGTCTTTCTGTATAGACATAACGTCTGTTCTTAAAGTATGAATGTTTTCTTCTCCTCTACTTTCTAATTCCATAATATTCTTTCTTAATATTTGAACATTTTCCTCTCCTTTCATATTTACTGCAATTATATCTAATTGTAAAGTCTTAAGCATTTCATTATTCTTTAAAGTTAATCTATTCTCTAACCTAGTTAACTTGTTTTCCAACTCTGTGTTAGTTTCTTCACTACGAGCTTGTAATTTCTCTTCCAATGATTTAAAACTATCCTTCAAGTTAGCTTCACTATTTGACTGTAATCTTTCTTCTAATTATTTAAAATTATCCTTCAAGTTAGCTTCACTACTAGACTGTAACCTAGTCTCTAATGACTTTAAATTTTCTTCACTAGTTGACTGTAATAATTTTAAATTTTCTTCATCACTAGTCTGTAATGCTTGCACATTTTCTTTACATCTAGCTTCTAACCTAGCTTCTGAACTATTTATCTGTTCTTTAACTTCCGTTTCCATTTTAGAAATAGTTTCTGCAATACCAGACATGCCACTCTGTAACTCTCCTAACACCTTAGCTAAATCTTCCGGCAACATAATTATATTTTCAATAGACGTTTTATTCAGAGACGTTAGACAACAACACATCACAATGTCTCAATTCCTGCATTCACTTGGGTATAGGAAAAATGACTTATAACTAACATGATATAATACTAATACGATTAACATGAACACTGGAATGGGCACACAAGTATATTGTCTGACTAAGTTTAATAAATTTTGTAACACCATTAAATGAACTTGAGATCAGTCTCTCAGTAATCTTAATCTGATGTGATTCCATAGAATAAACAAAATCGAAGCCCCACAGGCGGGTAAAGCCAATTCTCCCTCTCTCTCTCTGTACCCGTTCGTCCTGGGGATGCGATGACCCATCTGCTATTACATCGCATTCCTGGAGTTCCAGGACAGAGCGGAGTTAAATGAACCTCTAGTCAAATAAGGAATGTGTCGGAAATTCATCTGAGATATCGAAAAAGCAGTGGGTAACACGAGACAAAGTATCTCTAGGGTCGTTACGGGCTTAAGTTTAATAAAAAAAAAAATGCAAATATAAATGGGCGCCATCAACTGACCTCCTAGCAAACCACATCCTTTCCGGTTAAGCCTTAATCAAGACAAGGAAAGAGAAAGGAAAATCACACCATCATCAGATCACAACTAAGATAAAAACAAATTTATTTCACTTTGATAGTCAGACAGACATTTTAAATATTCATCCTACCTGAGAGCATGGTCGAATGCCAACGTTAAATTGTCATTGTCCAAAAATCGAACCATCTCTTTTCTAATCAAAAGTATTTCATCCACATAAAACAGGAAAAATCTCTAAAGTTCTCTTGGGTTCTCAGGATCACTGTAGCACTATGTCTTTCGTCACTGACATTCGTGATACCTGAGACCTAATTTCTCTTTAAATTAACATCATGAATGTGGATTTGAAAAAAATTAATAATCTGTCTAAACATACACATTATAATCACATATTTTAAACATCACGTAATTTATGGCTTGCATGACATAATTCAAATGTTGAATACGTTAGTAAAATGCTCCTTAACATCGAATAATTAATTTACACTATTTACATTGTCATTAATAATTGCTTGTTTGTGAATTACAGAAAATCCACTGCACATTGGTTGTGATCATCACCATCATCAAAGTTAAATATTTCTCACATTAATTCTCATCTCAAAATTCAACATATTCCTGTCAGAATCATTAACTCATCACCATTAAATCATTTAAATGAAAATTATTATCATCACTTCATTATACTTTCTAATTATTCACACACTCTTATTTTATCATCTTCTTCAGATTAAATCATCTTAAATCATCAATATAAATTATTTAATTCCTCAACTCAAGTTGCAATTCCTTTAATTCATATCTCAATTAAATTTATTTTAATTCCATATAAATTCATTAATCATTAGCTTCTTTAATTAATTATCGCCTTCTAATTCAGTTATTCATCATCTATCCAATCATCTATTAGTTTATTTAAATCAGTTTATTTATTCAATCTTTAATTCATCCATTTATTTAATTCGTTGATTTATTCCAAAATTTAATTTATCAATTATTTAAATTTTATTCTTCTGGTTATTCAGATTTTTATTATTTAATCTAGTCATTCTGATTTTTATTTCATTAGGTCAGATCATTAATATGCTTAAATTTCAGATTATTATTTCATTAATTATTATTCTCAGAAAATCTTGTATTATCAACTTTATTTATTTGTTTAATTTCCTAACAAATTGTTTAATATGGTTTTATAGAACGTTGTCTTACAGTTTTATCACTTCCAAGTTATATCTCGTATTTAATTATCATGCCAAAAAATATTATTGCCTTCACGACATCACGTTGGATCTGACTATCCACAACGACATTATATATCCTCAATTCTTCAAATATCACATTTGAATACCACAATTATTCCACAAAACTCCATAAATATTCAGCGCATACAGCATGAATCTCAACAATTACGCTAGACTGGGTTCGACAAGCCCATGTCTGCCTCAAAATACATTAGCAACATTGCAACTATCACTTGGCAACTTCCACAAAATGCCTATCACAAACTTCACTTAACCATGTTGCATGATCTACAAAAAATATATAACTGGCTTCAAATTATCAACGCACACAATCTCCAATAACTGTAATTACTCTGATCACATCTAGACAACTTCTTAAACAATTGGAAAAAATATTACCTTAGTAATTCAAGATCTGCTTTCAAATAGCATAAATTCTCTTACAATTCTCATAATTCACATCACAGAAAAACACCAATGTGCTATAATCTCTCATATCAAAATCTGCAATACTGATCTGCCTTAAAATAAATCTGACCATTAATGATTGATCTTACAAGATTCAATTACTTTAAATCCTTCTCAAAGGTATCCAACACAATTATGAAAATCATCAAAAGCATCAGCTGTACCAGCTGTTAAACTGAAAGTACTTTCAAAAGAGTATAGCAACAAAATATTGGATTGGCAAACAAGAATTACTAAATGTAACCCTGCTGACATTTATCTTTACTTTATTTAACACAATTTCGACTGATATGTGACTAGTAGTTCCTTGTTTTATCCTCTTACAATCTCAAGTACACTCGGGTGATAAAAATGAGTCCCTCAATGGCAAGTAAGATGAGTAACCACCGTACAGACGTATAAATACGAAAGACCTTGCCCCGTCGACTAACATGATAGTGCCCTGAACGATGGGTAAGATGAGTAACCGCCATACTATCGTATAAATACGAAAGACCCCATCAGGAAGACTAAATGAGTGAATGTACCAGATAGGAATCAAAAAGTCTCTAGTTGTCATATAAAAGCGATATTCATTCACTAAAGTGAATAACATCTTAATATCTCCAAACAATCCAATGGAAAAAATCCCTACTGATGAATAATACACACTCGCTAGTATGCAATGAACTGACGAAGTAATTTAGATAATCAATTGCAGATCACGAGTTCGAAATACTCGTCACACAAAAAAAAAACTATTCATGAAAACTATCCTTGCTAGAAAAATGTCTAAAAGACCAAACATCTGCTTAATAAAGCCAACCAATGGTGATAATTTCGTATAATGATGCCTGCCATATCATATAGTCACGCCATATTCTAGCAAAATTTCGAAGCATATAAAGTCAAAGCCATGTCTAAATAATCGTATCACTCCTATTAGAAAAATATACATGTGTGCCCAGTATTCATGAAATAATCATATCAGGAAGTTATAACTCTTACAGTACCTTCTCATAATCAGCTGTTATTAAATTTCAAAGATCGTCGATTTTCCTTATGTAATGAATTTCTCGAAAGATCGGCGTGAATATCATTCCACCCACGCAATGACGACTGCCTTCGAATCCCAAGTGAATCAGCTGGACCTCCTCTTCTTCAGGAATCGAATCCATCGCTCTGTGGTGCCATCGCGTCTCTGTCTTCGTTTACTCCGACATGATAAACTGCTGGTTATCCATAGCGGATACTGTCCAAATCCTCACGAAAAAGTTCATAGAAACAGCGGATCCCCTATTCCTCTTCTACGTTACGCCACTGTTCCATACAATGTTCGGTTTGAGTGTTGAAAGTTCAATCTCCAATAACTGCTAAGTCTCACTTTCATAAAATAAAATTTTATATGAGAGTGTCTAAGTTTATGAAACACCCTGTATCTGTGTTCGTACTCGGTAATTTATAACACTTCATAAGAAAGAATTGCATTAATGCACGAGCCAATGTTCATAAGTGCATATGCTTATAACATTTAGTTTGCCTAAAATCGTTAATGTTACTTGGAATGCGTTATGAAATGCATAGTCGTAATGTCATTAAGAAAAATAAGAAAAACTATGTTCATCTGAAGTTCACAGTTGCAGTATCCCGTAACTATATGCCTGTACAATTTGATTATTGAATATAAGTTCCAACTCAATGTTGTAATGAAGTTCAGCTTCTATCATAATGCTTGCGTATAAAATTGGAAATAACCCGTGGGTAGATTATAGGCTAGGGAATAACCCACCCACCAAGGGAAGATGATTAAGAGAAGGAAGTAGATTTGGGATTGGAAAAGAAGGATAGAAGAATAGGAGGAGAGTCCCACAAAAGTTATTAATTTGACTTTTAATCCATTTAGAAGCGGTTGCCACCGCAAATATGTGCTCGGATACCTAAAGTGGCTACGAGCTTGGTCGAAGCTGACGGGAACCGCAGCTAAGGCTTGGGCAGTTTGCCAGAGAGAGGCTTTAGTGTGTTTCCTTGCAAGCACGAATAAAAGTACTATAGGGAAGGGTGATGATCTGGCCAGACAGATAGTAAACGATTTATTGTATATGAACGAGGGCATAAACCTAGGAAGAGCTAGGAAAGCCAGGATCCTGCCTAACTATAGTATCAGAGAAATGATGAATCCAAAACCAAATATTTAATTTATTACAATGCAGGAAGTTTGAGGAAATTAACAATTATGCAATATAAGTTTAATAAACATAGTTCATTTGAACTTTTTAACAAATGGGGTCGCAGACCTCTCAACATCAAACAGTTGCTCCAGGCAATTGACAATTTACAAGGTTTCAAACCTTACATGTTTCTAAAATCTTTATAAGATTTAAACAAATGATCAATAAAATAATTAAAGCTTGAACGTGAATTGAAGTACAAAAAGTGCACCTTAAGAAATTCTGGAGAGAATGTTCTAGAGAAAGTGACAACTTTGAAAATAACAATAATAACAACGTGAAAAATAAAATAGAAGTTCCTACAACTTCTTATATTTATACAGAATTAATATATGAGAATTATACAAAAAGGGCAGGTCACTTACAGTGAAACCTGGAGAAAGTGAAAAGGAAGTTTCTAGACTTCCTATGTTTAATTAGGAATCACGAGAAAAATGGGGCAGTTTCCATTTCGTGAAACCTGAACATGACTCGCTCAAGAGTTTAGAGAATTGTTTTCCCTGATTTTGAAGGGAGGAACAATGTAAATTTGAAACGTGTGCTAGACACGTATCACAAAGATTATACAGAGATACTTAATGATAAACCAACAAAAATGGAAGGGCACTTCTTGGAATGACACCTTATTGGAATAGACCTAGATTAAAAGTTTATTGCAGATTGTTAGTGAGAGGTTTAGGAAAGAGAAATGGGAATTGAGGAAAATGTTCATGGCCTTATTTGAATATAAGCGAACGATCACGACGCGGTAGAAAAGTTGAGCAAGCACTGGTTTGCACTATAGTTCATTGAAACATATGAAATGTTCACTGTGGAGACACAAAGTTTGTGGAAAAGAAAGTTATTGCAATTATAGGAAGAACTGATTGCACTATATAGGTGAGAGTCTATTTCTTGAAACAGTTGTGATTTACAATTAAATGCGCCATAGAATGTTCCAGCGGTGGACGAAAATTCACTATTGTAGTAATTTAGTTTTAAACAGAATTCTCCCAAGTACGTGAGAAATACATGACGGCAGGACTCGTAGATTGAGTACCGAATCTGGAAAGTTCCAGAACAATCTTAGTAGTAAAATGGGGCTAATGTAAATCCAGCGGAGGAACTTGCTTTGTAAATTACAGACAGTGGGTATTAGATAATATCCCACGTAGTGAGAAGATTTCTCATTTGGCAAGCATAAGAAATGCTGCTTTCACTAAGATTAGCTTGATTAAACAAAAGCTCAACATGGAAAATCCCGCGGAGGATGATTTTGCCCCAAAATAAGTAATTTCACACTGCCTATAAAAGATAGTTAAAAGCATGTGGTAGGTAAAATCATGAAGATGAGGTTAAAACTTGAAGCAGGTACTTATCTTTGTTGCATGGCGAAGGTGAAGTTCCCTTAACCGATACTTAATGCGCCAACATGGCGTAGAACGTAGAGAGTGTCTCTTGGTTTGAGGAGACCGGCTCTAGTTGAGCCCTGACTGATCAAGTCAACTGCCGACTGAGAAGTGAGAGCAGCTCAACGAAGCACGGAGAGACCACGGAAGGGGAAAAGAGTGGGGGGTAGGAGACAAAAGGTATACATATAAGCATTGCCAACTTCAACACAACAAAATAATCTTCTTTTGCTGAGCTGGTCTTCAAAGAGTTGACAACAGTATCTGGTAGCCAAATGGATATGGAATTCCTCTTGCACGATGAGGAATTGAGTAGCTTCAGAGGTTCGCTACTAGATGACGCTAGGTGGACCACAGAAGTTATATATCTGAAACATACTTATGAAGACATGAGAGATATACCCAACAAGGAGAAAACAGATGATCACTGTTGGTGTTTGGCAAAGAGGAAGGAAGAAATGAACATGCAAAGAGCAATAGACATTATATCTCAGGTACCGTGTATTCAAAGAATACACCATACTGGGGGTACAGACACCAACAGCGAGCAAGAAAAACAAGTACAATAATAAACAATTTCCAAGAGGAGGTCTTGTGATCTGACCATTATTGGTCAAGACTCTGAATACCCTGACTCTCCTATCTCTTCCAGGGTAACACTTAGTCACTTTTCGAAAAGGCCAGACTAGGGGGGGTGAAACATCCCTAACTAAGACCAAGTCTCCCACTTTAATGTCGGGACTGGAAAGAAACCACTTCTGTCTCCCCTGCAAGGAAGTTAAATATTCCAAGTTCCTCCTTTTCCAAAAGGAATTAAGGAGGGCTTCAAGTTTCCGCCAAGCGATAGGTAGATTAGAATCCCTGAAGGAAATGGAAAGGGGAGGAGGGGCAGAGAGAGAAGGGCGTGTAAGACAGTGACCAGGTGTGAGTGGAAGGAGGTCATCAGGGTCATTAGAAAGCGGAGTTAAAAGGTGAGAATTAACGACACTTTCAATCACGAAATAACTAGAAGCTGAGGGAATTAAAGCACTAGTAAAGATTGCGATACGATGAGAAAGAAGAATTGGCAAGTTTAAACAAAGCGTATGGAAACAAGTACATGTATTCAGGACAAGAATATACCAAATAAACAAAGGAACTATGCGAGTAGAAAGCAAGAACGCCATAGGTAACAAACTAGTAGCCATAAACAATAACCTCAAGTTATAATGAGTATCAAAGGGGTTACTCAGAAAAATACTTAAGTCAGCGAAAAACGTGACAGGACAAATATGAATACAAAAACACATCGAATGTGACGACGAGAAAAAACAAGTTTGTTCATCAATGAACATTAAGATCGCAAAATATGTAAGCAAATTGCAATACATACGCGCGTGAGAAATACGCAACGAAGTTTTGAAACAGGGATCAAAGCAGTTATGGAATACGAGCATGAGTAAGCGGAAGACGTAAACAAGCACGGCCTTGACACACATAGTACAACGAGATAAGACATATAAATAGCTGACAGAGTCCTTAAGCGGAACAGGTTTATTTTGGGAAGTAGGTAAACGGCTTCTGTACTTATAGTAGCAACTCGTCAGACAATGCTTGGCAATCAGCCAAAGTTGAGATAAGAGAAACTTGCTTTGACCTTTGGCAATCATACAGGAAATAAACAACAACTTGGCGTTATTCAGGCTTGTAAACAAACAGGTTTGAAAAACAAGCAGTTCGGAGTACACACACACTAGCTGAATCAGCTGTAACTTAAAGCGGAACGAGTAACACGACATGCAGTCAATCGTAACTTGGACGTGAAAAAGCAATTTAAAGCTATATGAAATAAAGTAGAAAATCAATTTCGCATAATTGAGAGGATCACGAAATCGGACAATTTTCAACAAAAAGAAGCTTAATTCTTCCGAGCAAAGAAGACAAGCTGGGACATTGAGAAGAAGGTTATGCATAAGAATAGTTATTCTAGATGTTATAGAATTCAAAGTTTCAATCGGTTTCATGAGCGACTTCCAATTGCGAGGAAGGGGGGAGGAGCCGGCCGTGGCCATCCTTCTACATAACGAATGAAGTGAAACATAGCGTACAGCAAAGTGATGGTGACTGATAGCCATGGTTTTACACAAGGGGAAGATAGTTTTCGAGGAATAGTTTAAGCAATTAACTGCTATAAAAATGACATAAGAAGATAGACGAAATAACACAAAGCAAGGCGAACTTGAATGGCCATCTTGTGCGGGAAGAAGGAAAAGCCATTTAAACAACTTACAGCGTTAGCGCAGTTGTTCACGATAAGACATCGTTTCGACAAGTGGTTTTCAAAAATATTGAGATTTAAAACATGAGCGTTCTTTTTTTCAGAAATGGGATTTATGTCAGCCGTAACAAAATGACATTTCGCTTTGGTTTGAACACTGGTATGTTGGATTTCACCAGTAATAACCCAACCAAAATCGGTGTCTCTAGCAACCACGGTTGAAGATAACTTGCGTGTTTGTTTGCGAATGCAATTCCAAAAAACATTGGCACTGAAAAGCACATCAATGGGACCTTGAGCATTAAACTGAGGATCAGCTAACCTTAATTGCGAAGGAATGTTTAAACCGGAAGTATTAATGGAGTGACTTGGAGTGTCTTTACCAATACTAGTAAGAATGAGACAGTTTAAATTAAGATTGGTGTTTCTTTGGCAAACGTCTCTGATTTTCAATTTTGAAGACTGCAAAACTTGAGTTTTCAAATTGTCAATGCCGGTCACATTGATAAAAGTAGGCGATGACGAAAGACCTAGTTTTTTAATCAACGATTGCGAAACAAAGTTGTGCGTTGAAGCGGAATCGAGAAGACCACGGGTTCGAGACCAATTTCCAAATTTATCTTGGATTTCAAATTGTACAGTGGTCAACAGGGTTTGCGCACTGTGAAAAGTGTCGGCGTTGGAAATGCAGGAAGAAGCATTAGTTTGTTCGGAGCGGCTCTGCAAGGAGCTTAAAGAGGCAGGTGCTGATGACCTCGATTTATCGTGAACGTGCAATAAAGAATGATGCGGTTTTTTGCAATGAAAACAGAGATTTGATGACGTACAGTTCGAAGAAGAATGCTTAGGTGATAAGCAGTTGAAACAATGTTTGCTATTCAAGACAAACTTTCTTCGATCTTCGACAGACAATTCTTTAAAGGATTTGCAAAAATACAAGGTGTGAAGCTTTTTACAGAGCGTGCATTTTAACGATTTGTTAAGCGGCCTGATATCTTCTCCTGAATGATTGAAAGAAGAACGGGTTTGTTTGTTTTCGACAAATGGGGGCTGATGTCCCTTTGAAGAAGCAAGTTTTTTTTTCAAAAATTTGACACTGAGGATTCGTTTCGACTTTTTCGCACTGAAATGCGAGTGCTGTAAGGAATTGACATCGACTGTTGAGAAACGAGATAAGGTGTTCGAACGAATGTTCCTTGTTGCAGGTGAGTTCGATCTCCCAGGCCTTCAGTGTCGAAAAATCGAATCTTGATGTAGCTAGGTGAATAAGTATGGTGTCCCATGTTTGGACAGGCTGTTTTAGCTGGTATAACGCTCTGACATTTAACTGCATAGAATCTAAGAGGTCTCTTAAAGATGTGACGTCATTAGGTTTGACGGCAGGTAAGTTGAAGAGACAGCGGATGTGTCGAGCGACACTCAAACGTAAATTGCCATATCTCTCTTTAAGGAGATTAAAGGCGATGTGGTAGTTGTCTGCGCTTAAAGGCAGTGACTCCACCAAGGTCAAGACCTCAGATTCCAAAGACGTACGGAGGAAATAAAATTTATGTATGTCTGGGATCTCGATATTTTCATGAATTAGGGAGCAGTAAAGTTCGTAAAAAGAATACCATTCACCTTCCTTGCCTGAGAAGTGCGGTAGGCTTATCTTGGGAAGTAACGGTTTCGGTTTGTTCTTGTGAACTGAAGCGGGTGCTAACTGGGCCGGATTGATGACCCTAGTGTCCGGTTCTGAGATATTGCGGATCAATTGGTGGGCCTTTGCAATTCCTTCAAAGTACAAGGGTTCGACCTCGTCCCGATCCGATTGCAGTTCTGGACAAGCGGATTCAATCTCGGTTTGAATTTGGTCATAATAATCATAAGACCGTTCGTACAACTTAAGACGATGTGTTAAGATATCTAAATCACACTCGGCGGGATCTAATTTGTTGATAAAATTTCGGAATCTAGTGAGTTGCCCTTTATAAGAAGAACGTCTAGCAATGAGAGTTTCATCTTTTTCAGCAGGAGCCATGACGAAAAGAATAAATTGAAATACAACTCACGAAACTGTAGAACCTTGGAGATGCTGTCAAGCTGGCAGCAGAGAATGGGTCGAAAGAACAGGACACCCCAAAGGAGACAGGAGCGGCTTCTTTCCCGTTCACAGGCTTTGCATGACGTAGATATAGCTGAAAGATCCAAAGGAGATATTAAAAATTTGCAAAGTATTGTCAAATGACACTTGACAAACAATAGAAATAAAAAATGGACTCTCCCGGGTTTCTGGTACCCAATTTTGGGTAGATTATAGGCTAGGGAATAACCCACCCACCAAGGGAAGATGATTAAGAGAAGGAAGTAGATTTGGGATTGGAAAAGAAGGATAGAAGAATAGGAGGAGAGTCCCACAAAAGTTATTAATTTGACTTTTAATCCATTTAGAAGCGGTTGCCACCGCAAATATGTGCTCGGATACCTAAAGTGGCTACGAGCTTGGTCGAAGCTGACGGGAACCGCAGCTAAGGCTTGGGCAGTTTGCCAGAGAGAGGCTTTAGTGTGTTTCCTTCCAAGCACGAATAAAAGTACTATAGGGAAGGGTGATGATCTGGCCAGACAGATAGTAAACGATTTATTGTATATGAACGAGGGCATAAACCTAGGAAGAGCTAGGAAAGCCAGGATCCTGCCTAACTATAGTATCAGAGAAATGATGAATCCAAAACCAAATATTTAATTTATTACAATGCAGGAAGTTTGAGGAAATTAACAATTATGCAATATAAGTTTAATAAACATAGTTCATTTGAACTTTTTAACAAATGGGGTCGCAGACCTCTCAACATCAAACAGTTGCTCCAGGCAATTGACAATTTACAAGGTTTCAAACCTTACATGTTTCTAAAATCTTTATAAGATTTAAACAAATGATCAATAAAATAATTAAAGCTTGAACGTGAATTGAAGTACAAAAAGTGCACCTTAAGAAATTCTGGAGAGAATGTTCTAGAGAAAGTGACAACTTTGAAAATAACAATAATAACAACGTGAAAAATAAAATAGAAGTTCCTACAACTTCTTATATTTATACAGAATTAATATATGAGAATTATACAAAAAGGGCAGGTCACTTACAGTGAAACCTGGAGAAAGTGAAAAGGAAGTTTCTAGACTTCCTATGTTTAATTAGGAATCACGAGAAAAATGGGGCAGTTTCCATTTCGTGAAACCTGAACATGACTCGCTCAAGAGTTTAGAGAATTGTTTTCCCTGATTTTGAAGGGAGGAACAATGTAAATTTGAAACGTGTGCTAGACACGTATCACAAAGATTATACAGAGATACTTAATGATAAACCAACAAAAATGGAAGGGCACTTCTTGGAATGACACCTTATTGGAATAGACCTAGATTAAAAGTTTATTGCAGATTGTTAGTGAGAGGTTTAGGAAAGAGAAATGGGAATTGAGGAAAATGTTCATGGCCTTATTTGAATATAAGCGAACGATCGCGACGCGGTAGAAAAGTTGAGCAAGCACTGGTTTGCACTATAGTTCATTGAAACATATGAAATGTTCACTGTGGAGACACAAAGTTTGTGGAAAAGAAAGTTATTGCAATTATAGGAAGAACTGATTGCACTATATAGGTGAGAGTCTATTTCTTGAAACAGTTGTGATTTACAATTAAATGCGCCATAGAATGTTCCAGCGGTGGACGAAAATTCACTATTGTAGTAATTTAGTTTTAAACAGAATTCTCCCAAGTACGTGAGAAATACATGACGGCAGGACTCGTAGATTGAGTACCGAATCTGGAAAGTTCCAGAACAATCTTAGTAGTAAAATGGGGCTAATGTAAATCCAGCGGAGGAACTTGCTTTGTAAATTACAGACAGTGGGTATTAGATAATATCCCACGTAGTGAGAAGATTTCTCATTTGGCAAGCATAAGAAATGCTGCTTTCACTAAGATTAGCTTGATTAAACAAAAGCTCAACATGGAAAATCCCGCGGAGGATGATTTTGCCCCAAAATAAGTAATTTCACACTGCCTATAAAAGATAGTTAAAAGCATGTGGTAGGTAAAATCATGAAGATGAGGTTAAAACTTGAAGCAGGTACTTATCTTTGTTGCATGGCGAAGGTGAAGTTCCCTTAACCGATACTTAATGCGCCAACATGGCGTAGAACGTAGAGAGTGTCTCTTGGTTTGAGGAGACCGGCTCTAGTTGAGCCCTGACTGATCAAGTCAACTGCCGACTGAGAAGTGAGAGCAGCTCAACGAAGCACGGAGAGACCACGGAAGGGGAAAAGAGTGGGGGGTAGGAGACAAAAGGTATACATATAAGCATTGCCAACTTCAACACAACAAAATAATCTTCTTTTGCTGAGCTGGTCTTCAAAGAGTTGACAACAGTATCTGGTAGCCAAATGGATATGGAATTCCTCTTGCACGATGAGGAATTGAGTAGCTTCAGAGGTTCGCTACTAGATGACGCTAGGTGGACCACAGAAGTTATATATCTGAAACATACTTATGAAGACATGAGAGATATACCCAACAAGGAGAAAACAGATGATCACTGTTGGTGTTTGGCAAAGAGGAAGGAAGAAATGAACATGCAAAGAGCAATAGACATTATATCTCAGGTACCGTGTATTCAAAGAATACACCAACCCGCTCGTCCCTACTGCAATGCTCTAGAATAATCTCCGCCTAAAGCTGGCCTCGCCATGTCGCTCTGCTATGCTGTTCTGCGTAACCAAAATGCAGCTTGAAATAAGTTCTCCAACTCGTTTTACAGTTCTGTTCTAAACCCCGGCCTTCTCATGCTTGCTTGACCCGTACAGCTGGTTCTGTAACCGGTCTTCACGCTGCCTACTGCGGGTGTCTGCCTGGCTCACTGACCTACTTTTCGTTCGCTGCTTAGTGAAGTCAAAACTTGTCGCTTTCACTTTCCGTGACAAAAGCTGTTCGCTGCGCGACCTTTACCATACGCTCGGCATATGTCCTACTCAGCTCGCTGTACTTGACTCTCTTGCTAACTGTACTCAACTCCTCTGCTTACAGAGCTCGACTGACTGTCTCTAGACTGCATTGACCTGCACCTCCCCGGCACAGTCACGTGACGTTCTCCCCACCTCTGTGGTCTTGCGTCACAAATATAATCTCGAACCCCCATCTTCTCGGCTATTAAGTTATAAAATAACTTAACGGTTATCTAACTTCCTTCAAATTAATACCATATGTAATGCTTGTTATATCTTCTCTTCTGAGATGTTTAAATACCATGTTCCATATAGATCTTAATAAAGCTTCATATTTCCATCCATAATTCCATCTGTTAACTGCTGTCAGTGCCTTCTTAATCCTAGACCTTCTACGTCATATTGACATTCCTCTTGACTCGATCTGAGCGCTATCTTCTCATAACTCTTCTCAAAATCTCAACTACGGCTTAATGTCTGCTGGCGTAGCCGATAGCCTCAACTAGGTATCGGGTACAGTATATATTGAGAACCATCTAAATATTTCAGATGGTCACCAGGTTGGATTTTTATTTATGTTTTATTACATGCAGATCATTGTGTGCGTGTGATATTCAATTTTCAATCGCCTGATTAGGACACGAAAAGTAACAAGTAGTTCCGTGAAGAACTATACAGCCTATTTTCATATATCCTACTTATGTTAATTGCCCCTATCTACATACAACATTTCAGTTTGATTGCCGTAATAGATTCGTGGATATTAAGAACCGACCAAATATTTCGGATGTTCGCCATGTTGGATTTTTTATATGTAGGTCCTAGTGTTATGTACTGTTACATGAAGACTATAGTGTACGTGTAGCATTCAAACTTCAATCGCATGATTAGGACACAAGAAGTAACAAGGAGATTTTAAAATTTCGCACAGCTGCCATATTGTGGCTATGTAAACAATTGAAATAAATTAGATGCCAGTGGATTAACATTCGTATAAGGATTTACTGTACCAAGTTTCACTGCACTTGGATGGTTAAATTGCGAGAAACGTCCATGTGAATATTTATACTTCGCGTCGCCGCCATGTTGGATTTGTGATCACCAGGTCATTTAAAGTCCTATAGGTGAACTTAAGTTCATAGCCCCTATGAAGATAAAAAATCAGTTTGATTGCTATAATAGATTCGTACATATTCAGAGCTGTCTAATTATTTCGGATTGTCGCCATGTTGGATTGTTAAATGTATAGGCCATAGAGTCATGTACCATTAAAGGAAAATTATTGCTTAGGTTCATTATTCAAATTTTCACATCGATCGCATGATTACGACACAAGAAATAAAAACTTAATTTTAAAATTCGCAAAGCCGCTATCTTGAGGTTATTTAAACAATTGAACTAAATTAGATACCAGTGTATTACAATGTGTATAAAAATTTCATGTACCAGATTTCATTACGGTTGGAACATTAAATTGCGAGAAAGGTCCACTTAAAATTTTCAAATTCGCTTGGCCGCCATGTTCGTTTTGTAGTTAACCGGTTTTCGAAATTCTTATAGATGAACTTCCAGTAGTGCCCTTTATCTCCGTACAAAATTTCAGGGTGATACCACTAATTGTTTCAGAGATATAGAATGCCGGTGAAATATTTCGCACATCCGCCATCTCGTGGTTATGTAAACAATTGAACCAAGTTAGATGTCGGTGCATTACAATGTGTATAAACATATACTGTACCTAGTTTTATTGCGTTTGGTTGGTTAAATTGCGAGAAACGTCTATTTAAAAGTCTCAAATTCGCGTGGCCACCATGTTGGTTTGGTAGTTACCAGTTTTTCAAAAGTCACATAGGTGAACTTCTAGTAGATCCCTCTATCACCGTGAAACATTCCAGGGTGATATCGGGAATAGTTTCGGAGATATTGAATGCTGGTGAAATATTTCGCACAGCCACCATGTTGGATTGGTGAGACGTTTCAAAATTTTAAGGGCACGGTCGGGGTCGTCCGGAATAGTGCTATAAACTTACCGAGTTTCATTGAAATCGCTCCAGCCTTTTAGAAGTTATTAGGGACACACACACACACACACACACTCCTCATACACACACACACACACACACACGCATGCACACGCACTCACACACGGACAAAAGGTGATCTCATAAGCCTATTTTTTCAAAATTGAAAATAGGCTATAAACGAGATTTAAAAAATTCACAAAGCTGCCATCTTGTGGTTATGACGACAATTGAATGATTTAGATGCCAGTGGATTAACATTTGTACAAGCATTTAACGTGCAAAGTTTCACTGCAATCAGGCGATTAATCGCGAGAAACGTCCATTTAAATATTTATTCTTCGCGTCACCGCCATGTTGGATTTGTGCTCACCAGGTTACTGAAAGTCCTGTAGGTGAACTTATGTTCATAGCCTCTATGAACATAAAAAATTCAGTTTGATTGCTGTAAAAGATTCGTAGATATTGAGAACCACATAAATATTTCGGATGCTCGCCATTTTGGATTGTTATATTTATTTATTTATTTATTAATAGGTACTGTTACAGTTAGGCAAAACCTGTTGGTAACAAGATATTTACATGTTGCTTGTAACTCAATTTCTCTCCATAATGTCTCTGGGTTCCCTGAATGCAACATTTAATTTCTTCTTGAAAGTTTTTAAACTGATAGGAAAAGGTTCTAAGACTTCTTCAGGTAACTCATTCCATGTTTGAATACCCCTGTTTATAAAAGAATACTTAGCTAAGTTTGTTTTTTGAATGATGGGCCTAATTTTGTATTCGTGATCTCTCCTACCCATATAATCTGGATCATGCATTCTGTTTCGCAACTCATTCCAGGCCAGCTCCCCTGTGTATGATTTGTACATCTCCTGGAGTCTTCTTTTATGTCTTCTGCTGTGTAGTGATTCCCAACCCAATGACTTTAACATGTCAGAGACACTATCAGTTTGGGAGAATTTGCCAAGTACGAATCTTTCAGCTTTCCTTTGCACCATCTCCAATTTGTTCGTTAGAGTTGATTGGTAGGGCTCCCACACACTCGTGGCGTATTCCAAAATTGGTCTCACTAGACATTTGTAAGCCAATTCTTTGGCCTGAATACTGCCACCCTTCATGTTTCTCATAACAAAGTATAATGACTTTTGGGCCTTATTAGCAACGCTCTCAACGTGCTGACCCCAGTGTAACCTTTTATTTATGGCAATCCCGAGATAGCTGCATGACTCCACTCGAGGAATAATTTTGTTTCCTAATTTATAATCAGCTATTGTCCCTTTTCTGCTGTTAGTAAAAGACAGGCATTTACTTTTTTCTGCACTTATCCCCATGTTATTTCGGATAACCCAGCATTCTATACGTTCCAAGTCTTGTTGGAGGAGCGCAGTTTCAACTTGATTTTCGATTTTTCTATATATTACACAGTCGTCAGCGAATAGTCTGACGTCCGATTTAACATATTCTGCCAGGTCGTTTATATATAGAAGAAACAACAATGGCCCAACTACACTTCCTTGTGGAATTCCAGAGGTGACTTTTGTCTCTTTCGAAAATACTCCCCCAACTTTGACTGTTTGGGTTCTGTTTTGGAGAAAGTCCCGGATCCAGAATACCACTCTTTCATCAAGACCCAAATTTGCAAGCTTATGTAACAGGAGGTCATGTGGAACCATGTCAAAAGCCTTAGCTAAGTCAATGATTACACTGTCCACCTGGCCTCCTGTGTCCATGACTTCTGCTATATCTTGACAAAAACCCACCACCTGTGATTCACATGAATATCCTTTCCTGAATCCGTGTTGTCTATCATACAACCAGTTTTTTTTCTCCCAAAATTCCCTTATATAATCTGCAATTATTTGTTCCATTTGTTTACAAACTACTGCTGTCAGACTCACTGGTCTATAGTTACCCGGCATGGTTCTGTCCCCTCCTTTATAAATTGGAACTACGATAGCTTTCTTCCAGTCGGACGGGACAGACCTATTGTTCAGAGAGACTGTGAACAATACCCTAAGGAAGGGAATTATTTGTTCTCCGCCTATCTTGAGAATGTCGCCAGACACCTCATCGAGTCCTACTGACTTGAATTTTTTGATTTTCTTCAGGTTTTTTCTAACCTCCCTGATATGAATAGTGAATGGTTTAAATGTATTTTCCTTTAATTTTGAAGGAACGGACATGCTAGCTTTCGCAGTAAAAACGCTAAAATACCACCCATTAAGCACTTCAGCTTTTTGTGGGTTTCCTGTGACAAGATTTCCTTCTGAGTCCCTCAGAGACTTAATGTCATCTCTGTTCTTTTTCCGTCTCCTAAGATAATTATAGAAAGTATTTGTATTTCCCGGTTTTAGTATAGTCTTCATATAAGAATCGAGTGCTTTACGTTTTTCTGTGTTCAATTCCTTGATAATTAGTTGGTATGTCTGTAATAGTTCCTATTTGATTTTAGTCTGTTGTGTATTTTTCTAGCTTTTCTCTTAAGAATTCTAACACGTGACTTGTAGTATTCTGGATCCTGGTTTCCCTTCACTCTATATTTTGGAACGTATAGCGATTGGCCCGTATGAATAATATTTTTGAAATTTAACCACACACCTTCAACGCTAGCGCCAGTCGATGCCCATCGAGGAAAATTTACTTTTAAGTAATTTTGAGAACCTAAAGTGTCCGCCTTATTGTATTTCCAAACAAACATTTCTTTAATATCTTGGCTGCGTTCCAGTTCCCAATGGAATAACATTTCGACAGCCTGGTGGTCACTAATTCCCGGAATATTTTCAACACTGATCAGATTGTCCCCAGGCTTAATGAGGAAAACATCTAGTATATTTCTACCCCTGGTGGGTCTTTCCACTACTTGTGAAAGTCCGCACTCCCGTAAGAATGAGTTCGCTATTTGTTGTTCCCTCCCCCCTAGCATTTTATCACCTGACCAATCGACACTTGGGAGATTTAAATCCCCTGCTAAGATAAGATCTTTGTCTGGCCCAAGCTCTGAACAAATGCTAATTAGCTTGCAAAGGATGTCGGTGTTTTCGTTTGGTGCTCTGTAGACACCAATTATTCTTAGTATCTTACCGTCAGTGGTTCTAAGAAGTTTTATGCCGAGCGCTTCGTATTCCTCATCTATCCAATCTAATTGTGATGTCAAGTCATTTTTAACGCAAATAAAAATACCTCCCCCTCTCCTTAATCTATTTCTCCTGTACACAGTGAAGCCAACCGGGAAGAATTCATTATTTCCTAGTTCATTTGATAGCCAAGATTCCGTTCCGATGACTACATCGGGCTTGTGTAATTCAATCAAAGTCGAAAATTTTATACTTTTGTTCACAATACTTTGACAATTGACCTGAAGAAATCTTAGAACCTTACCTGTCTGAGAATGTCCTTGGAGATCTGCTGCCGCCTCCAGGCTGCGGTGTTGGGGTGCTTCGCCACTCGCCCGTCCCGTTAGTTGGGGGTAGATGACCTCTCCCCGTACACCCTTCGAAAGCTGCAGTAACCCCCGTGGCGTGCTGTTGAGTTTGTTCACCTCTAATCTGCCCCGTTAGTTTTCCTGTTGTCCGAAATGGCGCACCACATTACACAGGAGAGTTCCCGTCTTCCGTGAACCACGTTTATTCAAATGGACACCATTACGTCCCAAATCATTTCAATCTATCCAGCAATTTGGGTCGAAATATCCGAGGCCCAACCGATTGCAGACCCAGTCAATGTTTTCATTTACTGAGTCCGTGTACTCGATTAGCGTGTCCTTTCTCCTTACAATTCCAGCTATCACAACTTTTGCTTTTTTAAACACTTTTCTTGCAGCCATACCTAAGACCCATATTTCCCCCATTATGTGATCCGCGGATCTTGAGCTCCTTAAATTGTTTGTTCCTACATTTAGCACTACCACTTTTTCTTCCCTTTCTTCATCCCTGTCTTCTATCTGGCGAGCCATTTGTTCTATCCTTATTCCCGGGTAGCATTCAACGGCTGCTCCATGCTTCCTGCACTCTTCTGCACTGAATCGGATCATTGAGTCCGCTAATATACGCACTGCTACAGGTTTGCTTTCAATTTTTCGTTGTGGCTTTCTTACCCTTTCCCCCTTCGTCACTGTGGCCCAGCTGCCTTTCGAATTTTCTTCTTCTCTAAGAATGTCTTTTAGGACTTTGTTTTCATCTTCTACTTCCTTTATGATTTTTTTCGCCTGTTCGAGCTCTTTCTGTAACTGCACAATCATATCTTCCTTGCGTTTCATTTCCTCGCTTGAAACGACAACAACGTCACAGTCATTACACTTCCAGCCATCTGTTACATTTACTTCATCGTTCATACCTCCACACTTAAAATGGAACCATTTTTCACATGTAATACACTCAATTCCGTTTTTTAGATTTCTGGCACACACTTTACACTTAACAATCTGTTTCCTGCCGTTATGTCCCTTCCGCGTCATTGTTAACTCGGTCTTGGCTAATTTAAACGGGAGAGCGCAGGTCTACACGTCCGTCTCCGCTGAAGGCTAACAATGCAATGTATAGGCCATAGACTTATGTGCCATTGAATGAATATTATTGCGCAGGTTCATTATTCAAACTTTCACTTCGATCGCATGATTACGACATAAGAATTAAAATCTTAAACTTAAAATTACGCAGAGCCGCCATCTTGAGGTTATGTAAACAATTGAACTAAATTAGATGCCAGTGCATTACAATGTATATAGACATTTACTGTACCATATTTCACTGTGCGCTCAGATGGTTAAATCACGAGAAAAGTCTATTTAAAAGTTTCAACTTCGCTTGGCCGCCTTTAACGTGTTGTAGTTAACAGGTTTTTGAACGTCTCATAGGTGAACTTCTAGTAGTGCCCTTTATCACCGCACAAAATTTCAGGATGATATCAGTAATATTATAGATTCGGACATGTAGAATGCCGGTGAAATATTTCACACAGCCGCCATGTTGGATTAGTGAGACGTAATAAAATTTGAAAGGCACGGTCAGGGTCGCCCAAAATGGTGTTATGACCTTACCAAGTTTCATTGTAATCGCTCCAGCTGTTTAGTTGTTTTTAGGGGGTGACACGCACACAAACACACACATATGCACACACATACACACACACGGACAAAAGATGATCTCATAAGCCCATTTTTTCATAAATAAAAAAAAGGCTAAACATGAACGTAAGAAAGACTAAGTTCATGATTGTGAGAAAACGGAGGTCCCTCCTAGCGAAACTCATGCTTGACACCAAAACGATTGAGCGTGTTTGACACTTTAATCTGACTGATCAATGGGAATATTTATCAAGAGACCATGGCAGGAATTTGGGCATGCCAGAACAACCTTCATTAAAATGAAAATTTTCCTCAGTAACCACAGTCTTAGTCCATATCTTAGGCTGCGAATGGTCAGGGGATATGTATTTCCCATACTATTGTATGGAACGGAAGGGTGGACTCTAACCCAGGCCCTGCGCATGAAACTGGAAGCCTTCGAAATGTGGGTGTATTAGCAGATGCTACGTATCTCATGGACTGAAATAATGAGGAATACTGAAGTGATGGGAATATTAAACAAGGAGATTGAAGTGCTCTGTCCATCAAGTAGCAGAAACTCGAATACTTCGGACAATTGATAAGGAATGAAACAAGATGTTCAGTAAAGAACATATAGCCTACTTTCTCCGAAATGCATGGGTATTGTTATAACTCTTTGTCCTTTCCGAGGAGTATAATTGAATGTTGGTTGTAGTAGCTTGTTGAAATAAGTGTCATAAGGATATTAAACATGAATATGAGGTGCCCTTTGCTAGTGCTACCTCTGTACCAAATTTCGTTCAATTCGGTTTCACCGTGATTGAATAGATAGGGGGAATCGATTGGCACACATACATGGCCGCGAGACGCAAATTATTGGGCAGATGAACTAGTAGTTTGGTCAAAAGATTCTTCATACATAAAGGTATAATGCTACAAAAGTTGGTAGAGATCAGATAAAAAGGTTGGTCGTAATTTGATTTAAGCTTTGAACATTTGGGTGGCCGCCATTACGTTTCCGTCAAGATTGCTGCGATATAAAACATGACACTGAGGTGCTCTTTCTTGTGCTACCTCTGTACCAAATTTCGTTCAATTCGGTTTCACTGTGTTTGAATAGATAGGGGGAATCAATTGGCACACATACATGGTCGCCATCCGCTAATTATTGGGCAAATGGCCTCATAGTTTGGTCAAAAGATTCTTCATACATAAAGGTATAACATTGGAAAATTTGGTAGAGATCAGATAATTAGGTTGGTCGTAATATTATTTAAGCTTTTAACATTTGGGTGACCGCCATTACGTTTTCGTCAAGATGGCGGCGATATAAAACATGACACAGAGATGCCCTTTGCTAGTGTTACCTCTGTACCATATTTCGTTCAATTCGGATTCACCGTGTTTGAAAAGATAGGGGGAATCAATTTGCACACAAATGGCCGCCATCCGCAAATTATTGGGCAGATGACCTCGTAGTTTGGTCAAGAGATTCCTCTTACATAAAGGTATAATGTTACAAAATTTTGTAGAGATCGGATAAATAGGTTGGTCGTAATTTGATTTAAGCTTTGAATATTTCGGTAGCCGCCATTACGTTTCCGTCAAGATGGCAGCGATATAAAACAAGACACTGAGGTGCCCTTTGCTAGTGCTACCTCTGAACCAAATTTTGTTCAATTTGGTTTCACCGTGTTTGAAAAGATAAGGGGAATCGATTTGCACACAAATATGGCCACCATCCGCAAATTATTAGGCAGAACACCTCGTAGTTCGTTCAAAGGATTCTTCATACTTGAAGGTATAATGTTACAAAATTTGGTAGAGATCAGATGAACAGGTTGGTCGTAATTGGTTTTAAGTTTTGAACATTTGGGTGGCCGCCATTACGTTTACATCAAGATGGCGGCGATATAAAACATGACACTGAGGTGCCCTTTACCAGTGCTACCTCTGTACCAAATGTCGTTCAATTCGGATTCACCGTGTTCGAATTGATAGGGGGGGGGGACAGACATTCAGAGTACACACACTCACACACTCACTCTCACACACACACACACACACACATACAGAGGGACACACAATTTTTGGCCTTGAAGTGATCTCATAAGTCTACTTTCATTTTTTGCAAAAATCGAAAATAGGCTAAAAATACAGGATCCTACGGTCGGTGGATCACTCAGGATATACTAGAATTGATGGATGAAAGGCGAAAACAGAGAATGTAGCAGATGAAAAGGGGAAAGCAGAATACAGACGTCTGAGAAATGAGGTTAACAAGAAGTGCAAGGAAGCGAAAGAAGAATGGTTGAATGAGAAATTTGCAGGTATAGAAAATTGTCTGAAATTAGGAAAATTAGACACAGCATATCGAAGGATTAACAAGAAGTTCCGTGAAGAACTATACAGCCTACTTTTCATGCCAATGATTATTCTACAGAATATGAACCTATCTAGAATAATGATGAAATTAAGTTGGTAATATCGAAATATCTAATTAGTTCAAAATATACCTGGTATAATGTAGCCTAATAGAGCACTACAGTTGGCAGCCCTGGTGACTGAATATATTCTTAGTTCCATCTCTTAAGGTACAGAATACAAAATTTGGTTGAAGTCCAATGGACGTTACATGCAGTTAGACATTGGATCTATCAGCACGCGTAAAAGCATGTTGGCAACAATGTCAGGCGTGTGCTGGTCAGAAATAATCTGAAATATTATTATATATTTTTGTGCCAATTTTGGATGAAATACATTTGTTAGTATAGAAGTTACATGTATTTTAAAATTGGACATATCAGCAGGCATAGAATCATGTTGGCAGCACTGTCTTGTATTAATTACTCCAAATTAATCTAGAATGTCAGGTGCTATACGTGTGCACAGTATAGAGCTGTTAGCTTGCATACTTTCTGATATATTGATATTAGGGTGTAAAATATATATAGACAGCATTTATTAACAGTTGGCAGCCCTGATTGCTCTTAACAATACTAATAGTAGTATCTGTTATGGTACACATAGCACATATGAAATTTGGTTGAAATCCTACTGATAGTATAGAAGTTACATGTATTTAAAAATTGGTACTATCAGCAGGTTTATAATCATGTTGGTAGAACTGACGTATATAAGTTACTTCAAATTAATCTAAAATGTCAGAATATACGTGTGCATAGTTTGAAGTTGTTGGCTGGCATACTTTCTGATATATAGGTATTTGGATGAAAAAAATAGAGAGAGCAATTATTAACAGTTGGCAGCGCTGGTGGCCTTAAGAATACGCTCAGTCATATCTGTTTATGTACAGATGTTACATACAAAATTTGGTTGAAATCCGATTGATAGTGTAGAAGTTATATGCATTTAAACATTGGACCTATCAGAAGGCTTAACATTATTTTGGCAACACTGTCATGGTTGGATTCCTGGAAATTAAACTGACATAGTCTTATCTACATGTGTGCCAATTTTGGAATAGCTCCCAGGCATACCTTGCAAGATATCCAACATGGAGCTCAAATTTCTAGTGCGTTTTTTCAGCAGTTGGTAGCACTGACATCATTTTCAAATATGGACGTGAGATATTCCGGTGCACATCTTTACTCGTACTAAATTTGGTTTTGATTGCTGCAGCCGTTTAGGAGTTGATAGGGACACACACACACACAGCCAGACAGACAGACAGACAGACACACATTTTCCCGGATCGATCTCATAAGTCTACTTTTTCCTCGTTTTTGCAAAATGTGAAAAGTAGGCTAAAAATACTTTTGGTGAAAAGAAGACTAACTGCTGTAGTATTAAGGACACAGATGGAAAGCCTCTAACAGATAGGGAAGGAATGGTTGAGAGATGGAAAGCTTACATATTGTGTTTGTATAAGGGAAAGGAGATTAAGGATCATGTCATGGAGAGAGAAGAGGAAATTAATGAGGATGCAAAAGGAGATATAATAATGAGATCAGAATTTGACAGAGCATTGGAAGACTTAGGCAGGAACAAAGCACCAGGCATAGATGATATACCGATGGAGTTGCTACGCTGCATAGGAGATGAAGTTCTGATCAGGTTATTTCACTTGGTGCCCAGGATTTATGAGATAGGTGAGTTATCCTCTGATTTCACGAAGAATGTTATCATCCCTATACCGAAGAAAGTGGGAGCTGGCAGATGTGAAGATCAGCCTGATTACTCATGCTTAAGAGATCCTGTCTAGAATAATTTACATGAGGATGGAAAGCCAGATAGAAACGGAGTTGTGTGAAGACCAGTTTGGTGTCAGCAGAAATGTCGGAACAAGGGAAGCTGTGCTAAATCTTAGGCTGATTTTGGAAGGTAGAATATGGAAAGATAAGAGAACGTTCGTGGAATTTGTAGACATAGAAAAGGGTTTTGATAAGGTTGATTGGACTAAATTGTTTGGCATTTTGAAAACCACTGGAATAAAGTACAGGGATAGGAGGGTGATCTACAATATATACAGAAACCAGACAGCATTCATTCGAGCTGAAGGACATGAGCGAGAAGCTGGTATTCAGAAAGGTGTAAGGCAAGGCTGCAACTTATCACATATACTTTTCAATCTTTACATTGAACACGCAATGAAGGAAATTGGACAGAAATTTAAAGTGGGAGGAAAGATTCAAGGAGAAATAATTTCAACTCTGAGATATTCTGATAACATCGTCATCTTGGCCGACACGCCCGAGGATTTGAATGAGTTTTAAAATGGTATGTTCTCCGTCTTGAGGAAATAATTAATGATGAAAATTAAACAAATGTAAAACAACAAGATGTTCAATAAAGAACATATAGCCTACTTTCTCCTAAATGCATGGGTATTGTTATAACTCTTTGTCCTTTTCAAGGAGTATAATTGAATGTTGGTTGTAGTAGCTTGTTGAAATACAACGTGCTATAGGGATATTAAACATGAATATATAAGGTGCCCTTTGCTAGTACTACCTCTGTAAAAAAAATCATTCAATTCGGTTTCACCGTGTTTGAATTGATTTGGGGAATGGATTTGCACACATACATGGCCGCTATTTGCAAACTATTGGGCTGATGACCTTTTAGTCAGTCATAAGCTGCTTTCCACGAAAAGGCATGTTGTTGCAAAATCTGGTATAGATCAAATTATTAGGATGGTCGTAATTTGATTTAAGCTTTTAATATTTGGGTGGCCGTCATTCCGTTTCCGTCAAGATGGCGGCGATATAAAACATGACACTGAGGTGCCCTTTGCTAGTGCTACCTCTGTACTAAATTTCGTTCAATTCGGTTTCACCGTGTTTGAATTGATAGGGGGAATCGATTTGCACACATACTGGCCACCATCTGCAAACTATTGGGCTGATGATCTTGCAGTTTGGTCAGAATATGCTTCCCACATAAATATATGTTGTTGCAAATTTTGGTAGAGACTACATTATTAGGTTGGTCGTAATTACATTTTAGCTTTTAACATTTGGGTGGCCACGATTACGTTTCCGTCAAGAGGGAGGTGATATAAAACATGACACTGAGGTGCCCTTTGCGAGTGCTACCTCTGTACCAAATTTCGTTCCATTCGGTTTCACCGTGTTCGAATTAATAGGGGGAATCGATTTTCACACAAAGATGGCCGCCATCCGCAAAATATTAGGCTAATGACCTATTAGTTTGGTCAAAGGATGCTCCTTCCACAAAGGTATGTTGTTGCAAAATCTGGTAGAGATCGGATGATTAGGTTAATCGTAATTTGATTTAAGCTTTGAACATTTGTGTGGCCACCATTACGTTTCTATCAAGATGGCGGCGATATAAAACATGACACTGAGGTGCCCTTTGCTAGTGCTACCTCTGTACCAAATTTCGTTCCATTCGGTTTCACCGTTTTCGAATTAATAGGGGGAATCGATTTTGACACAAAGATGGCCGCCATCCGCAAACTATTAGGCTAATGACCTATTAGACTGGTCAAAGGATGCTCCCTCCATAAAGGTATGTTGTTGCAAAATTTGGTAGAGATCGGATGATTATGTTAGTCGTAATTTGATTTAAGCTTTGAACATTTGTGTGGCCGCCATTACGTTTCTGTCAAGATGGCGGCGATATAAAACATGACACTGAGGTGCCCTTTGCTAGTGCTACCCCTGTACCAAATTTCGTTCCATTCGGTTTCACCGTGTTTGAATTAATAGGGGGAATCGATTTTGACACAAAGATGGCCGCCATCCGCAAACTATTAGGCTAATGACCTATTAATTTGGTCAAAGGATGCTTCCTCCATAAAGGTATGTTGTTGCAGAATTTGGTAGAGATCGGATGATTAGGTTAGTCGTAATTTGATTTAAGCTTTGAACATTTGTGTGGCCGCCATTACGTTTCCGTCAAGATGGCGGCGATATAAAACATGACACTGAGGTGCCCTTTACTAGTACTACCTCTGTACCAAATTTCGTTCCATTCGGTTTCACCGTGTTCGAATTTTTAGGGGGAATCGATTTTCACACAAGGATGGCCACCATCCGCAAACTATTAGGCTAATGACCTAATAATTTGGTCAAAGGATGCTTCCTCCATAAAGGTATGTTGTTGAAAAATTTGGTAGATGTCGGATGATTAGGTTAGTCGTAATTTGATTTAAGCTTTGAACATTTGTGTGGCCACCATTACGTTTCCGTCAAGATGGCGGCAATATAAAACATGACACTAAGGTGTCCTTTGCTAGTGCTACCTTTGTACCAAATTCCGTTCAATTCGCGTTCACCGTGTTCGAATTGATAGGGGGGGACAGACATTCCGAGTTCAGGGGCAGATGACCTCGTAGTTCCGCACCTTAAAACAACAATAACTAACTAACATTCAGAGTACACACACTCTCACACACACACAGCCACAGACACACACACACATATACAGACACACACACACACACACACACACACAGACAGACACACATATTTCGTCCTGTGTTGATCTCATAAGTCTACTTACATTTTTTGCAAAAATCGAAAGTAGGCAAAAAATATTGGAATGCAGCCGAAATAAATCAGAAACCTCTCTGGACATCAAATTGGTAGTTGAAAAGCTGAAGGAAGTAGGAGACTTCTGTTACTTAGGAAGCAACATAACCAGTGATAGACGAAGCAACGAGGATATAGAAAGTAGGTTGGCTCAGGCAAGGAAAGCATTCCTACAAAACAGGAATCTGTTGAAATCGAATATAGATTTAGGTATTTGGAAGTCATTTCTGAAAGCCTTCGTCTGGAGCGTGGCACTCTATAGAAGTGAAACTTGGGCTATTGTTGAAGCAGAAAGGAGGAGAATTGAAGCGTGTGAAATGTAGTTTTACAGGAGAATGATGGAGATCAGATGGGTAGATAGAGTTAAAAACGAAGATGTATTAAGGCGGGCGGGAGAGGAGAGAAGTTTCTGGCGACTGCTAATGAAGAGAAGAGATAGGTTGGTAGGACACATACTAAGACACCCAGGAATAGCAAGCTTAGTTATGGAAGGAAGGGTCGAGGATAAGAAATGTAGGGGTAGCTCAAGTTTAGAATATGTTAGATTGCCTCGGATGTTGGGTGTGGTAGCTATGTCGTGATTAAACGATTAGTTCCGGACAGGGAGAGCTGCATCAAACCAGTCAAAAGACTGAAGACTCAAACAACAACAACGGTTGGTGATACGGACAACGGGACCTGGCCGAAAGAGAATCTTATGGCTGAAGAAACTGAGGGACTGGCTTGACATGAACTCTACGACCTGTTTCCATATGACAGGCTCCGAGACTAGTATAGCCATGATGACCACCAACCTTCCATAGAAACAGCATGGCAAGAGAAGTAATTGTTGTGTTACGGGGCGGAACAGCGAGGTCATCTGCCCCACTTAATACAGATAAAATGATACAATGTATATTAAAATTTAGAAGTGGAGCTTAAATATGACAAAAGCCAAAACATAATAAAACAAAAAGAAAAAGTCCTCTCGGCACGCCGGAAGGCGGAGGTAGATTTCACCGGACAAACTTGGGGATAGGCGAAAATAGGCAGAATATGCAGATTTTCGTAGAAGAATTTATTGCGAGAAGGTATTTTATAATTGGAGCTTAATTAACTTTGTTTTTCGTCATTTTATGCTTATTTTAAACATTTTATTGTCTTATGGGAACGGAAACCTTCTTGTCATTTGGGGTCCATTTTTATACTTGAGGTCACACTGTCCTTATGCAAGGTTTCGACACTGATGTGTAACTATGTAACGGTCTGTTACTTCTTCACGCAAAATTATATCTCCCGCAGAGATTTTGGTTGGTTCCTCAGTTTAGGGGCTGCGACAACGCGGTCATGTAACCCCGTGTACTTTGGGATGGCTGTATTAGTCTGTAATTCAGGTAAGGACTGCAGACGGTCAATTTCAAGCAGTAGTTCCTAATGTTGCTATCAGGTACTACCGTCAACGACACCTAGCTGTGAACTTGGCTACTAGATGCCACTGCAACCAGCAACTCGCAACGAACGTTGGAACTTCCCCTCCAAAGGAAAGCATACTGAGGGATTTTTAGCGCTCTTAGAAAATCCGACGACTTCGGCCGGCTTTGAACTCGCGACATTCAGCATGCTACCAGTTACGTCACCGAAGCCGCTTCACACTTAGATGGAAATCTGAATCTGATCTCGTGCAAGTGCGTTATCTTGGCAACGTCTGATGGCTCATCCCTCATCAATTTAGTAGTGTTGCCATGGCAACCACTGATAGGTCTTGGCATTTTCTTATAATTCCGAAATTATTTTTCTCATCCCTTGGCATAATGGTGGGTTATATCAAAAATTCTTTCAGACAAAGGTTTTAGGTAATTATTAGGGGAATATTGTCCATTTTGTACGGTTTTGATATTGTGCCTATTAAGAGAGATATGATTAATGTTTCCCGAAAAACCCACTTTTTCCCACCCCTTTGGTCAATGGTTGGTGCTATAAAAAAACTCTTCAAACATAAATTTTTGGGCTTTATCCGACACATAGTATGAACGTTGAACGGATTCGATATTTCACATATTAAGAGAGTTATAGCAATATTTCACTTTTTCGAAAAAAAAAAGCCCCCCATTTTCACCCCCTTCGACTGATTTAGCCCAGTAACGAACTCGACCGAGATTTTATAGGTATTGAACCCTTTACCCTATGTTGGTTAAATGATTCTACTTTTTATTTCTTCAATTATTAAATATTTCAACTAGCATCATGAAAGTAGCCAGACAGTGATGAGGAAATTTCAAGCATTTGTTGGAGACAGTAGGGACATACCTGCATCAGTTTAACAAAAGGCTAAATACTTGAGCTATGAAAAGAAATAGCTTAGCTATGTATCACAAGGACAGGTGTGGCTACCTAAATTTTAGAAGCGACGCGCGGTGAGACATGGTTCTGGTATGTTCATTGTGTTATTCGCGCCTAGAAGAAATATGATGCAGTAACGTGAATGGCTGATGAAGAAAATAGACACTCCCAAGACGCCAAGATCTACTATAAACCGCCAAATTAACAGAAAATGGAGAACCAATGAGAAGAGAATGCCTACTTGCGCGCCAACTCCGGCTGGGGTACGCGGCGGCTAGCATTCACGCGGGAAATCGCCTAGACAAAATCTCTACGATCGATTCTAGGATTAATGGGCATATTCTTGACCTGTGCAATATTACGAGTTCAGCGATATTTATTTCATTCCTGTATCACAATTATTTCGAGAAATTTTTACATAAAATCCCCCTCCATCTAGACCCAAGGGCCAGTTCATTTATAAGTGTGTCGAAGAGCCAAGACATTATTATTATTCTGTGCGTCTACGGACGTAGATTTATTATTATTCTGTGCGTCTACGGACGTAGATTTACTATTATTCTGGTCGTCTACGGACGTAGATTATTATTCTGTTCGTCTGAAGAGATAGACTTGTATTTTGTGTGTCGAGGACACAAGATATTCATTGTAAAGTGTTAAATTCAGTGATAGATAGTCATAGTACTATAGTTATAGGGGCAGTAGCGTCGATAATTCGCCAACGAACAGTGACAGGGAATTTAGTACCTGAACAAGCGAATTTAGTAGTCAGACATAAAGTGTATAATAACCTAATTTTTGTATCAGCGCAAGGATGACATCGATGAATGCAGAGGAAGTTTGGAATTCTCAACACTCCGTCCAGATGGCTGATATGAGATAATGAACCATCCAGATGGGGAATGGCGTCTGATGTTCTTTGACGGGTGACTACAAAAGAGATGAGTACAAAATAATATTATTTATTATTTGTTAAATTAACTTATGGTTTATGGGACATATTTTTGTAAATACTTTGCTTGTGTGATTAATGTAGTATATTTAGTTTTGATCTGACACATTTTTGTATGGAAGCAGCTCGCACAATTGTAGTTATTGGAAGGTTCCTTTCTTTGTGGTGTGTTAACTAACGTAGCTATGTGAACGGCCGTGTTCGCCTATGTTACGAAGTGTGGTTAAAAACGTCTCTCGGAGATATGTCGTGTTTCAGAAGTAGGACTGAATTAATATAATTATATAGTAGATTGGAGGGAAATTAAAGTTTTGTTGAGATTTATTATTGATCAGATTCAGTGTGATTATTGCCTTTGGAGCAATGTAATTTGTAACGAAGAGTATTCAGCTCTATCGTAAGTTTTAAATATTATGTTAAATGTTTGCGAGCTCTAATTCAGCAGACCCGTGTGAAAGGCGTTATGTCAGTCCCAGATGTGTGTATTGTGAGTATATTTTTTTGTGGTATTACAAGCGGGAATTTCAGCAGAGACTGATTTCTGTCAGCTTGGTACCAGATTCATATTGTATCCTTGCGAGGACAATTATGGATATGTGATTATTGTCTGACCATATGTTGAGTTGGAGGAGATGTTAGTTGCTGTTGATTCCTTGAGATAACAGTCCAGCTGGTCGGCTATTTATATACACTGGAAGGGGGACATGACTGGTATTGAGGAAAGGGTGAGTTGTTGTCACAAGGGCTGCTGAGTTTCGCAAGCAAGCTCATCATTAGTGGAGTGCACGTCTGGCTCCCAATTACTTGAAAATAAATATAAATGTGAGAAACTGATCAATGGTAAAATTGTTTAAATAAATGGGAGTTGCCTACGAAACACGATAATCTTCGAAGCGCTTTCTTTAACATGCAGTTTTTTTTAATATAAAGTAATCTTAACCACTCAGGTTGTTTGTTGTTGTTGGTTTATTCTATGTTTATTTTCCATGTCAGTGACCCGTGAGTCACGTGCGGCGCTGTTTTTCCTTGTTGTTGAGTATCTGGCCATTGTGGCAGCTCATTTGGTTAAGTGTGTCACCACACTAATAAGGGTCTCAGAGAGATGCCTGTAAATAGTAGAGTTGTAATATGTGTGTCAGAGTTAGATTTAAGGATTTTTATTAATGTTATGCCCATATCCATAAAAGTTGATTTACGAGATGATTGTTCGTGAGCACTGTGGCTGTTGACCCGTTGTGAACGAACGATCATCCAAGTACTCATTTCTCGTAGATAGTCACCACGCGAACATAAATTCACATGCAAGATAGTGGAACTTGGATCCACATTTTATTAGAAAAGGGGAGATCCATCTGACTCCTCAAAGTGATAAATATTCCTGTCAGGGAAAAATTCAGGGAGGATTTTGTTTATTTTTGTTTGTTTTATTCTTTTATGCACAAATTAGTTATTAAATCTTGTTATTATCTTACGTTTGTCTCCTTTCTTTCTTAGTTATAGTTTTCATCCTATAACCCTTGCCTCAGAAAAGCACGTTGTTTGGCGGACGTAAACACCACACTCTGAACTGAACGCGACCCCTTGATCTAAGATTCTTGCATAAAACACTGCTATTCTGAAGGGTTCATAGGTGAAAACTGGCGCGGCCAACGGTGGGGCTATTAACTGTGGTTGTGACGGGGAGATTACACATGTCAATAGTGGCGCATTTGAGTAAAACTGGCATGCCGCAAGTGCAGGCAGATATGACAGTATTTAATCACCGGGAAGTGATATTTTATTAAAAGTAGGTGAGGCAAAGTGGATACCGCCAAATGTGTGAAAGATAAATTAAAATCAGGAGTTTGCAAAGTAAAATACGGTTCACGTTGTTGTCTTTTAAATTAAAGTAAAATTAAGATGTGATACCGGGCGCCCATGATAAAGTTAAAACTAGATTTGTTTAGAAAGTCAAACTCATGGAAATATTAGGAGGCTGTAGCCTGAAATGACAATTAATACTTTGTTAATTAGTCAGTGTTAATATCAGATCAGGATAACTGTTTAATGACTAAATATGTGCTTGGGGTTAAAATTAAATTGAGTAAAACTAGAACTACTCAGAGATGCAATCGACTAATGGGATTAAAGGTAAAAATAAATGAACTGAGTAGGATAAAGAAATTAAATGTGCATTGGATTTATGTGCGTGTCAAAGGGCATTGGCGTATGCCATTTCCCACATGTCTCATATAAATTGTAAAACATGGCAACGGTGGCGAAGATCCAGGAGATCATTGAAAGTGCAGCGAGGAGAACGCAGGAATTGTTGGATACTAAATTAGCGAAACAAAGTGAATCGTTGAACACTAAATTATCAGAACAGAGTCAATCTATAAACACTAGTATGTTAGAGCAAAGTGAAGCGTTGAATACAAAATTATCTGAACAAATAAACACTAGTATGTTAGAGCAAAGTGAAGCGTTGAATACAAAATTATCTGAACAAATAAACACTAGTATGTTAGAGCAAAGTGAATCGCTAAATACGAAACTGTCAGAACAAAGTAAATCGCTAAATACTAAACTGTTAGAACAAAGTGAATCATTGCGGACACAGTTAAATAACAGTAGAATTGAGCAAAATGAATATCAGGCGGAACAAGCTAGGTTATTGAAAATCCACAGCCTGCTTCCAGTCTCCGACCGGGTCAGGAATGGAATGAATGAAGCCCCGATCTAGCGGCGAGGATTTGAACTGTGCCGGCTGCCGAGGCCTGACGCACTCCTCTGGGGCAATGAGTAAGTGAATGACAGATGAAATGAAATGATAGTGGAGAGTGTTGCTGGAATGAAATTTTGACAGGGAAAACCGGAGTACCCGGGGAAAAACCTGTCTGCCTCCGTTTTGTCCAGCACAGATCTCACATGGAGTGACCGGGATTTGAACCACGGACCCAGCGGTGAGAGGCCGGCGTGCTGCCGCCTAAGCCACGGAGGCTCAGCTAGGTTATTAAAGAGTGAAATTAATGACACTATAAATTCACAGTTAGAGGCGCAAAATAATAAAAACACGAACCAATTAGCTTCGTTAACCGCAGAGATGAAAGAGCACACAAACCAACAGATGATATTACTGGCCCTTGATGTAAGCAAAAATAATGAGAAACAATTAGTGCAGATTGAAAAAATGGAGAGTATTTTTGATAAAAAAAACTTAGTATTCTCGATGAAACGGTGTTAGCTAAATTAGAGCAGATTGAAATAGCATGCACAATGAATACAAGCGAGGTCAAAATAGCTCAGGATAAGTTGGAAGGACGGTTTAAGGAGATGGAGAAAAGTGGCAGGGTCATTCAACGACAAATATCAGCAGTAGATGAGAACATATCAGGCATAATTAAAGATATGGACCGTCTAGAGATAAAATCAGCGGAACAGTGGAAAAGCCTAGAAACGCAACAAGAACAATTTAAGAGTACATTAGACGAAAGGCTAAGCCAGATAGAAAATAATCAGGATGAAAATAAGAGCCAGATAGAAGAAAAATAAGCACGATTAAAGAACAGATCAGGAAAGATTGGAAGAAAATGAATATTGATTCTAGAGAGGAAAGATCCACCATTATTAAAACAGTAGGCGAAAACCACACGCGTATTCAAGCTTTGGAGCAAGAGGTAAAAAATAAACTTAAAGAGCAGACAGACAGGATCATTAAAGCCGAACTCCGCTCATTAGAACAATCATCTATATTTAAAACGGGAGCATTGAAAGACAAGCCGGATGACTCACATAGTTCCCAACCCAGCATAGCAGGAAGTCAGACTCAAGCAGAGAGCCCATTAACAACAAACACGGAAGGATTTCGCAAGAACGTAGATAGGAGCTCAACACCACAGGACGGTCATCAGCCCACACAACTTATTCAAGTAATTCGCTCAAATGACTACAGACCGCAGAAATACACCGAAAATTCAGGAGTAACACCTAAGGCCTTTATCAAAGAGATTGAAGACCATTTCAATGACACTGGGGTACCTGAAGCACGTAGATTGAAAATGATGGAGAGATTTTTATCAGGAAATGTTCTCACCTGGTTTTTAAGTTTCAAATATACATTTGGAACCATGTCAGTCTTTAATTTAGCGTTTCTGCGCAAATACTGGTCTCCCGCCATACAACAGAGTTTAAGAATGGAGCTTTACTCTAGAAAATATCAAACTACCCAGCAGACAAAATACTCAGATTTCTTTAACATGCAAATGCTAAAATTTCGCGACCTAGATTACCCATTAAACGAAGCAGATTTGGTGATGACAATAGCAAGGCAAATGCCAGTTAATGTACAGCAAGTACTAGTCGCAGCAAACGTTAGTACGGCCCTACATGCAGAGCAGATATTACGGCAAATAGATGAGACCACATCTCATAATCATTTTAGAGGAGGAAGACAGCTGGAATTAGTCAACACTACAGAGGTCGTAAAAACAAAACAGGGAAATACTAAAACGCAGGGTACTAATACAAGCACCTCCACACCTAGGCGAAACCAGGAAGAAGGGGAAAACAGACCATATCAGCGTAACGAAAATCACTACAACAATAGATACCAGGGCAACAATAGATACCAACAGAGAGGATATCAACAATGGCGTGATAATCGAAGGAATGACAGGCCTTATGGAAGATACGGTGATTACAATGCCAATCAAAGATGGAAAGGAAGGAGAGATCAAAATCAAGGAGATCAACGTAACTATCGAGATGACTGGGATGATAGGCACGCTCAATCACAAAATTACTTAGAGGAGTTACACGCTAATCAAGGTGGTGAACTAGGAAGATGGGAAAAGGCCATTGGGAACAGAAAGAACCCAGATACACATACTGAGGAAGCTGGAAGTCTACTGAGACAAGAGGAATATCAAGGACATGAGCGACAGAAGGATGATGGGAGTCGAAATGGAGCTAAAAAAAATGTTAATTTTGGATCAAGGAGACAGTCTCCAAACACAACAGTCGGAAGTTGAAGATGGATGGATAGTAGCGAACATACAAGAATGGATTGCTTTACCAGAAGACTGCCTGGAGGAGACGGTGAAACCACGGAACGATGAAATTAGGCAATTACCCATTATTTACGCAAGGATTGGTGGAATTAATATAAGATGTTTATTGGATACGGGGTCACAGATCAGTCTAGTATCGGAGGCCTTGGTTCGAGAGTTGGGACGGACTCAGAATATTCCTGTAATTCCGGTACCACAGCTCAAAGTGAGGGGTGTTATTCCTGAACGCACCATCACTTGTAAACGTCAGGCATACTTAGAGCTGAACATATTGGAACATACTTTTGGGCAAACATTCATTATCATGGCAAAGATGAATTTCAATATAATTCTTGGTGCAAATTTCATTTGTGATTATCAAGCAGTGATAGATTTACACAAGAATACAGTCAGTTTTAGAGAATATGACCAGCTGAAAAATGTGGGATTGCATATGGATGAAATCACTACCGGAAGAGATGTAAATTCTTGGGCATTGGAAGCAATATCAGAAGAGACGGAAGAGGAGGTACGAAAGGCGGAAGATAGCATCATAGAAGGGGCTGTTGTGGAACTAGATGAGGAGATAGAATCCCAGGAGATATGGTCTTTATTAACAGAAGGAGATAACAGCGACGCACAATTTGAAGAATTACTACAGGAGCGGCTCAATGACATTCAACTTGGGGGTGAACACAGAAAACAGTTGGAAGAGATTTTAAGGAAGCACAAAACAGTATTTGATACAGTACCTGGGAAAATTTTAAATTTCAAGTACTCTATGCAAGTCGAGGACTGGTCACCTTTCAAAGGCAGATTGTACCCAATTCCTGAAAGATATCGTGGTCAAGTTAAAATCATTATAGATGAGATGTTAGAAGCTGGAGTGATAAGGAAGACACCTACACCTTATCTAAATGCGATTTTGGCAGTCACAAAACCAAATGGATCTATTAGACTTTGTTTAGATGCCAGAAACCTCAACATGAGACTCATTTTTCCTGAGTATGACAGAGCGCCAATTATCAGAGACGTATTAAAAGGCTTTAAAAACAAGAGCATTTATTCATCAGTCGACCTGACGAGCTCGTTCCACCATCTTGAGTTGGATGAGAAGTCACAGCTTCTAACTGGCTTCTTATTCGATAACCAGACATATTGTTTCGTCAGAATGCCTTTTGGAGTCAAAACAGCGGGCTGTGCTTTAATCCGAGCACTGGACCGGAACCTAACCGAGGAAGTAAAGGAGATGACGGTGCGATACATTGACGACATTCTGTTGGCATCCGACAACATTGAAACGCACATGGAAAACTTAGATAAAGTATTGGGCAACTTGAACGCATCGAATTTCAAAGTAAACCTGAAGAAATCGCATTTCTTCAAGAGCGAGATCTTATATTTGGGTCACGTCATTGACAAGGAGGGAGTGAAGCCAAACCCAGCTAAGATTGAAGCGATAAAGAATTTCCCTACACCAACGAGAGTCAAGCACATTCGGGCTTTCGTAGGCGTAACGGGATTCTTTAAAGAAAACTGTCCAGGTTATACGGAGACTGTAGCTCCAATGCAAGAAATGTTAAAGAAAAATAACAAATGGTCATGGAACGCGGAATGTGAGAAGGCATTCCAAGCAACAAAACAGCTATTGGAAAACTGCATTAAATTAGGATATCCAGATTTCAAGCTCAAATTTATAATCCAAGCGGATGCTTCACTAATTGGGATAGGTGCTATGCTCTACCAAGAGGATCCAGCTAACCTGCAGCACAAAACATATTTGGCATTTGTCAGCCGAAAATTACGTAAGCACGAGCGAAATTATACTGTAACCGAGCTAGAATTGTTGGCCATCCTTCATGCGCTCCAACAATGGAAACGAATAATCTATGGTTACCCGATTGTTGTCAGAACTGACCACAAGGCACTAACATTCTTGTTTAAGACGTCAATGGCAAGCGAACGTGTGACACGTTGGTCTATATACATTCAGCAGTTCAGCATTGAAATTGAACATTGTCCAGGGAAGATGAACGTGATACCGGATGCACTCAGCAGGAACCCAGAGCCTGATAATGAAGAAACAGCGATGGTACAACACTTGGAGTTAACACCGAAGGACCGGAAATTCTTGGAGGAGTTACGTGAGATACAGCGAGAACAGGAAGCGGAACCATGGATGATGCTATTAATTAAATACTTCAAAAAGCAACTACCTACAGGAACACCTGCATTTCGAGAAGCGAAAGCCAAAGAAGGAAGATATGTTTATGTCAACAATTTGCTGCACAAATGGGTAGATAATGACCACACCAAGTTACGCATATTAGTACCTGCATCGTTACAACGAGGATTGACATGGCATACGCACGAAAGTTACGGTCACGTGGGCTTAGACAAGTGCGAAGCAACAATAGGAGAGACATTTACATGGCCACGTATGAGAACAACTATATGTGACGTCATTACAACTTGTGACCCGTGTCAGAGAACAAAGCCAAATAATTATTTACTGAGGCAATATCCTAGACCATTGCTACCTCAGAAACCATGTGAGCTACTGGCGATGGACTGTCTTGGTCCAATTCCGAAGGGAAGGAGAGGTTACCGTCATTTGCTAGTATGCATTGATGTATTTTCTAAGTTTGTAGTACTATGCCCTATTCAGAAAACCACATCGAAGCAGGTACTCAGTCGCATTCGTAATAGAGTTATTCCAACCCTTGGAAAACCAGAGTTTATATTATCAGATCACGGCAGTTATTTCACAAGCGCCGAATTCAAGAAAGGAATGGAAGACATGGGTATAAAACATGTTTTAAGCAGTATCCGACATGCCCAAGCAAATCCAAGTGAGAGAGTAATTAAATGTGTAACTGCATACTTGAGGATCTTCATTCCGAACGAACACCACAAATGGGTCGATAAAATTAAGGATGTAGAGACATGCATGAATTCTACCAGGCACGAGTCAACAGGACAAATCCCTATGGTCATACACAAGAACGAGTATCCAGTAAGAACGTGGAAAAGCATCATTAACTGTCCACAAGATCCCATGATAGCACCAGACCTGCGGATTGAAAGAACGAGAGCATACATGAAAAAACAAGCAGACCGCAGACTACGGCGAGTAAGAAATAAGAGGTTCCACGGTGATCTTGAAGTCAACCAGCTCGTTTTGGTAAAACGACCTGCTACATCGGACCCAGAAAAGAAAATCTTTAGTAAATTCTGCGAGAAATTCATAGGACCCTATTCTATCGTAAGAAACCTTGGAAATAATGCTTACAGAGTGAAAGAATTGAGCACAGGAACAATGTCAGTTTACAACGCTGCCAACCTAAAAAAATATCGTCGAAGTGAACCATGGTAGCGCCTAAATAATGACGCTGTTTGAATATACGGACGTCCTACTATCAACAAAGTCAACGGGGAGCAGTTGAGTACGGCACGTGGTGAAGGAGGAAGTAGAGCTGTTGTTGACAAACATTAACGAGGCGAGTAAGGTGTTGCCGCAGGCATCCGAGCGTCACGCAAGATTGGAAGGGGGAGAGACAAGCAGGATATTTATTTATTTATCGTATGGCTTTTAGTGCCGGGAGTGTCCGAGGACATGTTCGGCTCGCCTGAGTCTGTAGCTGCTTCCAGCGGACACCGTAAAGGGTGAGCTATAAGTTCCGTTCAATTTCAAGTAGTTCCAACTTTCGTCACCAGATATCAATGATACCTAGTGGCGAACGTTGGAACTTTGATAGAGCGGTCTGACGAAATCTAACCTAACAAATTTTGCTTTACACAAGTTTAGTCTGTGAAAGGATCTTTTACATGCCATAAATCTATGACATGGGACCGCCGGCTTTACTTCCCCTCCGAAGGAAGGCATACTGAAGGATTTTTAACGCTCTTAAAAATCCGACGACTTCGGCCGGGTTTGAACCCGCTATCTTGGGCACAGAAGCTCAGCATGCTACCGACTACGCCACCGAAGCCGCTAAGCAGGATATGAAAACGAGTAAATGCCATTGAAGACAGGAGCGCCTAGACCAAGTAAGAAAAAGGGGTATTCTGGAAATAAAACAAATTGGCCTACGGAAGTATTGTAAAATTGTCGACTTTATTCCTAAGTTCGAAATTTTGTGAGTGGGAGAGTTGTGAACCCTTTACCCTATGTTGGTTAAATGATTCTACTTTTTATTTCTTCAATTATTAAATATTTCAACCAGCATCATGAAAGTAGCCAGACAGTGATGAGGAAATTTCAAGCATTTGTTGGAGACAGTAGGGACATACCTGCATCAGTTTAACAAAAGGCTAAATACTTGAGCTATGAAAAGAAATAGCTTAGCTATGTATCACAAGGACAGGTGTGGCTACCTAAATTTTAGAAGCGACGCGCGGTGAGACATGGTTCTGGTATGTTCATTGTGTTATTCGCGCCTAGAAGAAATATGATGCAGTAACGTGAATGGCTGATGAAGAAAATAGACACTCCCAAGACGCCAAGATCTACTAGAAACCGCCAAATTAACAGAAAATGGAGAACCAATGAGAAGAGAATGCCTACTTGCGCGCCAACTCCGGCTGGGGTACGCGGCGGCTAGCATTCACGCGGGAAATCGCCTATACAAAATCTCTACGATCGATTCTAGGATTAATGGGCATATTCTTGACCTGTGCAATATTACGAGTTCAGCGATATTTATTTCATTCCTGTATCACAATTATTTCGAGAAATTTTTACATAAAATCCCCCTCCATCTAGACCCAAGGGCCAGTTCATTTATAAGTGTGTCGAAGAGCCAAGACATTATTATTATTCTGTGCGTCTACGGACGTAGATTTATTATTATTCTGTGCGTCTACGGACGTAGATTTACTATTATTCTGGTCGTCTACGGACGTAGATTATTATTCTGTTCGTCTGAAGAGATAGACTTGTATTTTGTGTGTCGAGGACACAAGATATTCATTGTAAAGTGTTAAATTCAGTGATAGATAGTCATAGTACTATAGTTATAGGGGCAGTAGCGTCGATAATTCGCCAACGAACAGTGACAGGGAATTTAGTACCTGAACAAGCGAATTTAGTAGTCAGACATAAAGTGTATAATAACCTAATTTTTGTATCAGCGCAAGGATGACATCGATGAATGCAGAGGAAGATTCTCAACACTCCGTCCAGATGGCTGATATGAGATAAAGAACCATCCAGTTGGGGAATGGCGTCTGATGTTCTTTGACGGGTGACTACAAAAGAGATGAGTACAAAATAATATTATTTATTATTTGTTAAATTAACTTATGGTTTATGGGACATATTTTTGTAAATACTTTGCTTGTGTGATTAATGTAGTATATTTAGTTTTGATCTGACACATTTTTGTATGGAAGCAGCTCGCACAATTGTAGTTATTGGAAGGTTCTTTTCTTTGTGGTGTGTTAACTAACGTAGCTATGTGAACGGCCGTGTTCGCCTATGTTACGAAGTGCGGTTAAAAACGTCTCTCGGAGATATGTCGTGTTTCAGAAGTAGGACTGAATTAATATAATTATATAGTAGATTGGAGGGAAATTAAAGTTTTGTTGAGATTTATTATTGATCAGATTCAGTGTGATTATTGCCTTTGGAGCAATGTAATTTGTAACGAAGAGTATTCAGCTCTATCGTAAGTTTTAAATATTATGTTAAATGTTTGCGAGCTCTAATTCAGCAGACCCGTGTGAAAGGCGTTATGTCAGTCCCAGATGTGTGTATTGTGAGTATATTTTTTTGTGGTATTACAAGCGGGAATTTCAGCAGAGACTGATTTCTGTCAGCTTGGTACCAGATTCATATTGTATCCTTGCGAGGACAATTATGGATATGTGATTATTGTCTGACCATATGTTGAGTTGGAGGAGATGTTAGTTGCTGTTGATTCCTTGAGATAACAGTCCAGCTGGTCGGCTATTTATATACACTGGAAGGGGGATATGACTGGTATTGAGGAAAGGGTGAGTTGTTGTCACAAGGGCTGGCTGAGTTTCGCAAGCAAGCTCATCATTAGTGGAGTGCACGTCTGGCTCCCAATTACTTGAAAATAAATATAAATGTGAGAAACTGATCAATGGTAAAAATGTTTAAATAAATGGGAGTTGCCTACGAAACACGATAATCTTCGAAGCGCTTTCTTTAACATGCAGTTTTTTTAATATAAAGTAATCTTAACCACTCAGGTTGTTTGTTGTTGTTGGTTTATTCTATGTTTATTTTCCATGTCAGTGACCCGTGAGTCACGTGAGGCGCTGTTTTTCCTTGTTGTTGAGTATCTGGCCATTGTGGCAGCTCATTTGGTTAAGTGTGTCACCACACTAATAAGGGTCTCAGAGAGATGCCTGTAAATAGTAGAGTTGTAATATGTGTGTCAGAGTTAGATTTAAGGATTTTTATTAATGTTATGCCCATATCCATAAAAGTTGATTTACGAGATGATTGTTCGTGAGCACTGTGGCTGTTGACCCGTTGTGAACGAACGATCATCCAAGTACTCATTTCTCGTAGATAGTCACCACGCGAACATAAATTCACATGCAAGATAGTGGAACTTGGATCCACATTTTATTAGAAAAGGGGAGATCCATCTGACTCCTCAAAGTGATAAATATTCCTGTCAGGGAAAAATTCAGGGAGGATTTTGTTTATTTTTGTTTGTTTTATTCTTTTATGCACAAATTAGTTATTAAATCTTGTTATTATCTTACGTTTGTCTCCTTTCTTTCTTAGTTATAGTTTTCATCCTATAACCCTTGCCTCAGAAAAGCACGTTGTTTGGCGGACGTAAACACCACACTCTGAACTGAACGCGACCCCTTGATCTAAGATTCTTGCATAAAACACTGCTATTCTGAAGGGTTCAGTATACATATTCGGTAAAAAATTCAAAGTGATTGGTGCAAAATTACGGCAGTTATCGTGTTCACAATAAACTGATATACATATATGTATATATATATACACATACATAAATTATATATAACTTTTGAACTGACGGTGGTTTTGGGGTCTGGGGGATGTGAAACGCGAAGATATGTCGACATTTTCCGGAAGTCGAAACATGGTACCCATTGCAATAGTTAGCTTTCTAATGAAATCTACCTCTGGCTGGTTCCTCAGTTTAGGGGCTGCGACAACGCGGTCATCTAACCCCGTGTACTTTGGGTGAGTGTAGAATCTGTCTGATACACGGTGTGAATTGTAATGGCTGTATTAGTCTTAATTCAGGTAAGGACTGCAGACGGTCAATTTCAAGCAGTAGTTCCTAATGTTGCTACCAGGTACTACCGTCAACGACACCTAGCTGTGAACTTGGCTACTAGATGCCACCCCAACCAGCAACTCGCAACGAACGTTGGAACTTCCCCTCCAAAGGAAAGCATACTGAGGGATTCTAGCGCTCTTAGAAAATCCGACGACTTCGGCCGGCGTTGAAACCGCGACATTGGGCATAGACATTCAGCATTCTACCAGTTACGTCACCGAAGCCGCTTCCCACTTTGTCAGGCGGCTTCGGTGGCGTAGTCGGTAGCATGCTGAGCTTCTATGCCCAAGATAACGGGTTCAAACCCGGCCGAAGCCGTCGGATTTTTTAAGAGCGTTAAAAATCCCTCAGTATGCCTTCCTTCGGAGGGGAAGTAAAGCCGGCGGTCCCATGTCATAGATTTATGGCATGTTGAAGATCCTTCCACTAATTGCACCTGTGTGAAGCTAAATTGGATAGGTTAAGAATGTATACAACGCTCTTAGGTTTCTATGTTCGTTGCCAAGAGCCGACTGCGGCGGCGTCTAGTAGCTCAGTTCTGAACTTGGCCTTGTAGTCGTTGACAGTAGCGCTTGGCGGCAAAAGTAGGAACTATCTGAAAAATTGTTAGTTGCAGTACTTAAATTAACAAACAGATAACACACAATAATACAGTCATCACAATTAACACCGGTTATCAGACAGATTCTACACACACCCAAAGTACACGGGGCTACATGACCGCGTTGTCGCAGCCCCTAAACTTAAGAACCAACCAACCAACCACTTAGTCAGATGGAAATACTGAATCTGATCTCGTGCAAGTGCGTTGTCATGGCAACGTCTGATGGCTCATGCTTCATCAATTTAGTAGCGTTGCCATGGCAACCACTGATAGCTCATGGCATTTTCTTATAATTCCGAAATAATTTTTCTCGTCCCTTGGCGTAATGGTGTGTCATATCAAAAATTCTTTCAGACAAAAGTTTTAGGTAATTATTAGGGGAATATTGTTCATTTTGTACGGTTTTGATATTGTGCCTATTAAGAGAGAGATGATTAATGTTTCCCGAAAAACCCACTTTTTTCCACCCCTTTGGTCAATGGTTGGTGCTATAAAAAAACTCTTCAAACATAAATTTTTGGGCTTTATCCGACACATAGTATGAACGGTGAACGGATTCGATATTTCACATATTAAGAGAGTTATAGCAATATTTCACTTTTTCGAAAAAAAAAAGCCCCCCATTTTCACCCCCATCGACCGATTTAGCCTAGTAACGAACTCGACCGAGATTTTATAGGTATACATATTCGGTAAAAAAATCAAAGTGGTTGGTGCAAAATTACGGCAGTTATCGTGTCCACAAGGAACTGATATACATCTTTAAAAATATAATTCTTCGACACGTGTGTATGTGACTGAACTCCTCCTAAACGACTGAACCGATTTTGATGGAATTTGGTATGTATATTAGGGTGGGTCCATGTATGGTTTAGATTCACAATCTGACCCGGTAGGTGGAATGAACACAATTTTAGAAACACAATTTTCACACAATTTTAGAACCACAATATACAGTCAAAAACAGTCGTCATGGAAACCACTAGCCTTGGCCTTCGTGAAAGCTGATGTCTTTGGACGGTTTGTCTCTGCACGTTAGAGCCACCTGGTCGCAACCTGTGCAACTACCGCCATTGCATACACTCCGCCCGTGGCGAAAAGTTGTGTTTTATACCAAAGGTGGCAGTGATGTCGAATTCTACTGTTTGTCTCTGCACGTTAGAGCGTTTCAAAGTCCCGTATGCGTTCATATACCATTCATCCGATTGCCATGAAACTTGGGTGATAGGTTGAGTGAGCTCCAGGGAAGGTGTTTGGCTTAGCAAATCCATTTTACAATAGGTAGCGCACGAATAGATTCAACAAATGAGCGACGACACACGAAGCGTTTCAAAAAGGTCCCGTATGCGTTCAAATAACATTCGTCCGATAGCGATGAAACTTGGGTGAGATGTTGTGTACACTCCAGGGAAGGCTTCTGGCTTAGTAAATCAATTTCACATAAGGTAGCGCAGGACTAGATTCAACAAATGAGTGACGACGCGCGAAGCGTTTCAACAAAATCCCGTATAAGTTTATATTCCATTCATAGAGATGAAACTTTGATGAGTTGTTGTGTACACTTAAGTGAAGGCTTCTAACTTAGTAATCCATTTCACAGGAGGTTGCGCACGAGTAGATTCAACAAATGAGCGGCGACGTGCGAAGCATTTCAACAAAGTCCCGTATGCGTTCATATAACATTCATCCAATTGCAATTAAACTTGGGTGAGATGTTGTGTACACTTACGTGAGGGTTTCTAACTTAATAAATACATTTCACAGGAGGTATCGCACGAGTAGATTCAACAAATGAGCGACGACGCACGAAGAGTTTCAATAAGGTCCTGTATGCGTTCAAATACCATTCGTCCGATTACGATGAAACTTGGGTGAGATGTTGTGTACACCCTACGGAAGGTTTCTGGCTTAATAAATCCATTTTACAATAGGTAGCGCACGAGTAGATTCAACAAATGTGTGAAGGCACGCGAATCGTTTCAACAAAGTACCGTATGCGGCCATATACCATTTATCAGATTGCGATGAAACTTTGGTGAATTGTTGTGTACACTCCAGGAAATGTTTCTGTCTTAGTAAATCCAGTTTTTAATAAGTAGCGCACGAGTAGATTCAACAAATGAGCGACGGCGCGCGAGTCGTTTCCACAATGTCCCGTATGCGGTCATATATCATTCATCCGATTGCGAACAAACCTTGGTGAATCATTGAGTACACGCCAGAGAAGGTTTCAGGCTTAGTAAATCTATTTTTTAATAGGTAGCGCATGAGTAGATTCAATAAATGAGTGACGGCACGCGAATCGTTTAAAGAAAATCACGTATGCGTTCATATGTCATTCATCCGATTCCGATGAAACTTTGATGAGTTGTTGTGTACACGCCAGGTAAGGTGTTCAACTTGGTAAATCCATTTTACAATATTGGTAGCGCACGAGTAGATGTAACAAATGAGCGACGACGCGCGAAGCGTTCCAACACAATCCTGTATAAGTTTATATAGCACTCATCGATTGAGATGGAACTTTGATGAGTTGTTGTGTACACTTACGTGAAGGTTTCTAACTTAGTAAATCCATTTCACAGTAGGTTGCGCAGGAGTAGATTCAACAAATGAGCGACGACGTTCGAAGCGTTTCAAAAATGTCCCTTATGCGTTCAAATGCCATTCGTCCGATTACGATGAAACTTGGGTGAGATGTTGTGTACACCCTACGGAAGGTTTCTCGCTTAATAAATCCATTTTACAATAGGTAGCGCACGAGTAGATTCAAAAAATGTGTGACGGCACGCGAATCATTTCAACAAAGTACCGTATGCGTCCATATACCATTTATCCGATTGCGATGAAACTTTGGTGAATTGTTGTGTACACTTCAGTAAAGGTTTCTGGCTTAGTAAATTCATTTTAGAATAGGTAGCGCACGAGTAGATTCAACAAATGTGCGATAGCACGCGAATCGTTTCAACAAAGTCCTGTATGCGTTCACATACCATTTATCCGATTGCGATGAAACTTTGGTGAATTGTTGTGTACACTCCAGGGAAGGTTTCTGGCTTAGTAAATCCAGTTTTTAACAAGTAGTGCACGAGTAGATTCAACAAATGAGCGACGGCGCGCGAATCGTTTCCACAATGTCCCGTATGTGGTCATATATCGTTCATCCGATTGCGATGAATCCTTGGTGAATCATTGAGTACACTCCGGAGAAGGTTTCAGGCTTAGTAAAACTATTTTACAATAGGTAGCGCATGAGTAGATTCAACAAATGTGGGACGGCACGCGAATCCTTTTTTAAGAAAATCCTGTGTGCGTTCATATGTCATTCATCCGATTCCGATGAAACTTTGATGAGTTGTTGTGTACACACAAGGGAAGGTGTTCAACTTGGTAAATCTATTTTACAATATTTGTAGCGCACGAGTAGATGTAACAAAAGAGTGACGACGCGCGAAGCGTTCCAACAAAATCCCGTATGCGTTCATATACTATTCATCGATTGCGATGAAACCATGATGAGTTGTTGTGTACACTTACGTGAAGCTTTCTAACTTAGTAAATCCATTTCACAGTTGGTAGAGCACGAGTGGATTCAACAAATGAGTGACAGTGCACGAATCATTTAAACAAAATCCCGTATGTGTTAAATGCCATTTATCCATTTGTGATGAAACTTTGGAGAGTTGTTGTGCACGCTCCAACGAATGTTTCTAAATTAGTTAATTCATTTCACGATAGTTCAGAGGCAGTTAACAGAAATTGAAAAAAGTATTTTGTATCCAAAAGCACTTCAAGAAACAAAGTTACAACACTTTCTTTGATTGGCAGGACAACGTCTGCCGGGTCAGCTTGTCTTTATATATATATAATTCTTGGACACGTGTGTATGTGACTGGACTCCTCCTAAACGACTGAACCGATTTTGATGGAATTTGGTATGTATATTAGGGTGGGTCCATGTGTGGTTTAGATTCACAATCTGACCCGGTAGGTGGAATGAACACAATTTTAGAACCACAATTTACACACAATTTTAGAACCACAATATACAGTCAAAAACAGTCGTCATGGAAACCACTAGCCTTGGCCTTCGTGAAAGCTGATGTCTTTGGACGGTTTGTCTCTGCACGTTAGAGCCACTTGGTCGCAACCTGTGCAACTACCGCCATTACATACACTCTGCCCGTTGCGAAAAGTTGTGTTTTATACCAAAGATCGCAGTGATGTCAAATTCTACTGTTTGTCTCTGCACGTTAGAGCGTTTCATAGTCCCGTATGCGTTCATATACCATTCATCCGATTGCCATGCAACTTGGGTGATATGTTGAGTGTGCTCCAGGGATGGTGTTTCGCTTAGTAAATCCATTTTACAATATATAGCGCACGAATAGATTCAACAAATGAGCGACGACGCGCGAAGCGTTTCAAAAAGATCCCGTATGCGTTCAAATACCATTCGTCCGATAGCGATGAAACTTGGGTGAGATGTTGTGTACACTCCAGGGAAGGCTTCTGGCTTAGTAAATCAATTTCACATTAGGTAGCGCACGACTAGATTTAACAAATGAGTGACGACGCGCGAAGCGTTTCAACAAAATCCCGTTTAAGTTTATATTCCATTCATCGATTGAGATGAAACTTTGATGAGTTGTTGTGTACACTTAAGTGAAGGCTTCTAACTTAGTAATCCATTTCACAGGAGGTTGCGCACGAGTAGATTCAACAAATGAGCGGCGACGTGCGAAGCTTTTCAACTAAGTCCCGTATGCGTTCAAATACCATTCGTCCGATAGCGATGAAACTTGGGTGAGATGCTGTGTAAACTTACGTGAGGGTTTCTAACTTAGTAAATCCATTTTACAATAGGTAGCTCACGAGTAGATTCAACAAATGAGCAACGACGTGCGAACTTTTAATCAAAGTCCCGTGTGCGTTCATATACCATTCATCCGATTGCAATGAAACTTGGGTGAGATGTTGTGTACACTTACGTGAGGGTTTCTAACTTAGTAAATCCATTTCACAGGAGGTTTCGCACGAGTAGATTCAACAAATGAGCGACGACGCGCGAAGCGTTTCAATAAGGTCCCGTATGCGTTCAAATACCATTCGTCCGATTACGATGAAACTTGGGTGAGATGTTGTGTACACCCTACGGAAGGTTTCTGGATTAATAAATCCATTTTACAATAGGTAGCGCACAAGTAGATTCAACAAATGTGTGACGGCTCGCGAAACATTTCAACAAAGTACCGTATGCGTCCATATACCATTTAACCGATTGCGATGAAACATTGGTGAATTGTTGTGTACACTCCAGGAAATGTTTCTGTCTTAGGAAATCCAGTTTTTAATAAGTAGCGCACGAGTAGATTCAACAAATGAGCGACGGTGCGCGAATCGTTTCCACAATGTCCCGTATGCGGTCATATATCATTCATCTGATTGCGATCAAACCTTGGTGAATCATTGAGTACACGCCAGAGAAGGTTTCAGGCTTAATAAATCTATGTTACAATAGGTAGCGCATGAGTAGAATCAACAAATGAGTGACGGCACGCGAATCGTTTAAAGAAAATCACTTATGCGTTCATATGTCATTCATCCGATTCCGATGAAACTTTGATGAGTTGTTGTGTACACGCCTGGGAAGGTGTTCAACTTGGTAAATCCGTTTTACAATATTGGTAGCGCACGAGTAGATGTAACAAATGAGTGACGACGCTCGAAGCGTTCCAACAAAATCCTGTATGCGTTCATATACTATTCATCGATTGCGATGAAACGTTGATGAGTTGTTGTGTACACTTACGTGAAGCTTTCTAACTTAGTAAATCCATTTCACAGTTGGTAGAGCACGAGTAGATTCAACAAATGAGTGACAGAGCACGAATCATTTAAACAAAATCCCGTATGTGTTAAATGCCATTTATCCATTTGTGATGAAACTTTGGAGAGTTGTTGTGCACGCTCCAACGAATGTTTCTAAATTAGTTAATTCATTTCACGATAGTTCAGAGGCAGTTAACAGAAATTGAAAAAAGTATTTTGTATCCAAAAGCACTTCAAGAAACAAAGTTACAATACTTTCTTTGATTGGCAGGACAACGTCTGCCGGGTCAGCTTGTATATATAATTACATACATAAATTATATATAAACTTTTGAACTGACGGTGGTTTTGGGGTCTGGGGGATGTGAAACGCGAAGATATGTCGAAATTTTCCGGAAGTCGAAACATGGAACCCATTGCAATAGTTAGCTTTCTAATGAAATCTACCTAAAATTTAATTACAGCCATAATTGAAATAAGAAATAAGAAATCCCAAATTAAGCACGTTCTTTGATTAAATATACACTTGAGAATTTAGAATGCTGATCCTAACCAACTCTGGCTTATAAAGCTCATGGCGAGTTCAGCAGCCACCACGTCATCAGCTAAGATATGATCAAGCGTAATCTGCAAAACCAAGGTTTCATCGTAGATCCACACACTCGGTTAACATGTGGGCCACGGAGAATACGACTCCACAGGTACAAAATGGGGAGTATTACCATGTCATTAGGTATGAATGGGTGGATCTTGCTTGACCTATCCGGCACACAATTACGGATTCTCTCCATGACTGGAAAGAGCTCCGCCACACGTGAGTAGTTCCCTTGATCACTCTCAGTTTATTGAACATTGGGTCAGCTAACCACCTACTCTCCCAGAATGCCAGTACTTGTCGGCGTAACTGAGAGTGCATATCATTAGCTGGTACTGTACCCGATAATCCGGAAAGGATCATGTTGGAATATCCATTGCCCCCGCTGGATTGCCTATTTCTAACTACACCGGCAAATACTACATTAGAAATCTCTTCCAACATGGTCTTTAGGGATTTACAGACAGCAGTTACCAGAATATTGTGGATCAACAACCAACTACACGGGGCACTCACCATTACTTACCTCGGGGGCTGGGACTTCAGCTTCGCCTACACTACATCCACAATACTCTGCTCCTTATACTTAAAATGAATCACACTCCAACAACAATGGAAAACAATCTGAAAAAATTTATTAACAAAAAGGTCAACTAATCTACTATAAACAAATAACAATAAACGAATTTATCAATAGACATTAAAATTAAAAACACGCAATCATTCACACCTCCTTTCAACTCTACATCTTACTACCATGCTGTATTAAAAATTATGAGTATAAATTCTTGGCTTGTTCTAGGCCTACACTACGTAAAAATAAAAACGTTTAATGAAGCCTCTGATTGGCATTCCATACACATGGTTTCATTCACAAGCCTGCGCTTGCAGAATGCACGTGCATTGACTTTGTTTTATCAATGAAATCCCGGCATCACGCCGTACTCGAAACTGGTTTATACAATAAATACAATGCGGTGGGTCTACACCTGTTAATATTATGTCATCGCTCTCCAATGCTAACGGTGAATCATTCTCGCTAGCCCACAGAAGCTGTTTGTGTGTGCATTTATAAAACACGTAAAAATTAACATTTATATCTTACAAAAGTTCACATAACTATTTTGTTTCTTAAACAATCATTCTAAAAAATTTTATACACTCTTTCATTCGCACTCCGCAATTGTTCTAGACCAATTCGGTTCCACATATGCTCTTAACAATGAACAATCATTCATACCCAAAAACATCCGCTCATAAACACACTGTTCCAAAACAGTTGATTAATAAATTCTACTAAATTATTTAACTACTTAAATCATTTCCACAAAAATTATTTACATGTAATATGTTTATAATAATATCCATTATCTAGTGTTGCTAACGCGACACTTTCGAGATTCTAACTTCTCGGTAACAATATAATTCTTAACTAAATATATACACTGGTTTTTCACATAAGCATCCTTCTCTAACGTTCGGTAGTTTTAATATACTGCTTACACATCGTCTTATATAGGTTTCATTACATTATCGGTATAATACAGTCGACTAATTAAGGTAACCTGTACGTAATTACATCACTTCGGGTTTAATAAAATTTAATAATTGTATTATATACGTGAGTAGACAATCTTTCTCAAGTTGCTTTTCGGCTGAAACCCTCCTGTTAACACAACTAAATCGTTAATTCACAAAAACTGGACTACTTGTATACAACGGCTCTTATCATGATACATGCCTTTTTTTAAAATCAAAGAACAACAATACTTTGACTTCCTTAAAATGCGGAATTCCCTCGCACGAGCACTCCATAGTTCTATCAATCCTCATATAACAGTATATATGGCATAAACAATTATCATCTACTATGTTAAACAATAACCAAAAAGGGATTAATTGTTATTAACATATCTTATGTAGGAACTTCTCTCAAATAATGGCATGACCCTCAGTATCATTGCACATGAATACTGGACCTCAATTATACAGTTCTTCAAACGAAACTTCCAATTGTAATGAACGATATTTGGCAGTCGTGATTAACCACCTAAAGTTTACTCCACAACAAGATAATTAACTGTTAACTCGTCTGTCGCAAATATATGTAATAAAATAATACTCCTGTTTCATCTCACTTGTCTAGCTATAAATTGTTTATCGTTGTAATATCCTGTCCACAAATGACGTGATGTTACACAAATTGGATAAAATAACACACATGTTATTTATAGTGTCAGATAGAATTCAATCTTGACCGGGATAAACTAGCTTTGAATTCCTAGCCAATAATCTTCTATCAAAATGTATTTCCTCGAACATATTAAATGAACAAAGCTCTTAGCTTTACAGATAATAAGAAAGGTTTGTCAATGTCGTAATGTTTTTCCACTCTACACAAAGAATGTTCATAGGGATAAAGACTTCGGTCTTATCAAACGATTAGTATTTCTTAGATCGTCGATAGTTTATGTACAATAATGATATAACAATATCATTCGATGTTTCTTCTTTTCTTGAAGTAATATGTTGTTACATTAAAGTGCTCAAATTAAATTTAACAAGAAATTAATTTGAAGCTATGACACAATCTCAGAATACTTGGTTTAAATGAAATTATAAAAGTTCGAGAGTCGAAACGACTAGTCTCCTATGAGGCAATATGATTCCTCAAACAAAAATTTTAATGTCAGTTCCACTACTGATCCGTTGAATAAAATTGAATAATAGATGAAATGCAATCATCTTCTAAATAATCTTGAAGTATAAAAGAAACTCAACACACATCTGAAGTGTAAAATACATAAAAGCACTGAAATACATGAAATGTGAAAATATAGAAATATGAAATAAGATCGCTGAAGATATGGAATAAGATCGCTGAAGATATGGAATAAAATCGCTGAAAATATGGAATAAGATCGCTGAAAATATGGAATAAGATCGCTGACTCAGAATGTTACTAATCAAGCTCTATATAACAATGAGATACACTAATACCTTATTTGGACGAAAACTTGAAGATCTATGTAAGTATTCCCACAATACTTTAGATGTTTCCTCATTACAGGACACTGATATGGATCTGCATTCGAACCTCGGATCTGCGACCTCAGAGATAAGAAACATCTCTCTCTGGAATTCACCAACATTCGCTTGGGCTCGAATGACATCCTTCTGGCAAATTCTTCTGTGTTGCTGGGTTACCTTTCCCTAGCATCTTGAAAAATCTCTTCTGTAAAGTCTCCATTCTCCGTCGTAAATATGTATCAGCTTCATCATTGGAATATAATTATGGAAATATTCATATAAATAGTGAATGAAATGTTTCCATTGCTAATTGATGTTATATTAGTGTTCGTAGACTGACGAAAATGCACAAGATGGACCGTACACTACGTCTGTATTCAGGAATACGTTGTCTATAGAAGCTCCATCGTTGTATCTTAACTCCTGTTATCGAATATGTCTCTGGCGCATGCCTATCTAGTTCATCATATCAACAATGTTAATTATGCTGAATGATAATGTTTGATGAATAGTAATAGTCATTCTGTTAATGTTTATGTGTTGCGCCAATATTAAAAGTTCTCCGCCACTGTTCACTTGAACTGCATTCGCCAACTTCACGTTGCAATTTATAATGATATTCAGCTTTATTTCCAACACATTTGGAAATCTAACTTGACAGGCTTATATTGTCTAAACGGTGAATAGCAAAACGCTCGACTTTTCACAATATATAGTATGCGACCTGTTCTTAATATATATATATATATGCTTATTTAACTTCAGATCTCAATTATATATGAGATATAATCAATACAATGTTCCTCGCAACTTCTCGTAGAATGGAAGTGCGGTGATCTCTAACGTTCCACCTACCTATCCTCGCGTCTCCGCAAGTCGACAGTCGTCGCACTCGGACTAAGCCTTGGGATCTCCGTTAACCCAGTAAAAACACTTCCTCACTCTTCAAAGTCTGCTGGAATAAGAACCTCGATCCATGGATCTCCCCCTCCAAGTCGAATTTTTGGCGGCCATTTCAATCTCCCACCATAATTTTAGCGCGTAGATTACTAATGCTTATTACTGCGTAGATTAACCGATCTGCGGTTTTTAAAGTATCAGACATAATTTCTCTTAATATTCTCTTCATTACCAAATAAGAAAATCTTCTTCTAAGGGCCTAAATGCATAATTTCATCATATTGTGTAATTGAAGTTGATCCCGTCTTCAATAAAACCTGTTCTCATTGGCTCTGGGCTGGGATCCAGTAGCATAATTTATATCAATATTTATAATATTTATCTCCAAACTCGCTGTTGCCATGCTAAATATAGCCTTCTAGAAGCGTCCATTGTGCAACATATCACGTGATCGGGCTCTCCCACAGTCTCGAGCTTGTAACACTACACTCTTGTGTCACACTTCCAGAAATTATATTTGCTAGTTAAATTTTATCATGGGGACGGAAAATACTCTCATTTTGTCCCTAAACAATTCAATTTACGGGTGCAGTACCGCCTCTTTTGCAGCTTGATACATGTTCACTAGACATTTTATTTTTGTTTAGTTGCATACTCGTCCTAAACTAGACATTGGATACTTGTGACCAGACAAACTCCAATAACTAACTAACTAATCAGCTTCTCAACTGTCCTCACGAGTCTGAGGCAACGTTGTTCCAGCTCTCATATCGCCTCTCAAATTTTTGCCGGACCCGGGAGCCAGCTACAATGTTGTTTTACATTATTATTTTCCGTTTGTCTGGTCACAAGTATCCAATATTTTAGGAGGTCTAGTGAACATGTATCAAGCAAAAGAGGCGGTACTGCACCCGTAAATTGAATTGTTTAGGGACAAAATGAGAGTATTTTCCGTCCCCATGATAAAATTTAACTAGCAAATATAATTTCTGGAAGTGTGACACAAGAGTGTAGTGTTACAAGCTCGAGACTGTGGGAGAGCCCGATCACGCCTATATATGAAGGAAATGCCTAAAATTAATCAAACAATAGTATATTATGCAACAAGCCTATAATGGCTATAAACGTAAGTTCACCCATGGGACTTTCAATAATCTGGTGAGTACAAATCCAACATGGCGGCGACGCGAATTACAAATATTTAATTGGACGTTTCTCGAGTGCGTAACTGTAAGGCGACCAACGACCTAGCCGTGTCGAAACAACGGATCCGATGAGAATTCCGCAGTTAACTACATTGGGCGCTGTCGGAACTTAGATGGCATGCCGGTTCTAGGCACTGCGCGCTGTTGGCCAACATAAGGAGGAGCGGAAAGGCCCTGGGCACCCTACCGCACGTAAACTCGGCTGGGGGTAGCCTCTCCGTACGAACTAAAGAGCCTTCTTTTCTTAATATTTAAGATTCATATCAATGATTAATCCATATGGATCTATCTAGAATAATGACGAAATTAAGTAGGTAATATCGAAATTTCTAATTAGTTCGAAATACTGTATACTTGGCATAATGTAGCCTAATAGAGCACTAAAGTTGGCAGCCCTGGTGACTGAATATATTCATAGTTCCATCTCTTAGGGTACAGAATACAACATTTGGTTGAAGTCCAATGGATAGCATGGACGGTACATGCAGTTAAACATTGGATCTAAAAGAGTGCGTAAAATCATGTTGGCAACAATGTCATGCATGTATTGGTCAGAAATAATCTGAAATAAAGTGATCTATTGTTGTGCCAATTTTGAATGAAATCCATTAGTTAGTATAGAAGTTACATACATTTTTAAATTTGACCTATCAGCAGGCTTAGAATCAATTTGGCAACACTGACCTATATTAGTTATTGAAAATTAATCTAGAATGCCTGGTACTATACGTGTGCAACGTTTAGAGCTATTGGCTTGCATACTTTCTGATATATTGATATTAGGATAACACAAATAGAGACAGTATTTATTAACAGTTGGCAGCCCTGGTTACTCTTAAGAATCGGCATAGTCATATCTGTTATGGTACACATAGCACACACGAAATTTGGTTGAAATCCAAATGATAGTATAGAAGTTGCATGTATTTAAAGTTGGACCTCTCGGCAGGCTTAGAATCATGTTGGTAGCACTGACGTATATAAGTTACTCCAAATTAATATAGAATGTCAGGTACTATACGTGTGCATAGTTTAAAGCTGTCGGCTTGCATACTTTCTGATATATGGGTATTTGGATTTTAAAAAATGAGGGCATTTATTAACAGTTGGCAGCCCTGGTGGCTCTTAAGAATAGCTCAGTCATATCTGTTTATGTACACATAGCACATACGAAATTTGGCTGAATTCCAATTGATAGTGTAGAAGTTATATGCATTTAATATTTGGACCTATCAGCAGGCTTTTAATCATTTTGGCAACACTGCCATGTATGGCCTCCTGGAAATTAAACTGCAATATTATTATCTATACGTGTGCCAATTTTGAAATAGCTCCCATTCATACCTTCCAAGATATCCAACATGGAGCTCAAATTTCAATTGCAATTTTTCAGCTGTTGGTAGCACTGATATCATTTTCAAATATGGCCGTGAGATATTCAGGTATAGATCTTTACTCCTACAAAATTTTGTTTCGATTGCTGCAGCCGTTTAGGAGTTGATGGGGGGACACACACACACAGCCAGACAGACACACAGACAGAAGGACAGACAGACAGACACACATTTTCCCGATCTCATAAGTCTACTTTTTCCTCTTTTTTGCAAAATGTGAAAAGTAGGCTAAAAATCCAACCTGGCGACCATACGAAATATTTAGACGGTTCTCAATATCTGTGAATCTATTACAGCAATCAACTGAAATTTTGTATGTTGATAGAGGCAATTAGCATAAGTAGGATATATGAAAATAGGGTTTAGTTGTTCACGGAAGTACTTGTTAGCCCCCAGTTGATGCATGCAGTGTTGACTTTCTCCTGAAGATAATTGCACTGCCCGTAAGCCATACGGATCACGGCATATCTAATGTTGTTGATGTGTTCTCTGTTGATGCTGATGCCTTCTGTTTTGGTTGTCTCCAGTGCTTCATCCAGTATTGTCTCTGAGTAGATTTAACTAACTAACCCTAATAAACATGGATTTTACTGAGGATATTTTCTGAGATCTTAAGCCAAGCCAAACCCCGGGGCACTACAGCCCATGAAGGTCCTTGGTCTGCCAAGCAATTGCTGCCCTGGCATTTAGCCTACAGCTTGCGGTGTGACAAGTGGTCAGCGCATTGGTTCCCCTCGGCCTCGGCCGTTAATCTTGATCTCCGTGACTGTGGCGCTGCCTCACAGCTAGACAGCAACTCAATTGTCCTCACGAGTCTGAGTGCACGCTGTTGCAGCCCTCACGCCAGTTTCTTAAATCCCTGACGGAACCGGGAACCAAACCACGAGATCTGAACACTTGTTTCTAGGAGCTGGAGATCTTCAGATATAGTTGGCACCCCTGGCATGGAATAGTCTACTGATACTTTGCAAGCAGCAATGAACAGAAAAGTCTGGTTTCAGATACCAACAAGCTAACAAACAAAATCATGGGAGCCTTGCACGCCTATGAGGATTTAAAAAACAACCAGTCTCCAAGCCACGATAATTAGCCATACGTACTTAAAATCTCACGGTCTGGACGAGAATCGAAGCCGATACTCTTCGGACCAAAGACTAAGGTGCCACTTAGTTATGGAGCTTATACGATCTGAATGAAAATGTCAGTATTGGAACTGGGTTAGAGCATTGCCAGTTCAGTGCATACAATATGAGAGAGCATCCTCCTATATAAATGTTGAATTATAGAGTTAGGTGTCGCCGGAAGCGAGCCAGTAGGAACATGAAATTCACATTAATTGTTTACAACTGGCTGTGGCTGACGAACAGCACTCCGCCTGACATTTCCCGAGCATCATCAACATCATGTCCTTGTTACATGTGAGGTGCAAGTTCATGGGACAGAACAAGTGGTTGCTAAGCGTGACTATGACCTAAAGTTAGCGGTGCATTATGGTCGTCCAATTACTGCTTTTGTAGCAGCTGAATACCAGCCTTCTGATATTGTAAAGGGGAGTAAAACAATGTAAACAAGTAGTTCCCTAAAAAAGGAATATATCCTATTTTAATATATTCTACTGGCACTGGAGCATTTGGAGATGGAATGCTCCATCCAGATAAATAACTGTTTGTATGATGGGATACATAGATACTGGTTTTGAGCCCACACTATGATGAAATATAGGACAACGATTTCAATCTCAGTCTCAAAAGATTTATACACTTATTGGAAACAGGTACAATGCTGATTATTTTAAATTATGGTGTTACCAATTGTCCCATCTTAAACCAGAGATGGCACCGTTGCTCAAGACACTTCCATCAAATAACTTCCGCACTGTAAAACAGATGTCCGAAGTCACATGCTGATGCACTATCTACAATACATGAACACGATTCTAAATAATTATGAACGAGAATATTTAGACCAACGTAATGGTTTATTATCCATGCGGACACTGCTTCTGCTGAGTAAACCAGACATTCAGCGCGTGTCACCCTGGAAAGAAAACAGTATCATTTAAAGGCTTCCTTTTCATAGAAAAACTGTTCAGTAGGTACCAATTACTGTACGCCTCTTGGAGGACCTTAAATTGGATGAAGATGGGGGTGTCAAAGTGCCGAAACAGTCTTGTTAAGAGAGACTAGGCTTGAGGACGCGAGTTGTGATCGCTGAGAGATCAGTCTCCATGACATCTACTCACCTGCCAAGAAATAAATAACACTCACGGAGATCTTATACTCACCACAGACAGAGGGATTTGTGCTGAAGAGTTCTGGAGAGGAAGGATTTAGTGTGTCCCCCGGACGCGGAAAGCAAGAAATGCAAAGCAAGTATTTTTTTTTACTTTCTCTGTGACTGGTTCAATCGACCCTGAGTGACAGTGTTCATTTTTTAACTATTGAAGTATTAGAAACTATTTTTCATTGTTGCCTCGTAATCTTTCATAGAATGCTTTTCAAACTCAACTTTCGTTCCTATTTCTCAGAACAACTGAGCAATAATATCTGTAAATAAGAACGACAAACCTACGTGGCTTAGGCGGCAGTACGCTGGCCTCTCACTGCTAGGTCCGTGGTTCAAATCCCGGTCACTCCATATGAGATATGTGCTGGACAAAACGGAGGCAGACAGGTTTCTCTCCGGGTAATCTGGTTTTCCCTGTCAAAAGTTTCATTCCAGCAACACTCTCCACTATCAGTTCATTTCATCTGTCATTCATTTAATCATTGCCTCAGAGGAGTGAGGCAGGCTTCGGCAGCCAGCACAATTCATATACTCCCCGCTAGATGGGGGCTTCATTCATTCCATCCCTGACCCGGTCGGTCGACCGGAAGAAGGCTGTAGATTTTCATTTTCAAGAACGACACGTTACACAAGTTATAAACACCATTTGAAATGTATTAACTGTAAATTAATTGTAAATATATCCGCCGTACCTTATCTAAGCCTAGGTGAACAAGATCTGATGATGATTGCATGACGATCGAAACTTGCCATCCAATTAATTACCCCCACCCCCCTTGCTTGTGTGTTAGTTAAGTGATAAATAATTCAAGACAAAATTCCTACAGTTAAGGTTGTTAAAATATTTGTACTCCCCAGTCTAATATACACTGTAATTGGGCACAATCGCGTTCACCAGCTGAAAAGCATTCTATAATTGTTTTTATCTATACTTTTCCATAGCTACTTTAGAATGCAGGTGAAAGTGACCTCGATTTTATATCCGATAAACAACAATCATCACAATTACAACAGAACATTAAGTTCAAGAATATTTAGCTCTTAATACTGTTTGATTATAACCAAACCCGTGGAAATCGCATCATTCTGTGACGATTTTCAGGAATTCAGCTCCGAGCAGGAGACGGCAGCTCATGCTACTGAAATGAGACGTAACTGTTGCTATCAAATTAAAACGGTGGAACATAATCTTATGTTTTTCCCTGGTATATAAACTATGTTCAAGCAAAATTTTATGCGTGAAAGTGTAACAGTTAGACAGACATACACCACTAGACTTTTCCATGATTATTCTATTGTTTGGATACAAATCAATCATAGTCTTGATTTGCTGCGAAATTCCCCTTATCCGAATTAATTTCTCTAATAATTTATTGATGAAGTAATCTACCTTTACTTCCTATAGTTGAGTCAAATTGTCCTTCTTCTTAACCGAAAACAAACTGGATATTAAAGTTTGTTTGTTGTTGATTCTATAAGGGCTTTGTGATATCGTGGTCATGTGGCCCCATCCTACTTGTCTTATATTCTTTGTCACTGTGATATCTGTAGTAGTCTAGTGTGTATATTTGCAATTGAGGTAGGATTTGGCCTTAAGTTAGGTACCATTCCGGTATTTGCCTGGAGTAGAATTGGAAAACCACAGAAAACCAATTCCAGGATGGCTGAGGTAGGAATCGAACCCGCCTCTTCTGAGTTTTGCCTCATGATACTGAGTGTACCCCGTTCTAGCTTTCAGAACAGAATTAAATTTCTTGGCAGAGCCGGGAATCAAACTCGGAGGTGACAGCCAAGAATGATAGCCACTACACAACGAGGCGGACCGGATATGAGATGAATTGATCGGCCCAAAATAACTTATGGCGGATAATGAAAGTTGTGATTGTCATTACCTCACGCAATGAATGCTTTTTTACGGGTTCAGAAAAAATAATATTTATTTGGCAAATCAGGCTTTGCACTAATTTGGACCAGGTTTTACCTGCATTAGTTCAAAATACTGATTTACTATGCACAACGTCAAGCGCTGAGTTGGATCACGCTTTCGGAATGTAACTTGCTGTTTCAGCTGCAGTCTATACGGCTATACATTGTGGATACAGTTGAACAAGCTCCCGCAAATTGCTTCTGTGATGCTGCGCGTCCATTTGTACCTCGCTATTGACTAGTCATGTACAGAAATTACACAACAGAAGAAAATGAAACACACGCTTCTTCCTTTATTCTCACATCAAAACAAGTGATGGGCTTGGGAGAAGTGACATGTTTTATTTTGCTTGGGTTTGGATGGAATAACTCTGTGTAATCAAATGGTTCATAATACGTGGGCCTAGGAGTGGCTTACCAATATCCAGTAATTGAACACCTTTCGTATCCACCTCGTTCCGTAGTGACTAGCATTCTCGGTCACCACCGCGGAGATACAGGTTCGATTCTTTCTTCAAATATACCTTTTTGTTTCGTTGATATTACATGAATATAGCTTTTAACGGTTATCAAAAAAATCGTAAATTTGTGCAAGTTTGTTACGAAAATAATGTGTTTCTTAACATTCGGTTTCATTGAACAAAATACAAAAATATTGTTTATTGATTATATTTTATGACATTTTGTGAACATGAGAACATGAAAAAGACCATGTCTGCCCAAAATTCTTATTGACAAAGTTTAGTGAAATAGGAAAATAATACCGTAAGTCTATAAATTGTAATTCTTGAGTAAAGTGTATCGGTTTCGGTTAAATTATAACCTTCTTCAGTTGACACAATTTTTTTATAAAAGAAATCTGATTTCAAAATTATTTCCAAACACTATCTAAAATGATTAAAAATACACTAAAAGACTAAATATCAGATCTGTCACACTTTTTTAGATAAACAAAGAAAGATAAATCTCTTGAAATGACAGTTAGAAGTGGAAAACAAAGAAAGATAAATCTTTTGAAAAGACAGTTCGAAGTGGACACTGGCACTGATGTAATGTTTCATTGCAAAATTTTGAGGTTGGGATGATTTGTAATTGTGATCATATGTTTAAGTTGAAATAAAAACCTTAATGGTATGTTACTGTGAAAATAATAGTATGATTATTGGACTTACTATTCTAAGCACACCCAAGTATACGAGGATACAAAACCAGGATGTCACAAAGCCCCTAAATGAATTAACAACAACAACTATATTTTATTCCTTTAAAACCAACGTTGAAAAGAAAAGAGAAAACTTGTAGTTGTGAGTGAACATAAATAATATCGCGACAACAACCCTTATAACTTATTCTTTTTAAGCAAATCCAAACCACTGTACGTGCCATTTGACCTTGTAAGATCCACATTCATTGCTGGAAAGCAGCAAAAATTTTTAATAACTACTACTTCAATGTACTGTATTACTCACAGTTTTGAATTTGCAACACATCTCCTCATTATAGTGAGGCGACGCGATTCTCTAACCTCTGTAAGCCCTTTTCGTCCCTATCAAATGATAGTTGAACAGTACAGACTCTAACCATTAAGGTCTGCCATTGATTTATCTTCCAAATGAGGCCATTAGCCCTTGGCTTCATTGCGTAGGTGGTTGAGGAAGATTAGCTGTGACTAGTCTCCTCTTTGCACTCGTGCAGTTCATTAGCATAATTTGACCATATTTAAGGCCAGTGTTTTAATGTAGACATGCGTGACATTGTTTCCTCCGTACGGCGCAGAGTAGCTCCCATTAAGTGCGTGCAATTTGTCAAAGTACACATATTCTCACCGCCATGGCGCGCCACCATGTTCAGCATGCCACTCTGGCCCTTAACGGCTGCCTCAAATGATTAATATAAGGCCAAGAAGTAACTACAGAAGACACCCCCTGTCCTTAAAATTTACTAGCCTATGTTGGGAATATATAGACTAGAGAGTTAAGCTGCTGCGAATATGAAACTCTATCCATCTTATTTGTTTATTTATAGTGCCTCTGGGAGGTTACAATCTAGTTATGAGAAACACATATTATTATGGTTTACACTTAATAATACTAAAATCATGTTGATAACATTAATGATAATAATAAGACTATCAGGTGCTCCCAGAAAATATGAATTTCCATTTATGATGACATGGTCCGAATGAACCCGGAAAGATTGACTAAAATTAATTTTGACCATTTTGAAAAATAAACTCTCAAAACGCAAATTTGTTGGTTCATCGGAGGGAGAAAGGATTTAACAGAAATTAAAATTACAAAAGAAAAAACTCTAGACAGGCTTACATTTCGAAATAATATTAGAAAATTAGGGGGGTGTCAGGAAACAGACAAAAATCACGCAGTTGTTTGGTGGTTGTTGTTGTTTCAGTTAAGGGGCTTGGACATCGTGGTCATTTAGCCCCATGTACTTGAGTATGTTGATAGAATTTGTCTGGTAACCTTTGTTATTGTGGTGCCTGTAGTAGTGTGTATATTTGTAATTCAGGTGAGGATTGCGAGAGTGTTACTTTTTTTAAAATAAATATCTCATGTAATATTTGTTTCAGGTTAGGGTAATTAAATACTTGTATCCCCACCTAATGTAATTGGGCTCAATTTGTGTTGACCGAATGAAAAGCTTTCTGTAATGATATGAATGTTGTCAATATTTTTTTATGTTCGTTTCTATTTAACATTCCTATTTAGCTGGTGGTCTATTATAATGTGTCAGTGTTAGATGGTTAAGAAAGCCAATACATATTTGCTACTCGTACAATACACTAGAGTTAAATAAGGTTATATACTTAGCTGGTATTTGGAGAATTCTGTACAGAAACCGTATTCACTCACAACTCATACTCCAATATGATTACTAGTCTATAACTATCCATTAAGTATCCTGTGTTGAGAAGAATACACGGTTGAAATAGAGAGAAAATGTGATAAATGTGTTCAGTTGTAATTTTGTAGCGTTATTGTACAAAATGAAGCTCAAGCTATTATCTCTCCCCGTTTCATAAGATAATGTATATTGGGTGACTACAGCAGTCATGTTATGAGTTATTATCATAGAGTGAGGGAATTTTCGCATTGGAAAGCTAACTATAGTGCTTACAATTGTGGAGGTAACACGACCAAGGTACCTACGTCAGGCCACCACACCTAGTAATCAACACTCCACGTAACCCTGGTAATGTCACCTCTCCTCGTTGTAAATAATAGATAATGTTTACTTGTCGAGTGCAATGTGACGTACTGAGAACAACCAGGTGGGAACATTTATAGCTCTTTGTTATCCCGGATACCTCAAGTGGGTTAGTAGCTTTCTTTATAGCCTATGAAAACTGAATTCCATTTACCAATTTAGACATTTTCAATCGGTCAACACGCTTTTGCCCATTTATGTAAGGCGGAGTACCTATATACAGGGTGTAACAAAAATGTATGGCACAAAATCCACGACACATTCCTCACACGTAGACGAAGAAATTATGTTATATGAACAAGGGTCCGGAACCGGGTGAGTTAGCCGTGGTCGTTACGGCATGACTGCTGGCAGTCGCTCACATCCGGGAGGCGAGGAGGTTCCAATCCCCCCGCCGGCAACCTTAAAGATGGTCTTCTGTGGTTTCCCATCTTCCTTCCAGGTAAATGCCGGGGTAGGTCCCTAACTATAGGCCACAGCCGCTACGTTCCAACTCCTCGTCCTTACATCCAAACTTTCCTCCCCAACGGTATTTGTAGCTCACCCATTGGGTGTCCGTCTCGAAGCAGCTACAAAACTGGCGAGCCGAACGTGTCCTCGGACACTCCCGGCACTAAAAGCTATATGCTAAAAAAAAGTCCGGAAACGCTTTGTTTCCATGTTACAGCTCATTGTTTCCAACTCATTAATCATGGTAAACACACAAGAACAGACCGTACCAGCATACAACATGCAACTCTTTGTTACAGGAGATGTTCAATATGGCCTCCGTGCACATTGATACATGCATCAACCCGCCGTCGGAGGTAGTGAATCTCGGATGCGCTGATGTATCCTATCCCTGGAGTACTCAGTATGGTTTCGCAGCCGTCCATAATGCGGGCACGGAGACTTGAACATCTTGTACTGGGGATCGATACACAAGAGCTTTCAAATGGCCTCACAAATGAAAGTCCAGTGATTTTAGGTCCGGAGAGCTTGGAGGCCAGGGAATTGGTCCACCTCTACCTATCCATCTGTCACCAAATCTGTTATTTAGAAGCCGACGGACATTAACACATAAATGAGGAGGTGCTCCATCGTGCATGAAGTACAGGACATGTTTTGTCGCACAGCTAAAGGCACATCTGCTAAGTCACCTGGCAACAGGGTCATGTAAAACAAAACACTGGCGTTGGACCTACGTTAATGACAACGTAACCAGGCATAACCAAGAGAGCATGTTCCCCTTGATTCTAAAGTTCTGTTCTTGTGTGTTTCCCATGCTTAATGAGTTGGAGACAATGAGGTGTAACATGGAAACAAAGCGTTTCCGTACCCACGTTTATATAACACTAGCAGGTACCCGCGGCTTCGCTCGCGTCATAGTCGTGTCATATTGTTATTCAATGAATTGTAGGTTTAACCCCGTTTGCACACCTTTAGAACCTGAATATCCAAAAATCCCTCCTTAGTAGACGTTTTCGACACACAACAAACATATCCCCAAAATATCATTCTTCTAAGTTCAATAGTTATGGTTGGTCGATGAGAGTGAATATCCAAAAATCCTTCCTTATTGGACGTTTTTCTTCCAGATTTTCACCCCTCCCCATGGGCCCCTTAAATTGGATTTATGATAAAACAGTCGAACACCTATTTACTTACCGTATTTTTTAAGCTGATTTCTTTCCCGCTGAGTTTTAAACTTCTGGCCTATGTCGTTTAAGAGATACACGCTCCGTTAGGAATCCTTCAACCCTCATTATTCGCCCCTTTCACTCATAATATACACCACATCGAAAAACCATTAGACATGTGTCAGCTTATTTTTAATGATTAGTTTATATGCCAAGTATCACATCCTCAAATGAAACCACTCGTGAGATATTGTTATTCAATGAAATGCAAGTTTACCCCCCTTAACACCCCCTTTAAAACTTGAATATCCAACAATCTTTCCTTAGTGGACGTTTTCGACATACAACGAACATATCCCCAAAATTTCATGTTTCTATCATCAATAATTTTGGCTGGGCGAATATGAGTGAGTCTGGACATTTTCTTTCATTTATTTTTGAGAATTTCACCCCTCCCCATGAACCCCTTAAATGGTATTTATGAAATAAACGATCGAACACCTATTTACTTATTTTTTAAACTGATTTTTTTCCGCTGAATTTCAAACATCTCGCTAATGTCGTTTAAGAGATACATGCTCCGATAAGAATTCTTCAACCCCCAATTTTCACCCCTTTCACCTCATATTATACACCATATAGATATACCCTTAGACATATGTCTGCTTATTTTTATTGATTAATTTACATGCCGAATATCACAACCCCAAATGAAACAACTCGTAAGAAATTGTTAATCAATGAACACGATTATCCAAAAATCCATCCCTAGTGGATGTTTTCGACATACAACGAACATATCCCCAAAATTTCATGTTTCTAACTGCAATAGGTTTGGCTGAAGGATGATGAGTGTATATCCAAAAATCCTTCCTTAGTGGACTTCTTTCCCCAGAATGTCACCCCTCCCCATAGGCCCCTAAAAATGGATTTATGAATTATGGTCGACCACCTACTGTATTTGCTTACTTATCAAGTTTATTTTACCCCTAAGTTTTATACTTTATGCCTCTGTCTTTTAAGAGATACTTGATCCGTTAGGAATCCTTCAACCCCCCACTTTTCACACATTACACCTCATAATATACATTACATCAAAAATTCCTCAGACATGGTGTCATCTTATTCTTAATGATGAGAGTATATGACGATTATCGCGTCCCCCAAGAAAACCAATCGGGGGATATTATTATTCAAGTAAATGCAGGTCTACACCCTTAACACCCCTTTAGAACCGGAATATCCAAAAATCCTTCCTTAGTGGACGTTTTCGACATACAACGAACATAACCCCAAAATTGTATGTTTCTAACTTCAATAATTTTGGCTGGGCGATGATGAGTGAGTGAGTAAGTCAGGACATATTCCTTCATTTATTTTTAAGAATTTCACCCCTCTAATGAACCCCTTAAATTGGATTAAAAAAAACCCGGTCGGACACCTATTTACTTATTTCAAGCTGTTCTTCCGACCTGAGTTTGATGAGTAAGTGAGTTAATCATTTAGAACACTTTCTTTCCTGTTTCCCCCCCAGAATTTCACCCCTCTCCTAGGGCCCCGTAAATTGGATTTATGAAAAAACACCTATTTACTTATATTAAGCTGATTTCTTTCCGCTGAGTTTCAAACTCCTCGCCTATGTCGTTTAAGAGATACACGCTCCGTTAAGATTCCTTCAACCCCCAATTTTCACCCTCTTTCACCTCATAATATACACCACATCGATAAACCCTTAGACATATGTCTGCTTATTTTTAATGATTAGTTTATATGCCGAATATCACATCTCCAAAGAAACAACTCATGAGATATCGTTATTCAATGGAATGCACGTTTACCCCCTTAACTCCTCTTCAGAACCCGAATAAACAAAAATCCTTCCTTAGTTGACGTTTTCGACATACAGCGAACATATTCCCAAAATTTCATCTTTCCAACTTCTTATTTTTTTTTCTGGGCGATGATGAGTGAGTGAGTCAGTTATGTCATTATCTTTCAATTATTTTTAACAGAATTTTACCCCTCCCCATGGGTCCCTTAAATTGGATTTATGAAGAAACGCTCGAACACCTATTAACTTATTTTTAAGCTGTCTTTTTCCCCTGAGATTGAAGAGTGAGTGATTTAGTCAGTCAGTTAGGGCACGTTCGCTCCTTTTTTTCTCCAGAATTTCACCCCACCCCATTAGCCCCTTAAATTGAATTTATGAAAGAACGGTCGAACACCTATTTACTTACCGTAATTTTTAAGCTGATTTTTTTCCCGCTGAGTTTCAAACTTCTCGTCTATGTCGTTTAAGAGATACGCGCTCCGTTAGGAATCCTTCAACCCCCACTTTTCACCCCTTTCACCTCCTAATATACACCACATCGAAAAACCCTCAGACACTTGTCTTCTTATTTTTAATGATGAATTTATGTGCCGAGTATCACATCCCCCAATGAAACCAATCGGGAGTTATTGGTATTCAATGAAATGCAGGTTTAACCCCCTTAAGACCCCTTTAGAACCTGAATATTCAAAAATCCTCCCTTAGTGGACGGTTTTGGCATACAATGATCATATCCCCAAAATGTCATGTTTCAATAATTTTGGCTGGGCGGTGGTGAGTGAGTCAGGACTTTTTCTTTCAATTTTCTTTTTTCAGAATTTCACCCCTCCCCATGAACCCCTTAAATTGGGTTTATGAAAAAAACTGTCGACCACCTATTAACTTATTTTTAAGCTATATTTTTTCCCCCCTGAGTTTGATGAGTGAGTGAGTGAGTCAATCAGTTAGGACACTTTCTTTCCTGTTTTTTTCCCCACATAATTTCACCCCTCTCCATGGGCCCCTTAAATTAGATTTATGAAAAAACGGCTGAACACCTATTTACTTATTTTTCAAGCTGATTTTTTTCCGCTGAGTTTCAAACACCTCGCCTATGTCGTTTAAGAGATACACGGTCCGTTATGAATCCTTCAACCCCCACTTTTCACCCCTTTCACCCCATAATATACACCACATCGAAAAACCCTCAGACACATGTCATCTTATTTTTAATGATGAGTTTATATGCCGAGTATCACATTCCCCAATGAAACCAATCGGGAGATATTGTTATTCAATGAAATGCAGGTCTACCCCCTTAACACCCCTTTAGAACATGAATATCCAAAAATCCTTTCTTAGTGCGCCCTTTCGAAATACAGCGAACATATCCCCAAAATTTCCTGTTTCTAACTTTAATAGTTTTGGCTGGGCGATGATGAGTCAGTCAGTCAGTCAGTCAGTCAGTCAGTCAGTCAGTCAGGACACTTATTTTTATATAATAGATTTTATATAATAGATTCTTTCCTGTTTCCCCCCCCAGAATTTCACCCCTCTCCTAGGGCCCCTTAAATTGGATTTATGAAAGAACGGTCGAACACCTATTTACTTATATTAAGCTGATTTCTTTCCGCTGAGTTTCAAACTCCTCGCCTATGTCGTTTACGAGATACACGCTCCGTTAAGATTCCTTCAACCCCCAATTTTCACCCTCTTTCACCTCATAATATACACCACATCGATAAACCCTTAGACATATGTCTGCTTATTTTTAATGATTAGTTTATATGCCGAATATCACATCTCCAAAGAAACAACTCATGAGATATCGTTATTCAATGGAATGCACGTTTACCCCCTTAACTCCTCTTCAGAACCCGAATAAACAAAAATCCTTCCTTAGTTGACGTTTTCGACATACAGCGAACATATTCCCAAAATTTCATCTTTCCAACTTCTTATTATTTTTTTCTTGGCGATGATGAGTGAGTGAGTCAGTTATGTCATTATCTTTCAATTATTTTTAACAGAATTTTACCCCTCCCCATGGGTCCCTTAAATTGGATTTATGAAGAAACGCTCGAACACCTATTAACTTATTTTTAAGCTGTCTTTTTCCCCTGAGATTGAAGAGTGAGTGATTTAGTCAGTCAGTTAGGGCACGTTCGCTCCTTTTTTTCTCCAGAATTTCACCCCACCCCATTAGCCCCTTAAATTGAATTTATGAAAGAACGGTCGAACACCTATTTACTTACCGTATTTTTTAAGCTGATTTTTTTCCCGCTGAGTTTCAAACTTCTCGCCTATGTCGTTTAAGAGATACGCGCTCCGTTAGGAATCCTTCAACCCCCACTTTTCACCCCTTTCACCTCCTAATATACACCACATCGAAAAACCCTCAGACACTTGTCTTCTTATTTTTAATGATGAATTTATGTGCCGAGTATCACATCCCCCAATGAAGCCAATCGTGAGTTATTGGTATTCAATGAAATGCAGGTTTAACCCCCTTAAGACCCCTTTAGAACCTGAATATTCAAAAATCCTCCCTTAGTGGACGGTTTTGGCATACAATGATCATATCCCCAAAATGTCATGTTTCAATAATTTTGGCTGGGCGGTGGTGAGTGAGTCAGGACTTTTTCTTTCAATTTTCTTTTTTCAGAATTTCACCCCTCCCCATGAACCCCTTAAATTGGGTTTATGAAAAAAACTGTCGACCACCTATTAACTTATTTTTAAGTTATATTTTTTCCCCCTGAGTTTGATGAGTGAGTGAGTGAGTCAATCAGTTAGGACACTTTCTTTCCTGTTTTTTTCCCACATAATTTCACCCCTCTCCATGGGCCCCTTAAATTAGATTTATGAAAAAACGGCTGAACACCTATTTACTTATTTTTCAAGCTGATTTTTTCCGCTGAGTTTCAAACACCTCGCCTATGTCGTTTATGAGATACACGGTCCGTTATGAATCCTTCAACCCCCACTTTTCACCCCTTTCACCCCATAATATACACCACATCGAAAAACCCTCAGACACGTGTCATCTTATTTTTAGCCTACTTTCGATTTTTGCAAAAAATGAAAGTAGACTTATGAGATCAACACAGGGCGAAAAAAGTGTGTCTGTCTGTGTGTGTGTATGTGTGTGTGTGAGTCTGTGTGTGTGTGTGTATGTGTGTGTGTGAGTCTGTGTGTGTGTGTGTGTCTGTGTGTGTGTGAGTGTGTGTACTCTGAATGTCTGTCCCCCCCTATCAATTCGAACACGGTGAATGCAAATTGAACGAAATTTGGTACAAAGGTAGCACTAGCAAAGGACACCTCAGTGTCATGTTTTATATCGCCGCCATCTTTACTAAAACTGAATGGCGGCCACTCAAACGTTCAAAACGTAAAATCAAATAACGACTAACCAAATCATCCGATCTCTACCAAATTTGGTAACAACATACCTTCGTATAGGATGCGTCTTGTGACCAAATTACAAGGTCGTCCACCATACCATTTCAGGATGGCGGCCGTGCGAATTATGCAAACTTTATAATCCATATCATGGGACCCACCAGTTCCGATTATCGAGCCGAGAATCGTTTTAACTGTTCTAAAGGAAGAGGCACGTTCGAAATTAAAAGTTTATTTTGTAATACTATAGTGCAGACGTGATTTTAAAAAGCTGAACTGATTCAGTAATAAGACAAGATGGCAGCGGATATCTTGTGCCGGACTTATATTTCACTAATTTGAGTATTGCATGCAATATAGCGTACTGATAAAAAATAAATAAACTTTGTATGAAATGCTTTATATATAAATAATATACTCCAGTGATGAAATCGTTTAGTATAAATCATTATTTGCTAACAAGTTCTATGTAAGTCATTTTAAATAGAACGATATTCGTTGACACAATTAGCTCAGTGGTAGAGCGTTAGCCTATCGCTCTAATGCCTATGGTTCAAACCCGATCAGAGCTAGGTTTTTTGCTTGAAATGTTATATGTTTATTGTTTTGTAATTACTCAGATGTTTTAAAATTAAGCGTTATATTGTGCACATTATGGTGTAAAATATATATTTAATTAAAACATAATTCGCCAGCAGATTTACTCGGGACATCTAGCTGCCAAAAAGGTAACTTCCAGATTTTATTGAAAAGTTTCTTCTTCTGGCCGCTAGAATGCACTCGCTCTGTTAGGATTATATTGTTCGATATTTCACCAATAGATGTCACGACTAGTCTACGTGGGGATCCATTGATTACTATACCATTATCATTCTATGCGCATCGAATTTGAAGAATGACAAGATGATACTACGATACATTTTAACTTTTTATTTTAAAGGGTTTGTAACAGCCTATTTTGCGTTACTTGAAAATGTTATTAAGCGTTATATTGTGCACATCATGGTGTAAAATATATATTTAATTAAAACATAATTCGCCAGCAGATTTACTCGAGACATCTAGCTGCCAAAAAGGTAACTTCCAGATTTTATTGAAAAGTTTCTTCTTCTGGCCGCTAGAATGCACTCGCTCTGTTAGGATTATATTATCGAAAATATCCACATAGTTTGTATACACACGTCTCTGTAGGGTCATGGAAAGATTTGTTAATTCAATTAGGGTTGTGAAAGCCATGCACAACCAGACGTGTAAAGACATGCCTCAACTCAAAGTTGGATGTTGCCCGCGGCAGGTCGTAATAATAATAATAATGTTATTGGTTTTACATCCCTTTTAACTACTGCTGATTTTAGAGACACCGGGGTGCCGGAATTTTGGCCCGAAGGGGATCTTTAACGTGCCAGTAAATGTACTGACACGGCTCCCTCACATTTGTGCACCCTCAAATGCCAGCTGACTGCGCCAGGATACGAACTTGCAACCTAGGGCCCAGCAAGCGAGAACGTTACCGCTGAGCCACGCCGCCAGTCCGGTCGATTATGTCTCCAGATCCATAACATTCTTGATATACTTCTTATCTTTCTTTCTTCAATGATGGTAGCAGTTTTTATCTAGGTTGTGGCGTTTGGTAGAGGTAAATCGTTTCTAAGGTCTTCAACAAAGAATAGTTCTATTATACTCTTTGATAATAACAACGAGTTATAACTATACTCATACATTTAGGAGAAAGTAGGCTATATGTTCTTTACTGAACATCTTGTTAATGATGAGTTTATATGCCGAGTATCACATTCCCCAATGAAACCAATCGGGAGATATTGTCATTCAATGAAATGCAGGTCTACCCCCTTAACACCCCTTTAGAACATGAATATCCAAAAATCCTTTCTTAGTGCGCCCGTTCGAAATACAGCGAACATATCCCCAAAATTTCATGTTTCTAACTTTAATAGTTTTGGCTGGGCGATGATGAGTCAGTCAGTCAGTCAGTCAGGACACTTAGTTTTATATAATAGATAATTTCTTCGTCTACGTGTGAGGCATGTGTCCAGCATTTTGTGTCGTACAGTTTTGTTACACCCTGTATATAGGGTATTTAACACACTATTTCCAAAGAAAAATGTATTAATATTATTCGCTGATAAAGGGGGAATTTAGGATTACACATTTCGACCGTCATGCGGTCATTTTCAGATCTGATCCCTAGGGTTGGAGTTTAATTTTATATAACACTAGCAGTAGTGCCCGGCTGCGCCCGGTGGATTTTTTTTTGTGGATAATAATATATACTACTACAGAACTGGCACATGACACTTAAACTAACAGAAAAAAAATATAGCCTAATATAACTTTTTGTGGTGGTGGTAGGCCTAGTGCGGGTGATAAGTAGTACAGTATAATGGACGTAACATCCAGATCTTCTTCCCGTAATGATAATAATGAAGAGGAAAACGGCTATTTACTAACTACAGTACTTACATTGGTAATTTAAAACGAATTGAAAAATATGATTAGAAAGAGAAGTAAGTGAAATAAACGACACTGCCCAGGGCCTGTATCTCATTGGCTGTTGGAAATGTAGAGACCAACAGTGTCGTCATTTGTCGCATAGCACCATAGAAACATAATCGGAGCACTTTGGAAAACTTCGGCTGTCCCGAGCTTGTAGGGTAGCAATAGTGTTATTTATCACCACATAGCGTTCAAAGATGATCGGAATAAATGAAAGTAAATTTGAAATCACCAACGCTTATAGCATTTGATAACCTCAATATACTGCACCAACACCATCGCACTTATACCGAGGCATGATATTTTCATTATGATAACTGTTTTAAGGGGCCTAAGAAATCATTTTAACTACTTTTTCCCCGTGACAGCAATTTATAAGCAGCGCAAGATATAACTATTTTTGCAATTCTCCACCAGAAAATGGGTAGGGGTGGCGTGATGCAGCCTGCATTGCCAGCCAACAATAGACTTATTAAAATATTCTTACAATTACACTACTGCGGACATGAATGGTTGTAGCGCCTTAAAACGTGGTTTGCAAGTTCCTCTTGTCTGTTATTCTAAATGTAGGGAATGGAGAGGGTTCTCCAAAATATCAGCAGAGTTTCAAAGGGTATGTACAATTTGGCGCAATTAGGTGAAACGCTGAAGATTTGAACTAAAGGGCCTAAATGCAGGGAATGGAGTGGTCTGTCGAATATTTAAAGTGGGTAGTGTTACCCACTGGGTTCCAAAGGATAGGCTTACGTATGTAAAATTTGGTTCAGATCAGTGAAACGGTGTAGATTGGTGCCAAAGGGCCTAAATGCAGGGAATGGAGTAGTCTGTCCAAAATTTCAAGACGACGGTGTTACTCGTAGAGTTCCAAAGGGTACTTTCTGTCCCCGTTTACCTGGATAGTAGGCTGTCAGATATCCGCCCCCTCAATCGGATTGCCAATTATCAATCGCACCGGCACAGTTACATCAATGAAAATGGCACTGACAGATACTATCGAGATAAGTGCACAGAAGTTCAAAGGAAATCATTGTGGAACACACCAAAATAGACGGGGGTTCATACTTACCGTTACTTACCTCTTAATTATCTCGGGGTTTGAGTTGACAACAGGATCACTAAAGTCTGTTCACACAATAACCTCCACCATGACATTTAAAAATGAACCATAACGAAGACGAGAACTTTGAACTGTACAAAAGCTTTATTTCTAATAAAGGGTATGATTTTGATAACACAACAAAATAAACGTGGCTATCAGTAGCCCAAGTCAATCTGACTACGTCTTCCTGTAGGACTTGCAAAATTATCATACAACATGATATAAAACATTTTAGCTCCCAAGAGCTCCAAATAACGTAATATTCATAACACTATAGGATTGGAAAAGGACGTCAGGGTGTGACATATATAGAGCATTTGGTTTCCTTTTAATAAACATGAGAATGGTATTTATAGTCGCAAGGCCAGAGTGTGTACGACCTCACTCTCTGAGAACCAGATGTTGGCACAGCTGCGGGCTACCCTCCAGCCTGTTGCATACTGGTCAAATGCACTCCCTTCTCACATGCTATGTTACGTAAGAATACAGCTTGTTCTCTCAAGCTTTTAAATGTCTACAAGACAACTCACATTAATATTTACGCAAATCTTTCAAGTACTTTGCTCACATCCTAATGGATCATTATGTTAATTTCTTAAACTTGTTAAGTTCAATCCAAATATTTAATTAGCTCTTAAATGTTTATAACAAAATCACATAAATTATTTATAACAATTAGAAATTGTTTATAATATTTGTCAAAGACAATAAAAATATTATAAGAACGCCTTTAACATCACTCTCGTTCTACATTATTTTCAAAAATATTTACAGCAATTATTTACAATATTAACATTTAAATTGTTTAAATTATTAATTTAAGAAATACATTGACCACATGTTCATTCGGTTGGTAATTTTCATAATCGTGTTTAATATAATCGACCAATGAAGGTTAGTTATACATGTTAATGTCACAATCTGGTTTAATAAAGGTTTTAATAATGATTTGTGACGGCAACCTTCATTCAAAATCTTATCTCAAATTCTTTCAAAACTCGTGTTAATTATAACAGTAATTCACTTGATTAATTTTCAACGAACTATGACAATCTTACTCCAGCGGAAAATCCTTCGCTAACAAGTTAATGCACAATCTGCATTAAAAATATGCCCAAAATCATCATATATTAATCTATATGGCATTAAAAACTTCCACATAACTTACAAAACTTCCACAAATAATTCTTTAACATTAATTCCTGTGGGAACCTCCTTCATATTCAAGGGCATTATATTTCAGCGACTTTCAACACGCGCTGCACTAGCGATTATACATTCATAGTTCCACTTAAAAATTTTTATAATCATTAATTGTTTCAAAACTGTTTTTTTTATTTTTTTAACCTTCGTGGATTTCATTCATGAACCGAAATGAAGTCAAAACTTGCCAATCACAAACAAATTTAATAGTGAATACGCTTATATACGCCTGTCTGGTCTATCAAAATTTAAGATTAACATCTTAAAAGAATTGTAGTATAAAAATACTATCTTCAAATAAAGTGCGACTAAAATGCAAAGTAGTCGAATAGAATCCAATTAGACTGGGGAATGCAAACATCGTTCTATAACTCTCTAATTGAGAAAATTTTCTAACAAAAGTTCTTGACTTTAATGCATTCAATAATTCATTATTAAAGTTAATCTTTCACAAAAGTGTCTATAATGCAATGTTCATTCATAACTGACGATAAATGTCTGTGTTGCAATCAATACAAAAAACGACTAGTATTTCCAAGATCGTCGACAACGTAAGAGATTTTAACGCTCTAAAATCATTTAAATGTTCTTCCTTCTTGATGATGACAGAAAATTGGTCAAAGTAATTAAACTGGGGTAGAATTACTTTAATAAAATGACACGCTGTCTGAATTTAAATCTGCCATAAAAATCATTAACTTACAGTCAAATCGTGACTACAAAAAAATTAATTACTGAATATTCTAAATATCAGTCTCAACTGGTTCAAAATCATTTACTATGCCCATGACATAACAATGTCTTAATAAATCGTCGAAAAATGCAAAACTCATCAAGGTGTACTGAGAATAAGAATCTCAACAAGAAAATAGGGCAAAAAACATGAGGATAAAAATATGGGAAAAATGGTTGCTCAAACATCATTAATAAACTCAAATACAATAAACGTTCACGACTACCTTATCTGCCGATTGACGTTCCAGAGGAAAATTCCCCAAAGAAGACTGCTGATGGCTCCATTTCACCACGTTAAAGCTGAGCTCCATCCTCGAAATAGGAAATAGCACCCTCGGAGAATCGAACTGCTTCCTTCTCCGGAAATCGCTCTGCTCCTCGAAGACGAATAGACATCCTTCCGGCAATAATCTTCTTTGTGAGTCGGGACACCCCTGACCTCTCTTGAAAAATTCCCTGAAGTTCCAGTAGACAATCGTCATGAAGTTTTGTAGAAATTTCCGAAGAAATTATTCATATTCAGAGTATGAAATTGTTTCTATGGCTGTTCGATGGTATTCAGCCTTTAATTACGAAACATGGGTGTAGATGGTATTCACCGCATGTTCGCTTGTGTGGAATAGCAATTAGCGAAGTTCCATGTCGCTATCTTACTCCGTTGAAGTATGTCCCAATTGCAATAAGCCCTTTAGCCTTCCATCTGCTCTTCGGTTGTAGTGTTAGAAGAACAAACTGCCGTATTCAATTGCTCCATTATACTGTAGCGTTGTGTAACCAAGCAATCTGAAGTCTTTCTATTCCACTCGCAGCGTCAGCCGTTGCGTTGATTCTGGCTATACAAAAGTGCTTCTCTTGTGGCGAGATAATCACTTTTGTCAGTCGTATAAAACTGCTAATATCTTTCAAACTACTCGGTCGAAATTGTTCAGCTTTTCTCTATAACTGCATGTAGCACTGCACAATACAATTAGCTTATCGGTGACCGCTACCTGTTCGAAGCTAAACTTGTAGAAGCTTTCTAAGGTCCGTTTCAACTTCACCTAGTTTGACTTGGATCTCGTTAATATAGTGGCCTCGCCACGCGTTATAAAGACGATTCTTTTCACTGCTGTTCACTTCGACGTCTCACTATAATGAATGTATAAGAAAAGAACTTTCACAAATATACTTCGATGATCTGAGAATGAGATCTCAGAATAATCGGAGAACGAAAGAGGCTCCTCTCTTCTGCGCAAGCCCTTTTATTAACTTCACGAGGGGCGTTTCCATCCCTTCCAAAGCGTGATACTACGTCATCGCTAAAACTTCCAACTTCGTTAATACATGACGGATTTTCAAAATTCAAAAACTGAAAATAAATTTCACCAAAATTCCAAATCAATGCTTCTACTGCAAATGGATTTCCACAATTCTGCATTCCAAAAGTAATAAAAATACCATAGTTTCAGCAATCTCCGTCTTCCTTGAAACTATCGTTGATTGGTTCATGCCTCTCCTCCAATAGCATAGTTTCTTCCTCAGCAGAATTCCTCGTTTCCTGCGACTGCGTCGTAAATCTTGGAACATTCTGGACTAAAAGCTGACGTCACTGAGAATCTCAGCTCAAGTAGCCTGCTGGTATAACATTTGCGTCATCCGTGCTTACGTCATGACTACCCACGTCATAACTATGACAGCCATACCTCTAATTATAATTTCAAATATAGCCACCGTGGTCTCTATATAATTCAATTACGGGGGCATTCTCCTCTCACCACGTTTTAAAAACAGTTGCAAATTGTTTTTAAACTCAATGTTACAAGTATCTCAACTCTCATGAACACGAAATTGAATTATTACTGGCTTACTCTAGGATAGTATCTTTTTAAATTTCCAGCATTGAACTTGCCGTAAACGACATTATTCTCATCATCGTAGAGTTCGTAACAGTTGTTTCCATAAGCGTTCGTAATCCTAAACGGCCCCAGGAACACTAATCCAAATTTGGGGTATATCTTCTTGGACATATCAGCCTTGACAGGTCTGCGTAATAATACAAGATTTCCAACTTGAAAGGGTGTACCAAAACGTTTTCCAGCTACTCTTTTCAATCGTTTCTCTGCTGCTTTCTGGAGTTGTTCCTTTGCCTTGTCAATCCTCTGCTGTCTTCCTATGTCGGGATCTCTCGGTATGTGGTTGAAAAGATTATCCCACGGCCTTTCTGGGTTTCTTCCTAGTTGAAGTCGCATTGGCACTTCTCCTGTGCTCTCTTGCACTGTAGAGTTCAGACATTCCTCAATAAGGGGTACAAATCTCACCCAACCAGAATGATCATTTGGACAGAAAATTCGACAGAATTTCGAAAATTCAGCCATATATCTTTCTGAGGAATTCGATTCAGGGTAACGCACGCTTGAAAATAAGTGCTTAATGCCAAGCCTTTCCATATCCGCTGCAAATTCCACGGACGTAAACTGCGTTCCATGATCTGACAGTAGATATTCCGGTATACCAGCTTTAGGAAATACAGCATTTTCCAGTCTGCTTACTACGTTCCTCGTGTTAGCTTTCTGCATGGGACTCATTGTAACAAATTTTGAGAAAACATCCACGGTCACCAACAAGTATTGGTTACCCTGATATCCCTTCGGACAGGGGCCAAATATGTCCGTCGCCATAAGTTCGTTTGGCTTAGAAGGAATCATCGCCTTCGGTTTTCCCTTTAGTAAAGCAGAAGCATACTTTGCTCTTTGACATTTGTCACAGGATCTAATGACCTTGGCAATGCTGGAACGCATGTTAGTCCAGATAAATCTCTCTTTAAGTGTGTTAAGAGTTTTATCTAAACCGGCATGTCCAGTTGCATGATGAGCTACCCACACTAAATTGACAACAAGTTTAGGTGGCACAACTATTCGAAGTTTTGTATGCGCAGAGTCAGCATACTTGCATACAATGTCTCCACTCAAGACAAAGTGTCGTGAATTTCTCCGTGTAGCTTCATAGTCAACATCCGTATTGTCCATGTAACCCTTGAGGAACCTGTACATTTTCCTTATTGGAGCGTGTCTCTTCTGTGACACACCGATTCGGGCTAACCTCCTAACGGTTTCTTCATCTTCTTGCTCCAATTGTACATGGTGTATCTGCACATTTTTAATAGGGTTACGTGATAGAGCATCAGCCAGTAAGTTATCTTTCCCAGGCTGGTGGACGATAGTAGCGTTAAACTGTTGGGTGAACAAAGCCCAACGTGTCAATCTATCACTCGACATGTCAGTTTGCAACATAAACTGTAGTGCTTTATGGTCAGTAATAATGATGACCTTATGTCCCAGCAGGATTTTCTTCCAGGCTTGTAAAGCTGTCACAAAAGCTAACGCTTCAAGCTCTGTCGTGAAGTAGTTTTCCTCGTGCTTTTTCAACTTCCGACTAGTGAACGCAATGTAGTGCTTGTTGCCTGCCTCGTCTTTCTGGTATAAGACTGCACTAATGCCTATTCTCGATGCATCAGACTCAATATAGAACACCTTCTCAAAGTCTGGGTACTCCAGTTTCACATTATTTCTGAGCATTTCTTTTGCTTTCTCAAAAGCCTCGTCTGCAACGGTACTCCATTTCCATCTGTTGTTCTTCTTGAGTAAGTCATACAGAGGAGCCATAATTTCCGAGTATCTTGGACAGTGGCTGCTAATAAATTGGCATGCACCTACAAATTCTCTGACTTGTTTTACCTTAGTTGGCTTTGGAAATCTCGTGATCGCATCTACTTTTTTCATGTTTGGAAGATATCCATCTTTATCAATAGTATGCCCCAAGTAATTTATCTCTTTCTTCAAGAATTGACATTTTCCAAAGTTCACCTTGATATTGGCCTCCCTTAAGTTCTCGAACAACTTTCTCAAGTGCACTAAATGTTCTGCGGCGCTGGGTGAAGATACGATTAAATCGTCAATGTAGCAGATTACATTTTCTTTCACTTCGTCAGTGAGCTTACTATCAAGTGCTCGAATAAGTGCTGGTCCACTTTTAACCATTCCAAAAGGCATTCTGGCAAAGACCCATGACGTCTGGTCAAATAGGAATCCAGTGTACTGCATACTATCCTCTTCTAATTGAACTTGATAAAATGAAGACGTCAAGTCAAGAACGCTGAAACATGCTCTTCCTTTGAATTTCCGAAGCAGATCTCTAATCTTGGGTGGTCTGTCATTTTCTGGAAGAATCTTCAAGTTGATGGTCCTGGCATCGAGACAAAGACGTATCTGACCATTACTTTTCTTCACTACTGTGATGGGGTTTATATAAGACGACGCCTGTTTTCTAATAATCCCGTCTACCTCCATTTTTCTGATTAACCCTCGTACTTCTTGATAGTATTTCTCAGGAATGGGGTATATTCTCTTCTGGTAAGGGGTTTCATCTGTCAGTCTTATCTTGTACTTATAATCCTTAATCAATCCAGGCTTTTCATCGAAAATATCTTGGAATTCCTTTATCAGATCCTCAAATTCCCCCTGAATTTCTTCAAATCCTTCAGTTTTTCTACTGGGTATTTCTTCTAAATTTTCCACTTCATTAATTATTGTATTCAAAATTTCTTCCCTAAGGTCTATTTCCAGACTGTTTTTCACGTCCTGTTCTTCTATCTCTTATGTGATTATGTACCCATCATTAAAGCTAATACTTCTGTTCTTCATGTCAATAATAGCTCCGACTTTCGATATAAAATCGATTCCAAGCACCATATCAAAATTGATCTTGCTCACCACAATGAAGATCTGTTCATAATTCCTTCCATTGATCTCAAAGTTCAATAACACTTGAATCTTGCATTTCACTGCCTTATCTTGGAATATCCCTCTCACTTTGACGGTAGAAACAGGTAGAACTGTCATGTTCTCTCCTCTTAACAGACTTTGATAACATTCCTCTGAAATGATGGAAATAATAGCACCAGTATCCATCAGGGCTTTGTACTGCTGTCCATCTATCCGTACAGCAATAATAGGTAATGCACATGGTCTTTCCTCTTTAACAATACCCCTCTCTTCTAGTAAATCTTCATCGGTAACTTCGTATATCTCATTAATCGTAATCAGGTGTGGTGTGGCAATGTATTTACAGGTTCTCACTGACGTTGAGAAATCGGCGTTTTTTTTTTGTGTTACCGACCTCAAAATTCTGTTGGCTCGTAGAAGGCCCAGGATCGATTACAACATCCTGCCTTTTCTTTTGATTGTCAGCTTCTTTATCCCTTAATTCTTTTAAGTATTGCTGGCTTTCCTTCTCTCTTTGCTGATACTGATCGGGTGTCATAACCTGACCTTGAGTATTCTGGTTTCTATTTTGGTTTTGATTATTCCTATTATAGTTACGGTTATACCCATTATTGTTGTAATATCTGCCTCTTCCATGGTAGTTTCCTCGGTTGTAGTTCCAACCTCTTCTCTGTTGATACGGTCGGTAACCTTGTGATCTGTAATTTCTAAACTGATTATTCCTGTGAGGACCTACATTGTCAGTTTTCTCCTGCTCTGGCTTGTCAGTTTGTTGGACTTGGTCCATGTATACCGTATTGATTTCTTTAAACTCCTGCCTTTGACCTTTCTGGACTACGTTAGGCATTGGACTTGTGTAGTCTAACCTTCTTAGTAATTCATCCATGCTGGATAAATCCCTGATGTTGGACGAAATTATAAGTCTCCTCACCTCAACTGGCAGCATACGAGAAATCGCATCTATTAGTTGCTCCGTGGACAATGGGGGTTGCAAAAATCTCAAGCGGGACAACTGACTCGTAAAGAAATCAGCGTACCTCGTTGGAAGAGTACCTGAGTATTTTCTTGAATACACCTCCGCTCTTAACGAATTCTGCGCTTCTATGGACCAAAATCGTTTGATTAATGCCTCTGCAAACTCGTCAAAGTTACTGAATGTGTATCTAAATGCGCGAAACCATTCAAGGGGTCCTCCAATCAGATATCTCTCTACTATCTTCATCTCTCTCTCTCTGGGAATGTGAGCTTCGAAGAAATAATCTTTGAGATTCCTTACATACTCTATAGGTGTCAAACTATCAGTGTTACTGAATTTTTGTGGTTTGTCTTCGAAATTCCTGATGACCGTCACGTTCCTCGGATATGAATCCGGATAGTTTTTCCCACTATCTCGATAATTCCACTCAGGTTCCATATTCCTCTCGTCATCCTCCTCTATGAATCTGGATACACGTTCTTCAGGAGTCACGTCTCTCTCTTCTGGATCTAGGTTGCATCTTCTAGCATAATTCCTATTCAATTCGCAAGCTAAGCCTTCTGTATCCTTGTCGGTGATTTCTGTTAAGACTTTCTTGATTATCTCTTCTTTGTAGTTCTCCATTAAACTAGCCTCTCCTAACTTCAAATTTTTCAGTTTACTCGTCGTTTCATTTACATCCGAGACAACTTTATGCATCTGTTCCTCTAATGTAGATTTTAAAGTTTGCATATCCTGATTTAGTTGTGTTCTATCGTCAACTTGTTTTTCGGATAGCGAATTTATCCTGACGCTTAAATCTTTCCTAATCTGTACTACTTCATTGTTAATTTCTATCTGCGTACTGGCAAGTTTTCTTTCAATCCTTTCCTGAATTTGGGTTACATGTTCCCCACTTGACTTATTCCACTCGTCTTTCCATACCGCTACGTTTGCTGTTAACATTTCGGCTATGTCTACTTCGATATCCTCTTTTAATACTCTATTGTGGTCTAATACCTGTGTTCTCATGACCTCTACATCATACTTCAACTCTGCTAAAGACGTTGTTGTTCTAACTGATTCATCAACTAGTCTAGTCGCTAATGCAGTTATATTACGCGTACAAAGAGTTTTTGAGTTTTCGATTTCTTCCCTGACTTTATTTACATCAGTTTGGACTTTAGTCATATCTACGAAAACTGTGTTGACCTCTACCTGAATCTTAGTTATGTCACTTTGCACCTCAGTTATATCCGCACGAATGTTATTAATGTCTACCTGAACATTGGACACATCAGTTCTAGCTTTTTGAATTTCTTTTTGGACTTCCTCGACCTTGTCTTGGACAGTCGCAACATCATTTTTGACAACAACTACTTCGGCTCTAGCACAAGAAATATCCCCTCGGACATTAGCTACATCTAAATTTAACATTGTAAGGTCTTTCTGTACCTTAGACACATCAAATTTAACATCATCAACACTTTTATGCACAATAGACACATCTTTATGGACATTAGACACGTCTGTACGCATGTCCGTTACAGTATTCTCAATTCCTAGGGTATTAATCTGTAAACGCGACATATTATCCTCCAAATTAGCAGCACTAGTCTGAAGAACCTTCAAACTTTCACCCATGCTAGCTTTCAAATTACTAGCATTCTCCTCCATTCTTGCATTGAAATTACTAGCATTCTCCTCCATTCGACTAGTATTCCTAGCTTCCATCTCCTTCATACTACTATTCAAATTAGCAGACATATTACTAGCATTCTCCTCCATCCTTGCATTCAAATTAGCAGACAAATTACTAACATTCTCCTTCATGCTTTCATTCAGCATCTGCTTCATACTACTAGTCATGCTTGCTTTCAAATTAGCAGACATCTCCCTCGCACTTTCATTCATGCTAGCTTTCAATTCTTCTAACATCAACCTCATACTTTCCTCTGCCATTACAATATTATTCAAAAATGGACTGCTGTAGGGACATACATCAATAGAGCAAAATAACAACATTTGAGCAACACTTTTCACCATATATAATTTTGATCAATTTTCTGTCTTAAATCTAACTTATAACTACCTTATAATTAACCTTCGAAGATACTTCATGTTGAAACAAACTCAAGCACATGTTCAAATTTCTTTGGCTCATTTTAAAATATCCTAACACAAATAATTTACATTTACAATCCAAATAATTAAGTTTATCTTTAATATGACTAAAATGTCATAAGCCGGTCAAATAAAATAAGATTCCAGATTATAGGCGATTTTTCTAAGTTTCCAGCCTATTTAACCTTTCTCAAGTTGTATAAGATCTGATCTTTTCTGAGTGTAATTTTCCTAACACAATACAACATTTAATTCCTATATAATCACACTCTTAAATTCTACAATTGGCCTAGACATCTAACAAAGAATCAACCTCTTTATTTGAGTCTAATCGAACCCTACGTTTTAGGTTTGCCACTCTTACTGGCGTTCAACCTGGTAATCCAGTTATGTCGAATCGAGCCCCAACGTTTTAGGGTCGCCAATCTTTCTGTCCCCGTTTACCTGGATAGTAGGCTGTCAGATATCCGCCCCCTCAATCGGATTGCCAATTATCAATCGCACCGGCACAGTTACATCAATGAAAATGGCACTGACAGATACTATCGAGATAAGAGCACAGAAGTTCACAGGAAATCATTGTGGAACACACCAAAATAGACGGGGGTTCATACTTACCGTTACTTACCTCTTAATTATCTCGGGGTTTGAGTTGACAACAGGATCACTAAAGTCTGTTCACACAATAACCTCCACCATGACATTTAAAAATGAACCATAACGAAGACGAGAACTTTGAACTGTACAAAAGCTTTATTTCTAATAAAGGGTATGATTTTGATAACACAACAAAATAAACGTGGCTATCAGTAGCCCAAGTCAATCTGACTACGTCTTCCTGTAGGACTTGCAAAATTATCATACAACATGATATAAAACATTTTAGCTCCCAAGAGCTCCAAATAACGTAATATTCATAACACTATTGGATTGGAAAAGGACGTCAGGGTGTGACATATATAGAGCATTTGGTTTCCTTTTAATAAACATGAGAATGGTATTTATAGTCGCAAGGCCAGAGTGTGTACGACCTCACTCTCTGAGAACCAGATGTTGGCACAGCTGCGGGCTACCCTCCAGCCTGTTGCATACTGGTCAAATGCACTCCCTTCTCACATGCTATGTTACGTAAGAATACAGCTTGTTCTCTCAAGCTTTTAAATGTCTACAAGACAACTCACATTAATATTTACGCAAATCTTTCAAGTACTTTGCTCACATCCTAATGGATCATTATGTTAATTTCTTAAACTTGTTAAGTTCAATCCAAATATTTAATTAGCTCTTAAATGTTTATAACAAAATCACATAAATTATTTATAACAATTAGAAATTGTTTATAATATTTGTCAAAGACAATAAAAATATTATAAGAACGCCTTTAACATCACTCTCGTTCTACATTATTTTCAAAAATATTTACAGCAATTATTTACAATATTAACATTTAAATTGTTTAAATTATTAATTTAAGAAATACATTGACCACATGTTCATTCGGTTGGTAATTTTCATAATCGTGTTTAATATAATCGACCAATGAAGGTTAGTTATACATGTTAATGTCACAATCTGGTTTAATAAAGGTTTTAATAATGATTTGTGACGGCAACCTTCATTCAAAATCTTATCTCAAATTCTTTCAAAACTCGTGTTAATTATAACAGTAATTCACTTGATTAATTTTCAACGAACTATGACAATCTTACTCCAGCGGAAAATCCTTCGCTAACAAGTTAATGCACAATCTGCATTAAAAATATGCCCAAAATCATCATATATTAATCTATATGGCATTAAAAACTTCCACATAACTTACAAAACTTCCACAAATAATTCTTTAACATTAATTCCTGTGGGAACCTCCTTCATATTCAAGGGCATTATATTTCAGCGACTTTCAACACGCGCTGCACTAGCGATTATACATTCATAGTTCCACTTAAAAATTTTTATAATCATTAATTGTTTCAAAACTGTTTTTTTATTTTTTTAACCTTCGTGGATTTCATTCATGAACCGAAATGAAGTCAAAACTTGCCAATCACAAACAAATTTAATAGTGAATACGCTTATATACGCCTGTCTGGTCTATCAAAATTTAAGATTAACATCTTAAAAGAATTGTAGTATAAAAATACTATCTTCAAATAAAGTGCGACTAAAATGCAAAGTAGTCGAATAGAATCCAATTAGACTGGGGAATGCAAACATCGTTCTATAACTCTCTAATTGAGAAAATTTTCTAACAAAAGTTCTTGACTTTAATGCATTCAATAATTCATTATTAAAGTTAATCTTTCACAAAAGTGTCTATAATGCAATGTTCATTCATAACTGACGATAAATGTCTGTGTTGCAATCAATACAAAAAACGACTAGTATTTCCAAGATCGTCGACAACGTAAGAGATTTTAACGCTCTAAAATCATTTAAATGTTCTTCCTTCTTGATGATGACAGAAAATTGGTCAAAGTAATTAAACTGGGGTAGAATTACTTTAATAAAATGACACGCTGTCTGAATTTAAATCTGCCATAAAAATCATTAACTTACAGTCAAATCGTGACTACAAAAAAAATTAATTACTGAATATTCTAAATATCAGTCTCAACTGGTTCAAAATCATTTACTATGCCCATGACATAACAATGTCTTAATAAATCGTCGAAAAATGCAAAACTCATCAAGGTGTACTGAGAATAAGAATCTCAACAAGAAAATAGGGCAAAAAACATGAGGATAAAAATATGGGAAAAATGGTTGCTCAAACATCATTAATAAACTCAAATACAATAAACGTTCACGACTACCTTATCTGCCGATTGACGTTCCAGAGGAAAATTCCCCAAAGAAGACTGCTGATGGCTCCATTTCACCACGTTAAAGCTGAGCTCCGTCCTCGAAATAGGAAATAGCACCCTCGGAGAATCGAACTGCTTCCTTCTCCGGAAATCGCTCTGCTCCTCGAAGACGAATAGACATCCTTCCGGCAATAATCTTCTTTGTGAGTCGGGACACCCCTGACCTCTCTTGAAAAATTCCCTGAAGTTCCAGTAGACAATCGTCATGAAGTTTTGTAGAAATTTCCGAAGAAATTATTCATATTCAGAGTATGAAATTGTTTCTATGGCTGTTCGATGGTATTCAGTCTTTAATTACGAAACATGGGTGTAGATGGTATTCACCGCATGTTCGCTTGTGTGGAATAGCAATTAGCGAAGTTCCATGTCGCTATCTTACTCCGTTGAAGTATGTCCCAATTGCAATAAGCCCTTTAGCCTTCCATCTGCTCTTCGGTTGTAGTGTTAGAAGAACAAACTGCCGTATTCAATTGCTCCATTATACTGTAGCGTTGTGTAACCAAGCAATCTGAAGTCTTTCTATTCCACTCGCAGCGTCAGCCGTTGCGTTGATTCTGGCTATACAAAAGTGCTTCTCTTGTGGCGAGATAATCACTTTTGTCAGTCGTATAAAACTGCTAATATCTTTCAAACTACTCGGTCGAAATTGTTCAGCTTTTCTCTATAACTGCATGTAGCACTGCACAATACAATTAGCTTATCGGTGACCGCTACCTGTTCGAAGCTAAACTTGTAGAAGCTTTCTAAGGTCCGTTTCAACTTCACCTAGTTTGACTTGGATCTCGTTAATATAGTGGCCTCGCCACGCGTTATAAAGACGATTCTTTTCACTGCTGTTCACTTCGACGTCTCACTATAATGAATGTATAAGAAAAGAACTTTCACAAATATACTTCGATGATCTGAGAATGAGATCTCAGAATAATCGGAGAACGAAAGAGGCTCCTCTCTTCTGCGCAAGCCCTTTTATTAACTTCACGAGGGGCGTTTCCATCCCTTCCAAAGCGTGATACTACGTCATCGCTAAAACTTCCAACTTCGTTAATACATGACGGATTTTCAAAATTCAAAAACTGAAAATAAATTTCACCAAAATTCCAAATCAATGCTTCTACTGCAAATGGATTTCCACAATTCTGCATTCCAAAAGTAATAAAAATACCATAGTTTCAGCAATCTCCGTCTTCCTTGAAACTATCGTTGATTGGTTCATGCCTCTCCTCCAATAGCATAGTTTCTTCCTCAGCAGAATTCCTCGTTTCCTGCGACTGCGTCGTAAATCTTGGAACATTCTGGACTAAAAGCTGACGTCACTGAGAATATATTTAGACTAGCAGTAGTGCCCGGCTTCGCCCGGTAGATTTAATTGTTTTATGGATGATAATGAATACTACTACAGAACTGGCACATTATACTTAGACTAAAAGAAAAAAAATGTAACTTTTTGTGGTGGTGGTAGTGGGGGTGATAAGTAGTACAGTATAATGGACATAACATTCAGAACATTTTCCCGTAATGATAATGATAATAATGAATAGGGAAACGGCTATTTATTAACTACAGTACTGACACAGTCATGTAATTTACAAACGAATTGAAAAATATGATTAGAATGAGGACTATGTGAAAAAGGGAACACTGCCTTGGGACTATATCTCATTGGCTGTTAGAAAAGTAGAGATCAATAGAGTCGTCTTTTGTCGCATAGTGCCTTAGAAAAATTCTCTATAAGACTTCGGAAACATTTTCTTAGATTTGTCACTTTCAATCATTGGGAAACGGCAACATCGCCGGTGTAGAAAAGGACGAAGCTAATTACAGGGCATAGGATTGCGAATGAGAGGCAAATGCTACATTTAATTCCATACTGTATTTTAAGGCAGAGACGCACTATAGTGAACGAGATTATGACGTACTGCTCGGGTCCCAACTGCACGGACCTAAGAGGATCGTACCGGTGAATCAGAGTCTTTCGTAACACCACAGTGGTTTGAGCAACGGCCCTGTATGAACATCAGCATAGTCAGCAATACCAGATAAGACGGCGGGCTCTGGACAGTCTTCTCATGTCACCTCGCGATGAAACAGCAAGCTATTCTCACAACTGACCCCCCCCCCCTCCTTCCCCCTCCCAGGGTCTCAAAACTTGTGGACATGGGTTGGTGACCACGGGACCCCAGCTGAGTCCGACATTGCTTCTACTTACAGGTGCCGGGCTCCTTTCAGTTCTCTTTCCTGGCGGCCTCCCTGGTCAACTCTTGTTCTCTTCCCACCCCGACAGTATTAGGGTATCCGAGGCCTAGGGAGTCTGTCACTTTCCCGCCTTAATTGGACCTTGTGTCATCTTTCCTGATACCCTCAGTCTTCGAGGGGTCAGCTTTCTTTTTCTTTTCATAATATCTCCTGTCTTCTGTCCAAGGCTCTCAAGGAGGCAGGGTGTGTGAAGCCCCACCACTTCTGGTGCACCCTAGATAGTGCTAAACTCTCAAGGGCTCATGGCTGGTGAGTTCGGGAGCTGGTGTGTGAAGCCCCACCACTTCTGGTGCACCCTAGATAGTGCTACACCCTCAAGGGTTCATGGCTGGTGAGTTCGGGAGCTGGAAACCCCGAGGGATTCCTGAGCTGGGTCCGGTTTTACCCCTTTTTCCATTGCCTTTGGGGCGGACCCTCTCCTCTTTCCCCTTCCTATCTGCTTTTCGTGGCTCTCCTTCCTTCCTTCCAAGTCCCTCAATTCTCATTTATCCAGGGTTGAGGGCATTTCCATTCTTCCTGTCTTTTATTTCCCTTATAACTTTCTTTTGTCCTTATCTTCATCTAGCCAGTAAGTTTTATAGTTAGTTTTAGTTGTAGTTTCAATTTCACGATCCGCCATAACATTAGGGGTCGCTAACCTCCATGTTAGGCCCCTTAAAACAACAATTATCATCATCATCTTCATCATAATCACAACTGGAATTGTGCAATTGGGTTATTGTGGTATTTAAAAATTCCTGTTAAGCCTCTCACCCTTTTGTGTTAGATAATTTATTTGTTGCTAGAAACCTTCCCTGGAATCCACAGCTTTGTGCAATTGGGTTACTATGGTACTTAAAACTTCCTGTTAAGTCTCTCACCCTTTTATGTTACATAAACAATTTGTAGGCAGAAACCTTCCCAGCAATCCACACAACAACTCACCCAAGTTTCTTCGCAATCGGATTAATGGTATATGAACGCATAGGGGATATACATAAGTAGGGAAGAGCGAGGGGTTCTAAGCCACCCGGCGTTGCTCAGGCGGCGTTCATATTAAATAATTAATATCTGGCCAACCCATGGTCGGATTTTAACAAATGAGGTGTCGTTCGACTCTAGCTGACGTCCTCTTTGCTATGGACTCTGTGTGATATTTTTTTAAACAAAAATTGAAAAATTTTGTTTTTGAAAGTAGGTGATAGTTTGAAAACCAAACATGATAGAATGTTGTGCCATGGCTCAAACGAACGGTCTTTATGTCCTTTATTTCTTTATAATAAAACTTTTTTATTTTTTATGTTTTTTTTGGAAACAGTCCAATTTTGAAATTCCTATATTTTGGAAACTAGGAATTTTACAAAAAAAATGTTTAACATAAATGAATGACCCTGACCCCCTCTACCCGCAAAATAAATTTCAAGCCTCTAGGACTAAAACTGTGTAGTAGTGCTAGAATGGGGGTTCTACCTATAATCGCGTGTGTGCTTGAATACGTATGGCTATGTTGGAAAAGTTGGTGGTGGGGGAGGACTAGGGTCGATTGAGGGGTCGTTTAGATGGTATTTTTTCCGCTCTATTTGATGGTGAAGTTATTTTATACAAAGGGTGAAATTTGGAAACGCCATTTTAGGTAAACTTGCGTTTTTGACATTTTGGTGATATTTAATGAGCTTGTAAGGCTAAAACGATGTGTTGTTTAGGAACGGGGTGACGTTCTCTAGGCTATGCATGTGTGTTGGTATTTAAAACAAAACAAAATTGAAACTTTTTGTTTTTTGGATTGGATTGGAAACGGTGAATTTTGGGAAAACGTTTGTTTGACGTTACTGAAAGGTGGGTATGCCCTCTAGGTGGACAGCAAGTTTCAAGGGTGTAGGAGGAAAAGAAATGATTGTCTACTTTCTCGCGAACATTGGTGATCATTGGCGAACGGATGGTAGGATTTTAATAAATGAGGTGTCGATGGACTCGAGCTAACGCCGTCTTTTCCTATAGACCACTCGTTATATTTTTGAAGAAAAAAAAAATGAAACTTTTTGTTTTTAAAAGTAGGCAATAGTTTGCAAACCAAACTTGATAGAATGTTGTGCCATAGTTCAAACCAATGGTCTCATATGATCTTTATTTTTTTATAATAAAACTTTTGTATCTTTTGTGATTTTTTTGAAAATCCCTTAAATTTTGTATTTTTACTATTTACTTATTTACAAATAAGTTTGTTTGACATAAATGAAAGGCCCCTACCCCCTCTACCATGAAAATAAGTGTCAAGTCTCTAGGACAAAAAAGATAGGCATTTTAATTTTTTAAATAAAAAAAGCGTGTTTGTAGACAGAGAGCCGGTAGCACTTGACGTATGTTACAACGAGGCTATGATTGGCCATGGTGGATACAGGAAATGGCTATTTCGACGGGGCATTGTATGGCAAAACGAGGGGTCGCTTTTCGATATATTTTTTTCACTATGACGAACGAATGAAGGCGAATATTTCGAAAATCCCTCATGACGATCTTTAAACATGTTGGTGAACACTGACCAGTAACCAGACAAAATTCATAATGCTATGAGACGAATAAAAATAGTCGACAACAACAGAACTTGCTTTGTATGTATGTATGTATGTATGTATGTCTGACTGGCGGCCATAACGGAAAGAATATCTATTTGAGGCATGGCTAGTCGGCTAACAGAATGGAATGTCAATCAAGCTGACAACACTGCTGTCATATGATAGCAGTTGTAATCATGTGGCAACTCTGTAAAAAGGTGATAACGGCTAGCCAGGAGAGCTGAGCAGCAGCAGCAGGCAGGGGCCCCGCAGAGAGGAAAGGGGGAGAGAGGGGAAAGGAGGGAAACCTCTACACAACAGGAAATCACGTGACCCACTGCAGAGTGGTGAGGGGCCGGGGCCAGAGAGCCGGAGAAGAGGTGAGGGGAGGAGTGGGGAACCCATGACAGCCAATAGCTGAACGAGTTGTATATCATCATGGGGTAAAGGAGTGAGACGTAGGTGTGGAGACAGAAAGAGAAACATTTATGGGCAAGCACGAAGCGCGGAGCGCTGTACACAGGGCTCTTGAACAACATAATTCAATAAATAAAAAAAAGTACACAGGTTCACACGACATGTAATTTATTGATCCAAGATTTAAACGTTGCGTTAAATCCTAACCATTTGACATATAGTTTATTTCCTTTTTGTTTCAACAATTTTTCCACGAGGTAATGTTTCGGAAATGCCGTTTTCTGAAGTTCATGGAGATAAAACCTACCTTTTGTGGGTTGATGGTGGAGGTCTTGCAGTAAATAGGTGACTGGACTGTCCAAGTTGATTTGACGAATTCGAAATTGTTCAGTCCCCCACTGAGGCGTGTAGCCCTTATTGAAGGCAGACTTAAATTTGCTCACACGAACAAAATCCCCAATTTTCAGTCGGTGACGTATAGGATCTGCTGTTTTTATGGGGTTAAACAGTTTATCCAGTCGCTGAATATTTTTGGTCACGGGACGTGGCTTGGTCCCAAGGGTTCTATGTTTGGTGTCATTGTAACGTGACACTAGCTCAGGTAACATATCCAACCAGCGATAACTGCCCTGAGCGGTAAACGCTTTCCACATATGGGTTTTCAATGTTCGGTTAAACCGCTCGACCACGCTGGCTTTGAGATTGCTGTACGTGGGGTAATGGGGAATATCCTTAGATTTGAGAAAATTGGAGAAATCCTTGTTGAAAAATTCTTTCCCCTGGTCGGTTTGTAGCAACTAAGGTTGACGTTTGGAGAGTTGAATAATATGTTGAAAGGCCTTGGTGACTAGTGGACCAGACTTGCGACGCACAGGTTCAACAAAGGCCATTTTGGAATAGTCATAAATGACAGTCAACATATAGCGTACACCGTCGTTAACGCCAGCATAGGGCATCATTTCAACCAGGTCAGCCCGCCAAAGTTCATCCACACCTCGTGAAATCACCTTGAGTCGCGGATAGTGACGCCTAGCTGGGCGATGCAACTCGTGAGCAATACCCATTTTAATGGGTGAGGGCTTAAACAATAATTTCGGCGTTTCGAAGTTCTTGTTCAATTTCTTGCATTTCCCAATCGTGACCGGTATGGCTGGCTTGACGTGAAGCATGCAACAACTGTAGCCGCTGGACGAGCTTATTGGGATTGTGCCAGTAGGTAACATCCACAAGGGGTTTTAATGGTTTAAATGTCACTCCCGAAGTGGACACTTTACGACGAGTACTTTGACTGGTGGGAAACATTTTTGCAATGATGGTTTTATATTTTTGAGATATATTGACATTCTCTTGTAGAGTGGGATCATACTGTCTTTTGTGGGCATGGGTATCCAATAAAATGGAGTTATATTTGCCAAGGTCCTCTGACGTATAATCATGGAATGAGGGTGTTCGAGAAAAGAGAAGCTTTAACAGTCCTGGCGTCAATTTATAGTTGATGTTCTTAATGACAGCTTTTGTACGAGCAAATTTGATGTATGAATCCCCAATTTTAAAACTATCATCCTCATAGCGAACACCATTCGTGGTATCCGTGTTTCCAATAAATAGATCAATGAGATAGGGTTCTAGTGTTGATCCATAATATTTTAATAGAATGGTTTTCAGTTGAACCTTATTTTGAGGGGTGGCCAAGACTTGTGAAAACGGAAACGATCTGGAAGGACAAGGTGTTTCGACCATGGCCAAGGATTTCTTTTTTCTCAAAATCTCTGCAAGGGGTGCGACCTTTTTTTTGAGGCGTAAAAACTTGTTCCTCGTCATCCTCAACTTCGCTAACACTCGTCAAATCTTCCTGTTCCTGTTCCTCTTCCTCTTCCTCAGGGTCCCCGTGCAGCGTCTGAGTGGCTAGTGAAACGGTGGGTAGCGTTTCATATGGCTTGAAAGAGGGTTTCAACATGGCTTTTAGCGGAGGTGCTAAATGATGTTGAATAAACAAAGCATGATCTGCACGTGATCGTTTCAATTGACGAAACTTTTGGCGAATAGTATTTTTTGCTCTAATAATATGCTTTTTCAATTGACTCTCTGCTAACGCCATGGTGTCTTGACAGGGAGGGAGAGGGAATGAGACAGGGCCTTAAATAGCAATAAAATGATCAAACCCTAAGCGATATCATCCTTGGTTGAGTTCACTTTGTTTGTCAATCACTAAACAGGCATGACGTTGAGTGTTCCAGCACTTGCACACAATTCAATAAACATTTGATAAGTCATATCTGGATTCACATGTTCATTATAAATGTGACGACTGTTCCTCTCGTCCTAGCGAAATAAAACAATGACATTAGCATTGTCATGAATCAACTGTTTGGACATTTTAGAATACGTTTGTCCAAGATAAAAGCAATCGATATGTTTGTGTCGACCCATGCTGAAATAGCTTTGAATAATGCCTTGACGTTCAGTGGATACATCATCGAAAATTATGAGTGAATCAGGCTTTACCTCATCCGGTGAAATAACATTTTCTTGCGTGGAAAATGTGAAATAACCCACATTCTCTTTTTGTAATCCGGACATGACTTGATCCAGAAACACGTAGAGTGGTTGGTAGAGAGATTTTGCAAAAATATAAATATTTTGAAAACGCAGACCATTGGGCGCTGTAATGAGTGTTAGCAAAAGATTGGTCTTTCCACAGCCGGAAGGTCCCACATAATGCAGCGAATGGAAGATGGAAACAGTGAACCATGGCGTTGTTCGCGTGATGTGGGACAGAGATGGGAAACCATGTCCCCCACGGGGAATGACTCTTGCTGCTTAATAATCTTCATATCAACTAAGGCTTAGACAGGCTAGCAGGCTGTCTATATACAGGACACCGAGCCTTGTCATAGAAACAGTAGACCGGTACTACAGGTTGACGATGGATGGCTTTGGACGTGCGTTGATGGCCAAAGCTAGGTCTGTCCCCATACATGATCCTAAACAAGAAACAGATCCTGCTAATAAACACTATGTGGATAGGTCAGTAGTGCCACGCACAAAACAGTGAGATTAGGACTTTGAGGGAAAACATCCTCAAGTGTCTACAGACGTTACTACAAAAAAGTATGTGGATAACAAAATGTATGAGTTTTATGACAAAGTGTCCCAGCTTACAGTGAATGGCTATTGCGCTAATCACCATCGGATTATTCACGTGGAAGACCCGCAAGACGAAGACGATGTCTGTACCAAGCGTTACGTGACCTATGAAATGAAAAGGCTTTATAAATTTATCCCATCCGTATTTTGAGTGTATCTGACAAATGAAAAACCTGTGAATGACAAAAACCATTTACTGCTAGTCCATGATCAGCACTTAACCTATGTGCTTGCTTTGGGTTTAAGCCACTATCGATTACACTACGATGGAACCATTCACATCAAATATGCCATACCTGATGAGAACCATTTACAAATAAAGATAAATGGTCATAGGATGTTGGTCCATAACCATGAAATGGTCAATGCAGGTGACGAATTATCCTTTCATCTCATGTTGACATGGGATGAAAAGCAAGCGGGAAAAACCATAAATGATTTCCCACTATATGTGGAATTGGAATATACAGCCATGAAATAACAATCTGACGTTAGTTGTGATTTAAACTTTCTTGTGAAAGGTTGTTGGTCATTATCATCATGGTGAAACAAAGGTATGTGGTGAGAAAGACTAAAAAAAGGACTTTGTCCTTGGCAAAGCATGGGCTTACGACATTCGTGGACAAGCCGTTGCGAAAGAAAAAAAGAAAAAATAATGTATTGAACATAAGGAAAGCCCTTCGAGCAGCACAGAGACATGTTATTCCAAAACGTCGGCGACAGGGTTCAAAACAAGGGCGAGTGATTCCCGTCCCCAAACGAGCGGGATTTTTACCTGCTTTATTTGCCGGTCTGGCTGCTCTGGGTTCACTTTTGGGCGGTGCCAGTGCTGTGGCGAAAACCATTAAATCCGCGCAGCAGGGCAAGCAACAACTCAAAGAAAGTCAGCGACACAATGAAACGATGGAAGCTATTGCAATGGGGGCTAGAAATGCCAATTTAAAGCCAGCCTTTTATCAACAAGGATTTGGGATTTCACCATTTCGAAATAATAAAAAAAAATAACCTCAGCCATAGCAAGACATGCCCTGACGCATGAACAAGTGGAAAGCTATGCTAAACAACTAAAGCTTTCTCATTTTCGAGGTGTGTTTATGCAAAACCAATTACCCCCACGACTCTGGAAACATGAATGTGCTGTTGTCAATTTGGATGATCACCGAGGACCAGGAACGCATTATGTAGCTTATGTCAAAGAGGGATCCACTGTATGGTACTTTGACAGTTTTGGGAATTTGCCCCCGCCCATGGAACTAGTGACCTATTTTTGAAACAGGATCAAGATATATTATAATGTAAAAAGTGAGCAAACGTTTAACAGCCAACAGTGTGGACGTTTGTGTTTAATTTTTTTAATATAAGACGCATCATAATCAAAAACGCCACCAGTATGTCGGCAGAAAGTAAAACGTTTACACTGCATGGACATGGACCTGAAGTCAGCCTAGACTTTTACCCGCCTATCGAGTTGAGTGAAAAACCCTATGGTTTGGGACTTGTTTCTCTTGAAACGTACAATCGAATATGCAACATACGTGAAAATGTGAACAACAAGTTTTACTATGATGATTCTGTGCTCACCCTGAACTCTGGTGGATACACGATCGATGACATTTATGAACACATTTATGTGGTGTTGATCAATGAATATGTTTTTAAGTCATTTATCGATGGAACGCGCAAGTTTGAACTTGTAGGAAATACCAACACTCATCGCTGCAGTATTTTCTCCACATTCAAAATTGACTTTAAAACACGTCCCGATTCCATTGGTCCATTACTAGGATTTAAACCACGCGTGTTGGAGCCCAACAAGGAACATGAATCGGATCATGATGTGAAATTCATTGAGGACCATCATGTGTCGGTAACGTGTAATATTATTAGCCAAGTGTTCACCAATCAAGAACCATCGCATTCGCTTTATGACTTTATAGTGACATCGCCCAATGGCTATATTATTCGTGAAAACCCTCCAGTGGTGCTTTTTCATTCTGTGGCTGTCAATGGTATTAGTAATATAACATTAAGACTGATCAATAGAGATCACCAACTCATTGATCTAGATTCTACCACACCAGTGACTTACATGTTGGGGCTATAGCCACTATGAAGTTTGTGTATAAAGCAACAACACCGTCTAGGAATGGTATTAGTTGTTTGCCACGTGAATACACGTTAACATCTCAAGACAAGCAGGTTTTACAGCATTTGGGTTACCACGTCAACCTCCATAATGAATTCTATCCTAGAGATAGCGAACCGCATCGAGGAGCAACCAGGAGTGGTAAGAATTGATCTCCATTCCTATCAAGCTCAAACACCTGGACTCAATAACAATGATGAAATTCAATTTGTTATCAACAACCAAGATATTTACACCCTACCGCATGAAAGTGTCATTCAGATCGAAGGTCGGCTCACCAAAGCCGATCCAAGTTGGCCAACCATGGTTTGGCCTTTCTGTTTTCTGAAGTACGTTATCTCATTAACGATATCGTGGTGGATAGCACTCGAAATTTGGGCATTTCCAGTGTCATGAAACTATACCCCTCTTATAGTGAGGAAGAAGGTAAAACACTTTGCATGGCAGGTTGGTGCCCTGACTCGACCAATGACTGGATGGTACACACTGATGGCACCTTTACTGGATATTTACCTCTTAAACTGATTTTAGGCTTTGCCGAAGATCACCAGCGCATTGTTGTCAACGCAAGGCAAGTGCTTTATCTGATGAGAGACAGGAGTAATAATAATGCGCTCAAGGGAGCTGACAATGCCCCCATAGATTCAAAAATTCAACTACAACGCTTGCTATGGAAAGTGCCCCATGTGACCCTTGACGATAGCAAAAAACTCGACATACTCAAGATGGCAAAGAGAGATATGCCTCTACCCATGGAATTTAGAAGCTGGGCACTCCACGAGTACCAGCTATTTCCCACCACCATCACACACAGTTGGTCTGTAAAAACAGCTCGCTATACAGAGAGACCTCTCTACATTATCGTGGGTTTTCAAACGAATCACAAGTATCAACAAACCAAAGATGCCATGCAATTTGATCACCTGCAATTGAGAAATGCACGTCTTTTCCTCAACGGAGCTGTATTTCCCTATGAAGGACTGGATTTGGATTTTTCAAAAAATTAATTTGGCCCCCTGTACGACTTGTTTTTTAAATTTCGATGGTCGTATTATCAAAAAGAGAACGGCCCATGCTGCTACCCCAAGCGTTTAAGGCAAGGGCGTCACTGATTGTCTTTGACTGTTCTTACCTGGAAGAGTCTGTCAAGCCATCCAATATTGACATTCGACTAGATTTTGAAACGCATGACAATGTACCAGCCAATACGACAGCCTACTGTTTGATTATTCATCACAAACAAGTCAACTATTATCCACTGTCCAACCAAGTGACGAGTGTATAAATAACAGGTCAACCCACGTCAAGCCACTCAGTCATGTCTTGCTTTAAAGCATCAAGAGAAGTCACATCCATGAATTTTAACTCTGAGGAACAACGTTTCAAGACATTTGCAACATGGCCAGTGCCTTTCATATACCCTCAAGCCTTGGCGGCTGCTGGATTCTACTATTTAAAAACAAGAGATGAAGTGAAATGTGCCTTTTGTCCCATCATCATTGAGCAATGGCAAGAGAGCGATGAACCCATGCAGGAACATCAGCGCTGGTCACCTGCCTGCCCCTACCTGTGCAGAATGGAGGTGGGAAATATACCCTGTCATTCAAGCTATCCCTCACTCGTGCCTCTGAGTGATGAAAAAAAAACTAAGTTACGATACGTGTGGACTGTATGGTGTCAACGGTGCTTCGGCGAGCAGCTCACCGTCAAAAACGCCTAGTTTAGAGACATTGGGACATTATCGGTGTCATGGACGTTACAAACACAAGATACTATATTGTTGTATCAGTTGGTATCGTCCTTATCCCAAAATGATAAAAGCCTGTAAGACGTGTTATGATAATAAAATGACGTAATTCTTAAAGTCTTATTTTTTCATGTCCCCCTGTCCTACCCTAACCTCAATTTTTTTCAGACTAGCTTGTCATGACCACACCTTAGTGGCCAATGGTTAGTCAGTCGTGAGTTGAACTTGGTCCAGGCAAGCGGCAACATGTTGCGCACACTCATTGTGGATTGCCAAGGGTTTAAAATTGGTGACAACAAATTTATATTTAAACAAGTGGCCATTATAGATTGCACCACGTTTTGGATATCGCAAGCTACACATTTGCTATTTAAACCGCCCCATGCTTTTGATTTGTTGTGTGAAAAAGACCGCAAACACTCCCAGTGGATTGAACATCATAAGCAACTAGACTGGAATCAAGGAACCATTTCCTATAAATATTTGGACGTGGTCATGAAAGCACTTTTTTCCTCGGCCAATGTGGTATTTGTGAAAGGTAATGAAAAACGTGAATGGTTGCAACCATTTTTGGCGTCTTACTGTCAATGTATCGACTTCATGGACCTGGGCTTCCCCTCCCTGCAAACGCTGATGGATACTTGTTCCTGTGGCAACATTATCCATACAGCCCTAGCGCATGCCTAGCATCTCTTTCATTGGTTAACCACCCATGCCTGCTGGGAGTTGTTGAACAAAATTATAACTCAAGATTTACCTGTGAATGACGCCAGTGAGATTTCTACAAGCGATGTGTAAACATCTACAACACGTGATACCATGGAGAAAGCAATGCTACAGACAAAGCCATCGGAAAGTTCTTTGTGTGCAAAAAGAAACTAGACAGTTTTACCAAAGAGGAACTCTTAGCGTTGCCCAAGTCGTTCATTTATTATGTGGCCGCCAATACGGTGAAAGAAATCTGACAACATGTACCAAAATCATGGACTCAAGACCCTGTGTTGAGTGAATTGCAACCCTGTACGGATTACGATCACCATAAGCAAGTGGCCATGGCAAAAATACCATCTATGCGTCAGTGCGCGACTTTCAGCTAATGAAACTGTATCACGGTCATAAAAGTCCGTGTAAAGACTTTGTTGAATCATTCCACGGGTGTCATGGCGAGAAAAAGCAGCAACAACAACAACAAACACAAACATCGTCCACAGAGGAGGAGGAAGACCAAACCTTTTCACCAACAATGGAAAATGATATGCCAGACCTGTACTGCCATGGCGTCATTGACAATGTGATTCAATACTTACCTTTCGAAATCCATCTTCCAGGTTATCGTTTTTGTGGTCCTGGATCTCATCTTGAATTGCAGCGTGGTGATGTACACATTAATCTTTTGGATCAAGCATGCAAAGAACATGACCTAACTTATCGCCATAGTCATCCTGGTTTAAGACATGTGGCAGATAAATTGTTATTGAAAAAGCTAAACAACGTTTCATATCATGTGATGCCTCAGTGGGTGAAAGAATGGCAGCCCTGATTGTGATGAGTGCTATGAAAGGAAAGTTGAGGATTCAAGGACATGAACATTAAGGAATTGAGGAGTGAGGAATTGGGATGTGTTTGTATTCTATTTTTTCTTTTGTCAATCCCTATGGTTATGAAATAAAAAACAAAGGTTTACCAGAACACAATGTTTCATTTTAATTTAAAAGAAATCATGATGTTGATGGGCTGATTTTTACATTTTCACACATTGTCATTTGCCAATTTGCAATTTACAGTTTTTAAAAATGTCTGTTTCAAGTTTTGCGTTTTTGATGATATGGATTCTCTATTTTGTTGATGACACTTTTTAAAAATGTCTGTTTTATGTTTTTGAATTTTTATATTTCACACATGAGCATTTCCAGTTTAAAAAATGTGTGTTTTAAGTTTTGCGTTTTTGGTGATATCGAAGCATGGATTTTTCATTTTGTTGTTTTGTCATTTTTCCATTTGGTGTATGTCGAAAGTTGAGATTTGTCAATGATGTCAATGCGAGTGCTTGGCCATGATATTGATGATGCAGTGAGTTTACGTGTGTTTTGAGAAACATTGAGGTCTACGACTACTGCAGGTAAGACTGTTTTTTACAAAAAAATGTCTATTCACCACTACATTTCAAAGAAAAATCCATCGACAAAACAAAATGAGTATATAAGTGAAAATTTCCCCCTCCCCACCCACCCTAACTCACCGTGTTTGCTCTGGTCATACATACACACCAGCTCTATCTCTACTCACACAACCCAACCTGTCATTTTTGGAACAACACAACCACTTTATTTATTCCCAAAAGCACATTCTCCACATGCACACTCATCCTAAAAGAACTTTTTTTAGTTTTCCATTTACGATTTATATTACAAAAAACAATATAAATACTAGTCATTAAAGTTACTAAAAATACTATTACTCATTTCATATTTACAAACACTACAACTTTGTACAGCTTTAAAAGAATCACACTATATACCATTTTCCAATTCCCAACTAGGTTAAATTTAAAATAAAAATAAAAATAAGGTTGCATAGAACTTTTTTTAAAGAGCAAAAGTTTCAAGTGGGTTGCCACTATTTACAAAATCAACTATTTACAATGGCAAAAACCAATATTTTCAAAATACAAAATACTAAATCAACGAGTTACAAAAAGCCATGCCCCTAAACGAACAAACAGAAAAATCACACCTCCTCCTCCTTGCGGTCATAACCCCAGGGCAGGCTCGTGAGCAAGTTATTAGCCCACACACGTTTGTTATCCATGGAGGCGAGGGTGCGTTTTCTCTGTTCTACAAGATACAAATGATGGTTGCTGGATTGTATCCTGCACTGTGTATGGGACATAGCTTTGCCAGTGCATAAAACCGCTAAGTAATCGTCTACACGTTGCGATTTTACCACTGACCTACCTACACCCTTTGCTCTTTTGGCTTCCTTACAGTCTAGTGTGCGATAAGCAAACATTTTCGAAGTCAAACCTACGAATTCCGTCATAATGGAATCGCCGCATTCATCTTTTAAAACACCCATTTCCTTCTTGTTTTTATGGGCAGCTGAAACATGTTGTCAGCACTATACAAAGAGGTGTTGAACCAGTCACTATGCTGCCTCATGACGTCATAGGGGTTGCAGTGGCGAATGTGGTAAATGAATGAGTCCGTATCCATATACAAAAGAGATACGTCCTGAAAATGGCGTTTGGCAAACTCATCGTGGAATCGATACATGACCGATTTAGAAAAGTCTAAAATGACTTGGCCCAAGTAAATGGGCTTATCAATGGTCACGCTGGTCCTACTCATTTCAATAGTGGCCAAATCCTCATCGATAATTTTGATTGATTTGAAATTTGGCTTGGCAATATACCGCCAGGCACGCCTCAGCCCCTCCAAGACATTCACCAATTTAATGTCACGGTATTTGTAGACATTCTCCATGGACTTGTCATAGATGCAGTTGTTCATTAATTTAAAAATAATAATTTCAAACTGCTGTGTTGCCATTTGTCGGTGCTCTGTGTTAAGTTGCATGTATGGCTTGAGCCATGCTTTTTGAGCAAGTGAAATAACCCTATGGATTTTCTATAACACTAAGCCTTGGTCGAGGCATTGCACCAACATTTGGATAAGCAGCACATACCGATTTTTGTTGTAAAGTGTGCCCATGAGTTTTTCAATTTTCACTTTACTGTCAGGGGGGACCATTTGCTCAAGGCAGAATGGGAAATCGGCATGTTCATCATACAAGGATGAGGGATATTCAATATCCACTTCTAAGACATATCCACGGCCTGTTTCTTGGCTAGCCATGTTTACATCAAATCCAGACACTTGTTTCTCTGACAGCCTAGCAAACTTCCCATAGGGCAAAGGCTGACTCATGGCGTAACCATACACATTATTCACGTCATAGTACATTAAGTACGATTCTGGTCTGTCTGGTGAATAATCAGGCATGTAGACATTGTTCGCTTCGGCATGGCGCTGGTTAAGCGACACAAAGCCACCGCGAATGCCCTTTTCAAAAAATAGAACCATGTCTACATCAGTGAGTAAATCCAATTCCACTTGTGTGTATTTTAAAGCGGCATCGAACGAGAGCCCAGGACTCGTATAATAGTGAGCTGGGTCAAGACCATAAATGTGCTGACACAACTCACGAAATTTTTCAAACACATCAGTGGGCAGCAATACATCCAGTTTTAGGTAATGCATAGCATATTCACTTAGCGTCTTTATGGCAAACACTCGCCAAACTTGACATGCATGTGCATAGTCATCATCGGAAACGGTACTGCGTGTTAGTTTTGAGTAAAATTTCTCTTGTGGTGGGAGTTTTCTTTGCTTTAACACGTCCCAGCTGTTGCAGAAATCATACGGGAATATACCTTTCCGAATGCAGAATTGAAATTGCTTGGGATCATTAAAATGCATTCTAGTATTTTTTAATTCCTCTTCATTAAAGCCATTCACAAGACTGTCTATCGAGGATGCCATAAACTTGAAGGAATCCACAAATCGAATGCTAAATTTGCTCAACCGCCATGTCAGGGCTGTAAAACGCTCATGGTTTTGGGGGATGATGGTAAACGAGCCCTTGTTGACATGACCCAATTCACGAATCAAAAACTGAAAGTCATAATTTGCCAGATTGTGGAAAAAACACTGATGAAACGAGGAGCTGAAAAGTTCAAATTACATTTACTATGCGCAGCTCCACGAAACTTTCCCGTAAAGTGCGAGTGATCACGAACGGTGTCTTCAGAACTGATCATTGGCTCTTCGCAAATATGACATGTCGTGGCATGCTCATACTGCTGCTGCTGTTCTGGAGATAGGTTCATGGGTACTGGATGATCCAGTAATCCCTGTACATGTTCGGCCAACTTTACAAGTTCATCCGAAAACCATCTGGCACAATCTGGCCCCTCACGGTATTTGTAAACCGATTGTGTGGCATTATAGGCACACACCACATTAAATCCTATGGCAAAAGGTTCCTGCTAGGTAGATTTCATTAGAAAGCTAACTATTGCAATGGGTCCCATGTTTCGACTTCCGAAACATTTCGACATATCTTCGCGTTTCACATCCCCCAGACCCCAAAACCACCGTCAGATCAAAAGTTTTTATATAATTTATGTATATATATATATATATATATATGTATATCAGTTTCTTGTGGACCAGATAACTGCCGTAATTTTGTACCAATCACTTTGAATTTTTTACCAAATATGTATACCTATAAAATCTCGGTCGAGATCGTTACTGGGCTAAATCGGTCGAAGGGGGTGAAAATGGGGGGCTTTTTTTTTTCGAAAAAGTGAAATATTGATATAACTCTCTTAATATGTGAAATAACGAATCCGTTCAACGTTCATACTATGTGTCGGTTAAAGCCCAAAAATTTATGTTTGAAGAGTTTTTTATAGCACCAACCATTGACCAAAGGGGTGGAAAAAAGTGGGTTTTTCGGGAAACATTAATCATATCTCTCTTAATAGGCACAATATCAAAACCGTACAAAATGGACAATATTCCCCTAATAATTACCTAAAACTTTTGTCTGAAAGAATTTTTGATATGACCCACCATTACGCCAAGGGACGAGAAAAATTATTTCGGAATTATAAGAAATTGCCAAGAGCTATCAGTGGTTGCCATGGCAACACTACTAAATTGATGAGGCATGAGCCATCAGACGTTGCCATGACAACGCACTTGCACGAGATCAGAATCAGTATTTCCATCTGACTAAGTGGTTGGTTGGTTGGTTCTTAAGTTTAGGGGCTGCGACAACGCGGTCATGTAGCCCCGTGTACTTTGTGTGTGTGTAGAATCTGTCTGATAACCGGTGTTAATTGTGATGACTGTATTAGTGTGTGTTATCTGTTTGTTAATATAAGTACTGCAACTAACAATTTTTCAGATAGTTCCTACTTTTGCCGCCAAGCGCCACTGTCAACGACTACGAGGCCAAGTTCAGAACTGAGCTACTAGACGCCGCCGCAGTCGGCTCTTGGCAACGAATATAGAAACCTAAGAGCGTTGAATACATTCTTAACCTATCCAATTTAGCTTCACACAGGGGCAATTAGTGGAAGGATCATTAACATGCCATAAATCTATGACATGGGACCGCCGGCTTTACTTCCCCTCCGAAGGAAGGCATACTGAGGGATTTTAACGCTCTTAAAAAATCCGACGGCTTCGGCCGGGTTTGAACCCGTTATCTAGGGCATAGAAGCTCAGCATGCTACCGAATACGCCACCGAAGCCACCTGACAAAGTGGGAAGCGGCTTTGGTGACGTAACTGGTAGCATGCTGAACTTCTATGCCCAATGTCGCGATTTCAAAGCCGGCCGAAGTCGTCGGATTTTCTAAGAGCGCTAAAATCCCTCAGTATGCTTTCCTTTGGAGGGGAAGTTCCAACGTTCGTTGCGAGTTGCTGGTTGGGGTGGCATCTAGTAGCCAAGTTCACAGCTAGGTGTCGTTGACGGTAGTACCTGGTAGCAACATTAGGAACTACTGTTGAAATTGACCGTCTGCACTCCTTACCTGAATTAAGATTAATACAGCCATTACAATTCACACCGTGTATCAGACAGATTCTACACTCACCCAAAGTACACGGGGTTAGATGACCGCGTTGTCACAGCCCCTAAACTGAGGAACCAACCAGAGGTAGATTTCATTAGAAAGCTAACTATTGCAATGGGTACCATGTTTCGACTTCCGGAAAATATCGACATATCTTCGCGTTTCACATCCCCCAGACCCCAAAACCACCGTCAGTTCAAAAGTTATATATAATTTATGTATGTATATGTATATATATATCTTATATATAAAAGTGAAAGTCTGTATGTATGTATGTGGGTATGTATTGAACCCTTTATCCACAGGCTATATAAAGGATTCTAATAATTATTCATCATCTTTTGATACATTTCTACAGACAACAGATATGAGAGCCAGACGGTGTTGGGATATATTGAGAAATCAGTGGCCAAGAGGACACAATGGTTTAAGCTCCTGTGGTATTTTAGGAAGAAGCAAATATATTCTTGGGACATAGGACAGGTGCAACTTTTAGCGCGGAAGACGGCTTGGGGACGCACATTAAGGCCTGTTGCTAGGAAGATTGGCGCCAAGAAGGAAATCGAATGCTACGAAGCAATTGGTCTATCATCATGTTAACCACTCCCTACTGCTGAAAAATATGTAAAAGCGCGCAAAGACATACAAGAGTCTGGGCCAATAATATCAAGACGCCTTGTTTGAGCGGCAACTCGGCTTGGTAACGCACACTGGTAAATTAACGCGGGAGTTATCTACAGATTAATTCCACGATCGATTCAAGCCGGCTACAGCATAATCGTAACCTCCACACTGCTACGAACTCAATGATACCGATCGCATGCTAGTCTGATAGTTATTATGGAATATTTTTTAATGTATCCCCTTCCACACCTACCCTAGTCAGTGTCATTTATAAGGATCCAAGATGATTCGAGGATCATTACTAATTTTTGCACGTCTGAGGACGGAACATATCACTTATTTCTGTGCGTCTGAGGACGTAACACACATTACTTATTTCTGTGCGTCTGAGGACGTAACACAGATCACTCATTTTGTACGTCTGTGGACGTAAGTTTCATACTCTGCATATTTTCATGTTTGTGAACATGGAACAGTGTCGTCAATTTATAAGTGTAACTTCAGTGATTTATTTATAGTCCCAGCACTATCAGTAGGACCAGTTCATCGAAGTAATTCACCAAATAGACTGTCAAGAAATATAGTACTTGATAGGTGAATATAGTAGGAATTATATCGTGTGTGTATCTGACAAAACGTTATTTAATTCAGCACGTGATGACGTCTAAGGTGAATATAGTAGGAATTATATCGTGTGTGTATCTGACAAAACTTTATTTAATTCAGCACGTGATGACGTCTAAGAACGAGAATGGATCTGGGAACCAGCAGGACATTTGCCTGAAGATGTCAATGACCAGATAAACATCTTAAAGGAGATGGCTGCAGACGTATTCCTGGCGCTGTTTAAAGGATTGAGTACCAAATAAATTTATTTATTTATTAAATCAGCTACGGTGTTATGGGATTTTTTTTGTAAATATTTGTTTGCTTGCTTGGTATTGTTGATTATTAGTTTTTGTTTTACTGACACATTAAATATGGGACTAGCCGAGCGTTGCGTAATGTATATATTTTGTGATTGTATTTGGTTTAATTTTACGCGGGGACGCGCAGCCGATGCTCGCTTTCGCTTGCGTAAATCGCGGTCAAGCATTATTATTCGGAGATATGCCTTACAACAAAAATGGAACTGAATTAATTTTGAGATTAAAAATAGAATTTGGAGGGTAAAAGATTATTTGTGAGTAGAATTTTATGACGGATCAGGATTATTTTGATAGTTGCTTTCCAGCTGATTTGAACGGGATGGCACTTTGCACCCGAGTTTTTGTTGTGTATTTTTGTTAATGTGTCAATGGACGCAGTATTGTTGATCTGTTTTGAGCCGACCCAGTGTGTTTGTTTTAGAGTCAGTCCAAGCTATGGGTGCGTAATGTGATTTTTATGATGTGCTAGCGAGAATATATCATGGCGATTATTCTGACTTGCTCCACGTCAACCCAGTTCATGTCCTCGCGAGGCTGGACTTGTGGTATATATTTGTGCTTCTCGTCATCCAAGGGGATGGGCGAGATCTGTTGTAGTTTCCAGTGGGAAACCTGCACCTAGCTTGCCGGACTGAGAGAGATATTTGTGGCAGTGTTGACTCATACAAGACGGGCGCGCTCAAATCAGATAACGTGTCTGGTCATTAAGAACAGGCTTGCTTCCTGTACTGCAATTTAAGATGTTGTTTAAATTCACAAAATACCTAAAACTAACTAACCCCGTGGCACTACAGCCCTGGAAGGGCCTAGGCCTACCAAGCGACCGCTGCCCAGCCAATTGGCCTGCAGATTTTGGGGTGACGCGTGGTCAGCGCGTCGAGTCCCCTTGGCCGATAATCTTGGTTTTCGTGACCGGGGCATTGTCTCACCGTCAGTCAGCTACTCAATTGTCCTCACGAGGCTGAGTGCACCCCGTCCCAACCCTCACGTCAGTTTTAAAATCCCTGACGGAGTCACAAAATACCTGATCGGTTATAATGAGTATTGTTGATTAAATGGGTGCTGTCCATAGTTGTAAGGTAGCCACCGAAATTCGTGTTTGTCTGGCGTTTCATATAAATGTAAACGTCGTTTCTCAGCCTTTAGGCTTGTGTTTAGTTGTTGTTGGTTCAATTTTTTTTTGGTGCGTTTATTTTTGACGCGTTCTTGACCCGTGTCCAGTTAGGGTGCGCGAAGCTATGTTCCCAAGTTATGATGAGAGCTTTTTGGGCCTATTTCTGGCATGCTCTTTTTATTCCGTGTGCTCTGGCACCAACTAGGATCTCAGGGAGATTCTTCATTCTGTTAATATTATTAGATCTTGCATGTGTCAGTATTAATTATGGTGTATTAATTAAGGGTGGGTCCCATAGCCGTAGTGTGATTTAAAAGATGCACTCCGTAAGCAACATGAATGTTTCAGTTGTAAACGGACTCGCATCAGTACTCAATTTCTTATTAACGAACAGTACACCACACATTATATAACTTCTTGACCAGAAAATAATGGACGTGTATCCTTATGTTGACGAGTGAGTTCTTACCGCTCAAACGCTTATGTTATGATTTTTAGTTATGTGAAGTTTCATTCACATTGTCTTGTTGTGACGAGCGTGTTCCTACCGCTCAGTGTTATTATTATTATTTATTAAGGGGGTGAAAGTCAGGGAGGATTTGATATTATTTATTATTATTATTATTATTATTATTATTATTATTATTATGCACATACCTTTCAGTCATTAAATTTCTTTTATTCTACTTGTTATTCATTTTATTTCTAGTATAGCCTCTGTCATGAACCTTTCTATTCATTAGAGCATGTTGTTTTAAGCGAACTTTGCTGTGTAACGCAGTCAGGACTGAACAGGACCCCGTAGACGACTCTCGACAAAACCATGCTTTATTGAAGGGTGCAGTATGTGGGTGGGTCTGTTCCGTATACAAATCTACACTGTTACACCAATCTCAACCGAATTTTGCATACACATAGTTTAGGACCCAGAAGGAACCGCTGGCTACATGAATTTTCGATAGTCTTTCTCATTCTTCTGATTTCGACCCTTTTACACTCCAGCACATGCTAATCAAATCATAAAATATACTCATTAAGGAATGGCAAGGCGGATAGTTTCCATGGCAACATAGCTCAAGTCGAGACACGGCCGACTGGATGCCATTTGCGCTCTGCACTACCGGTATAGAAAATGAGGATCTTTACTTGAAATCACGTTAGTTACTCAACTTCTCACACAGCACTGTCAACCGAGTTTAGCATAACAAAGACTTGACACTATCTTCTACTATATATTTGTCAAATACCAGTCACTCACTCATTCATTCATCACGAAATCTCAGAAACTATCAAACGGATTGGAATGAAATTTGGTATGCAGCTTCCCCAAGGGCCGCAAATGCCCACTAAGAGAGGATTTTTGGATATTCTGGTTCTAAAGGGGTGTTAAGGGGGTAGACCTGCATTTCATTGAACAGTAATATCTCCCGATTGGTTTCATTGGGGGATGTGATACTCGGCACATAAACTCATCATTAAAAATAAGAAGACACGAGTCGGTGGGTTTTTCGATGTGGTGTATATTATGAGGTGAAAGGGGGTGAAAAGTGGGGATTGAAAGATTCCTAACGGAGCGTGTATCTCTTAAACGACATAGGCGAGTAGTTTGAAACTCAGCGGGAAAAAATCAGCATAAAAATAAGTAAATATGTGTTTGACCGTTTTATCATAAATCCAATTTAAGGGGCCCATGGGGAGGGATGAATTTCTGGAGGGGGGGGGGGAGAAACAGGAAGGAAAGTGTCCTAACTGATTGACTGACTGACTCACTCATCAAACTCAGGGGGAAAAACTGCTTTAAAGTAAGTAAATAGCTGTTCGACAGTTTTTTCATAAATCAAATTTAAGGGGTTCATGGGGAGGGGTGAAATTCTGAAAAAAGAAAATTGAAAGAAAATGTCCTGACTCCCTCACTCACTCATCATCGCCCAGCCAAAATTATTGAAGTTAGAAACATGACAGTTTGGGGATATGTTCATTGTATTTCAAAACAGTCTACTAAGGGAGGATTTTCGGATATTCAGGTTCTAAAGGGGTCTTAATGGGGTTAACCCTGCATTTCATTGAATAACAATATCTCCCGATTGGTTTCATTGGGGGATGTGATACACGGCATATAAACTCATCATTAAAAAGTAAGACACGTGTCTGAGGGTTTTTCGATGTGGTGTATATTATGAGGTGAAAGGGGTGAAAAGTAGGGATTGAAAGATTCCTAACGGAGCGTGTATGTCTTAAACGACATAGGCGAGGAGTTTGAAACTCAGCGGGAAAAAATCAGCATAAAAATAAGTAAATATGTGTTTGACCGTTTTTTCATAAATCCAATTTAAGAGGCCCATTGGGAGGGGTGAAATTCTGTGGGGGGGGGGGGGACAGGAAAGAAAATGTCCTAACTGATTGACTGACTGACTCACTCATCAAACTCAGGGGGAAAAACTGCTTTAAAGTAAGTAAATAGCTGTTCGACAGTTTTTCTTATCAATCAAATTGAAGGGGTTCATCGGGAGGGGTGAAATTCAGAAGGAAAAAAAATGAAAGAAAATGTCCTGATTCATTCACTCACTCATCATCGCCCAGCCAAAAATATTGAAGTTGGAAACATGGCATTTTGGGGATATGTTCGTTGTATGTCAAAACCGTACACTAAGGGAGGATTTTTAGATATTCAGGCTCTAAAGGGGTCTTAAGGGGGTTAAACCTGAATTTCATTGAATAACAATATCTCATGAGTGGTTTCATTTGTGGATGTGATACTCGGCATATAAACTAATCATTAAAAATAAGCAGACATGTGTCTAAGGTTTTTTCGATGTGGTGTATTATTATGAGGTGAAAGGGGTGAAAAGTGGGGGTTGAAGGATTCCTAACGGAGCGTGTAAGCCTATCTCTTAAACGACATAGGCGAGAAATTTGAAACGCAGCGAAAAAACATCAGCTAAAAAGATAAGTAAATCGGTGTTCGACCGTTTTTTCATAAATTAACTTAAGGGGCCAATGGAGTGGGGTGAAATTCTGGGGGGAAAAAGGAGAGAAAGTGTCCTAACTGACTAACTCACTCACTCACTAAACTCAGGGGAAAAAGACAGCTTTAAAAATAAGTTAATAGGTGTTCAAGCGTTTTTTCATCAATCCAATTTAAGGGGCCCATGGGGAGGGGTGAAATTCTGGTAAAAATAATTGAAAGAAAATGTCCTGTCTGACTCACTCACTCATCACGTCCAGCGAAAACTATTAAAGTTGGAAAAATGAAATTTTGGGAATATGTTCGCTGTATGTCGAAAACGTCAACTAAGGAATGATTTTTGTTTATTCGGGTTTTAAAGAGATGTTAAGGGGGTAAACGTGCATTTCATTGAATAACGATATGTCATGAGTTGTTTCTTAGGGGATGTGATATTCGGTATATAAACTAATCATTAAAAATAATCAGACATATGTCTAAGGGTTTATCGATGTGGTGTATATTATGAGGTGATAGGGGTGAAAATTGGGGGTTGAGGGATTCTTGACGGAGCGTGTATCTCTTAAAGTGCATAGGCGAGAAGTTTGAAATTCGTCGAAAAAAGAACACCTTAAAATACAAGTAAATAGGTGTTCGACTGTTTTTTTTTTCATAAATCCAATTTAAGGGACCCTTGGAGAGAGGTGAAATTCTGTGGGGAAAAAAACAGGAAAGAAAGTGTCCTAACTGATTGACTCACTTACTCACTCATCAAACTCAGGGGGAAAACAGCTTTAAATAAGTAAATAGGTGTTCGACCGTTTGTTTCATAAATCCAATTTAAGGGGTTCATGGGGAGGGGTGAAATTATCAAAAATAAGTGAAAGGAAATGTCCTGACTGACTCACTCACTCATCATAGCCCAGCCAAAATTATTAAAGTTAGAAACATGAAATTTTGGGGATATGTTCGTTGTATGTCGAAAACGTCCACTAAGGAAAGAGTTTTGAATATTCAGGTTCTAAATAGGTGTTAGGGGGGGTAAACGTGCATTTCATTGAATAACAATATCTCACGAGTGGTTTAATTTGGGGGTGTGATACTTGGCATATATACTAATCATTAAAAATAAGCTGACACATGTCTAATGGTTTTTCGATGTAGTGTATATTATGAGGTGAAAGGGATGACAAGTGGGGGTTGAAAGATTCCTAACAGACCGTGTATCTCTTAAACGACACAGGCGAGGAGTTTGAAACTCGGAGGAAATCAATCAGCTTAAAAATAAATAAATAAATAAATAAATAAATAAAAAATATATAAATAAAATAAATACGTGTTCGACCGTTTTTTCATAAATCCAATTTAAGGGGCCTATGGGGTGGGGGTGAAATTCTGGAAGAAAATCGTCCCCTAAGGAAGGATTTTTGGATGTTCACTCTCATCGACCAACCCAAACGATTAAAGTTAGAAGAATGATATTTTGGGGATATGTTTGTTGTGTGTCGAAAACGTCTACCAAGGAGGGATTTTTGGATATTCAGGTTCTAAAGGGGTGTTAATGGGGTTAAACCTGCATTTCATTGAATAACAATATGACACGACTATGACGCGAGCGAAGCGAGGCTAAAAATGAGATGATGTGCGTCTATGTATTACTCAATCACGCAAGTACCACTGGTCCGATTTACATGAATTTTACATGGAAGTAGCTGATTTACCTGGTTAATATAAAGGTTACTTTTGATTTCAATACTTTGTACTATTTAAAGATGGCGACCATTTTAGTGACTTCACTACACCCTTTGGTTTAAAACTTTCATATTTCCATTTCAAATACAAAGAGAACGCTAAGAAATAGCAAACTTTTGATAGTATATACGAGGTTAAAATTACATTTTCTATCCGAAAGGTATCTCCAACCGTTAGCGAGTAAAACCTAAATTTGTGCTATAAAACACGGTCAACGCCGAGCGGTGTAGTTGGACAAAATGTTCCATCCTTAATCTCCCTCTGCGCAGCACCTCGCCTATCCCCTGTTTTAACTGTCACCTTCATATTTAAATTTATTTATGACGCGTAGCGAAGCACGGGTACTTCAGGTAGTATATATATATATGTATATCAGTTTATTGTGGACACGATAACTGCCGTAATTTTGCACCAATCACTTTGAATTTTTTACCGAATATGTATACCTATAAAATCTCGGGCGAGTTCGTTACTGGGCTAAATCGGTCGAAGGGGGTGAAAATGGGGGACTTTTTTCGAAAAAGTGAAATATTGCTATAACTCTCTTAATATGTGAAATATCGAATCCGTTCAACGTTCATACTATGTGTCGGATAAAGGCCAAAAATTTATGTTTGAAGAGTTTTTTTTATAGCACCAACCATTGACCAAAGGGGTGGGAAAAAGTGGGGTTTTCGGGAAACATTAATCATATCTCTCTTAAGAGGCACAATATCAAAACCGTACAAAATGGACAATATTCCCCTATTAATTACCTAAAACTTTTGTCTGAAAGAATTTTTGATATAACCCACCATTATGCCAAGGGATGAGAAAAATAATTTCGGAATTAAAAGAAAATGCCAAGACCTATCAGTGGTTGCCATGGCAACACTACTAAATTGATGAGGGATCAGCAATCAGACGTTGCCAAGATAACGCACTTGCACGAGATCAGATTCAGATTTCCATCTAAGTGTGAAGCGGCTTCGGTGACGTAACTGGTAGCATGCTGAATGTCTATGCCCAAGGTCGCGAGTTCAAAGCCGGCCGAAGTCGTCGGATTTTCTAAGAGCGCTAAAAATCCCTCAGTATGCTTTCCTTTGGAGGGGAAGTTCCAACGTTCGTTGCGAGTTGCTGGTTGCGGTGGCATCTAGTAGCCAAGTTCACAGCTAGGTGTCGTTGACGGTAGTACCTGGTAGCAACATTAGGAACTACTGCTTGAAATTGACCGTCTGCAGTGCTTACCTGAATTACAGACTAATACAGCCATCCCAAAGTACACGGGGTTACATGACCGCGTTGTCGCAGCCCCTAAACTGAGGAACCAACCAAAATCTCTGCGGGAGATATAATTTTGCGTGAAGAAGTATTAGACCGTTACATAGTTACACATCAGTGTCGAAATCTTGCATAAGGATAGTGTGACCACAAGTAAAACAAGTAGTTCCGTGAAGAACTATACAGCCTATTTTCATATATGCTACTTATATTAACTGCCACTATCAACATACAACATTTCAGTTTGATTGCTGTAATAGATTCGTAGATATTGAGTACCGTCTAAATATTTCGGATGGTCGCCATGTTGGATTTTATATATGTAGGTACTAGAGTTATGTACTGTTACATGAAGGTTAGTGTGTACGTGTAGCATTCAAACTTCAATCGCATAATTAGGACACAAGAAGTAATAAGGAGATTTTAAAATTTCGCACAGTTGCCATCTTGTGGTTATGGAAACAATTGAAATAAATTAGATGCCAGTGGATTAACATTCGTAAAAGGATTTACTGTACCAAGTTTTACTGCACTCGGATGATCAAATTGCGAGAAACGTCCATGTGAATATTTATACTTCGCGTCGCCGCCATGTTGGATTTGTGATCACCAGGTAATTTAAAGTCCTATAGGTGAACTTAAGTTCATAGCCCCTATGAACATAAAAAATCAGTTTGATTGCTATAATAAATTCGTAGATATTCAGAGACGTCTGAATATTTTGGATGGTCACCATGTTGGATTGTTAAATGTATAGGCCATAGAGTCATGTACCATTGAAGGAAAATTATTGCGTAGGTTCATTATTCAAACTTTCACTTCAATCGCTTGATTACGACACAAGAAATTAAGACTTAATTTTAAAATTCACACAGCCGCCATCTTGAGGTTATGTAAACAATTGATCTAAATTAGATACCAGTGCATTGCAATGTGTATAAACATTTCTTGTACCAGATTTCATTGCGTTTGGAACATTAAATCGCGAGAAAGGCCTATTTAAAATTTTCAAATTCGCTTGGCCGCCATGTTCGTTTTGTAGTTAACCGCTTTTTGAAAGTCTTATAGGTGAGCTTCCAGTAGTGCCTTTTATATCCGTATAAAATTTCAGGGTGATACAGCTAACAGTTTCAGAGATACAGAATGCCGGTGAAATATTTCGCTCATCCGCCATCTTGTGGCTATATAAACAATTGAACCAAGTTAGATGTCGGTGCATTACAATGTGTATAAACATATACTGTACCAAGTTTTATTGCGTTTGGTTGGTTAAATCGCGAGAAACGTCTATTTAAATGTCGCAAATTCGCGTGGCCGCCATGTTGGTTTTGTAGTGACCAGTTTTTCAAAAGTCACATAGGTGAACCTCTAGTAGTTCCCTTTATCACCGTACTAAATTCCAGGGTGATATCGGTAATAGTTTCGGAGATATTGAATGCTGGTGAAATATTTCGCACAGCCGCCATGTTGGATTGGTGAGACGTAACAAAATGTGAAGGGCACGGTCGAGGTCACCCGGAATAGTACAATGAACTTACCGAGTTTCATAGAAATCACTCCAGCCGTTCAAAAGTTATTAGCGGGACACATACACACACCTCACACACACACACACACACACACGCACACACACACACGGACAAAAGGTGATCTCATAAGCCTATTTTTTCAAAATTGAAAATAGGCTAAAAATGGACCCCAAATGACAAGAAGGTTACCGTTCCCATCCGACAATAAAATGTTTAAAATAAGCATAAAATGACGAAAAACAAAGTTAATTAAGCTCCAATTATAAAATACCTTCTCGCAATAAATGAGGTCTGATCCTTCTACGAAAATCTGCATATTCTGCCTATTTTCGCCTATCCCCAAGTTTGTCCGGTGAAATCTACCTCCGCCTTCCGGCGTGCCGAGAGGACTTTTTTTGAATGGGCGTGGTTGAGCTCATGGTGGGATCTGGTTCACATCCCGCCATGGGTGTGGTGAGAGCTTCAAAATCTGCGTACACCACATAGGGAACAGTGTAACGCTTATGAATGTCTTTAAACTTTAACATAGCCTTGTCCCCTTGTGTCAATATCAATCTCACCGCTTCCTGAGAAACACAATCTACCCTATGACGTTCCAAAGGAGTAGGCGTCCAAAAGTATTGCAGACAACGATCACAAATATGTTTTGCACACTTTCTCTTAGACATTTGACTGCTTAGCAATCTACGCAGGCTTTTAATAAGGCAATAGTGATTCACCTCTCCCACAGATAAATATAAAAGATGAATATGATGTCGTTTCGGTTCTTTTGTAGCATAAAGAGGACCCACAATCTCATCACCATCAAGGCCATACACCATGAACGAAAAGTCATAGTTGTCTTGTTCAAACCTATGGATCTCGGTTAAGTCCATAGAGAACGACACTCGAGTTAAATTTAAAGTTTGTTTCAAATCATCAAACTCGGCCTTGTACTTTCCTGGTCTGTAACAATGCTGTTGTACTGGCTGCAAATATCCAGCCACACACCATAGGAAGCAATCATTGTCATGATTCTTTATATTCACCACAGCCTTTTTCGAAGCTATTGCTGGTGGTGTTTTAATATAGCTAGACCCAGCATTCAACGGGTTGAAATGACAAATGTTCATTTGCAGATAATGGATTTTGTCTAACGCTAAACCACTAGGTCCTTGTTGCAGTTTATCAAATTTTGATAGCAAGGCATTTATCACGTTGGATTGATGCCACTCGTTCTGATTATCGGCTATCAAAAGCTCTTGCATTTTACTGCCAATATAAAATGTTTTTTATGCTCACCGTCCTTGTTTTTATAGATGAAATCGCACACGAGTGGTGTATTAACCTTTAAAGCCGTATGCAACCTTTGCGCTGTACAAATTTGTTCTTTAAATATTTCGAAACAAGATTCCATAAAGTCTTTTGGGATCAAACTCTCTCTAACATTCACTATGCGGCCAGAGCACACACGTGACTTAAAGCAGGACTCGAGAGGCTCCCAAGTTAATGTATCAGTAGCAGTGGAAAAAGACATGATTTTTATAAAAAGAACAATCTCACCAGAGTTTTCAGCCGTAGACTGCCTGGTAAGCAATAGCCCCAAACACACACGTTCTCGTTTTTTCAGCAGTGGTCAAGCGTTTTCCAAGACACACTAAAAAGAAATAAAATAAACCACCATGAGTATATCTATTTCAAATAGCATGTTTCATAAACAAAAATAAATAAAAATAAAATCAAACAGATTTTTATAAATAATTTAAAAAAATCTTACCTTGCTTTGTAAAAAGCTCTGCGTTTGCCTTTCCCTAAGCTCGAGTGGAATGGTTTGTCTCTGTCTGACTGTCCGTCTCATCTTTTTTTTTTACCCCAACAGGTATGTAGATTATCTAAAACAAAACAAAAATAACCATTCATCAATCAAATGGTAAACCAATAATCATTTAATCATTGATTAGCATTACAATAAACTAAACAGCGTTATTCCAACACTTACCTAAGATATATAATGTATCCAATATAGTAACCAATTGGGGTTGAGCACACGAATGCAATCACTTTTATACACATACGACACAGCCTATGTTTACACTGCAAAGCTTAAAACAGTAATGACTGACTGTGTGCCATATCATGATCAACAATCTAATACACCCTGTCCTCCTCTCCTCGCCCAGCCCCTCGCCCTGTGTCCCTCTTACCACAGCTGTTAACATCGCTCTTTCCCTGCAATTGGCTATGGCAATGGTAGGGGCAGGAGTTATACTCGCTTACAGCATTATTTCTCTGACGTCGTTGCGATATTGGTCGACCTCCAAGTGACCTCTACGTCACTGTAATTTTACATTGGCCTGTTGTCAGCTATGGCCACATTCCTGAAACGCGATAACATGTCACATCCTGTCACCCAGCCAGCCAAGCTTCTGGCAGGCCTCTCGAGCAGATATTGTGGTTTTTTTTCTCCATTTTTGCAGCTAGTCTCATTCGTCTCATAGCATTATGAATATTGTCTGGTTACTGGTCAGTGTTTACCAACATGTTTTAACGATCTTCATGAGGGATTTTTTGAAATATTCGCCTTCATTCATCTGCCATAGAAAAAAAATATATCGAAAAGCGACCCCTCGTTTTGCCATACATCTCCCCGTCGATATAGCCATTTCCCGTATCCACCATGGCCAATCATAGCCTCGTTATAACATACGTCAAGCGCTACCGGCTCTCTGTCTACAAACACGCTTTTTATAAAAAAATATGCCTAGTTTTCTTGTCCTAGAGACTTGACATTTATTTTCATGGTATAGGGGGTAGGGGCCTTTCATTTATGTCAAACAAACTTATTTGTCAACGGGTTAGTTTCCAAAATAGTAAAAATACAAAATTTAAGGGTTTTCAAAAAAATCACAAAATATAAAAAAAGGTTTATTATAAAAAAATAAAGGTCATAGAGACCATTGGATTGAACTATGGCACAACATTCTATCATGTTTGGTTTTCAAACTATCGCCTACTTTTAAAAACATTTTTTTTTTAAATATAACGAGTGGTCTATAGGAAAGACGGCATTAGCTCGAGTACAACGACACATCATTTATTAAAATCCGACCATCCGTTCGCCAATGATCACCAATGTTCACGAGAAAGTAGGCTATCATTTTTTTTCCTCCTACACCCTTGAAACATGCTGTCCACCTAGAGGGCATACCCACCTTTCATTAACGTCAAACAAACGTTTTCCCAAAATTGACCGTTTCCAAAATAGCGCCAATCCAAAAAACAAAAAGTTTCAATTTTTTTGTTTTAAATACCAACACACATGCTTAGCCTAGAGAACGTCACCCCGTTCCTAAACAACACATCGTTCTAGCCTTACAAGCTCATTAAATATCACCAAAATGTCAAAAACGCACGTTTACCTAAAATTGCGTTTCCAAATTCCACCCATTGTATAAAATAACCTCACCATCAAATAGAGCGGAAAAAATACCATCTAAACGACCCCTCACTCGACCCTAGTCCTTCCCCACCACCAACTTTTTCCAACATAGCCATACGTATTCAAGCATACACGCGATTATAGGTAGAACCCCCATTCTAGCACTACTACACAGTTTTAGTCCTAGAGGCTTGAAATTTATTTTGCGGGTAGAGGGGGTCAGAGTCATTCATTTATGTCAATCGATTTTTAGCCTATTTTCAATTTTGAAAAAATAGGCTTATGAGATCACCTTTTGTCCGTGTGTGTGTGCGTGTGTGTGTGTGTGTGTGTGATTCGTGTGTGTGTCCCCCCCTAATAAAATCTAAACGGCAGGAGCGATTTCAATGAAACTCGGAAAGTTCATAGCATTATTCCCGGCGACCTCGACCGTGCCCTTCAAATTTTATTACGACTCACCAATGCAACATGGCGGCTGTGCGAAATATTTCACCAGCATTCAATATCTCCGAAACTTTTACCGATATTACCCTGACATTTTCTATGGTGATAGAGGGAACTACTATAAGTTCACTTATGTGAGTTTTGAAAACCTGGTAATTACAAAACCAACATGGCGGCCAAGCGAATTTGCGACTTTTAAATAGACGTTTCTCGCGATTTGATCAACCAAACGCAATGAAACTTGGTACAGTATATGTTTATATACATTGTAATGCACCGACATCTAACTTCGTTCAATTGTTTACATAATCACAAGATGGCGGATGTGCGAAATATTTCACCGGCATTCTATATCTCTGAAACTATTAGCGGTATCTCCCTAAAATTTTGTACGGAGATAAAGGGCACTACTGGAAGTCCATCTATAAGATTTTCAAAAAACGGTTAACTACAAAACGAACATGGCGGCCAAGCGAATTTGAACATTTTAAATAGACCTTTCTCGCGATTCAATGTTCCAAGCGCACTGAAACCTGGTACAGGAAATATTTATACACATTGGAATCCACTGGTATCTAATTTAGTTCAATTGTTTACATAACCTCAAGATGGCGGCAGTGCGAATTTTAAAATTAAGTTTTTATTTCTTGTGATGTAGTCATGCGATCGAAGTGAAAGTTTGAATAATGAACCTACGCAATAATTTTCCTTTAATGGTACATTACTCTATGGCCTATACATTTAACAATCCAACATGGCGACCATCCGAAATATTTAGACGATACTGAATATCTACGAATCTATTTTAGCAATCAAACTGCATTTTTTTAATGTTCATAGGGGCTATGAACTTAAGTTCACCTATAGGACTTTAAATAACCTGGTGATCACAAATCCAACATGGCGGTGACGCGAATTATAAATATTCACATGGACGTTTCTCGCAATTTAAACATCCGCGTGCAGTGAAACTTGGTACAGTAAATCTTTATCCGAATGTTAATCCACTGGCATCTAATTTATTTCAATTGTTTCCATAACCTCAAGATGGTAGCTGTGAAAAAAATTTTAATCTCCTTGTTTTTTCTTGTGTCCTAATTATGCGATTGAAGTTTCAATACTACACGTTCACAATAATCTGCATATAACAGTAAACTCTAGGACCTACATATATAAAATACAACATGGCGACCATCCGAAATATTTAGTCGGTTGTCAATATCTACGAATGCTGTATATTACAGCAATCAAACTGAAATTGTGTATGATGATAGTGGCAATTAACATAAGTAGGATATATGAAAATAGGCTGTATAGTTCTTCACGGAACTACTTGTTTTTTGTAAAGTTCCTAGTTTCCAAAATATAGGAATTTCAAAATTGGACTGTTTAAAAAAAAACATAAAAAATAAAAGTTTTATTATAAAAAATAAAGGACATAAAGACCGTTCGTTTGAGCCATGGCACAACATTCTATCATGTTTGGTTTTCAAACTTTTTCAATTTTTGTTAAAAAAAATATCACACAGAGTCCATAGCAAAGAGCACGTCAGCTAGAGTCGAACGACACCTCATTTGTTAAAATCCGACCATGGGTTGGCCAGATATTAATTATTTAATATGAACGCCGCCCGAGCAACGCTGGGTGGCTTAGAGCCCCTCGCTCTCCCCTACTTACATATACTACCACTATTGAGCAAGACTTTATGTGGTGAGATGACTACTACTACTGAACTGGTTCATCAAACTTAGTGTTGCTTAACTTCTGACAAGATTGGTTCAAGGGCCTTAAAACGTGATTTTCTGGTGCCGCACAGTTTCACCGATGTTCTCGTTGGGTTCCAAAGGGTAAGTATACAAATTTTGGTTCAGATCGGTGAAACGGTGTAGATTTTTGCCAAAGGGCCTAAATGCAGGGAATGGTGTGGTCTGTTCGAAATTTAAAGTAGACAGTGTTATTCGTCGGGGTCTAAAGTGTAAGTATACACATTTTGGTTTAGATCGGCGAAACAGTGTAGATATTTGACAAAGGGCCCAAATGCAGGGAATGGAGTGGTCTGTCCGAAATTTAATGCAGACGGGGTTACACGCAGGGTTCCAAAGGGTAAGTGTACAAATTTTGGTTCAGATCGGTGAAACGGTGTAGATTTGTATAAACAACAGACAGACAGAAAAACAGACAGGCAGACAGACAATCATTGAGCTTTATATACAGATTTATATGGATTTTAAAATGTGTTCTTTTTATATTTTACAGTCGGAAGACCTTTCCTACCGCGCTAAGTTTAGGTCAATTATCGACAAATTCCAAGCATACTACGATGAATCAAAAATAACAGGGGTTGGACGGAAGAACGAAGACAGGCTGCCAGAGAAAGAATGTGAAGATTTTGGGCGGCGAAGAAGGCTTCCAATAATGTGTAATTGTTGCCTAACGTGGCCTTTAAAGACCGTAAATGAAAACAAATATGTATATATTACAGTCTAGTTGTATTTTTTATATTTGACTAGCTGTATCCAACATGCGTTTGGCAGTCGATCAACACGATTGTACCCATTTTATTGTGATGGGTTGTTCTCTAATCCTGAAAAAATAGATGTATTTATTAATCTCAAAAACATCAAATTTCGATTTGCTTACTAAGACAACACTGACAAGTAGTTCCGTGAATACAGCCTATTTTCATATATCCTATTAATTTATTAATCTCATGTAATTTATTTCAGGATTAGGGCATAACCCATCTCTTTTGGGTACATTCGTATTGACCGACTGAAAAGCACTAAACTCTTGTTTACTAAGGCAACACTGAAAATATGGCTTCAAACACCACAATGTATCCTACTCATGTTAACTGCCACAAGCAACATACAAAATCACAATTTGATTGCTGTAATAGATTCGTAGATATTGAGAACCGACTAAATATTTTGGATGGTCGCCATGTTGGATTTTATATATGTAGGTCCTAGAGTTATGTACTGTTATATGAAGATTATTGTGTAAGTGTAGCAATCAAATTTCAATCGCATGATTAGGACACAAGAAGTAATAAGGAGATTTTAAAATTTCGCACAGCTGCCATCTTGTTGTTATGGAAACAATTGAAATAAATTAGATGCCAGTGGATTAACATTCGTATAAGGATTTACTGTACCAAGTTCCACTGCACTCGGATGGTTAAATTGCGAGAAACGTCCATGTGAATATTTATACTTCGCGTCGCTACCATGTTGGATTTGTGATCACCAGGTTATTGAAAGTCCTATAGGTGAACTTACGTTCATAGCCCCTATGAGCATTAAGAAATTCAGTTTGATTGCTATAATAGATTCGTAGATAATCAGAACCGTCTAAATATTTCGGATGGTCGCCATGTAGGATTGTTAAATGTATAGGCCATAGAGTCATGTACCATTAAAGGAAAATTATTGCGTAGGTTCATTATTCAAAGTTTCACTTCGATCTCATGATTACGACACAAGCAATAAAAACTTAATTGTAAAATTCGCACAGCCGCCATTTTAAGGTTATGTAAACAATTGAACTAAATTGGATACCAGTGCATTACAATGTGTATAAACATTTCCTGTACCAGATTTAATTGCGTTTGGAACATTAAATCGCGAGAAAGGTCTATTAACATTTTTAATTCGCTTGGCCGCCATGTTCGTTTTGTAGTTAACTGGTTTTTGAAAGCCTTATAGATGAACTTCTAGTAGTGCCCATTATCTCCGTACAAAATTTCAGGGTGATACCGCTAATGGTTTCAGAGATATAGAATGCCGGTGAAATATTTCGCACATCCGCCATCTTGTGGTTATGTAAACAATTGAACGAAGTTTGATGTCGGTGCATTACAATGTATATAAACACATACTGTACCGAGTTTTATTGTGTTTGGTTGGTTAAATCGCGAGAAACGTCTATTTAAAAGTCGCAAATTAGCGTGGCCACCATGTTGGTTTTGTAGTTACCAGTTTTTCAAAAGTCACACAGGTGATTTTCTAGCATTTTCCTTTATCTCCGTAAGAAATTCCAGGGTGATATCGAGAATAGTTTCGGAGATATTGAATGTTGGTGAAATATTTCGCACAGCCGCCATGTTGGATTGGTGAAACGTAACAAAATTTGAAGGGCACGGTAGGGGTCCCCCGGAATAGTGCAATGAACTTACCGAGTTTCATTTAAATCGCTCCATCCGTTTAGAATTTATTAGGGACACACACACACACACCTCACACACACACACTCACGCACACACACACGGACAAAAGGTGATCTCATAAGCCTATTTTTTTTCAAAATTGAAAATGGAAAAAAAATGGTTTCAAACACCATAAAGCGATAGGAGTGACTTGAATAGTAAATTATTTGTATTAATAATCATTACGGAACTAGTTGAGTTGGGCTATTGGTAGAAGTGTATTGATGTTTCTGAGGGAGGATGGTATTGTGATATATGATCTAAGACAGCATATCTTACCCTCGTTGACCCAGCGATGGCACCGGACCTCATATTTCTTCCATTGTTCAACTCCATGCTGACACCAAGCACTCATAAATAATTTAATCCACGCTCAAAAATCGCTTACTAACATTCTCCTCCGTCTAAATCCTTACCGCCCAGGAAGGTGGTTTCATTGTTGATCTAGATACGGAGAGGATCATATTTATCTTTCTTTCCGATGATGTGTTTAATGATTGTGAACTATAAGTACGTCAAGTGTAAAAAGTTGTAGAAACATTCGTTGGATAATGCTTTCCGCTAAGCGTAATTCCTCGTAAGGAAGTTCCATAATTGTTAGGCCAGTGGTGACGAAATAAAGTACAGTATCTGTGGGCAAGGCTTTAAATTAAGACTGCCGTGGCGCACCGTCAAGGCTCGAGCCCAAGTCCCTGACAATATGGGCGGCGAAGACTTTCCACATGTTCTGGCAGCGTAGCTATGAGCGTTTAATCACTCTTCATTTGTTACTCTAAAGATTGATTTTGTGTGATAACCTGTGTTATTGTGGTGTCTACAGTATTGTGTGTAGACCTCTCTATAACTCATGTGAGTATTGGGAAGGAGGTGGCCGTGTCCTTAAGTTCAGAATCGAACGCACCTCTAATCACCTTTACCTCATGAGGCTGAGTATACCCTGTTACAGCCCTCACACCAGGGTAAATTTCTTGGCAGGATCAGGAATCGAATCTGGACCTTTGGGGTGAAAGTTACTGCACCTTTCAACAGACCACGCATTGCTACTCACCAAGTTTACAGTTGCTCGCTGAAAAGTAAATGGCAAGGTTTTAATGAAACATTAAAAGAGCAGTTATCGTGCAACAGATTTCCTCTGAGTTCTGAGGGCCCCGATTAAAAACGAAAACTAACTCCGCTACGGCTAACCATTCTCACTTCACATTTATATCGATCTAACGCCCCCACCCTCCACCCCAAGTAGCGTACATTCTGATATTAATACAACGTGCAAAAGGTCAGCTAATTTTAGAGCGGTTTCAAAACTGTTGTTTAGGTAGAAAGCTGGCCTGCACGATATTAAAGAGTAGTCAGAAGAGGTGTAGGTCCATGTAAATAATTAAAAACCTGGATGAATGGGATCTGACTCGGTGAAAATTTGGATAATTGTGATAACATCGCAATAAATACTGTCTCTCTCTCGCACACACATACATTCACACGGATGAATCTAAACTTGAGAGTTCACTACATAGACCATTTAAAACAATATTTTGGAATGTTAACAATATATTAAAATGTAACCTTTCTCGTACCGCGCGATCTACTTCAATAACATTGAATTTTATTTCAACAAACACAAATGCATAATATCGATGCTGCCAACTCTTCAGAAATGTTTTCAAATGGAATTTTGCGTGTATCCCAGGAGGTGTGCATAACTTTTGGGACCCACATAACTTCAAGAATTTTCCTCTTTTTTCCGTTTTTTGCTTGTAGTTCGAGAATGGTACGTCGGATGGAAAATATCAATTGGTTCAATATTAAAGAAGGTAAATTCTGCGTCGAATGAACATCTAAAACTTGAAATATGGTTCGTTGGTACAGTCATAATCAAACGTTTAAAACTGGGAAAATTTCTCATTTAGATGCAAACGTACATTTTGTGACTTTCCAAGACCACATATCTTTGAAACAGATTCTCCTTTTGGAAAACCCATATAATAAAAGTTGTAGAGTTTTAGAGAATAACATTTCACGTTATACAGACAATTTTGATAAGTCCTTTTAATTTCAAATGACCAGTTAACTAATTTAATCACTACATTAATAATATTTAATTCAATTCCAAAAATAGCGACTTTTCCCGAAACAAAAGGCTTGTTCATGTTATGACATAATGATGTAAGTACGTAAAATCAATCTACCTACTCTGATCACTGCTAAGAACATTTCAATTCAAATTTCTAAGATATACGCAAATCAGAAAACTAGTTCTATAAATGTAGTGATTCGGATTAGTACGAATGAAAAATATTTTAATTAGAGCAAAGTCGTATATTGACATTCTTTAATTAGTAACCATTATTAATATTAATTAATAAAGTAATAGGAACATTTAAAATTGACATTAAATTGATAAAATATGAATAGAAACATGTTACAGAAATCAATAGTCATGCAGCTTAAAATAAGGCATCATTCATGCTCGCATTTTCTTAGATGTCGATGGCCCTTCATCTACAAAGCTCTCAAGCTGGGATGGCATGTCGAGCCCCAGTTCATCGAGATCATCTTCAAAGGGACTGTCCTCACCTATTTCTGCTTCTGCGGCGATCTGCAAGTGAAACACACTCATTCTCGAATGTTGCTGAATTCGAGCAGGACTGGCCGTGGCAGTTGAACATTTCATACCAACTTTCCGGCAGCAGCAACTCCCTGCACACCCCTTCTTACATCCGCAGGACACTGTGTTGAGGATTTCCTTGAGCTGGCTCCTTGGTGTTCATGATGGGGAGCAGGCCATGGTCCGCACTCTTCCAACCCCAGCTGAGATGATCCTTTGGTCTATCATACCAGTCCTGGATTTGGTGGTAGACACGCAGAATATGGAGGGTGGCGGCTGCGTTTGTTGGTGGTAGAGAGGCCAGATTGAAAGATGGCTTTATGAGAGATTTTGAGAATATCTCGTGGCGGATTTGGTCCAAGGAGGTCTCATTGGCCTTAGGTGAATATAGGAATAGTTGACCTGCTGAAATGAGGTCCTCAGGATCAGCATCTGTATAGTGGAAAACCTTGAGAGCCTCCTGTAAAGCCGTGTTGTTTTCAAGGAGTTTGACAAACTTCAACTTCCCTTGGCGATAGAATGCAGAGGTTGTATCACACTCACTGATTGCATGTAGGAACAGAATGTTCTGTTTGACAGCAGACGAGAAGTTGAAGTACCTCGGAGAGAAGAACGTGTTCTGAGAGGTCCCCTTTCCAGGTTTCATGACGTAAATGTTTGAATTTAGTGCTTTGGCGGTTAATAGGATCAATAGATCGGTGTCCTCTCCGTTTATTATGACCGTCGCAAAGTTCTCTACCACTTGAATGGCGGTATTGATGATGAGAGTGTCAGCATCCTGAAGAGCTTGCCCCACTTCAAACCCCTGCTGTACTAATTACTCACGCAGCATGGAGATAAACCATTCTTTGTTGCTGTCGTTGGACAAAAATTGTTCTTTCGGCATGGCTGCAGTCATCGTTTCAGGGAACACTACGTTAGAAGAAGAGTGCTTGCTTTTACGGCGAAGACGCTCAGCTGATTTTGTACTCTTTACTGATGTATCATCATTGAAAACGAAAAATGTACTGGCAGGGTTGTAGTATTGCTTAACGTTGTCAACATATTAGGCGAGAATTGTTGAAAATTTTTCCTTGGATTCCCAATCCACTCGATGCAGAAGAAACCCCCATCAATTACAATGGCACTACCCGCAAGAGCTGGCAGATCAGAAACTGGTGAAAATAAATTGTAGAACACAGATTTCTTTGTCTTCCGTATTCCTGTTTCATCAAAGATAGAAAGGGGATAAGGTGCTAACTCAAACAAATAATAATATTTGAACTGTTCCTCAGATTTTTTAAGAAGTGTTATGCGTCGGGAAAGTGTATCTGGATTTACTAGTATATCTTCGCCGTGAATCCTGACTTTCGTTCTGAAAGCTTTAAGAGGAACCACTCTGTTTTTTCGTTGAAACTTGACATTACTGAAGTCGTTGCCAATAATCTTAGCAATAAAATAAATCCCTTTTTCAAACGCTTCATGGCAGTCAATTTTCACATCGCCAGCTACTCCTGTGCTAATGGACATCACAAATTGTCCAGTTGGGATGGGATAGTGAGATGAAAACCAGTCAGGAAGGATCGCAACGTCTGCATCGTCCATCTGTACCATTGAAAACCAAGCGTCGACCTGCTCCTCTGAAGTACCATACGTCACGCCACAAAAGTCTTCCACTTGTACCGCAATTTCCATGATGATGGTAGGTATTGTGGCAACTAGAGTCACCAGAGTACTGTCCGTTATGACTCGTCCATGAGTCAACCCACCTTGGGCTTTCAGAGATCTCATTACCACTTGCTCAATCGTCTGATCAGTTGAATTTACCAGACCAAAACTTAAAGACCTTCTGATGAAAAATCAGCTGTTTCATACATTTTGGTCGAGTAGATATAACAACATTGTATGAAACAGCTGATTTTATTTTCACGATTTCAGAGTTCAATAGGAGAACCTATTCCGAAGACATGTGTTCTTGTAAAGTCGCAAAATGTAAGTTTGCACCTAAATGAGATATTTTCCCTGTTTTGAACTTTTGATTATGACTGTACCAATGAACCAAATTTCAAGTTTTAGATGTTTATTCGACGAAGAATTTAATCGTCTTTAATATTGAACTGATTGATATTTTCCGTCCGACGTACCATTCTCGAACTACAAGAAAAAAAACTGAAAAAAAAGGAAACATTTTGAGGTTATGTGGGTCCCAAAAGTTATGCTCACCTCCTGGGATGGTGAAAACTCGGATTACACGCATTTAGGACCAAACGAAGGTATTAAATCGATTTCCAGCTTTCTGGAAATTAATTCCTCAGAACACTTTTTTTGGATCTAATTTGATTGGCCTATGTCAAATTGGCTACATAATCTAGAACAGTAGTATAGCCCAGCAAAGAGAATTCACATACAAGTTAAGGGTTTTAACACTTCCATATGAATGTCCTCGGTTTGCAGCTGCAAAATAATTTTCGAACAAATTGGCAAATTACTAACTACAATGACCATAAAAAAGAAAAAACTATCACTTCAAAACTCTAGTGAAAATGAAATATAAAATTTGTTGAAGTGTTCATTGATTAGACATATTCATTAATGAACTGATATCTGACTACTATAAATAAATAAATAAATAAATAAATAAATAAATAAATAAATAAATAAATAAATAAATAAATAAGGTTAGAATATTTTAAACAGATTGCCTCGGATGTAGGGTGTGGTAGCTATGTAGAGATGAAACGATTAGCTCAGGACAGGGAGGAATGGAGAACTGCATCAAACCAGTCAAAAGACTGAAGACTCAAACAACAACAGAATCATGTTGGGAGCACTGACGTATATTAGTTACTCTAAATTAATCTAGAATGTCAGGTACTAGACGTGTCCATATTTAAAAGCTGTCGGCTTGCATACTTTCTGATATATTGATATCAGGGTTAAATATTGAGAGCATTTATTAACAGTTGGCAGCCCTGGTGGCACTTAAGAATACGATCAGTCATTTCTGTTAATGTACACGTATTACATACAAAATTTGGTTGAAATCCAATTGATAGTGTGGAAGTTATAGGCATTAAAAAAGTGGACCTATCAGAAGGCTTAAAATTAATTTGGCAACACTGTCATGTATGGCCTCCTGGAAATTAAACTGAAATAGTGTTATCTACATGTGTGCCAATTTTGGAATAGCTCCCATGCCTACCTTCCAAGATATACAACACGGTGCTTAAATTTCTAGTGTGTTTTTTCAGCAGTTGGTAGCACTGACATCATATTCAAATATGGACGTGAGATATTCCGGTATACATCTTTACTCATACTAAATTTGGTTTCGATTTCTGCAGCCGTTTAGGAGTTGATAAGGGACACACACACACACACACACACACAGCCAGACAGACAGAAGGACAGACAGACACACATTTTTCCGGATCGATGTCATAAGTCTACTTTTTCCTCATTTTTGCAAAAAGTAAAAAGTAGGTTAATGATTAAAAAAGTGCCAATTTAATCAATCGATATGGGGTCATCCATAAAATACGTACAGTCGAACAGGGAGAGGGTCGTACAAGAATGTGACAAAAGTGTGCAATTTGGGGCGAAGGGGGTCTTTACGAAAATATGTACGTTCCTCATTTTTTTTTCGTTACTACCCGATTTGCAAAATACGAATGAACTTTCTTTTTTTTTGCACTTTCCATATTATTTTTTTTAAAGTCACTCTTCTTGCCTTTCCGGCAAGCAACTCCATGATAGAAACATGACCTTCTATGAACACTGTTCCTTTAGGGAATATGGACTTGGGAATTGAAGCACATTATACCGTTAGGAGGTAAACTTGGTGATTTACGTACAATGATGACACGCGATAAACTGACGATTGTTCACCGGAAACTCAATCATATCCGGTCGATTAGATTAGCAGTTTGCCTTTTCTACCACTGCGAGCGCTAGTGTGAGTCAATACAGAGTTTCACTTTAGCCCTTATAACTACTTCCGGTGTGAAGATATTTCAAAAAATCAAAACACGTCTGAGGCTATTGAACCAAGTAACACAATGAAGAAAGAATTATGTAAATAAAGAAACAAGCGATTTTAGGCTAATAATAATATCGTATTTCCTCGGGTGCAAGCTTTGTTATTTGACACCCAGAGGTCAGCTTGCATGTAGAATTTTGATGTTCCTTGAAGCACTATGAAGCGCTTTCTAGTAGAGAAATGAGGAACTTTGTGTCGGCGGAAAATCCCGAGATTAATTTTGCCATTATGAACACGGCCTACTGAATTCAAACGGGTTCTTTAACATGCCAACATCGTATGACATGCGTGTCGTGATTTTTGCCGCCTTTCAAAAATCCCTTACCATGACCAGGAGCGAACCTGCAAGCTTGGGGTAATAATCCGACTGCATTCAGGCCGGAGTGATTTTCGAAATTGTTTCGTTTTTGCCACCACTTGCCCCTACTTTGTCTGCTAGGATATGTCTACAACATTAAAATTGCAGCAAATGAATGAAATGAGATGTTTCTTATCCCGGTGTACAATCTTTGAGGCATTGCTAGCACCTAAAATTAATTTTACATGCTGTAAGCCATGTTTAACGCTAACATGTTACGCATGGATGATAATGGTTTTCCGTTGAGATCATATTCTAATATTAAGCAATTCAAAGACCATAATTTATGGCCGCAGGCCAGCTTGAATTCTGCAACTTAAGCAGTTCTTTTGCTGCCTGCTCTCCCGTGACGACCCGGGCCAACATAGTGTACACAGGGGATTAACTTGGTCATAACTCACGTGGTAAGCAGTTTGTTCCACACGCCGCGCCGTCCCGCAACACCACTGTGCAAGACACACGCTTCACAAAAATATGCTACATTACATTTATTGCTTCTCATCATTAAAGCTACAAGTTCCGTTCAATTTCATGTAGTTCAAACTTTCGCCACCAGATGTCACTGACACTTAGTGGTGAACGTTGGAAATATGGTAGAGCATTTCAACGAAATATAACCTAGAAATTTAGCTTCACACAAGTTTTGTTACTGGAAGGATCTTTTACATGCCATAAATCTATAACATAGGACTGACGGCTTTACTTTCCCTCCGAAGGAAGGCATACTGAGGGATTTTCATGCTCTTAAAAAATCCGACGACTTCGGCCGGGTTTGAACCCGCGATCTTGGGAATAGAAGCTCAGCATGCTACCAACTACGCCACCGAAGCCACCAATTCAATAAGTGATGACTCACAGAAAATGAAATATGGTGTGAGAATCATGAAAATCATCAACCACTTGCAAGTTTAGAATCCAGGATCGCATCTCCTTTAATTTTACTTTTAATTTCAAGGAATATCTACATTTCCTCTTCAGAAATATTGTAAGCCTAGCGAACAAAGCTCTGCTCATCGCACTCTTAATCGATGAAATGGTCGAATAAGCGAATAAGGGCCATCACCGTTATACAATTGGGACTTGCATGATCCAATGATCCAGCATATTATACATCTTAGACCGTGTTTTTTTTTAGCGTATGGCTTTTAGTGCCGGGAATGTCCGAGGACATGTTCGGCTCGCCAGTTTGTAGCTGCTTCTAGGAGGACACCCAATGGGTGAGCTACAAGTACCGTCACGTGTGGAGTGTTGTCTGGGGAGGAAAGTTTGAATGTGAGGATGAGGATTTGGAAGGTAGCGGCTGTGGCCTATAGTTAGGGACCAACCCCGGCATTTGCCTGGAAGGAAGATGGGAAACCACAGAAGACCATCTTCAAGGTTGCCGGCGGGGGGATTCGAACCTCCTCGCTTCCCGGATGTGAGGGTCTGCCAGCAGTCATGCCGTAACGACCACGGCTAACTCACTGTACCGTGTTAATAGCTTTAAAAGGCTGGAATCGAGAGTTTACGTAAAAACGTGACTGTTATGAACGAAAGGACAATAATCCAACATTTTTAAAGGCCATTCACTAGGCATAAACCCCAAAGGTTTATATTAAACAAATTAATTTGATTCGATCCCTAGGGAGCGTGGTGGTACAGTGGTCAAGCTGCTTACATCTGACCAAAGGGTTCGATTCCCGGTCAATGCATATAAAATATTTCAAGAGAAATCATACGTCTTGTGGGTTGGATTCCACGTAAAAGTGGAGGTCCTGTGGCTCATGATCGCGATATTAACTCTTATATAAAATTACAAGCTTTCGTTTGATTCCATTCCTACAGGTTTGACTTGAAATAATGGCTGCGTCGATTAAGAAATGGCCAAACTAAGTACACTATAACACGCTTTCTCACGTAAGTCTTAGAATAAAAAGTTTGGTGTATCGAATACTCTAAAAGTAATTTTGCTTCTTTAGGATGCATGTGAATGAGGTGAAGGGCTTTATGTTGATAGACTTCCCTTTGGACAGAGTTTTGCGATGTCTTTTTGGTGAGTATTCGTTTCCATAGAAACTCATTCCTTGTCGAGTCCTATTGTAATGAGTGATGTCCATGGCCAATGTGGCGTGTGGAGTAGCACAAAGAAGAGTACGTGACGGTGCACATTCTCATTACCTTGCTCATTGTTAATATCGATATACTTAAATGATTACCGTATCCAGATAATGAAATGGTACCAACAGTGCCATTACTACTTTCATAACAATACAATAACTTTATATATTAAATAATTAGCAACCCACCCCGGTTTCGCCCGGTATCTTTAACGGTTTACCCAGCGCTTAAAAGGCATACGGACGGCAGGACCCAGATGAAATTCAGAAATTTCGAGGAGAACAGTGAAAATCCAAATACATATACTATTCTCTGAAGTCTTAACACGACACGACTCGACAGTGTGAAGCTGGCCGAAGCTGGGGTGATAGTCTCGCTCACTAGCTCGTAAACTCGTTCGGAAACTAGTAATTTACTAGTAATCTCCACTGAATGGAGATTGTTGGAAGTAATGAACACGTAAAAATACTTATAGTGGGCGATGTATTAAAGATAGAGATATGCTGTTGCGGACGTTTTTGTAGAACTTTTAATGCTGAACAATTCTTACACTTATAGTATTTTAATAGTTCAGGGAGGTTAGGAATCTCGTCCCACTGTTGGGAATCATTATGTAACGTTTCAGGAGGGTTACATATGCTAATGCAGCATATTGGGGCGACATAATGTAATGGTTCCCCCTCCTGAGTGATCGTGAAAGAGTAATTGGCTTGGTTAACAGGGTGCCAATCTCCAACTGAAGTTTGTAGATAAATTTGTAATAATTATTAAAGTGAGACTCTTTAATTTCGGGGGAGGGGAAACAGAGGCTTGCTGTAAAACACCTTATTCTACTTCAGGGCCATCCAGACAGCGCTCCGGTCGCGATCTAAGCCTGTGCTCCGAGCGCTTTGTTGGAGGTAGTTTCAGAAATGGTGGGAGGAGCTTGGCTGGCTGAGCACGCTGAAGTGTGCAGACGATCCAGTAGCTAGTCTAGTCCAATGCGCTTTGTTGACAGCGTGTAAGTAAATCAGTTTCGCAGTGGTCATGACTGAACAGCATACAAAATAAGGAGTGGTCAAGCAGCAGTCTTTATAGCAGAATGGGAAATTTCATTTTTCTGTACATCTTATAAAGGGCATGCCATATGTTTAGTGTGCAACAGAGATGTAATGTGTTAAAAAGAATATTTGTTTTTGAATTTTCCTCTCTAATATGTTCACATTTCAGTTTGGAATAAATCACAATATTCTTTACTTCACACTTGTGTTCGTATCCTTCACATTCCATACATCGGAGTACCATTCGATTTGTATATGAGGTATATTTGTTATGGCAAAACAGTCCTATTAATATGTCAACAATCCCACAAGAGCCGTAGCCCGCACGACTGTACGTACGTATCTAGTCAGCGTGGTCCAAACTCCAAACATCGTCCTTCTCCTCGCTGCCACAGTGTAGTGGTGGTAGGGGAAGGAGCGCTAGTCTGACTGCCCAGTGCTCCCCGAGCACGGCCGCGTTCCCGGAGCGCAATGACTGGATGGCCCTGCTATGTTGGCATCTGGGAAGTAGAGCTTTGGGAATGTATTTACTGAAAGTCATAATAGCTATAAATAATTCATTAACAAAAATATGAGATGAATTTCAACAAGTTAACAGAACTAAGTCCGACTTGCAACTGACATTGTAGCAGAGCTCACCGTATGTAGATCGTCATGGGTGATGTTGGCGTAGCTATCTCGTTCCTGAAGTTGACATTTCGGGTGTTCTTTCATAGTTCCTGGTACCAATCCTACTTAGCAGAGCTATCTGATCACTAATTGAACAGATGCTGTCGCCTAGTTGAGTGAAATTTAATTGTTTCACTCTTCTTTGATATTCAACACATTGCTGGAAATATCCTGTCTATGTCTCTACTGAGTTTACTCGATAATTCTTATCATCTGCTGGTTATAGATAAGTTTTTAGCTTTAAGCAGATGTCTGACTTCTGAGTAAGATTCTTTTTAATGGATAAGTTCTGAGTAATGAACGAATGAATGCCGGAATACTGGTCTGTCCCGTCTTATATACGGCAATTATACCTCCCACCAGCAGTATGGGATCCGCCAACTTCAATATCTCCGTATTGTTCTAAACATGACGCTTCTTCCTCATTGGCTAAAGTAACTTTCTTTATCCAGTTCCAGATGGTTAATTTTTGGGTGGAGGTCTCTCCCAGTGACACACTTTCTGCTTCCTGAGTCGTTAAACAATTTATTCTAAAAGGATGCAGAATCTACTGTCTACTGTTCCGACATTTTTAGCCCATTTTCAATTTTGAAAAAAAAAAAAAAAAAAAAAGGCTTATGAGATCACCTTTTGTCCGTGTGTGTGTGCGTGTGTGTGTGTGTGTGTGTGAGGTGTGTGTGTGTGTGTGTGTCCCCTAATAAAATCTAAACGGCTGGAGCGATTTCAATGAAACTCAGTAAGTTCATAGCACTATTCCCGGCGACCTCGACCGTGTCCTTCAAATTTTGTTACGTCTCACCAATCCAACATGGCGGCTGTGCGAAATATTTCACTAGAATTCAATATCTCCGAAACTATTACCAATATCGCCCTGAAATTCTGTACGGTGATAAAGGGCACTAATAGAAGTTCACCTATGAGACTTTCAAAAACCTGGTGACTACAAAACCAACATGGCGGTCAAGCGAATTTGAGACATTTAAATAGACTTTTCTCGCGATTTGACTATCCAAACGTAATGAAACTTGGTACAGCAAATGTTTATACACATTGTAATGCACTGGAGTCTAACCTAGTTCAATTGTTTACATAACCTCAAAATGGCGGCTGTGCGAAATATTTCACTGACATTCTATATCTCCGAAACTATTACAGATATCACCCTGCAATTTTGTGCGATGATATAGGGTACTGATACAAGTTTACCTATGTATATTTCATAAACCTGTAAAGTACAAAACGAACATGGCGACCAAGCGAATATGAAATATTTTAATCGACTTTTCTCGTGATTTAACTCGCTGAGCGCAGGGAAATGTGGTTCAGTAAATGATTTTGCAGATTGTAATGCACTGCCATCTAATTTAATTCAATTGTTTACATAACCTCAAGATGGCGGCTGTGAGAAATTTTAAAATTAAGTTTTTATTTCTTGTGTCGTAATCATGCGATCGAAGTACATAACTCTATGGCCTGTACATATAACAATCCTAAATGGCGAGCTTCCGAAATATTTAGACGGTTCTCAATATCTATGAATCTTTTACATCAACCAAACTGATTTTTTTATGTTCATAGAGACTATGAACATGTGTTCACCTATAGGACTTTCAGTATCCTGGTGAGCACAAATCCAACATGGCGGCGACGCGAAGTATAAATATTTAAATGGACGTTTCTCGCGAATTAACTATCCTAGTGCCGTGAAACGTTGCACGTTAAATGCTTATACAAATGTTGATCCACTGGCATCTAATTTATTTCAATTGTTTGCATAATTACAAGATATCTGCTGTGCGTAATTTTAAAATCTCGTTTTTACTTCTTGTGTTCTAATCATGCGATTGAAGTTTGAATACCACACGTACACAATAATCTTAATGTAATAGTACAAAAATAAAAATCCAACCTGGCGACAATCTGAAATATTTAGACGGTTCTCAATGTCTAAGAATCTGTTACAGCAATTAAACTTATATTTTGTATTGATAGAGACAATTAACATGAGCAGGATATATGAAAATAGGCTGTATAGTTCTTCACGGAACTACTTGTTAGAATTATCATCCTGGCTACCGAGGGTTTACTATTGTTGCTGCTTCCTTAGGTCTTCTCGCGAATCTACTGAAAGTACTTCAGGCTCAATTGTTTTGGGTGTGGTGTTGAAACACCACAGTATACAGATATTATTAACGGTTTACCCAGTGTAAGCTTAAAAGAAGCACGGACGGCAAGTTTTTCTTCGATTCGATTCACTGAAATCGTTAGTGATCGGCTTCCGTTTGTCATAAATAAATGCTTTTCTACAGAAACCTTCCTCGAGAAATCCTTTACAGAATGGTGAAAACCGCATCAAAATTTTATTTTATATTTAAAAATAATAAGTCCCGGACAACATATCTCTATCTTTAATATATCGGCCAATATATGTGTTGGTACGTTTTCATTTCTCCAACAATCTCCTTTTAGTGGAAATTTAAATTACTAGCTTCGGCGCGAGCCAATCACCCCAGCTTCAGCCAGCATTAAACTGTCGAGTCGTGTCGAGTTAAGACTTCAGGGAAGAGTATTTGGAGATTCGCTGTTCACCTCGAATTTTCTGAATTGCATCTGGGACCTGCCGTCCGTGCGTCTTTTAAGCATACGCTGGGTATACAGTTAAAAATACCGAGCAAAGCTAGTTATAAACTTTATAACTGACGGTGGTTTTGGGGACTGAGGATGTGAAACGCGAAGATATGTCGAAATTTTTCGGTAGTCACAACTTGGTACACAATGCAATAGGTAGCTTTCTCATGAAATCTACGCAATACTTAACCCAAACATACGGCTGACAATAAAATTAAGTTCTTGATGCTGGTAGTTGTTATTTCTTCTAGTAATAATAATAATATCGTATGGCCTCGGTGCCTGGTGCAAGCTTTGTTAATTGACACCCAGAGGGTAGCTTGCATGTCGAATTTCGTCGTTCCTTTGAACGCTATGAAAGTCAAGGAGGTTAGATATCTAAACTCCTTGACACTACAGCGCCTTCAAGTAGAGAATGGAGGAACTTCGTGTTGGCGGAAAATCTCGAGATTAATTTTGCCATTGAACACGGCCTACTGAATTCAAATGGGTTCTTTAACATGCCAACAACGTATGACATGAGTATCGTGATTTTTGTCGCCTTGAAAAATCACTTACCATGGCCAGGGGCGAACCTGCAATCTTGGGGTTGGTAGTCCGACACTATAACCACTCACCCACTCTCTTCTAGTAGAGAGAAAAGAGAACGTGTACACAATTGTGGTCACTCGGGGTCTGTGTGGGTTTTGTATCAGTGTATCCGAGGTATAACCCCCGTATCCATTAATAAACGTCAGAATTGAAGTTAATAAGACTTGCTACTGGCGTAGCTTTCTAATCCCCAATTTTTAGCAACATTTTTGCAAGAACGAAAGCAGACTTATGAGACCTACACAAACCGAAAGGCTCGTGTGTCTGTTCACCCAGGAATTCCCAAATGACGTAACCGAATTGAAACAAATTTTGTACAGAGGTACCGCTCCTAGAGGGTATATTAATGTCATGTTTTATAACACCGATATCTTACTGAAATAAATTGGTGGCCACCCGAATGTTCAAAGCCTAAATCAAGTACTGACTATAGTGAAACTTGCAAACATAACTAATACTTCAACGAAACTATGCTCACACCAGTTGATATTATATTAGGAGCTTATGTCATCCGAGTAATGAATTTATGAAATTTACTGTTACACACAACCACCATCTTAAAATTATAAAATATATAAATAATTCTAAATGTTTCAAGGGTAACACCAGTAGAGGGTATCTATATCTCATATTTTATATCGCCTCCAGAATGGCGACCATTCGAGTATTTATATCCAAAAATTGCGATCGCGCCAATTATATTTTGCAAAAAGGAAGCAATAGATTGTGTACCTGTAGGTATGGGTTATAGAAAGAGTCCACCATGCCATTCTTCACAGTGATCGGATCACTGAATGATGCATTAGGTAAATTCATGTTTGAAGAGTTGATAGTTATAATGTTATTGATTTTAAGCCTCTTTTACCCTCTGCGGCTATTTGAGACACCGGGTTGCATGGAGGGGATTTTTAACGTGCCAGTAAATCTACTGTCACTGATTCCTCACATTTGAGCACGCCAACTGACTTTGAAGAAATTTCATGTGCACCATCTATGATTTATGCAATGTAGGATACAGATTTTATACCTGTAGGGTTAGACTGTAGTAGAGCTTCTTTTTACCTAGTTTTAAGAAGATGGGGTTATTCCATGACGAGTTAAAGGAATTTGTATCTAAGGAATTGACATACGTGCCATTATATAATTTACGGATAGAAAGCTTTAGATTTATGAAGCTGGAGGTTCGGGTTGTAATAGGGGCCTTCTATGCCATATTTTACAGTGATCGGATCATTCAGTGACAAATTAGATCGATTCTTTAAGTTATTAAATCCAAGCCGAAGATTATATGTCAGTTGATAAAAATTATATTAGTGGTTCATTCAATTTTCCAATTCAATCAATTAAATAGGAATATGTCTTTTTTAAATTTCGCACGGCCTCCATATTGAGACTTTGAAAACAATTTTACATCATTTAAGTTCAATACATTTATCTTTAAACAAAGTTTTGCTGTGCCGAGTTTGAGACTGGTCAATTAAAATATTTGAATTTTGGGTGGCCACCATGTTGTGTTGGAGTTTATCAGGCTTTTTGAGCGTTAATGGGGTAGCATGATGAGCTTCTATGCCTAGGTCGCGGGTTCAAACCCGGCCGAAGTCAAAGGATTTTTAAGAGCGTTAAGAAAACAGTATGCCTTCCTTCGGAGGGGAAGTAAAGCCAGCGGTCCCATGTCATAGATTAATGGCATGCAAAAGAACTTTCCACTAACTGTACTTGTGTGAAGCTAAAATTTGTAGGTTAGAATTGATAACGCTCTATTAGTTCCAACGTTTGCCACCAGGTCCTGACTGCGATGCCATCTAGTAGGTGAGTCCGCAAAGCTAGGTGTCGTGGACGGTAGCATTTGGTAGCATAAGTACAAGTAGGGACTGAATTAAAAATTCCTCTCAGCACGCCGGAAGGCGGAGGTAGATTTCAGCGGGAAAACTTGGGGATAGGCGAAAATAGGCAGAATATGCAGGTTTTCGTAGAAGGATCAGACCTCATTGATATCGAGAAAGTTTTTTATAATTGGAGCTTAATTAACTTTGTTTTTCGTCTTTTTATGTATATTTTAAACATTTTATTTTCTTATGGGGTCAGTTGGGGTTCATTTGTATACTTGTGGTCACACTGTCCTTATGCAAGGTTTCGACAGTGATGTGTAACTATCTAACGGTCTGTTACTTCTTCACGCAAAATTTTATCTCCCGCAGATATTTTGGTTGGTTCCTCAGTTTAGGGGCTGCGACAACGCGGTCATGTAGCCCCGTGAACTTTGGGTGTGTGTAGAATCTGTCTGATAAACGGTGTTATTTGTGATGGCTGAATTAGTCTGTAATTCTGGCAAGGACTTCAGACGGTCAATTTCAAGTAGTAGTTCCTAATTTTGCTACCAAATACTACCGTCAAAAACACCTAGCTGTGAACTTGGCTACTAGATGCCACCGCAACCAGCTACTCGCAACGAACGTTAGAACGTCCCCTTCAAAGGAAAGCATACTGAGGGATTTTTAGCGCTCTTAGAAAATCCGTCAACTTCGGCCGGCTTTGAACCCGCGACCTTGGGCATAGAAGTTCAGCATCCTACCAGTTACGTCACCGAAGCTACTTCCCACAGAGTCAGATGGAAAACTGAATGTGATCTCGTGCAATGGCGTTGTCATGGCAACTTCTGAAGGCTCATTCCTCATCAATTTAGTAGTGTTGTCATGGCAACCTCTGATGGCTCTTGGCATTTTCTTCTAATTCCGAATTCATTTTGCTCATCCCTTGGCGTAATGGTGGGTCATATCAAAAATTCTTCCAGACAACATTTTTAGGTATTAATAGGAAAACATTGTCCAATTTTTACGGTTTTGATTTTGTGTCTATTACGAGAGATATGAATAATGTTTCCCGAAAACCTCACTTTTTCTCACCCCTTAGGTCAATGGTTGGTGCTATCAAAAAACTTGTCAAACATAAATTATTGGGCCTCATCTGACACATAGTATGACCCCCCCCGTTTTCACCCCCCTCGACCGAGTTTGTCCATTAACGAACTCTACCGATATTTTATAGGGATACATATTATGTAAAAACTTCAAAGTGATTGGTGCAAAATTGCGGTAGTTATCGTGTCCACAAGAAAGTAATATATGTACATATATATACATAAATTACACATACACTTTTGAACTGACGGTGGTTTTGGGGTCTAGGGGATGTGAAACGCGAAGATATGTCGAAATTTTCTGGAAGTCGAAACATGGCAGTCTACCCATTGCGAAAGTTAGCTTTCTAGTGAAATCTACCTAAAACAGTTAACACTCACTAATACAGTCATCACAATTGATACTGGTTATCATACAGATTCTACACACACCCAAAGTACACAGGGCAACATGGCTGCGTTGTCGCAGCTCCTAAACTAAGGAACCAACCAACCTTGAGCGTTAATGTATGGAATTACTACGTAGTCATCCATCAAAGTACGTAATTTCAGAATTTAAGTTTGATTGCTGCGATAGTTTGAGATATATTGAATTCATATAAGGTGTTTACGTGGTAGCCATATTTAATTGGTGACTAATGAATTTGAAAGGCACGGTTGAAGTGTTAGAAGACAGAACTAATTAACTACCAAATTTCATTAACGTCGGTCGAGTCGGTCAAACGTTATTTGGGTGAACGTGAACACACACACACACATACACAGATATGGATAAAAGTGTACATCTCATATGCTGAAAATAGGCTAAAATACATGGGAGGAATCGAACACCGCAAATACGAATGTCTAGGCTAATTAATATCAATATGGTGGCTGTGCTTATTTTCAAGTATTATAATTCAATGCTTTCAAAACTGGAATTCAGTAATATTTGTTTCGTATGAATGAGATAATATTAGGCTTATCTTGAATAGCAAATATATTTTGATTGCTCACAAATTTTCATTTTGTGAGCTCTATAAATTGGTGGTATTGAATCTGCTGAAGGTACAAGTATATACATAAAAGTAGTAGCCTAGAGTCAGTCTGTTAATCTTTCACGCAAAAGACACCCAACCGATTGAGCTGAAACTTCGCATAAACATAATTTTTATACCCAAATCAAACATAGGACTGTTGCAGTTTCGAAATATTGCATATTCGTCTGATTATGGCCTTTTCTGTCACTCGGGCAGGCTAAAATGGATAAAATATTAAGGTTGTCGTAGAAGGACCAGGTACATCTCATGTTATACCCCTCACGGTGAGAAAATACTTTAAAATTTGAGCATAAATAATTTTGTGTTTCCTGCGTTTATGGATACTTTTATTTATTTTATGATTTTAATCTGTTCCATCCAGTTTGTGCTATGGATATTGTTCGTTGTTGATACTCGCGAAATATTGTATTGTTTAGTTATCAGTCGTATATTTTGAAGACACTATGACTCACCATGACTTATGACCATTCTTGTAAATTGACAGTGATGCAATCACCACCGCGCAATGGCTTTTGGAGGTTTCTTACTCTATTGCCAAAAACACCAGTAGAATCTATGGAAATGGTAGATTTAGTTCTTCACGGAACTACTTGTTGATTTTCACGTACTGTGTCTTAAATGTCTTGATGTGAAATACTGTCAAACTTCCTTGAGAATATCCCCAATCAATGTGTTGTTCGACTAAAGAAAAAACCAAACTTGATAGTCACGGAGAGATGTGAAACACATTCAGAGATGTTGCCCGGTGTAGGAGCTATACACATGTTGGTACTGGAGGTTAACCGAATATTTGGGAAACTGAGAAAGAAACACTTATCAGTGAAATAGGATTGTTACAGATAACTTTTAACCGTAACATGAGCCAACAGCAATATGTACTAATAAATGACAAAAATCAACAACTCCAACATGAATTACAGACTTCATAAATAACATATTCAATTGACTTTAAACCAAGACCACTTCACGACTTAATATACCAGTTGACATTACATGGAAATTCAAGATATAACATTTAAATAATTAAAATGTTTAGATCAGTATATCGAAGCCTCCGTGGCTTAGGCAGCAGCACGCCGGCCTCTCACCGCTGGGTCCGTGGTTCAAATCCCGGTCACTCCATGTGATATCTGTGCTGGACAAAACGGAGGCAGACAGGTTTTTCTCCGGGTACTCCGGTTTTCCCTGTCATAATTTCATTCCAGCAACACTCTCCACTATCATTTCATTTCATCTGTCATTAATTTAATCATTGCCCCAGAGGAGTGCGTCAGGCCTCGGCAGCCGGCACAATTCATATCCTCGCCGCTAGATGGGGGCTTCATTCATTCCATTCCTGACCCGTTCGGAGACTGGAAGCAGGCTGTGGATTTTCATTTTCAGATCAGTATATCAAGTAATTTTATGTTTTTCAGTCAGTCGTGTTGTATTTATTAATCTCATGTAATTTCTTTTCAGGACTAGGGAATAACCCATCACATTTGGGTAGAATTGGGTTGACCGACTGAAAAGCATCAAATTTCGATTACTAAGGCAACACTGAAAATGGATTCAAACACCATAATCAGTAGGATCTGATAATATTTTCATACAATTTGCCTTTTTTGAGTTCAATGCACGAATAACAACTTTCATAAATGATATTGTAAGGACGTCCATTTTTATTATTAGAATTATAAACTCAAAATTGTTATTCTTCGAGTTAAAGTTTTCATTTGCTAAAATGGTTTTTAGTTAAATGCCCTATTTAGTGTATAGTAAGTTAGAGCAAATCAACCTATGCTGAAGAAGGCCCCATTGAAGGCGAAAAAGATATGCCTCACAACTCTTACCATTCTTCTGATCCTTCTTTTCTTCTTGCATTTTTTTAAAACATTTGTTTCTACCTCAGCATTCTTCAAGATATCACATCTATTTACTCCAATCCATCATATTCATATCACAGAACATAATCACACCAGCAACAACTATAACCTTCTTAATACTAGATGTATCATCTATTTATTTTTAGCTTATTTTCAATTTTGAAAAAATAGGCTTATGAGATCATCTTTTGTCCGTGTGTGTGTGTGTGTGTGTGTGTGTGAGGTGTGTGTGTGTGTGTCCCTAATAAAATCTAAACGGCTGGAGCGATTTAAATGAAACTCGGTAAGTTCATGGCACTATTCCCGGCGACCTCGACCGTGCCCTTCAAATTTTGTTACGTCTCACCAATCCAACATGGCGGCTGTGCGAAATATTTCACTAGCATTCAATGTCTCCAAAACTATTGCCGATATCGCCCTGAAATTGTGTACGGTGATAAAGGGCACTACTAGAAGTTCACCTATGATACTTTCAAAAACCTGGTGACTACAAAACCAACATGGCGGCCAAGCGAAGTTGAGACTTTTAAATCGACTTTTCTCGCGATTTAACTACCTAAACGTAATGAAACTGGGTACAGAAATTGTCTATACACATTGTAAAGCACTGGAGTCTAATTTAGTTCAATTGTTTACATAACCTCAAAATGGCGGCTGTGCGAAATATTTCACTGACATTCTATATCTCCGAAACTATTACAGATATCACCCTGCAATTTTGTACGGTGATAAAGGGTATGGATACAAGTTTACCTATGTATATTTCATAAACCTGTAAAGTAAAAAACGAACATGGCGACCAAGCGAATTTGAAATATTTTAATAGACTTTTCTCGTGATTTAACTCTTTGAGCGCAGTGAAATGTGGTACAGTAAATGATTTTGCAGATTGTAATGCACTGCCATCTAATTTAATTCAATTGTTTACATAACCTCAAGATGGCGGCTGAGCGAAATTTTAAAATTATGTTTTTATTTCTTGTGTCCTAATCATGCGATCAAAGTGAAAGTTTGAATAATGAACCTAGGCAATAATTGTCCTTGAATGGTACATAACTCTATGGCCTGTACATATAACAATCCTAAATGGCGAGTTTCTGAAATATTTAGACGGTTCTCAATATCTATGAATCTTTTACAGCAACCAAACAGATTTTTTATGTTCATAGAGACTATGAACGTATGTTCACCTATAGGACTTTGAGTATCCTGGTGAGCACAAATCCAACATGGCGGCGACGCGAAGTATAAATATTTAAATGGACATTTCTCGCGAATTAACTATCCGAGTGCCGTGAAACGTTGCACGTTAAATGGTTATACAAATGTTGATCCACTGGCATCTAATTTATTTCAATTGTTTGCATAATCACAAGATGGCTGCTGTGCGTAATTTTAAAATCTCGTTTTTACTTCTTGTGTTCTAATCATAAGATTGAAGTTTGAATACCACACGTACACAATAATCTTAATGTAATAGTACAAAAATAAAAATCCAACCTGGCGACCATCTGAAATATTTAGACGGTCCTCAATATCTACGAATCTGTTACAGCAATTAAACTGAAATTTTGTATGTTGATAGAGGCAATTAACGTGAGCAGGATATATGAAAATAGGCTGTATAGTTCTTCACGGAACTACTTGTTTTAAAATCCTCACTAACATACCACAGCATATAACATCTCATTATCCAACACTAACAATCCTAGATCAGAGAGCATATCCTCAACACCGTTCCCCATGATATAAACTATGAATATCCATTCCCATTCTGCATAAAACCAACAAGCACCCATTCTGCATGGCAATTCTCAACAACATCCCATGGCAACCTTGCCCTAAGATCAAGGAACCTTTGCCAATTAGTCAAAGCCACCTGGTTATATTGCAAAGCCACCTACCAGCAATTGCCAGACCACCACCGAGATTCTCTATGGCCCAGTACACATAAGACACTCTGTGGTGGTCTACCAATTGTGGCCATGGCTGGCAACCAGATAAAAATAATAAAACATAATTACAAACAGAAATAAACTAGGAGTCTCTGTAACCTACAAATGTTAGGCTACATTCATGAAAAAATTTTGGACGGTGCACTTCCCACGTCGGTAATTTATAAAGGAGGATGGAGTGTTGCAAACTTCTGAACGTAGATTCATACATTTCTTGCATATTTCGTAGCATTTTCCTGTTACCATAAAGGTTTGTGCTGATTTTGTCTTGGTATTTGGCATTTTGACTATGTTCCAATATAAGCTACATTGCCAACTTTCAAATCGAAAAAATAAAAAATAAACTTTCAAATCATGTAATTCATGTCCGACATGTTGGATTTTGAGTGCATGTGCGAAGCTATCCTTACCTAATTGGTCAAAGAATGAAAATATTGAGCTCTGATTGGTTGGAGAACAGTATCATAATGAAAATTAGTACTTTAATGACCCCCAATATGATAGAGTTTTCTGACATAATATTTATAATTCGACATCGTCGAACATAAACAATATTCTAGTATTAACAGGTGTCCTTAGTAAATTTAATTTAATTAGTGGAATAGGCCGCAAAATGTTCCGTAACTTATTGCGGAACATCCTATACAGGATATTTCTGAAGCCGTGGTTGTTGGTATTCTCGTACACAAGAAGTCAGGGTCCTTGACTCCACTGCGGTTCCTATAATAGTTTCGTGATCAGTCTTCAAGGATATCCTGTCAGAGAAGGTAACAGGTACTCAATACGGGGACCTAATAGAAATGATCGGGGTGGTCCATTGTAGTGTAAGTTGACAATTAAGTGAACCGAGATGCAAGTTGCGCTGCAGCCTTTCTACATGGAGGATTGTCCCGATAACAAGAGAGTGACGAACACAATGAGGAACACCTCTTCCCACGCAGGAGCTAGCTTTCATCTCTAACAAGCCATGTACATCAATGTACTGGAGTGATGGAAATTCTATCTTCATTTTCTCCAAGCTATTGTGTATTTCTTGTTTCTTTCACTGCTAGTTCATAAGATAATTCTTTGTTCGTGTGTCTTGCAACCCCTCACTAGCTGAAAATCAGTAGTTCACCTCTTACTAGGAGCACTCACATCAGACAATGTATGTCTGAGAGTATTTTTCTTGAGATATAACAGGAGATAAACCTCAAATGGTTTCAATGCACGCTTGTTGGCACATAAACTGAGACACCTCCAGGTGCAGATGCTGTCATTTTTGGATGTCATCCCGGAGGTCCAGGGTACACTCAGCGTCGTGAGGTGGGTCTCATTCCCACCTCAGCCTTCCAGGAAGTAGTTTTTCATTTCTACTCCAGGCAAATGCAGGGATGGTTCCTTGCCTAAGGCCACGCCCACCTCCTTCTCAATTCTCACCTCAATTACAAATATACAAACTCTACTGCAGACACCACGATAACACAGGTTAGCAGAGCAAACTTTTCACACACCCAAGTACACGGGGCTAAATGTCCACGCTGTCTAAGCCCCTCAAGTGAAACAACAACAGAAACATAAAATGAGAACTGTCCAGCTACGTAAATACAGATGAAATAAAATTTTATTTTAAGTAGGTCAACACATTATTGTACCAATTTAATTGAACGGGGAGTAAAAATTAACATGAAATGTGGAAAAAATTACGTAGATTAATTGTACACTTTTAGAAAGGGGCTTAGTTGGATCCGACCGATTCTGGCGTTACAAGAACGCAAATTTTCCGATAACGTTCGAACAATAATTATTGCTTGCGGGTTGGCAGCCTTTCAAATAAAAGCTGTAAGCCCAGGGAATAGCGCAGGAAACACTTAGTGTTGCACTTATTCACAGCGAAATGACGGTATGTCCTGTGACATCCCTCTAACGTGCTACAGGTCAACCACATATCGTGTCTCCTCAACTCAGGCGAGGTTCCACTTGGTCGATAATCTATCGTGTATTGTCTGTCGGATCAGCGTTTTGACTGGGGAAAGGGAACGGATTGTGGCGATAACTGGTGTATTCAAGGTCTAGCAAAGGAGAAAACAAAGAAAATAATAAGGATAAACTCCAGCAAGTCTTTTAAGTTTTTCCAACGTCTGTTACGGAACTTCACCTAGATGCCCCATGTTAGGCCCATCTGTAGGCTTTTGTTACACACTGACTGGAGCTTTTTTTAAGTGCTGCCTTGGTACGCGGAATTAAAATGCTTTTCAGTCAGTCAACACGATTGTACCGAAAAACATGTAATAAGTGGCTTGACGCTTAACGATCGAACGTCCCATATATGAAGCACATCGTACTTCTTTACTGCGGAAACTAAGAGCTCTTGGTACCACGTACTAGATACCTCTATAGGGAGGAGATAATGTTGATGAAGATCTCAGATATCCTGGGGTCCATTTTAGGATCATGCAAGAAATGTAATTGTTGTGAGAGGACAAAAAATGGAGTTCTGCCTCGTGGCAGAACTGAAAAGAGGTGGGTTCGATTTCCACCGCAGCCACCCCACCGGGACGGTGCTTATCTTAAGACCACGGCCGTCTCTTCCAAATATAGCCCGATTATAAACCCACTACCATACAAGCTATCAGACAGATTATTGTACAGGGTGGCGCACGAAATGTCATACATCAAAAATAATTTTTAAAATGTGTAAATCTGGGCTCACAACCATGTCCTTTCGTGAACAGAAACCTTATTCCATGCGTGATTCGACAGACAGCAGCACATGTCGCACATGCGTACCGGCTTCCAGTAATACAACATGGCGGACAAAGGGAGGTTGACGCATGAACAGAAGGTGAAAACAGTGTTGTTTTATGCGGAAACAAAGACTGTAACTTGGACTTAGGAAAGGTTTCGTGTTCATTTCCGTACCCGGTGGGCTCCCTGCCGGCAGACTGGCCAGCCAATTTGAAACAGAAGGCAATATACTGGAGAGAACACGGACCCGTCTCAAGCCAGTCCGCTCACCGGAGAATATTGCTGCTGTGAGAGCGGCTGTGGCTCGGAGCCCCTCCAAATCCACCAGAACTGGCTGTCATCAGCTGGGTATCTCTCGTCGGTCAGTTCCGAGAATACTGCAGTCTGAGCTTGACCTATTCCCATACAAAATGACAACAGGTCATAAACTAACGGCGCTTGACGAGCAACGTCGAGTACAGTTTGCTGCGTGGGCTATTGCAGATGGTGATCCCGTACTGAACAACACATGGTTAAGCGATGAGGCGTACGTTTATCTCAAGGGTGCTGTGAACAAACAGAATGTCCGGTTTTGGGCGAAAGAGCGGCCTGCTATTGTGCACGAGGTTGAAAGTCATGGTGTGAAAGAGGGTGTGTGGGCTGGAATTTCCAGTCATGGAATTATTGGGCCAATCTTTATCAATGCCACAGTTAACAGTGCGCGTTACATGGACATGTTGCAAAACAGTTTCCTTCCACAACTCTTTGCATCACGATTATCAATAGAGACACAATGGCTCATGCAAGATGGAGCTCGTCCGCACACAGCAAATGTTGTTCTCGACTTCCTGATGGACATTTCTGGCCCCGTGTGATGTCCCATCGATATCCCGAACGTTTTCAGAGCGGTTCAATCTGGCCACCACATAGCCCCGATCGTAATCCCTGTGACTTCTTTCTTTGGGGTTATTTGAAGGAGACAATCTACCGCCAGAAACCAGAAAATGTATCGCAATTGCAAGCGGCCATTGTGACTTTCTTCCGAGGATTGAGTGAGGACATTTGTCGTAGAGTGGTCACAAACATGCAGGTTCGACTTGAAGCTGTTGTACGCCGAGAAGGTGGACACATTGAACATGTCCTGTATACTGACTAATCATGCACATTTCAGTGAATGTTTTAATACCATATTTTATTACATATGTTGTATATTAAATATTCTACAAACAATTTCCAGTGTATGACATTTCGAGCGCCACCCTGTAGTTTATCAACTAGGCTTACAGGATGTCATACGATGTTGGCATGTCAAAGAACCCATTTAAATTTAATATGCCGTGTTCATAATGGCAAAATTAATCTCGGAAGTTTCCGCCAACACAAAGAACCTCATTTCTCTACTAGAAAGCGCTATAGTGTTCAAGGAGCTTAGATATCTAACCTCCTTGACTTTCATAGTGCATCAAGGAACAACAAAATTTGACATGCAAGCTACCCTTTGGGTGTCAAATAAAAAACTTGCACCCGGCACCCGAGGCCATACGATATTATTATTATTATTATTATTACAGGATGGAATCACGTCGTTACCGGCGATTGATTCCCGATTATTCGGCTGTCATTGCAGCAGCAGCAGCAGCAGCAGCAGCAGCAGCAAGAGGGCGTGGTGGCTCAGCGGTCTAGCTGTATGCCTCTACCAAGGCAGTCCGGGTTCGATTCCCGGTCAATGCATGTGAGATTTTCGAAGTGAAATGCCATGTCCTGTGGTTCGGATTCCACGTAAAAAGGAGGTCCCGTGGCTCATGATCTCAAGATTAATGGTCACGTTAAACTACAAGCTTCCTTTTGTCATTCCAGCAGCCTTAATCATGGGCACGAGTTCGTATCTGTACTCAATCTACCGACACACGACGCAGATCTAGACACCGGCCGCGAAAGCCTATGATCTAAATATCAGACAGATTACACCAACACATATGTAAACATAAGTACACGGGGATAAAATGATCCTATATGTAACAGAAAAACGTCAGAAGAGGACTAGAATTTACCATCATCATCATCATCATCAACATCATAATCATCATTATCAACAACAACAAATGTCTTGATTCCCTTTTAGTGAGAATATTTAAAAAGAGACAATTCAAGATAATCACTATCGTGTTAGGAGTCATATTTTGGTGTTGCCTTAGTATGCAAAATTAAAATGATTTTCAGTTGGTCAACATGATTGTACCCAAATTGTAATAACTGTCTTGACGCTTAAGGATAAAACTATTCATTCAAGTGAATTAATTAATCTCATGTAATTCATTTTCAGGTTTAGGGGATAACAGCCATTGCACTTGGGTACAATCGTGTTCACCGTCTGAAAAGCATTTACATTCCGAGATAATGAGTAAAGAGGGCATGCTATAGCAACGTCCTTTGTGTACGCTTTATCCCCTTAGAACTGTTGTGGCTTTAAGGTCATGTAATACGCACATAGTGCAAACCAAGTAGTCAACCTCCTGGTGTAGCGGATAGCAAGCATTCTTGACTGTCGCTCTTGAGGTCCGAGTTCAAACCATTGCCCTCTAATTTTATTCTAGTCTGAGGGATGGAATGGGGAACACTCAGCCTCGTGGAGTAGAGATGGGTTCGATTTCCACCGCAGCCACCCCTGCAATCATGTTTCCTACTTCTACTCCACGAAAATGCCAGGATGGTACCTAACGTAAGGCCATGGCCCCATCCTTCATAATCCTCACACTACTACAGACAGCACAATAACACAGTTTATCAGACAACTTCTACACTCACCGAAGGTCACGGGGATAAATGACCACGATGTCCAAGCCCCTCAAATGAAACAACAACAAACCATGCAGATGGAAGGTAAATAGTTAAACTGTCTGATAAGAGAGGGACTCGAACCTTCTGTAAATCTTTATTTCTCATCACTGCAGTTGTGAAAATCCAGTTTCTGGAATCTATAGTGGCCAACAATCACTATTAATACTACGCTCACCGACGTATCGCAGATTCTTATCTTATTTTCTATAACGAAAATGTATTAATTCAATAGGACAATTCATTAATTCTTCTGGATGCCATGACAGTTAATTTTCATCAGTTTAAAAAAGATAACAAAAACCAAATAACAATCATAATGAGCGGCTTCGGTGGCGTAGTCGGTAGTATGCTGAACTTCTATGCCCAAGATAGCGGGTTCAAACCCGGCCGAAGCCGTCGGATTTTTAAGAGCGTTAAAAATCCCTCAGTATGCCTTCCTTCTGAGGGGAAGTAAAGCCGGCGGTCCCTTGTCTTAGATTTATGGCATGTTAAAGAACCTTCCACTAATTGCACCTGTGTGAAGCTAAATTGGATAGGTTAAGAATGTAAACAACGCTCTTCGGTTTCTACGTTCGTTGCCAAGAGCCGACTGCGGTGGCGTCTAGTAGCTAAGTTCTGAACTTGGCCTAGTAGTTGTTGATGGTGGCGCTTGGCGGCAAAAGAAGGAACTATTTGAAAAATTCTAAGTTGCAGTACTTACATTAAAAAACAGATAACACACACTAATACAGTCATCACAATTAACACCGGTTATCAGACAGATTCTACACACACCCAAAGTACACGAGGCTACATGACCGCGTTGTCGCAGCCCCTAAACTTAAGAACCAACCAACCAATCATAATGTAGTGCTTCTTTTCCTAAAGATATACAATCACAGCATGATAGGCTGGCGCATAGATGTAGCGTTAAGTGAGAATTTATGTGGCCCACTATAGTTCAGTGGTCAGAGCGCCGGAGGTCGCGGATTTATTTTTAAATGTATGAATCAAAGCGCAAACTACAGCTATGTGAGTCCTTCACGCTTATACAAATAACAGCTAAATCGTTTGCAGGATATGGTTGCATTGCATTAGTACCATACGGGATGGAAGCAGAGAAATATCGACCTTCCTGATACTAACGCTAGTTGAGCTGCATAAAACAATATTATTAGGGATAGTTGATTCACCTGGTAGGCCTATATAAATTAAACAAACCTCATAACAAAATTCCAGACCAAGAGCCGGTAGAATGCCCTTGTTCGTAGCCGTTTCACTGGAGTCAGATTGACTACCATCCACATTGTTTGCACTATTTGCATTACACGACATAATAGCTGAAAACCTTTATTTCCCGTCACTGCGTTCGTCAAATTCCAATTCTTACAATTTACCTACCTAGTATGAACCTTTGTTCTCACGAGGTTGAGTCCTCCCAGTACACCTCACATACCAGAATTAAAACCTTTCATACTGGAACCTTAAATTAAACCCGTATTGCCTGTGCTTGAAGCTATTATAATCACTAAACCATGTTTTTCAAACGTTTGAGAACCCAGTAAATTTCAATGGTATTGAATTAAAACATTGCGTTTGAAGACACCTTAATTCATTGTTAGTGTGGCGTTGTGGCGCAGCGGTCAAGCTATTGGCCTCTCACCAAAGTGGACTCCCGGTCAATGCATGTGAGATTTTCGAAGTGAAATGTCCTGTCCTGTGGTTCGCATTCCACATAAAAAGGAGGTCCCGTGGCTCATAGTCACAAGATTCACGGTCACGTAAAACTACAATTTTCCTTCCTTTTAATTCATTGTTAATTTATGAAGTGAGGGTTTCTACATAGTGTGGAATTTATAGCCTATCTTATATTGCACAATTTCACACACAAATCAACATGTATATAAGCTATTTCGTGGTGGATCGTCGTCATACCTTACTGATTGGTTCCATTGTTGCTCACCAGAGAGCAGTTAATATATTGTACAGCTTCACTGAAGGCCATGAGATTACATTTTGTGTGGAATGCAAGGGAAACCCCCTGCTAGGAGCCTAACATGAGTTATAATTACTGGTCAAGCGTGTTAATGCCCAAATCCTGTGGTTATTATTTATATCCGCCTGTGAAATGCAGTTATAAGGATAGAACCGTGCCTAAAGAGCCCTATATCATACTCGAGACTTCTTATTCCACAAGCAGTTGAAATAACTCGCTGGATATTCATACTAATCCAAATCAGATTTTAAGCTACTTGCTTTGGTGTTGTTGCAGTCATAAGATGGATATGCTTTTGGGCTGTCGGTCTATCTGGGATTAGCGTGGACAAATTTCCGACTTCTGGTTACCATGGCAACAAGTGCAAGTGGACTTAGTTTATGGGATTTGAAGCCATTTTTAGCCTACTTTCGATTTTTGCAAAAAATGAAAGTAGACTTATGAGATCAACACAGGGCGAAAAATTGTGTGTCTGTCTGTGTGTGTGTATGTGTGTGTGTGTGTGAGTCTCTGTGTGTGTGTGAGTGTGTGTACTCTGAATGTCTGTCCCCCCCCTATTAATTCGAACACGGTAAAACCGAATCGAACGAAATTTGGTACAGAGGTAGCTCAAGCATAGGGCACCTCAGTGTCATACTTTATATCGCCGCCAACTTTACCAAAACTGAATGGCGGCCACTCAAACGTTCAAAACGTAAACTCAAATTACGGCTAAACTAATCATCCGATCTCTACCAAATTTGGTGACAACACACCTTTATATGGGACGCGTCTTTCACTCAAAATTCAAGGTCATCGGCCTTGCCATTTCAGGATGGCGGCCGTGTGAATTTTGCAACCATTATAATCAATAGCTTAAGACCCACCAATTCAGATTATCAAGCCTAGGGTGGTTTAAGCTATCCTGAAGGTCGTGATCCGTTATTTATTATAATTTAATATTATAATAGTATTCTGTATGAATGGCTTAAAAGAGCTGAGCCGTATCTGCCACACGACAAGATGGCAGCTGTCCTCATGAGCCTGTCTTATATTTCAGTAGTTTTAGTATGTTGTATGTGATATACCCTACTGACACAATAATATAAACTTTGTATGAAATGATCTATAATGATGATGTACTGCAGTGAAGAAATAGTTTATTTCAAGTCATTATTTGCCAACAGGTTGTATCTAATATATCAGTTAAAATCGCCATGTTGTTAAGGATATGGTTAGCTCTGGGCTAGCGTGTTAGTCTGTCACGCAGTTGACTGTGGATCGAATACTGCTACAGTTAACTTTTTTAGCCTACTTTCGATTTTTGCAAAAAATGAAAGTAGACTTATGAGATCAACACAGGGCGAAAAAAGTGTGTCTGTCTGTGTGTGTGTATGTGTGTGTGTGTCTGTGTGTGTGTGAGTGTGTGTACTCTGAATGTCTGTCCCCCCCTATCAATTCGAACACGGTGAAACCGAATTGAACGAAATTTGGTACAGAGGTAGAACAAGCAAAGGGCACCTCAGTGTCATGTTTTATATCGCCGCCATCTTTACTAAAACTGAATGGCAGCCACTCAAACGTTCAAAACGTAAAATCAAATAACGACTAACCAAATCATCCGATCTCTACCAAATTTGGTAACAACATACCTTCGTATAGGATGCGTCTTGTGACCAAACTACAAGGTCGTCCGCAATACCATTTCAGGATGGCGGCCGTGCGAATTATGCAAACTTTATAATCCATATCATGGGACCCACCAGTTCCGATTATCGAGCCGAGAATCGTTTTAACTGTTCTAAAGGAAGAGGCACGTTCGAAATTAAAAGTTTATTTTGTAATACTATAGTGCAGACGTGATTTTAAAAAGCTGAGCCGATTCAGTAATAAGACAAGATGGCAGCGGATATCTTGTGCCTGACTTATATTTCACTAATTTGAGTATTGCATGCAATATAGCGTACTGATACAAAATAAATAAACTTTGTAAGAAATGCTTTATATATAAATAATATACTCCAGTGATGAAATCGTTTAGTATAAATCATTATTTGCTAACAAGTTCTATGTAAGTCATTTTATATAGAACAATATTCGTTGACACAATTAGCTCAGTGGTGCAGTCGTGGCCGAGTGCGGTACGTGTGTGCGCGCTGTGTGACCGCATTGGAAGAGTTTACGGTTCCTAATACCGGTGCTTCCTTAGTTCCACGTGTGTACTGACCTTCCGTGTGTCATTCGGACAATACTTTTTCAAGTAGTGTTCCAGATAGGACAACAAAACCAGAAACCCAGAAAACCCCGCTGAAAATCATGTCCGGATACCAGAGAAAAAACACCGTACGCTGCCAATGGGACAGGCAGAGTTCTCGCCCCTCACCAGGCGAATTTCACCGCTGGATTGGCGATACCCTCCGGTTGACTGTCGACCAAGTAGAAGCCATCCAGTTAAATGCGCACGAAAAAACCATGTACATCAAGGTAATCAGCATATCTATTTATCAGAAATTGTTAAATACTTTTGCAGATCCTATTAAATTTCAGTATGACTCAGGCGAAATGACAAATGTTAAGCTCTCCACAGCGGATTCCAATTTTACCACAGTGCGTATATTTAATGTCCCACTCGAAGTACCCCCTGAAATTTTCAAATCCGTCCTGTCGAAATATGGCACTGTGAGTGACGTCAGGAAAGAACAATGGTCTTCTGCTTATCAGTTCCCGGTGTATAATGGAATACGTGCCGTCACTATGGAAATCAAGCAAGATATCCCCTCCACTGAGACTTTTGGTGGCCATTCTGGCTATATAACGTATAATGGACAGAAACAGACCTGTTTAATTTGCAATGCTACCACACATCTACGTATTAACTGCCCAAAGAAAATGATTCCCCTCGGTATAACTCCTACACAACAATGACGTGTCCAATACTCGGAAGTTGAGACGCAGCAAACGTCATATGAAAACATGTTTATTGATCAGTCAGCTGGGACAACACCAGAAGTGACCTCGGATACATCTGACGCAGAACTGGTACCTTGCCCTGACCAGAGCTGCGAGCCACAGAGTGCCCCTGTGCTATCGGCAACCTGTATCGCAGCCTTAGAACCAACTATGCCGTCACTACAGGCTGCCACAGAAATTTTGTCTTCACTGCCCCCACCTTCGCTGGTCCCTACCGACTCACTTAAGAATGTTGATCGGGGATCCGAGAACGTCTCTAAGAAGATTAAAACAAATGCCTCGATTGCCGTACCAGCCCCGAAGAATCAAACTGGCTCTACAAACGTTCCCGCAGCTGTGAAAAAGAAACAAAATCTTCATTCTACGTCATCTAGGGACCCACGAAGGCTCTCAACCGCTGACAGCCGGCCTATGAATGGCAGTCAAAAGGAACTATCTCAACCTAATTTGACATAGTGCACCAGTATATTTCTCACCTGTGTCTTTTTTTTTTCTTTTTTCTTTTTTCTCGAGTCCACCTTCCAGTATGTCTAGCACAACTTTTATACTTCTCTTAATGGCACAATTTCTCACTGTGGCCACTGTGAATATCAATGTAATAGAATGCCCTCTGAAATTTCAACTGTTGGAGAGATTCCTTCGAGATGCAGACATTGACATTGCCTTCATTCAAGAAGTTGCTCTATCCTGTTTGCCCATATCTGCCTTCTACAAACAATACATCAATACCGGTAATACGAATAGAGGGACCGGATTCCTCATAAGACATGATATCCCACTTGAAGGTGTGCTATGTCATCCATCAGGACGCATAATATCTGGACACATAAACAATACCACCCTGATAAATGTATATGCCCCATCCGGGTCCAATAAACGTGTGGAACGGAAAATGTTCTTTCAACAGAGTATACTCCCTCATCTGCACGACGTTAAGGAAAAACTTATTCTTGCAGGGGATTTCAATTGTATTCAACGCCCAGAAGATTCCACTAGCTCATACCAAGGTGTCAACCCGGCTCTCAGGACCCTTCTTACCTCCCTACACCTCATTGATGCTGTGGATAGTTTAAGGGTGCCCCTGCCCCATTACACCTGTATAAGTCACAACTCCTCATCACGACTTGACCGCATCTACTTTTCACAGGAACTTATCCAGCCTAGACGATATGAAGTGATACCTGCCAGTTTCACTAACCATCATGCTGTCGTATGTACAATCTCTTACCCCCATCCCATATTTCACATAGGAAGAGGTTATTGGAAGCTGAATTGCTCGCTGTTACTGGAGGAGGAATGCCAAGATATCTTCAGACAACACTGGACTCGATGGGTCCAACAAAAATGCAAATTTCGCGACTGCACAGACTGGTGGGATATTTTAGTTAAACCAGGGATCCGCCGCGTCTTTAAGAACATATCTTACCAACGAGGTCGGGAAAGACGGGATACAGTTGAATTTTACTATCGAGTTCTTCGCCAGCTCCAGCAAAGATCTAATGCTGGGGAGCGTATATATGACCAGATCCGGGAAGTTAAAACCAAGCTCCGGTCTCTACAGCAACGAACGCTCGCTCATATAAACGTGGCTTTAAAAGATCGTACAGTGCTCCCGGACGAAAGTGCAAGTGTATACCATATCGCCAAAGGACAACGTGAGCGGCAACGTAAATATATCCACCGCCTCCGCACCAGTACTGGAAGTGTCGTCACCTCCCCTGACGCTATACGTCGTGAAATATCATTATTTTATCAACGGTTCTACGCTAAGGCTCCCATTTATCCACAGCAGGTGACCCTATTGCTGTCATCTTGCAGTACCCAACTATCTCCGGACATTAAAACTCTGCTCAGCGCGGATATTACGGATGAAGAGATTCACTCTGTGGTTAAACAACTCCCAAACAACCGCTCACCTGGCGTTGATGGACTGCCATATGAAATGTATAAACACTTCTGGCCTCTCATTGGCAAAGAATTTTGTCATGTCCTGCGTACCATTCTCCAACGTCGTGCTCTTTGTCAATCACATCACGAGGGTACCATAGTCCTCATACCAAAAACATCCTCTCCCATGGCAGTTGGTGACTTCCGACCAGTTACTCTGCTCTGCAGTGACTATAAAGTCCTTACCAAAGTACTTGCATGCCGATTGAAGACTGTTCTACCTGATATCATTGGTGATGAACAATGTTGCAGTATTCCTGGAAGAACTCTGTTAACAAACTTAGCGATACTACGGGACCTACACCTAAAAGCCGAAATGCTCCCTACTGAGCCAATGAGTTTTCTCACCTTAGATCTTGATAAAGCTTTCGACCGCATCAGTCATGAATACTTGTACATGGTCTTGCAACACTTCGAATTTCCTGAAATCCTTATTGACTACATTCGTAAGATAAATTGTAATGCTACGTCTAGAGTGCTCGTCAACGGTTTTCTTTCCCCTCTGATTCCAATACAACGACCAGTTAGGCAAGGATGTCCCCTTTCTATGCTACTTTTTGTCATTGGCCTTGAACCTTCATTCGGACTACCCAGGTGAAGCTACAGGGTTACAAACTGTCCACACATGTTTTTGGAATGTGCGCCTATGCTGATGACGTATCAATATTGATCCGCAATAAAGAAGACATCTCCCACATCGATAGCGTCCTTCAGCTCTACCATATCGCCTCTGGAGCACAATCGAACCCCCAGAAAACTGCTTTGCTTCCGCTCAATACTAACTCAGTGATTACCCCACAGCCCTGGTTCCGGATAGTAAATGAGGTGAAAATTCTTGGCATTACCTGGAAGCAATCGCTTCTGGACACAGTGCAAGCAAACTGGACTAAGGTCATTGCCAAAGTTAGGGGAGTCCTGATCCAATTTGGTCAAAGAAACCTTAATATAGTGCAACGGGTCATGGTCCTCAACGTGTTTGCGCTCTCTAAAATATGGTATGTCGCACAACATTTCCCACTTCCCAAAATGTTTGAGAGCCAATTGGCAAAATATACAGGTTGGTTTCTATGGCAAGGATTTTTGTTCCGAGTACAACGGGAACAGTTGTATCTCCCATCCCGGCAAGGCGGGCTAGGGCTAACAGCTCATGGCATGAAATGCCGTGCACTCCTCTGCAAGAACGATATCACCATTCTTTCCCAACATGACACTTTTACGAAAGCGCTATACAAAGATATTCGAAACACAGCCCGTGGTTGTGATAGAGCTTTGCCGAAGATATTTAGGGACCATCAACAGCACCTTCTGGAAACTGTTCGCCAAATGCCTTCAGGGATTGTTCCAACGACGAAAAGTATCTATAACATGTTGCGGCAAGTGGTACACTCCAAACCGCGAATAGAGGCCACCACCCTCTACGTCCATTGGCCCACTGTTTGGAAAAACGTTGGGGCTATGACCATTTCTTCTGCTGTACACTCCCAGGTTATTATCTTCCTCAACGATCTCATCCCAACCGCTCTACGGCGATATACCATCCATCTTGAAGCTTACCCATGGTGTACTATATGTGGTCAAACTGATACGGCGATACACCGCTTCACATCATGCACGCGAGTTGCCTCCACGTGGCTGTGGTGTAAGGGAAAAGTATGTCAACTATTAAATGTGCCCACGGATGACCTTGATGACAGGAAGTTGGTTCGTTTGTCGGTGACCGCCTTCCCCCAAATTAAACAGACTGCCATTGTGTGGATAATGGGCCAATATGTACACTTCGTGATGGACAATGATCAACATTTCTCTTTCCTGGATCTCAGGTATCACCTGCAAAAAGAGCGTTGGAAGCTTAGTGAAAGTGGACAATTGTACGATAAATATGGACACTATCTGGATTTCTTGTGATGTATTAGTATGGTATTTATCATATCTGAAAATTCTGTAATTCTGTAAAGAGCTAATAATAAAAAAAAGTGGTAGAGCGTTAGCCTATCGGTCAAATGCCTATGGTTCAAACCCGGTCAGAGCTAGGTTTTTTGCTTGAAATGTTATATGTTTATTGTTTTGTAATGACTCAGACGTTTTAAAATTAAGCGTTATATTGTGAATATTATGGTGTAAAATATATATTTAATTAAAACATAATTCGCCAGCAGATTTACTCGAGACATCTAGCTGCCAAAAAGGTAACTGCACGCCGACCTACTTATTAACTTCCAGATTTTATTGAAAAGTTTCTTCTTCTGGCCGCTAGAATGCACTCGCTCTGTTAGGATTATATTGTTCGATATTTCACCACTAGATGTCACGACTAGTCTACGTGGGGCTCCATTGATTACTATACCATTGGCATTCTATGCGCATCGAATTTGAGGAATGACAAGATGATACTACGATACATTTTTACTTTTTATTTTAAAGGGTTTGTAACAGCCTATTTTGCGTTACTTGAAAATGTTATTTGAAATAAAGAACAAAACGATTTCACATAGTAACTGAATTCAAGCCGTTGGTGTTAGTTCAGGTTATTAATTACTACTTTTATTTCAGGCAAATAGCAATCGAAAATATCCACATAGTTTGTATACACACGTCTCTGTAGGGTCATGGAAAGATTTGTTAATTCAATTAGGGTTGTGAAAGCCATGCACAACCAGACGTGTAAAGACATGCCTCAACTCAAAATTGGATGTTGCCCACGGCAGGTCGTATATGTAATAATAATAATAATAATGTTATTGGTTTTACATCCCTTTTAACTACTGCTGCTTTTAGAGACATCGGGGTGCCGGAATTTTGGCCCGAAGGGGATCTTTAACGTGCCAGCAAATGTACTGACACGGCTCCCTCGCATTTGTGCACCCTCAAATGCCAGCTGACTGCGCCAGGATACGAACCTGCAACCTAGGGCCCAGCAAGCGAGAACGTTACCGCTGAGCCACGCAGCCAGTCCGGTCGATTATGTCTCCAGATCCATAACATTCTTGATATACTTCTTATCTTTCTTTCTTTCTTTCTTTCTTTCTTCCTTCAATGATGGTAGCAGTTTTTATCTAGGTTGTGGCGTTTGGTAGAGGTAAATCGTTTCTAAGGTCTTCAACAAAGAATAGTTCTATTATACTCTTTGATAATAACAACGAGTTATAACTATACTCATACATTTAAGAGAAAGTAGGCTATATGTTCTTTACTGAACATCTTGTTTTTTCTTGAATTCTTTTACAAATGATGTGCACAAGCTCTTTCCACAGATACTGAATAAAATGTCATTTAGCTCAAAGGGGAGGCTAATGTATACACTCGTTTATTAATAAAATCACAGTCCCAGCATTGCACATAAACAGAAGACATTAGGAAAAGGAGAATAGAAGAACTAGATACACGTTGTTATCAACCACAGCCTTCTTAATGTCTCTGTTCGGTGCTGTCCTCTTGTGGGTTATGTGGGTAATATTGTTCCAAACATACCGCTGTGTAAAACCTGGCCTCCTGAAGTATGGCAATTTTGTAATACTGGTAGTTCAACTATTAGCCACGATCGCGCTCCGATTAACTTTAAACACTGCCAGCTGGATCGCCTCCCTCCTGGCTAATTTAAACTGCCTGCTCGTTGAACATCCAGAGGCGTACAAGATAAATATTAATTCACTGCTAGGTCTCAACACCAACCTACTGTGATCGGCGCGGATTTTTAAAGGGGAAGGTACCCAAAACGGAAGATTCTTAACTTTGCAGGCTGGCTTAATATAGAGATTAACGGACGTGAATGTATTACAATAAGTTAGTAGTTTTGTTATTCAATCATCATAAAGTATACAATATTGATTTTCACACTTACTGGCTAATTTTCAATATAAAAGAAAACAAACAATACATGGTGGTAGAGGTGGTTTTAGGGATGAGGACAAAGAGTTATAAATATACCCATACATTTAGGAGAGAGTAGGCTATATGTTCTTTGCTGAACATCTTGTTCAGTGTTGCCTTAGTGTTGCCAAAAATTTTGGACTTAGTTTCCAGTCATTGAAGCGTGTTCCAGCGACACATTTCCCACACCTTGTTACCATGGCAACAAGTGCAAGTGGACTTAGTTTCCAGTCATTGAAGCGTGTTCCAGCGACACATTTCCTACACGTTGTTACCATGGCAACAAGTGCAAGCGGACTTAGCTTCCAGTCATTGAAGCGTGTTCCAGCGACACATTTCTTAAACCTTGTTACCATGGCAACAAGTGTAAGCGGACTTAGTTTCCAGTTATTGAAGCGTGTTCCAGCGACACATTTCACACACCTTGTTACAATGGCAACAAGTGCAAGCGGACTTAGTTTCCAGTCATTGAAGCGTGTTCCAGCGACACATTTCCTACTCCTAGTTACCATGGCAACAAGTGCAAGAGGACTTAGTTTCCAGTCATTGATGCGTGTTCCAGTGCCATAGTTCCTACACCTACAGTAGTTACCATGGCAACAAGTGCAAGTGACTTATCCCACTCGTTGAAGCGTGCGCAATACGTCTTACAATACGAATGGAAACGTATCCATAATTCTATGTTTTGGCTTTGCAGCACTAGAGCTTTATCTTTACATTTAAGTAGGTCTGGGTCATCGTAGCTATTAACTCCATGTATTTCGGTGTTCGTGAAATCTATCTGGTAATTGTTGTTGCTTGATTGTCTTAGTCTTCAGTCTTTTGATTGGTTTGAAACAACCCTCCATGACTCTCTGTCTTGAAGTAATTGTTTCATCACTACAAAGCTGCCACACCTGACATCCGAGTTAATCTAAGAGTATTTAACATATTCTAACCTTGATCTACCACCACCGTTCTTGTCCTCGACCTCTTCTCTCATAACTACGTTTATTATTCTTGTGTGCCTTAGTATGTGTTCTACCACCCTATGTCTTCTCTTCATAGACTGACTGCGTGGTGCAGCGATTACGTTCTGGCCTGCTGTGCCCAAGCTTGTGGTTTCGAATCCTGGTACAGTCAGTTGCCATTTGAGGGTGCGCAAATGCGGGGCAGCCATATCTGTAGATTTATTGGCACGTTAAAGATCACATTCGGTGCAAAGGTTTTGCACCCACACGTCTCTAAAAGCCAGAGTAGTTGAAAGAGACGTAAAACCAGTAACATTACTATTAGCCTATTATTAGAAACATATCTTCTCCTACTCGTCTTAATTCCTATCTTGATTTGTAACTCTATCTACCCATCTGATCTTTATCATTCTCCTGTAACACCACATTTCAAATACATCTATTCTGCTTTTTCTGCTGTAACAACAGTCCAAGTTTCACTTCAATAGAACGCTACGCTCTAGACAAATTCTTCTAAAATGACCTTTGGTAATATGTGTAGTCTAGTTATTACTGTTGTTTGTTGTTTATTCATTTAAGGGGCATGGGACATCTTGGTCGTCAGTCACATGAACTTGAGTGTGTGCTCAATTTGTCCAATAGCCTGTGATGATTGTAGTAGTGTGTATAATTGTATTTATTGGGGTCGGGAATGGTATAGGTGCTCCGGGACTTTAATTGCGGTACTATCCTGGCATTTTCGTGGATGGAAAATGCCGGGGAATCTCACTCTCATGATAGTCGCCGTCAGCCCTAGGATTTGAACCTTCGATCTCTGGACTTCCTGCAGCACCCTAACACGATCGTAGTGAGCAATTTAACATGCATGCCTCGCCGAGAATTAATCTTGTACGTTCTAAATGTTAGTTGTAGGAGTAAAATCAACAAAAGTACATTTTTAATCATATTCAATGTTCATGTACAAATCCCTTTCAGCACCAGTAATAAAACATTAAGGATCTTACAAGCAGATGAACAGCTTAAAGCAATCTCCCGCAGAGCTATGTCGTATTATTAAACTCGATGTAGCTGTGTTTAAAAAATTCTAATTAATGAAGTGTACATCATTAACTAATAAGTAAGAGAAGAATAGATCCGGGTTATAAATGAAACGAGACTCATGTCTAGTTAGCTTCTTTGTCCCATATCTCGTCCAATGGTCGGTGCCGGGGATGACCCAAACGCTAAAACTTAATTCTCTTTTTCCCCTGCCAATCCATCAGCTCTCTTTCGAAAAGCAGGTTATTGAATGGGTATGTGATTGGGGGCATGTCTCGTGCTGATGAACCATTCTTCATTTCGGTTGGAACAAGATATAAGACTCCTCTTTTCATGCGAGATAATTACAAAAAGGCGAAAAGAACACTTTGCATTGTTCCTCTTGATAGTCTGTCCTGATGAATGGCGTGGCGCATGAGGAGAGCAAATAAAGGACTGACAATAACTCTTCCTTCAATTATTAAACATTTTAACGTTCAACTCCGGCTGAGGTGCAGTAGCGGACCCAGCGGGGACTGCATCTTATTATATCCGCGGCTTGGTTAACATACCGATACACTGCGAACAGAAATACCGGTTGGTTGGTTCCTCAGTTTAGGGGCTGCGACAACGCGGTCATGTAGCCCCGTGTACTTTGGGTGTGTGTAGAATCTGTCTGATAACCGGTGTTAATTTTGATGATTGTATTAGTGTGTGTATCTGTTTTAATTCAAGTAAGAACTGCAGACATTTAATTTTTCCAAGTAGTCCCTAATTTACCGCCAAACGCCACCGTCAACGACCAACTAGTTCAGAACTTACTTACCAGATGCCACCGCAGTCGGCTCTTGACAACGAACGTAGGAACCTAAGAAGGTTAGTCAAATGTTTAACCTATATATACTTTAGCTTCACACAGGTGTAATTAGTGGAAGGTTCTTTAACATTCGATAAATCTATGATATGGGACCGCCGGCTTTACTTCCCCTCCGAAGGAAGGCATACTGAGGGATTTTTAACGTTCTTAAAAAATCCGACGACTTCGGCCGGGTAACGTTCTGATTGTCGGTAGGAAAATAACAAGCAGTACTGACAACGTTTAGGAGCGTTATCGTTATTTAATTTTATTTCTGGGTATTATCGTGTTGGAAGCCATTTTTTAACTGTTGCTTTAGTAATAAAAATGTAATGATTTTCAGTTGGTCAACACGGTTGTACCCAATTGTAATGGGTTATTCCCTAATCCTGAAAAGAATTACATGAGATTAATAAACACACTTGGATGACCATTTTTGATCGTCAAGTAATCATCATCAGGTGATATACATTTATATAGTTACAATAGTAATTAAACTAGCGCCACGTAAAGATTCCTAGTTTGAGGAAAGAATTCACGATGAAAATTAATCAATGTAAAACAAAAATATTGGAATGCAGCCTAAATCAATCCGAAACCTCTATGGACATCAAATTGGCAGGTAAAAAACTAAAGGAAATAGGAAACTTCTGTTACTTAGGAAGCAAAATAACCAGTGATGGACGAAGCAAAGAGGATATAAAAAGTACGTTAGCTCAGCCAAGGAAAGCATTTCTACAGAAAAGGAATCTGTTGACATCGAATATAGATTTAGGCATTAGGAAGCCATTTTTGAAGGCCTTTGTCTGGAGCGTGGCACTCTATGGAAGTGAAACTTGGACTATTGGTGCAGCAGAAAAGAGGAGAAATGAAGCGTTTGAAATTTGGTGTTACAGGTGAATGATGAAGATCAGATGGGTGGATAGGGTTACAAACGAAGAGGTATTAACACTAGTGGGAGAGGAGAGATATTTCTGGCGACTGCTAATGAAGAGAAGAGATAGGTTGGTAGGACACATACTATGACACCCAGGAATAGCAAGCTTAGTTATGGAAGGAAGAGTCGAGGAAAAAAAGTGTAGGAGTAGATCAAGGTTAGAATATGTTAAGCAGATTGCCTCGGATGTAGGGTGTGGTTGCTATGCAGAAATGAAACGAGTAGCTCAGGACAGGGAGGCATGGAAGTCTACATCAAACCAGTCAAAAGGCTGAAGACTCAAACAACAACATGTTCAGTGATGGCAGCAGTGTCAGCAGCAGCAGCATGGGAATGGACCACACACCACTCAATCAGCTAAGTGCACAATCCACACCAACCTGACCATTTAATAACAATCACATAATCACACTAAGGAAGCTATCTTGAAGGTCAATCATCACTATCAGTATCTTTAAAAAAAAATCAACTAACAAATTTTGACTTGTTGTGCTAGTTTAACTACTACTGCAACTAAATAAGTGTATACATTGTTAATACTATCACCCTTACTTGTACAGGGTCTTTCATATAAAGTAAGAACGGCAAGCGGCAGTTTTGTTATTCGGTGCTGCGGTGGCCTTGGCCGAGCTTGTGGCGCGCCACGGCCCCCTGCTTTAAGCGTGTGTACCATCCTGTACGAAATAAGAAGTGTCGTCCTTCCTGGGTTATACAGGCATTTTATCTGGTAACCACATTCTGGCTGACGCGAGTGAGTTATGCCACTGTAATATTTCTGATTTTTAATTTTATGCTTATTTACAATTACGTGAATCTGTGCTAGAGGTGGCACTTCATCAGGAAACTGCTGAACAACTTAATCACGTACCCGCCGATCCGACTCGTACTTAAAATAATCTTTACATACAAAAATACGATGTAGTAATGATAACTTTTTAGGGGCAGATGACCTCGTAGTTCCGCCCCTTAAATAACAATAACTAATGATAACTGTCTCATGTTAACATCTGAGGTTCCGACTGGCGACTGAACACCTGCACCTGCACACTACAGCAGGGGGCCGTGGCACGCCACAAGCCCGGCCAAGGCCACTAGAGCAGCGTTTCTTAAAGCCGCCGCTCACCGTTCTTACTTTATATGAAAGACCCTGTAGACATTTATTTAACAGCCTGACTGTAAGGAAACTGATGATGATCCCTTGACGATCGAAACTGGTCATCCATGTGCATTTATTAATCTCGTGTAATTTTTTTCAGGATTATTGAATATCCTACAACAATTGGGTACAATCGTGTTGACCGACTGAAAAACATCAAATTTTCTTTTTTTTTGTGTGTGTAATTCTTGCCATGGGTTTTTCAACTGATAAGCCTTCGTGGAATGCTGTACTGTGGAAAGTGTTATCAAGGTAAATTACTCACCCTAAATAGCTTGAATAATACATAAACTGATATGATTTTGGTCATCAATTTATGAGCTTCTTCGTCAGTGAATCAGTAGATGAGTGCCCATTTCATGGCCCAAAGATTGCGAGTTTGATCCGCAGCTGAAGAAGTTGAATTCTCACAAGACAGAGAGAATTCGTGGCACTCAGAGTTGTACGTTGTCGAGTCGTGAAGGACTTATCAAACTCAGCCTCAGAACCCCCAATAGAGTTTCAGATGGCAGTACAAAACAGGTCGACGAAATTGTGGAGTATATTGCTTAAATACCTTCAGCTAGCGATATCTTCAACAGGTAACCGAGGCCACATATTTATTGTTATTATTTTCAATGTATGTACTCAACACCGAAGATGTTCTCCATAATTGAAGGGAAAGGAGAACGTCAGGTAATACATAAATACATAAATAAGTAAATAAATAAATAAATAAATAAATAAAAAATACATAAATAAGTAAATAAATACATAAATGTTAAATAAAAATAAATAAAAAAATAATTAAATAAAATGGCAAGCATTCTCGAAAATAAAGATATATCACAGCGAGTGCTCTTCTTTTGCGACAACGCAGGTGGTTCATTCAAGGGAGGAATTAACGGTCCCACTTCATAAATTGCGGATGAAACAATTGGAGGTCGCCTCAGTAGCGTAGCGGTCAGCATGGTTATCTGCCGCCCCGGAGGTCCTGGGTTCGATTCCCGGCTCTGCCATGAAATTTGCAAAGTGGTATGAGGACTGGAACGGGGTCTACTCAGCCTCGGGTGGTCCAAATGAGTAGAGGGGGTTTGATTCCCACCTCAGACCTCCACGAAGTGGTTTTCCGTGGATTCCCACTTCATCTTTGGGCAAATGCCGGGATGGTTCCTACTATAAGGCCATGGCCGCCTCTTTCCCTCTTCCTTGCCTATCCATCGTAACCTTCCAATCCCTTCCCTCATGAAGCCCCTGTTCGCTTTCCAGGTGAGACCGCCTAGGCGAGGTGCTGATCACACCTCACCAGTTGTATCCATTCCGACCAGATGTTCCCAGCTCTAGGACACTGCCTGAAAAAGGCGGTAGGGGTGAGTTCCCTCGCTGAGTCCGTGGGAGCCACCACCCTGGAGGGTAAACTCGATTAAAAAAGAACAAAACAAGAAAAGATACGAGCCTTACAGTAGTCGCATATGATGTGTAACATCTGACATGTTATCCAACATGTATACTACACAGCTTGGACATTCTTAAGATGTTAATTTACGCTCCGGTTTCATACTGGTACTATGATGAATGTATAGATTGAATTGGAGATATGCTACTGTCAAACTTGTGGCGCAGCGGTCAAGCTGTTAGTCTCTCACGAAGGTAGACCGCGTTCGATTTCCGGTCAATACATGTGAGATTTTCGAATTGAAATGCCATGTCCTGTGGTTCGCATTCCACGTAAAAGGGAGGTACCGTGGATCATGATCGTGAGATTAACGGTCACACAAAACCACAAGCTTCCTTCCTTCCTTTTAAATGAATAATTCATAATAACAAAGTGACACACAACGTCGACTGTACTCTGAAATACTGTGTGCACACTCCTCAGTAACTATAACATTCATTATTCTCAAGGCTCTCATACAATTCGTCGTAAACAATCAAAACATGGCTTCCTACAATCATGAAAGGACCTAGTCTCACAAATGATGAAAAACAGCTCTTATTCCACTCATATAACAACATTCTGTTATGCATTTAATATTTGATTACTCACCCACAGTGTGATAATAATGCCGCTTACTTAAATGTCATTTGTCGTCTTTATTTTATCATACACTCAACAACATTAGTCTCAAGTTTTCACTTCCTACCCCATGTGATATTCAACCTTGAACGTGAAGCTTCATGAACTGCTCAATGACAAATGAAAGTCGGTGAAACATTTGCCACTGTGCTCGTCAAACCAGTGCCTGCTAAATGCACTGCCTACTGTATTACCATAACATTCTCGCGCTACAGAGCACACACTGCCCTGTTTCCAATACACACATTTTCAATTGTACAAAAATCAAGCTCTTATTCCACTCATATAACAACATTCTGTTATGCATTTAATATTTGATTACTCACCCACAGTTTGACAATAATGCCGCTTACTTAAATGGCATTTGTCGTCTTTATTTTATCATACACTTAACAACATTAGTCTCAAGTTTTCACTTCCTACCCCATGTGATATTCAACCTTGAACGTGAAGCTTCATGAACTGCTCAATGACAAATGAAAGTCGGTGAAACATTTGCCACTGTGCTCGTCAAACCAGTGCCTGCTAAATGCACTGCCTACTGTATTACCATAACATTCTCGCGCTACAGAGCACACACTGCCCTGTTTCCAATACACACATTTTCAATTGTACAAAAATCACGCTGCCTTTGCATGGTACCACTGCCAGATAGTACACTTCCGTTTGATCGATCGAGCGGGCAGTGCATACTTCCGGTGTCCACCACTGCCAGCTAGTACACTTCCGTTTGATCGATCGAGCGGGCAGTGCATACTTCCGGTGTCCACCACTGCCAGCTAGTACACTTCCGTTTGATCGATCGAGCGGGCAGTGCATACTTCCGTTGTCCACCACTGCCAGCAAGTACACTTCCGTTTGATCGATCGAGCGAGCAGTGCTTACTTCCGTTTGATCCACCACTGCCAGCTCGTTCGTTCCGATCCTCTTCAGTCCCCAATTTTCAAAATCACTCCCACAAAACTATGCAGTAACGAGCGGAAAGATGTTACACATCAAAGAAACACAATTGGAACGTATTGTTCTCATAATAGTCATAATCATTAACGGGCATTTAAAAACCCGTATACACTTTAAACTTTAGCAAAAATACATGCCAAATGTAAGATTTGAACTAATGGCGCAGTGAGGAGAAATTTTCTTATTCCATAACATTAACAGCTGACAGCTTTCAAAACACGTTTGTACAGCGCGTTTAGCTAGGGTTGTGCAGGTCACTCTTTATTTGATGATAGACGGTGTTATATCTTGATAGATTTGACATGTATGTTATTCATGTCAAGATTCTGCTAAACCAATTATCTGCTGTAATTCAGAAATACAGAAATTACCAAGAATAAACATTATGGTGGCCATTTAGTTGCAATGTTACGCATGCACATCGGCTCAGCTTTGACCACAGATTACCTAATACTACAGATGGCCAACAGCCATGCTAATTCTTGGTACCTAAGACTTCAGCGCTGTCTGGTGGTTGACTGATGTACTAGCAACATGTCGACCGGTAGCGCCACCTATGAGCAGATCTCGTTAACACTAACCCTCCCGCCCCCTCCCCTCCACCCTGCCCCTTCCCCTCGTTCCGCTAAATATTCCCGTCCTAAATGCTCTGCCCACTTCAATGTTCCGAAAATCACAATCTCCCAATACTTATGGCACGTTTTTAAGTGTGGAGATAATAATATGATCTACAAGAAATAAATCACATTCAAAATACCAATAACAGAAAAAATTAATAAAAATAATAACAAAGTGGGAAATTGTGAATTCCAGAACATTGAAATGAACAATCACAGCATTTAGAACATAACCTCATCACTAATATACATGTTTAAATTTCTTTCAGTTGCAATTGGAACATATTGCATTGGTGACAAAAATTAGGCTACTACAATGCCTGCAGCATATTATTACTCAGCTTAAACAAGATGTTCAGTAAAGAACATATAGACTACTTTCTCCTAAATGCATGGGTATTGTTATAACTCTTTGTCCTTTTCAAGGAGTATAATTGAATGTTGGATGTAGTAGCTTGTTGAAATACAACGTGCTATAGGGATATTAAACATGAATATGAGGAGCCCTTTGCTAGTGCTACCTCTGTAAAAAAAAATCATTCAATTCGGTTTCACCGTGTTTGAATTGATATGGGGAATGGATTTACACATACTTGGCCACCATCTGCAAACTATTGGACAGATGATCTTGCAGTTTGGTCAGGATATGCTTTCCACATAAAGATATGTTGTTGCAAAATTTGGTAGAGACTAGATTATTAGGTTGGTCGTATTTACATTTTAGCTTTTAACATTTGGGTGGCCGCGATTACGTTTCCGTCAAGATGGCGGTGATATAAAACATGACACTGAGGTGCCCTTTGCTAGTGTTACCTCTGTACCAAATTTCGTTCCATTCGGTTTCACCGTGTTCGAATTGATAGGGGAAATCGATTTTCAAACAAAGATGGCCGCCATCCGCAAAATATTAGGCTAATGACCTATTATTTTGGTCAAAGGATGCTCCCTCCATAAAGGTATGTTGTTGCAAAATTTGGTAGAGATCGGATGATTAGGTTAATCGTAATTTGATTTAAGCTTTGAACATTTGCGTGGCCGCCATTACGTTTCCGTCAAGATGGCGGCGATATAAACATGACACTGAGGTGCCCTTTGCTACTGCTACCTCTGTACCAAATTTCGTTCCATTCGGTTTCACCGTGTTCGAATTAATAGGGGGAATCGATTCTGACACAAAGATGGCCGCCATCCGCAAACTATTAGTCTAATAACCTATTAATATGGTCAAAGGATGCTTCCTCCATAAAGGTATGTTGTTGCAAAATTTAGTAGAGATCGGATGATTAGGTTAGTCGTAATTTGATTTAAGCTTTGAACATTTGTGTGGCCGCCATTACGTTTCTGTCAATATGGCGGCAATATAAAAATGACACTGAGGTGCCCTTTGCTAGAGCTACCTCTGTACCAAATTTTGTTCTATTCGGTTTCACCGTGTTTGAATTGATAGGGGGAATCGATTTTGACACAAAGATGGCCGCCATCCGCAAACTATTACTCTAATAACCTATTAATATGGTCAAAGGATGCTTCCTCCATAAAGGTATGTTGTTGCAAAATTTAGTAGAGATCGGATGATTAGGTTAGTCGTAATTTGATTCAAGCTTTGAACATTTGTGTGGCCGCCATTACGTTTCCGTCAAGATGGCGGCGATATAAAATATGACACTGAGGAGCCCTCTGCTAGTACTACCTCTGTACCAAATTTCGTTCCATTCGGTTTCACCGTGTTCGAATTATTAGGGGGATTCGATTTTCACACAAAGATGGCCGCCATCCGCAAACTATTAGACTAATGACCTCTTAATTTGGTCAAGGAATGCTTCCTCCATAAAGGTATGTTGTTGCAAAATTTGGTAGAGATCGGATGATTAGGTTATTCGTAATTTGATTTAAGCTTTGAACATTTGTGTGGCCGCCATTACGTTTCCGTCAAGATGGCGGCGATATAAAATATGACACTGAGGAGCCCCCTGCTAGTAATACCTCTGTACCAAATTTCGTTCCATTCGGTTTCACCGTGTTCAAATTAATAGGGGGAATCGTTTTTCACACAAAGATGGCCGCCATCCGCGAACTATTAGGCTGATGACCTACTAATATAGTCAAAGGATGCTCCCCTCATAAAGGTATGTTGTTGCAAAATTTGGTAGAGATCGGATGATTAGTTTAGTCGTAATTTGATTTAAGCTTTGAACATTTGTGTGGCCGCCATTACGTTTCAGTCAAGATGGCGGCGATATAAAACATGACACTGAGGTGTCCTTTGCTAGTGCTACCTTTGTACCAAATTTCGTTCAATTCGCGTTTACCGCGTTCGAATTGATAGGGGGGGGGGGCAGACATTCAGAGTCCACACACTCACACACACACACACACACACACACACAGACTCACACGCATACACACACACAGACAGACACACTTTTTTCGCCCTGTGTTGATCTCATAAGTCTACTTTCATTTTTTGCAAAAATTGAAAGTAGGCTAAAAATGGCCCAATTAGGCCTATAATCAATTAGTTATTAGAAAAAACTACAAAGGAAAAGTACTGGGAAGGGAGAAAATTCATATTTTAAAATGCTTGATGCTGTTAGCAATAACAGTAAAATTTTAAGAGAGAATGCTAAGGAATCAATTGGTGTAACCAGATCCTTATCACACTAAAATTGTTAGTGTAATTAGTGCCAAATACATTAGGGGACAGAAAAAGAATTGGTTATCACAAAATTTCTATACAGTAGTTCATTTCATATGCCCTTTAAAATATATCCAGTTAAAAATTTTGAAGGGTGAAATGCAGTAAGTAGGCTACATCAAAAATTAACATCGCACACTAATACAGTACAGTACAGTACAGGGGAAAGGAGAAATAGGACTGTCAATGAAAAACAAGAAAAACACTAAATACTGCTAGAATTCATCATGTTTTATTTAAAAAGTTGTCAATGAAGAGAAGATAACAGCAAGAGCCAAGATCAAACTTAGCAAAAATACAGTAATCAAATCTGGTCCTCCTAAAAGTATGTGTTGAGGCATGTTCCTTTCTTCTTTCTTGCCAAAGTATAACAGTAGGGACCAGCACATAATAATGGACCTAGTTCCTCCTTGATGTAATGGCTGACACCGATGAACCGCAAATTCCTACAACACATACCAGTTTGTATGTTGAAACAGTAAACGTAATAAATGTGTAACTTAATGCTTGAAACGGGGAACTTGAATTTGCTGACATGTGTATGTTTGCACCTACTGAAAGTTATCTACATTTTAAAAGAATCATTGTGTTTTTGATATTAATTCATTTAGGGCTTTCGATAACATATTCATTTAGCCCCATGTATTTGGAAGTGTGTATGATTTGTTGATGATGATATTTGTTGTTTTAACGAGCCTAACATCTTGGTTATCGGCCCCTAATGGTTTGGGTGATCGTGAAGATGAAAATCAAATGTAAACTATAACTGAAACTAACTACAAACTTATATAGGCTACTAGAAGAAGAAATGGAAAACAAAAGGAGAATAAGGCAAACAAAGGACAGGAGGAAAAGTAATGCCCTCAAACCCTCGAAGAATTAGGATCGAGAGACTTGGAAGGAAGGAGAGCCACGAAAGGCCCCAGAGGCAATGGAAAAAAGGGGAAAAACCGGACCCAGCTCAGGAATCCCTCGGGGTCGCCATCTCCTGAACTCACCAGCCGTGAGCCCCTGAGGGTGTAGCAATATCCAGGGCTCACCAAAGGTGGTGGGGCTACATATACCCTGCCCCTTGAGGGCCTTGAGCAGAAGGCAGGAGATAACAAGAAAAGAAAAAGAAGGCTGACCCCTCGCAGGAGGAGGGCATCAGAAAAGATGAGACAAGGGCCAATTAAGGCGGGAAAGGAATAGACTCCCTAGGCCTTGGATACCCTAATACCGTCGGGGTCGGAAGAGAACAAGAGTTGACCAAGTGAAGTTGACAGGAAAGAAGACAGAGAGGAGCACGGCACAAGTAAGAGGAAGCAATGCGGGACTCAGCTGGGGCCCCGTGGTCGCCAACCCACGTCCCACTAGATGTGAGCCCCTGGGGGAGTGTATGATTTGTATGATAATCTATGTTATTGTGGTATCTGTAGTAGTGTGTATACTTCCTGTAATTCAGGTGAGGACTGGAAAGGAGGTAGTCGTAGCCTTAAGTTGGGAACCATCCCAGCGTTAGCCTGGAGTGGAAGTGGGGAAACCTTGGAAAACCACTTCTTGGATGGCCGAGGTGAGAATCGAACCTACCTCTTCTCAGTTCTGCCTCACAAAGATGAGTGTGCGCCGTTCCAACAGTCAGAACAGAATTAAATTACTTAATCAAGCATGGAAACTAGCCCAGGACCTCAGGAGTGGCAGCAACCACACCACAAGGTGGTCTTATTACAGAATCAAATGATGAAAAAATCCCTCCATGTAAGCTTAGACATTGGCATCCTACGTGTTGAAAAATATTGTACATAACGTGTGGGAATAAAATACTACCTATAGGTATATCAACCATTACATTGGCATACAATAAATCAATTATATTTGTCTTGTATCTATCTCACTGTTACAGAATATCATCGACAGAACCTAAGACTTATTAACTTACCAAGAGTATAAAATAAAAATTGGCAGGTAAGGGTGGGGTTATCGGGCCAATGGTTCCATGGTTTTATTAGATTTTCACGTTGGACTTGGTTCCACAGGACAAGAACACAATGTATATAGTTACACATTGGTAAGACTATAATATGATCCTAGGCCATTAAACCTATTAGATCATGGGGGTGAATGTTAAGTTTTAATAACCTGTAATTACAGTCCTACATCAGTATTGCCATTACTACCAATTCGACCAACTGAACACCCAGCCCAAACAATGCATTCCTACCATAACATAAACCGTACAGCTTATTTTCCTGTGTATCTACAAAAATAAATACAAAGTGCCCATAGCATGAATATGGAAGGAAACACATCTACACATTTGTTTGTTCTTGGCTTATTAGACGAGGACAGGTGCATTTGAATGGTATTTGGGTCGCAGAACATTACACGAGTCGACTACTTTAGCACCATGACTTAGCAAAAGTATATTCACGTTGGACTTCGTTCCACAGGACAAGAACACATTAACTTAATGTATATAGTTACACATTGGTAAGACTATATGATCCTAGGCCATTAAACCTATTAGACCATGGGGGTGAATGTTAAGTATTAATAACCTGTAATTACAGTCCTACATCAGTATTGCCATTACTACCAATTCGACCAACTGAACACCCAGCCCAAACACTGCATTCCTGCCATAACATAAACCGTACAGCTTATTTTCCTGTGTATCAACAAAATTAAATACAAAGTGCCCATAGCATGAATATGCAAGGAAACACATCTACACATTTGTTTGTTCTTGGCTTATTAGAGGAGGACAGGTGCATTTGAATGGTATTTGGGTCGCAGAACATTACACGAGTCGACTACTTTAGCACCATGACTTAGCAAAAGTATATTCACGTTGGACTTCGTTCCACAGGACAAGAACACATTAACTTAATGTATATAGTTACACATTGGTAAGACTATATGATCCTAGGCCATTAAACCTATTAGACCATGGGGGTGAATGTTAAGTATTAATAACCTGTAATTACAGTCCTACATCAGTATTGCCATTACTACCAATTCGACCAACTGAACACCCAGCTCAAACACTGCATTCCTACCATAACATAAACCGTACAGCTTATTTTCCTGTGTATCAACAAAAATAAATACAAAGTGCCCATAGCATGAATATGCAAGGAAACACATCTACACATTTGTTTGTTCTTGGCTTATTAGAGGAGGACAGGTGCATTTGAATGGTATTTGGGTCGCAGAACATTACACGAGTCGACTACTTTAGCACCATGACTTAGCAAAAGTATATTCACGTTGGACTTCGTTCCACAGGACAAGAACACATTAACTTGATGTATATAGTTACACATTGGTAAGACTATATGATCCTAGGCCATTAAACCTATTAGACCATGGGGGTGAATGTTAAGTATTAATAACCTGTAATTACAGTCCTACATCAGTATTGCCATTACTACCAATTCGACCAACTGAACACCCAGCCCAAACACTGCATTCCTACCATAACATAAACCGTACAGCTTATTTTCCTGTGTATCAACAAAAATAAATACAAAGTGCCCATAGCATGAATATGCAAGGAAACACATCTACACATTTGTTTGTTCTTGGCTTATTAGAGGAGGACAGGTGCATTTGAATGGTATTTGGGTCGCAGAACATTACACGAGTCGACTACTTTAGCACCATGACTTAGCAAAAGTATATTCACGTTGGACTTTGTTCCACAGGACAAGAACACATTAACTTGATGTATATAGTTACACATTGGTAAGACTATATGATCCTAGGCCATTAAACCTATTAGACCATGGGGGTGAATGTTAAGTATTAATAACCTGTAATTACAGTCCTACATCAGTATTGCCATTACTACCAATTCGACCAACTGAACACCCAGCCCAAACACTGCATTCCTACCATAACATAAACCGTACAGCTTATTTTCCTGTGTATCAACAAAAATAAATACAAAGTGCCCATAGCATGAATATGCAAGGAAACACATCTACACATTTGTTTGTTATTGGCTTATTAGAGGAGGACAGGTGCATTTGAATGGTATTTGGGTCGCAGAACATTACACGAGTCGACTACTTTAGCACCATGACTTAGCAAAAGTATATTCACGTTGGACTTCGTTCCACAGGACAAGAACACATTAACTTGATGTATATAGTTACACATTGGTAAGACTATATGATCCTAGGCCATTAAACCTATTAGACCATGGGGGTGAATGTTAAGTATTAATAACCTGTAATTACAGTCCTACATCAGTATTGCCATTACTACCAATTCGACCAACTGAACACCCAGCCCAAACACTGCATTCCTACCATAACATAAACCGTACAGCTTATTTTCCTGTGTATCAACAAAAATAAATACAAAGTGCCCATAGCATGAATATGCAAGGAAACACATCTACACATTTGTTTGTTCTTGGCTTATTAGAGGAGGACAGGTGCATTTGAATGGTATTTGGGTCGCAGAACATTACACGAGTCGACTACTTTAGCACCATGACTTAGCAAAAGTATATTCATGTTGGACTTCGTTCCACAGGACAAGAACACATTAACTTGATGTATATAGTTACACATTGGTAAGACTATATGATCCTAGGCCATTAAACCTATTAGACCATGGGGGTGAATGTTAAGTATTAATAACCTGTAATTACAGTCCTACATCAGTATTGCCATTACTACCAATTCGACCAACTGAACACCCAGCCCAAACACTGCATTCCTACCATAACATAAACCGTACAGCTTATTTTCCTGTGTATCAACAAAAATAAATACAAAGTGCCCATAGCATGAATATGCAAGGAAACACATCTACACATTTGTTTGTTATTGGCTTATTAGAGGAGGACAGGTGCATTTGAATGGTATTTGGGTCGTAGAACATTACACGAGTCGACTACTTTAGCACCATGACTTAGCAAAAGTATATTCACGTTGGCCTTCGTTCCACAGGACAAGAACACATTAACTTAATGTATATAGTTACACATTGGTAAGACTATATGATCCTAGGCCATTAAACCTATTAGACCATGGGGGTTGGGTAGATTATTGGCTGAGGAATAACCTAACCACCAAGGGAAGATGATAAAGAAAAGGAGATGGGTTTCGGACAGGAGAAAAAGGATAGAAAGTTAGGAGGAGGGTCCCACAAAAGTTATGAATTTAACTTTAAATGCACTTTGAGGCGGTTGCCACTGCAAATCCGTTCTCTGATACCTAAAGTGGGTAAGGACCTGGTCGAAGCTAAGGGAACCGCATCTAGGACTTGGGCGGTTTGCAAGAGAATGGCTTTAGCGTATTCCCTCTCAAGCAAGCATATGCGTACTATGGGGAAGGGTGATGGTCTGGCAAGACAGATAGTAACAGACTTATTGTAGATCTGTTCAAAGGAATTCTTTTTTTGACCAAGTAATTCGAAGAATGCCAATAATTTGCATCGATTTTGATATTTCCAGTTTTCGAAGTTGTGGAGTTCCTAAAAAGCGACCAAGTGCTTCCAAGAAGGATTGTGATAAAAAATTATTATACCTTGGGGAGTAATTTTGGTAAGTGAACCAATAGTTGCATTTGGAAATGGCTAAGCTTTTACTCAGCAAGGAGCCGGCTAAAAGTTTAGACAAAGAGAAACACTTATTTTTTGGAAAACCAACCATAAGTTTTCGGAGAGGATCTCCACAAGCAGGTAGCTGGCGTGGCGAGCTGTACTTGCCTTACTGGCCAGTTAGAATTAGCTATTAAAGCTAAGAGAAACTTTAACGAGATTACCACTAAGAGTTCTTGCTCAAATGCAACGAGTGGTGAAAGCCCTATCAATAGATTTAATGGCATTGAGTAGGAAGAGCCAAGGAAGACAGGATCTTGCCTAACAGTTGTATTAGAGAAATGAGGAGTCGAAAAGGAAAGTTTGAATTTATATAACAATGCAAAAAAGTCTAATAAATTTGACAAGTATATAGTTTCAATTTTTAGTAACAATTTGGGGTCGCAGACCTAACATTTAAAGTTTGCTCCAGGCAATTAGCAATTTATTAGGTTTCAAACCTTTATAAAATCCTAGCAAGGATTTAAAATAGCGAAGATAAAAATTCAAAATTTAAAGACAATTAAGGTGATTAAAATTTAACAATAAAATGGAGTACAAGGTGTGTACTATATGAAATTTCTGAGAAAACATTCTAGAGAAAGTAACCACTTCGAAAATAACAATAAGAAAAACATGAAGAATAAGATAGAAGTTCCTATAACTTCTTATATTTGTGCAGAATTACTTTTATTATAATTATACAAAAGAGGGCAGGCCACTTACTGTGAAACCTGAAGAGAAAGTCAAAAGGAAGGTTCTAGACTTCCTATGTTTAATTGGGAATCACGAGACTAATGGGGCAAGTTTCCCTTTCGTGAAACCTAGAAATAACTCACTCCTGAGTTGAAAAAATTGTATTCCCTGATTATAAGGGAGAAACAATGTAAGCTTGAACCGTGTATAAAACACGTGGTTATGCAGAAATTAATTAATGAGATATAAGCAAAGGTGGGAGGGCACGTCTTTAGAGTGACACCTCATTGCAATAGACCTTAAAGTAACAATTTTATTAACATGGTTTGTTAGTAGAAGGTTTAGGAAAGATCAATTGGGATTTACGATAAATGTTCATGGCCTTATTTATGGTAATCGGACGATCGCGACGCGGTAGAAATGTTGAACGAGCACTAGTTCTCACTATAGTTTGTTGAACGGATGAAAAGTTCACTGTAGTAACACGAAAGTTTATGGGAAAGAAAGTTATTGCAATGATGAAAAATAACTGGTTGCACTAGGTAGGCGAGAGTCTATTGCTTGAGAAAGTTGTGAATTACAATTAAATGCACCATAGAACATTCCAACGGTGGAAGAAAATTTAGCTATTGACCTTTAATTCAGAAGGAAGATTCTTCAATTTTCAATAGTATTCTCACAAGTGAGTGAATAGTACATGACGGCAAGACTTGTAGATAGAGTACAGAATCTGGAAGGTTCCAGAACAATCCTAATAGAAGAATGGGGCCAAAGTTAATCCAGCGGTGGAACGAGCTTAATATTTTATGGACAGCGGGTATTAGAAAATATCCCACGTTGTGAGAAGATCTCTCATTTAAATAGCTTAAGAAAAGCTACTTTCTATTAAGGTTGGCTTAGACATACAAAAGCCCAACATGGCAAATCCCGCGAAGAATGATTACCGCCCCAAATAAGTAATCTCACGCTGTCTATAAAATGATCAATAAAGGCATGTAGATAATAAAACTGACGAAGATGAGGTTAAAACCGTAAGTTGTACTTATCTTGGTTGCATGTCGAAGGTGAAGTTCCCTTTGACGAATACTTAATGTGCCAACATGGCGTAGAATGTAGAGAGTGCCTCTTGGTTTGAGGAGACTGGCTCTAGTTGAGCCTTGACTGACCGAGTCAACTGCCGACTTACAAGTGAGACCCACTCAGCGAAGCGCGGAGGGTCCAAGGAAGGGAAAAGAGTGGGGGTAGGAGACAAAAGGAATACATATAAGCATGACCAATATTGTAAACTTAAATTCTCTTGAGGAAATGGTCTTCAAAGAGTTGATAGCAGGCGATACTAGCACAGCCTGGTGGGTGAAAGAGTAGACGAAGTTCTCTTGATCACGGAGATAATAGCTGGCGATGGCAACGAGAACTGGTGGCCAGATGGATAAGGAAGTCCTCTTGCACCAGGAAGAATTGAGGAGCTTCTGAGATTCGCTGCTAGATGACGCTAGGTGGATCATGGAAGATATATATCTAGAACAGACTCACAATGATATAAGAGACATGACCAACAAAGAGAAAATAGAAGATCACTGTTGGTGTTTGATAAAAAAGGAAGAAATGAACAAGAAAAGAGCATTAAACTTTATATTCTCTCGTACCGTGTATTCCAAGAATACACAAGGGGTGAATGTTAAGTATTAATAACCTGTAATTACAGTCCTACATCAGTATTGCCATTACTACCAATTCGACCAACTGAACACCCAGCCCAAAAACTGCATTCCTACCATAACATAAACCGTACAGCTTATTTTCCTGTGTATCTACAAAAATAAATACAAAGTGCCCATAGCATGAATATGCAAGGAAACACACCTACACATTTCTTTGTTCTTGGCTTATTAGAGGAGGACAGGTGCATTTGAATAGTATTTGGGTCGCAGAACATTACACGAGTCGACTACTTTAGCACCATGACTTAGCAAAAGTATATTCACGTTGGACCGTTCCACAGGACAAGAACACATTAACTTAATGTATATAGTTACACATTGGTAAGACTATATGATCCTAGGCCATTAAACCTATTAGACCATGGGGGTGAATGTTAAGTTTTAATAACCTGTAATTACAGTCCTACATCAGTATTGCCATTACTACCAATTCGACCAACTGAATACCCAGCCCAAACACTACATTCCTACCATAACATAAACCGTACAGCTTATTTTCCTGTGTATCTACAAAAATAAATACAAAGTGCCCATAGCATGAATATGCAAGGAAACACATCTACACATTTGTTTGTTCTTGGCTTATTAGAGGAGGACAGGTGCATTTGAATGGTATTTGGGTCGCAGAACATTACACGAGTCGACTACTTTAGCACCATGACTTAGCAAAAGTATATTCACGTTGGACTTCGTTCCACAGGACAAGAACACATTAACTTAACGTATATAGTTACACATTGGTAATACTATATGATCCTATGTCATTAAACCTATTAGACCATGGGGGTGAATGTTAAGTTTTAATAACCTGTAATTACAGTCCTACATCAGTATTGCCATTACTACCAATTCGACCAACTGAACACCCAGCCCAAACACTGCATTCCTACCATAACATAAACCGTACAGCTTATTTTCCTGTGTATCTACAAAAATAAATACAAAGTGCCTATAGCATGAATATGCAAGGAAACACATCTACACATTTGTTTGTTCTTGGCTTATTAGACGAGGACAGGTGCATTTGAATGGTATTTGGGTCGCAGAACATTACAGTTCTACATTAGTAATGGCATTACTACCTATTCTACCAATTGAATAGGTACTTTCCACAGCACCATTAGCTAACATGTACAAGAACTGATCTTTTTTGAATACGGTACCAATAATAATTTGAAATTCAAGGAAGGGGAACATATTAAAGCTTCGACACGTTGTCAAGAATCATGACATTTTTAATCTACCGCAATGTAAAATGAATTATTAACACACCTCAAGAACTTGAGTACACATATGCAATAGGCTCATGGTACTGGACGTATCTCTGCAAGATGTAATCAAGTTGAAAATATTACGGAAACATAGACTCTTACCTGGTCATTTCTAAGGAGAGTAGGCCTAATTGCCACATTCCTCTGCTATTTCGAGAACAGCGATTTACGATTTGTTTGTTCCCAGAATTTGGTAGGCCTACCTGTGGGATAAATAATAGTGAAAGTTAATTAATATGTCAAGTGGAATGTCACCTGTACACTGCGTCTAATATAAATTCAAAACTAGGCTACGGTATATTTTGCACACGCAGAAACACGTTTTTACTTAAATTCTTAAAATAAGCGTACTTACTTGGCGTAGCAGAAGAAGAACTGTTCACTTCTCATTACCACGAAGACAATTTGATATAAGGAAGATGAGATAGAACACAACATTAGCTTATTTGTATACGGCCAATATTATTACATATAACACATAAATAGAGCCGCCATGGCATGGTCAGTGCCGCCAACCCAGTAGAAATAATGTTTATTTAATGATAAGTGCCGTAATTGTCGTCTGTGAGCAAGATAATTGCAAGGAAATGTCAATTAGGAATTATGTGTATATTTATTGACTAAATATAGTGATATGTTTGCAATTTAATTACAACGTTGTATCATGCATATGTTGGCAACACGATATACACGACATACAGCGCTCCATACGACTGGCACGTGCTACTACACCGATGGTGCCAAATGATCCCTATCTGGTTGACACCCCCTGGCTTGGACCGAGTGAACGTTGGATCTTTGATAGAGCGTTTCAACGAAATCTAACCTGCAAATTTAGCTTCACACAAGTTTAATTAGTGGAAGGTTCTTTTACATGCCATAAATATATGACATGTCGAGTAACATTCCCTTACGACGGCTACTTCTAAGCGTCCTGTTTTATTCGGAAATGAGTGTATTTTGCCAGTAACCCAGCCGTTGTACAAACGTAATAATATCTTGGGAGGAAACATTGTGAACAATCTTAATTTCGAACGTTATGCGAATTGCAAGTTGGAAGTACTAATAATGTGACACTTTGCTTATGTTAATTTATCTCAAGATGTGTGTTTGCGAAGTGCGCTGAATGCTAAGAAGGTAGCGCTCTCTCAATGCCCAAGCCGTGACTCGAATCTTTAATTAGCGGTTCGTTGTAATACTCCCAACTCCTCTGAAACTGTCGATGTTTACCCCAAAGAAGTGGAAGTATGACTCAATCCTGCCAATGAGGTAATTAACAGAACCAATAACCCTAGAAATGACGTTGCAAAATAGCCCCCCTTAAAGCGGTCATTAGCAGGGATGCCAATCTTTTGATATTCAAGAGCAAGCGTACGCAAACCACTGTCTTGTATCGACTGGCATTCTCTGGTGTCCAGCGTTATACAGATCTAACAATATGCAAGCGGCTTCGGTGGTGTAGTAGGTAGAATGCAGAGCTCCTATGCCCAAGATAACGGGTTCATACCCAGCCGAAGTCGTCGGTTTTTTAAGAGAGTTAAAAATCCCTCAATATGCCTTCCTTCGGATGGTAACTAAAGCTGGCGGGCCCATGTCATACATTTATGGCATCTAAAAGAACCTTCCACTAACTACAATTGTGTGAAGCTAAATTTGTAAGTACGATTTGATTAACACTCTTTAAGTTCCAACGTTCGTCGCCATTGCCGGTTGCGGTGGCATCTAGTAGCCAAGTTCACAGCTAGGTGTCATTGACGGTAGCATTTGATAGCAAAAGTAGGAACTACTTGTAATTGATCGTCTGCAGTCCTTACGTGAATTACGGATAACACACACTAATACACCCATCGCAATTAACACCGGTTATCAGACATATTCTACACACACCCAAATCACACGGAGCTACATGACCACGTTGTTGCAGCCCTTAAACTGAGGAACCAATCAAACAATATGTAGAAATGTAATTTCAAGTGCAGAGTGAAAGAAAATCCCGTGATCATATATTCACCAACGTACATACACTTTCATTTGGGACTGTTTTGCCTTTTAGCGTCTAGTCTGCAAACCTCGGTTTGTGAACATGTCACCTCCATGATCTCCTATTCGCAGTTAACAATGAGGCTTCCTCTGTTTCTGCACCTCTCACTTTGAAATCATTCATGGTGTAGTCACGACCTAGATCGTGAACCATGGGTATCGGCTGACTGGCCTAGTAAGTCATCCTGACAGTCGGAATAACATATATTATGGAATAGAAGTGGGTATCTTGGACACAGTCTGAGTAGTGGCCCTCTTCGTGCTCAGGCGACTAGGATTACCCAACTAAATGTTTGTTCCACGAGGTAAAACTCAGGAGCCCTGTGTAAGTAACCTGCTTCGCTTGTACTTTCTAAACCTGCTAAAAAATGTCGTGAACATGCCTCGGACCTTTGGGAGTGATGGAGTCCCACTTCCATCTGTCAGATCAGGGACTCCTTGGAAACGATATTCACCAATAACCAATCAAATGATAATGCGAATTTTCTCCACGTATCATATTCCAAATACGAATTCTTTTATTTTATATAATTTTGAGTTGCACAATTATGGCTTTAATCTATGTAAATAAACGAAGCTTTCCCGTGAAAATTTTGATCATTTTGGCCCAAATGTTGTATTTATCCCGGATGACTAAGTATACCCTCAGTTTGATTTTTGACTGTTGTGGGTTAATGACAAAACTAGGTCTACTAGGGGACGTGGTGGCGTAGTGGTCAAGCCTCTCACCAAGGTGGACCAGGTTCGATTCCCGGCCAATGCATGTGAGATTTTCTAAGTGAAATGCCATGTCCTGTGGTTCGCATTCCACGTAAATAGGAGGTCCCGTGGTTCATGATCGTAAGATTAATGGTCACGTAAAACTGGAATATTTCTTCCTTTTCAAAACTCCTGGAGCGAATAGCAAGACATTTCATATTTAAGTAGAAGGCATTCCCAAAATAAATCTAGGCTACAAATTATTTATATTGTCCAAAGGGATAGGTGGTTAGGGGGATAGATATGCAAACCATAGTCAGCACTCACCAGAGCGCTATTTTCTTTTTAGCCCTGGAAGGTAAGTAAATAATATGTTTGGAGGTAAAGCCCAACACAGGAATGTCTGCCGCGACGCAGTTACGCACTTTAATTCTTTCCCACCTCCTCTGGCACACGTGACACGTCCTGACTCCCCAAGTCCCGATGTAGCTACATCGTTCATTCTCTGCTTTGACTTGGCCGCGATAACATAATGCTACGCTATGTGGACGAGACGAGAGCTTCGCTCACCCGCTCGTCATTGTGCAACGACTTGTCAACATTTCATATTGGCTCAGTAGTATCGAAGCAGTTTGCTCTTTACCTTGGTTTTCTCGGATGCTCTTTCTAGCCTAGTTGAAATCGCAGGTTTTGTGTGTGTTTAAATCCTTCGCTCTCGACTGAATACGTGCGTAATATCGATACACCAGTACACTTCTTGTTGTGTTCTTATAGTAGGCCACGGGTTTGAAAGACACTGACGAACAACGGTCGCAATGCCTCGGTGTTGTCCAAGTTAAAAACAAGAACATTACACAGTCAGGCGAGAGAAATAATATCTAATGTGCACAATTTCATGAAACAAGAAGCGGAAAGGGGTGTTGACATACCTTTAAATAAATTCGGCAAACGGGCAGTGGCGGCCATTGGAGTTCCTGAGCGTACAATTAGGGCGACAGTAAGTGAAAAAAAAAGAAAAGGTTTTAGAGCAGATGGAAGGCCTGTTTACAATTTTATCCACACCTGGTAAAGCAAGACCGCGAGCAGCCACCAAATCTTCAGCGGATAATTTACATCAAGAAGTAATACGACGATGTAGCCTATATATGATTTAGCTTTGCTTGAAATGAAAATTCCCATGCTTCGACTGTTACTTTCTAGGTTACAACAGGACATTAATTTTTCAGGCAGTAGAGAGAGTTTACGACGTCTTTTAAGCAAAATGGGACTCAAGTGGAGGAAGACACTGAATAACAGAACAGTTTTCACGGAGAGGCAGGATATTCGTCCTCAAAGAACGAAATGCATTATTGAGCACAAAATAAATACATTCCAGGTTTCCTATTCTTTGGGTTGGTCTATATTCATGTACCGTACTTTTCTTTATATTTTATTTTATTTTATTTCGCGTGATGTGCTAACTGATTAGTTTTCTTTAAGGCTTGTTTCTATTATGACAAGACATGTTAAAAAAAACACATTGCACACTGAAAGTGTTTTGCAACAACAATATTGATATAAAAACACGCTTATATTGAAGAAGTTTTTAGGGCAATAATTGATGAGTGAGTGATTAATGATCGATGGGTGGTGTCCTCTTTCAAATAATTTTAAAATATTATTGTTATTTGTTCTACGTCCCTTTTAGCTACTGCGGCTTTTTAGAGACGCCAGGGTGCCAGAATTTTGCCCCGAAGGGGATCTTAAATGTGCCAGTAAATCTACTGACATGTCTCCCTCGCATTTGCGCACCCTCAAATGCCAGCTGACTGCGCCAGGATTCGTTCCTGCAACCTTGGGCAGAGCAAGCGAGAACGTTGCCGCTGAGCCACGCAGCCAGCCAATTTTAAAATAACATAGAAAACAAACTACTGGACGTAGAATTGTGATTCATGTTCCTATATATTCAGAAAAATGCTGCCTTTCATCCTATTCATATGTAGAAACCGTATCCTGCCAAACTATACCCAACGGTGCGCGTGACATTTCGTATCGCGTTCGTAAGTGACGCGAGCGATGAGTCGAGCTAGAACAGTCCCGCTCCTCCCACTGTTCAGTAGCCACGCCTCTCCTGTCATGCCACGGCAGAGATCACTGTGTTGGGCTATAAGATGTAACTTTTCTTTTATTATTTTTCTTTCCTAGGAAATGGAACAAAATTTCAGAAAATGGGAAGCTACAATGCACAGAAAACTAACCATATTGTTAAAGATCCTCTGATTTGAGGGCTGAATCTAAGTATACTCAGACTAGTGATCTAGAACTGAGAGGCGGTGAATTTGATCCCTACCTCAGCCAACTTAGAAGCGGTTTTATGTGATGTCCTCACCACTACTCCAGGCAAAGGCCTCGGCCACCTGTTACCCAATACTAGCCTGAGTACAAGTACGCAAACTAGTACAACCATCACAATAACACAGATTATCAGACAGATTCCATACACACACATACCCAAAAGTGTATGGGGCTGAAATTACCACGATGGCTCAAAGTCCTTACATGAATCATCATCATCATCATCAGAAGCAGCAGCAGCAGCAGCAACTTGATTTTAGTACAAGACTCAAATTTCATAAATTGAAAACCTGAGATACATCTATGATTCGTTTAAGGTTCATCAATTAAGATCCTGTAATTCTGTGTTCTGCTGTAAAATCAATAATTTGTGGCTTGTTACTCTCTCAGAATCTCTCTCTATATAAATCAACTGCCGTGCATTAGTTTTACAATTTGTTTTCATTATGGCGGACGGTGCTTAGAATGGGAATAGGTAGGATTTTAAAATTAAATTAATTAAAATTAATTATGATCCTGTGATTCTATACATTCTTTATGTTGTTCTGCTGTAAAATCAATAATTTGTGGCTTGTTACTCTATATACATAAATTGCCGTGCATTTGTCTCTCAAAACTCGAAAACTGGATTTCACTGAAAATTTTACAATTTGTTTCCATTATGGTGGACAGTGTTTAGAATGTGAATAGGTAGGGTTTTAAATTTAAATTAATTTAAATTACTAAGCCACACCAATATTGAATCTAATAACTTGACGGACAGATGGTGACATAGTGCATCCACTTCAAAATCTTCTATGAGCAAAGAAATCATCCCATACTATAATCCCTTTGATCAATACATGCAATAAGATAATATTTAACGTAACAGAATCAGAATCATTCATATCTCTATGTACTGTATAATCCAATTACAGCGTATTAAAGTATGTCATAATAATATTACATTTCACGTTAATGTGGTTAGACTAACATCTCTAATGTGAGAACGTACTAATAACGGAGAGGATGTCAATTTTGTAAAGTTCTCAATGTAAGTTCGATAGATTTGAGTTGCTATGAAAACATTTCCGTGTCGTTTTACAGAGTTCATTACAATACCAAAATTCCGTGTCGTTGTACAGTGTACATTACAATGCCATGGAGAGTGACGAGCTGACATAGGTCGTCGAAGTCAGTCAAACGGGCGGTGAGCTACTTCACGTGCAAACCGCACTGATGACCAAGCGATGGATAGTGAAAATAGTCGTATTTGCATGTCTGATTTACGTTCGAGAGCAACTGAAAATAAACGACAAGCGAATAAATTCAGAATGCAACGAATTCATGTACATCAAACACAACGCCAGCGAGCGCGATACACTGAACATGACCGATTGCGCCGACGGGATGCTGCTGTAAACCTGGAACATCTGTTGACCGTATCAAAGGAGGAGCTCATTCGGCGTGTGTTTACGAACGTAGCGCAGAACTTCAAAACCATAATTGGCTGAGCGAACGAGCCCTACTGGCAGCGAAAATCAAAGCTCTCAACGAGTCAATTCAAAATTTCAATCCGGCTAGTTGTTTTCCTTCAAATCGGTTGACACAGTTATCAACCAGGATGACGTAGTCAACTATCCCACAGAATTTTTGAATTCGCTGGAATTACCTGGATTACCATCTCACCATTTGCAATTGAAAGTATGTTGAGTCATCATCATGTTGCGTAACATCAATCAACCTCGACTATGCAATGGAACGAGACTAGCAGTGAGAGAGCTGATGGACAACGTCATCGATGCGATGATTATCAATGGAAAGTACAAAGGAGAGGATGGTTTGATTCCACGCATCCCGATTATTCCAACGGACGCACATTCGATTTTAAACGGTTGCAATTCCCCGTGCCTCTGGCCTTCGCATTGACTATCAACAAGTCACAAGGCCAGTCGTTGGAACTTTGTGAAATTAACTTGGAGTGTCCGTGTTTCGCGCATGGACAACTGTATGCCACGTGTTCGCGTGTCGGAAAGCCGTCATCTTTGTTTATTTACGCGCCGGAAAACAAAACTAGAAGCGTATTTTACCAGAAAGCTTTGCATTGAATGTTAACTGCATTTATCATGAAACACATTGAATTCATTAGAATTACAAACGAGTTTCATTTAATAACCAAACCGTACACGATGCGACTAATATTATCGATCTCAATTAATTGGAGTTGGAAGGTTGAATAGGATTATTAATCGCTTATGAAGAGTTTCAATCAAATCAATCAGGTGGTACGAAGTTCACCGGGTCATCTAGTATTATATAAACTAACCACCATTTGATGACACTCGCTTGGTCAATGTATTTTTTGTAATTTATTTTGAGCACTTGTTATCATGTGTATGCTGTAGATTTCATACCATGGGCCGAGAGGTCACCTACAGTAATGGCCATTCTTGTGTATTCCTAATGAATACTGACCCCAAGGGGTCGACTAATTAAATGTCGTTGAGCATGCATACTGTAATTACAAGCAAACTGTTGTCGTCCACCCTGGCGGAGCTCAAGTCATTAGTAAGATTAATTAGTTTAGTGTGACGACAAACAAACACTTTTATTTCGTCACCGGTTTCTTGAACCCGGGTTTCTTTTATGTACAGTTTGCTAGTTAAACTGTAGAGCAAATTCATGATAGTGATGAATCTGACAGAATACACTAGTGGAGACTTTCACAGCCGGGTGAAGAATCTTCAGGTCACCTCTTAGGGATGTTAGGCCGCGTTGAGGGGTAATACATCGCATTTCTTTACAATGCTAATTTGTAGGTACATTTCCTTAGAAATCACGTTTCCTACATAGCGCAAAAGGTTACAGTGCAGTTACAGGCAATGTGCATACACTGACACAAACATCCTTTAAAATGGGAATAATTAGGGAGATTTAGTTTTTCTTTACCATGTGTGTACATGTGTGATCTGTGTGTGTGTGTGTCCTTTATATAATCTAAGGTTGGTTGGTTCCTTAGTTTAGGGGCTGCGACAACGCGGTCATGTAGCCCCGTGTACTTCGGTTCTGTGTAGAATCTGTCTGATAACCGGTGTTAATTGTGATGGCTGTATTAGTGTGCGTTATCTATAATTTAGGTAAGGACTGCAGACGATCAAGTTCAAGTAATTCCTACGTTTGCTGCCAAATGCAACCGTCAACGACACCTAGATGTGAACTTGGCTACTAGATGCCACCACAGCCTGCACCTGGCGACGATCGTTGGAACTTAAGGAGCGTTAATCAAAAATTAAAACTAACCTACAAATTTAGCTTCACACAGTGAAGTTAGTGGAACGTTCTTTTGCATGCCATAAATCTATGAAATGGGCCCGCCGGCTTTACTTCCCCTCCGAAAGAAGGCATACAGAGGGATTTGTAATGCTCCATAGAAGGGTTACTATATTGGCGTCTAATTTAATTTAGTTTCTATGAGAACTTAAAAATGGTGGCTGTCCGAATTAAAAATCGCGTATAGGCTATATGTCTCGTGCCATAAGCAAGGGATGGAAATGCAGGTTAATATAATGAGTCATGATTATATTATTCATCTGCTGGCATAACATTCTATAGCATATATAAAACAACCCAACATGTCGTCCATACGAAATATTTCACCATTTTCCAATATCTCGAAAACTATTTAAGCAATCAAACAGAAATTTTGTATGGTGATAGAGGAGTGCCAAGTAAGTACACATAGGGGACTTTTCAAATCCTGAGAAAAACAGAAACGTGAAGAAGTGATTTTCAAATATTATAATATAGCTTCCCTGGTGATCTAACCACTCGAGTCCAATGAAACTTGGCACAGCGAATCTTTATTCAGAGTTTAGTGTAGTAACATCTAATGATGGTCAATTGAGGTGATGGGTGCAATAACAACTTAAGTCTAAAAACACTGTTTTGAGAAAATTACTTCCAAAGTTTTGAAACACAGTAAATGACTGAGTTTTTCATTATTTTATAATCGTCAATGTGTTCTTTATCTAACCTTCATATATTATTTCGTTATGGCAACGTAAGATGGCTCCTGCATTATTCAAAACGTTCATTCGCCGGAAAGACGACTTAAGTGGTTATTGCACCCATCGCCTCAATTGTTTTCAAAAATTCAAGACGGCATCAGATCGAAATTTTAAAACTTTATTTTTTATTTTTCATATCTTATTCAGGTGATTGAAAGGATGATTCGCATGATGAGCTACGATAACAATCATAATCTAATGGCACTAAATTCTGCAGCTTACTTTTCGTAAATACTAGAAGCCGTGGATTTTAATTTTCTAAAATTTTATTCCCGTGGTTCGTTACAGAATGATGCTATCTCGAGGGAGGAGTCTTAATCACCGATATTGAAGGCTATATTATATTCTAGCATGTAACTTCTCATTGTAATGGTGTTGGTGAAGACATACGTCGTGTACCAAAAGCTATTTAGTATATCACAAGAATCGATTCAATGGGCATGAGAGCTTTAATGGAAAAGACAGGTGGGATATGTGGGAAATAGGGCTATTTAGTTCACAGAACTACTTGTTTTAATTTTGATATTTTTAATAAAAAAATACATTTAAAATTTTGAATTTTAGTTATATAGTCTAATTTTAATTCTTCTTCTTCTTCTTTCCGATAAGGCCTGCTATGGACCACGCGACAATTTCAATTCTCCACTCTTTGTTGTTTCCTCTGCCGTTTTTTATCCCAGGGGCTCACATCTAGTGGGACGTGGGTTGGCGACCACGGGGCCTCAGCTGAGATTGGCGTTGCTTCCACTTACTTTTGCCGGGCTCTTCTCCGTCTTCTTTCCTGTCGACCTCAATTGGTCAACTCTTGTTCTCTTCCGACCCTGACGGTATTAGGGTATCCGAGGCCTTTCCCGCCTTAATTGGCCATTATCTCATCTTTTCTGATACCCTTCTTCTACGAGGGGTCAGCCTTCTTTTTCTTTTCATGTTATCTCCTGCCTTCTGCTCAAGGCCCACAAGGAGGCAGGGTGTATGTAGCCCCACCACTTCTGGTGCACCCTGGATATTGCTACACCCTCAACGGCTCACGGCTGGTGAGCTCGGGAGTTGGCGACCCTAAGGGATTCCTGAGCTGGGTCCAGTTTTCCCACTTTTATCCATTACCTGAGGGGCGGACCCTCTCCTCTTTCACTTTCCTATCTGCCTTTCATGGCTCTCCTTACTTCCAAGACCCTCATCCGTATTCTTCGAGGGTTGAGGGCCTTTCTTTTCCTCCAGTGCTTTATTTGCCTTATTCTCCTTTTGTTTGCTATTTCTTCTTCTAGTATATAAGTTAGTAGTTAGTATTAGTTATAGTTTACATTTCATTTTCATCCGGGCCGATAACCTCGATGTTAGGCCCCTTAAAACAACAATTATCATCATTATTATTATCTTCATTTTCATCTTCACGATCACCCAAACCATTAGGGGCTGATAACCTAGATGTTAGGCCCCTTAAAGCAGCAATTATAATCATCATCATCATCATCATCATCTTCCGTTCTTCCCAATATTTCTTCATTCTTAGACTACCGGTACGTTGCCTCTTTCTGTCGTCAGACTACTTCACCCCACGTTTCCTTTCCACTCTTCCCTGGAATCCTTATATACTTAACACCTTCTTTCGAAAAAATCTCTTTGTCCACAGTGTCCATTTATCTTATATTATTTCCTTCAAAATCTTTCTTTACCTCTTGAATCCATCTAGTCGTTGACCTTTTCTCCCGAAGGTACTTGAATATCCTTTTTGTTAATCTGGAATCATCCATTCTGTAAACATGAATTTTAATTCTTTATTATTTTACAATTTTCGTTTTTAAGTTCATTTTATAAGTTGACTGCTAACATTAATCAATAATAAGGAAATTCGTCAAAATAAGACGAGATTTAATTATTTTTTTCATATAGAATCCTGTGTTTTGTTTGTAGAAATATGTGTATACCTATTCGTAATTCAGCATCTTCGACAATATTTTTTTAAACAGATCACTACCCTACAAAAGTTTTAAGGGCTTGTGTAGATCCCACGAGCATCCTAGTATATATGGCTGATAATCACAGTGCCCTAAGCCCCTAAATGAAAACAAAAACAACAGCAACAATTAGATATTTTATTCTCTTGGACATGATATGCTCCACCTTTGTGCTTGATGGGATTCTAATTTGTACCCCTGTACAGTAATCCCTCGAGTACACGTATCATCCGCTAGGCGCCACGCAGCAAGAGACAATGCGCGCTGTCTCACGGAAGATTAAGAGCTGAGTTTTCCTCCCACAGATCAAAAGCAACAAGTGACAAGTATGATATATGTTCGGGGTTGAATATTCACTCGTATAAACATGTCACCGTGCTGAAATGAAATTTAATGCGCTTTGTTTGAAAATGTGCTTGGCATATTCAGAGGGACTGAAGAAGTTTCTCTGAATGATAAAAAATCTGCGAGATTTAATTAATTTTTCTTTCATATAGAATTCATATAGAATAGGTTGTACGGGAATGGCGAAAAGCAGGTGCACCGACGCATAGGATAGGACCAAAACTTAAAGGCATAGAATTAGACTGTTTGGCATTTGCTGATGACATGGCATTAATTGCCCAAAACATCTCTGATGCGCAATACCAACTTGAACTTCTACAAGAACAAGCAAAGAAAATTGGATTGCAAATCTCATTTGATAAAACAAAATTTATGACAGATATAAAGAATGCCCCATCTGAAATTGAAATTGGTACTGACCATATATCTCGTGTGAAGGAATTTAAATATTTGGGTGAATGGATTACCGACAATTGTAATGAGAAGAGGTCCATTACAACAAGAATTCAAAAAATGGAAACTGCTTTTCAGTTAACGAAAAATACTTACAACAAAAAGAGTCTTTCCTGGAAATGCAAAATTCAACATTATACAACAGTGATCGGGCCCGAAGCTCTCTACGCTTCAGAAACTCTCACTCTTCAACATAGAACACTTCGAGATCAGTTGGAAGTGAAGGAACGTAAAATAATGAGGAAAATCTTAGGGCCGAGAATCAAAGATGGTGTTCATCTTCCAAAGCCAAATGCTGAAATATATAAAACCATCTCCAAAATCACAGACAAAATGCGTATGCGACGAATCCAATTCTTGGGGCACCTGGAAAGAATGGACCAAAATAGACTAACTCACAAAATTCACACATACTTGAAAAACAAAACAACTAGATCAAATTGGTACAAACAGACTGAAAAAGACTTGCAAGAATTAGGATCGCCAAATCTCCTAGACCGAAATGTCATCAGAACACTTGCACTCACACGGGGTTTCGAGGAGGAAGAAAGACGGCCATACCACCATATCTGGTCTGCACAACGGAAGCAAACCCATTCGTTGCGTATGAAGGAGTACTGGGCTGCAAGAAAGGCTAACCATTGTTGATTCCGCGTGGTCCTAAGAGACCCATTCGCGACGAAGAAGAAGAATTCGTCTCATATCCTGTTCTTTATTTGAAGAAATGTGTGTGGACCTATTTGTAATTCAGGTGGGATTGGAAAGGATGCGGTCGTTGCTTTAAGTTAGGAACCAATCCACCACTTGCCTGGGAAAGCACGGAAAACCCCTTTGAGGATGACTGAGGTGGGAATCGAACCCTGCCTTTCTCATGAGGCTGAGTGAACACCGTTCCACCCCTCAGACATAAATTCAATTTCTTGGCTGAGCAGGGTATCGAACCCGGGACTCTGGGGTGACAGCCAAGGATGCTAGTCACTGCGCTAAGAGGCGGACTGTTATATTCCTAGTTAGACTCGCAGCCAACCACTAACGCTATCCTACAACCCTGTCGAGGAACGGGAGTCATCTGCCGGAGCTTCTACCGAAGCTAAATGATTGTTGTAGTGTGTTAACTTCCTTGAAATAAAAGTAGCTTGTCAAACTGTAACACGGACACACCTACTTACTTTCCACGATATATATTGGTGCCGAAAAACTCGGGAACTCGAAGACTACCGGTAATTAGACTAGTGACGAGAAACACGAGATAAAAAAATAACGAGCCTTACAGTAGTCGCATATGATGTGTAACATCTGACATAGAAGAAACCTCACGTGAAATTGTTGATACACCGGTATGTTATACTATTATTGGCACAAATATTAATCTATTGTAAAAGGGAGTGTTTTGCAGATATTGTAGTTATAATACGGAACTCATTTATTAGATGATTTGTAGCTTCCACCAGCACTAGCCTAAATAAAGAATACGATATGGATCAACTAGATTAATAGACGCGACACCTCTCATAACCTTAAATTCCTTATAAACAGGTCCTCGTCATTCACAGACCAACACGTAATTTCATATGGATTCTGTTAAAATGAGTCATATTAATATGAAAAATTAAAGAAATTATACGCAACTTGAAAAACAACAAAGCCGCTGGTGAAGATGGGATTAGGGCATAGTTGCTGAAAGCCCTTAATGATGATATAATCATACAATTGAAAGATATAATTGATAAGATCTGGGAAAATGAAAACGTTCCTGAGGAATGGAAAGTCGCCATAATACATCCTATCCATAAGAAGGGGTCTAAATCTGACCCGAATAAGTATTGTTGGATAAGGGGGCAGTGGTTTTGACAGCTATGGTGTGCATAGCAACAGTTGCTGAGGGAGATGTTGATTGATGTATGCAAAGAAAATAAAGCCGTAGGCGAGTGACGGTATTTGGTCTGAGTCAATGTTATTCCAAGTTAGTTCACATAACATAATTCTGGTGACCCCGACGTGATACGAAAATGGATAACATTGAAAGGACAAAGAAAGTTCGTTCCGTGATTCGGCGATCGGTAACAAAGTTTTGCAATGAAGTCACACGGGAGTTCGAGAAGTCCCAAAGAGATCAAGAAGTCGTCAGTGCATTAATCGAGTTAATTAATAATAAGATGGTAGAACTTAAAGAACTCGATAGTAAGGTGTTAGACGCGCTGTATGATGATTGTGACGAAGAAACTCTTGATGAAGAACAAAATACCATCGATGAGTATGAAAGGAAAACAACAGTTTTGAGGTTAAAAGCATTGAAAATCAACGAAACAAACGGTGTAACGGGGACAAGCACTGTGTTGAGTTAGTCTGGAGAGGACACGAGGAGGTACAGACTACCCAAAATCGAACTGCGGAAGTTTAATGGGGACTTCAAGGAGTGGCTAGGATTCAGGGCTTCCTTTTCGAAGATTCACGAAGACACTTCACTTCACGACAGTGATAAATTCCATTGCTTGGTTAAATCAATGGAAGTAGGATCAAGAGCTCAGGATTTGGTTGGTAGTTACCCACAGACTGCTGGAAACTACGCAAAGGTAATTCAAGCTCTCAAACAACGGTTTGGAAGAGAGAAATTACTGAAGCTGGTGTACGTGCGTGAGCTTTTGAAACTAGTGATTGACAATGCAAACACGAAACAGGCAGTCAATTGTCTCGCATGTATGATAAACTTGAGACACATTTAAGGGCAATAGAGACTTTAGGCGTGACCACTGAACAAACAGCTACATTTCTGTACCCCATGGTGGAGTCCAGTCTTCCGGAGGAGTAGATGGTGCCCTGGCAAAGGAGTTCCAATTATGGCAAGGAAGGACCAACTGATCCCGATAAACCTTCAAAGAAGTGTGAACTAACCTCATGGATTTTTTCAAACGTGATGTAGAAGGAGAGGACCAACGAAATCTGGCTAGGGGCGGATTTATTGACTCTTCCATTGAGCGACAGAAGAATAAGTCTCCTAAGTTTCAACGCCGGAAAGAAGAAATACCGACGGCCATGGGGCTGTTCTCCAGTCAATCCTCCAGCTGCATCTTTTGTGGGAAGTACCATGATAGCCAGCTGTTACTAAAGCACACTCTCTGTCATTGGATGAGAAGAGAGCACATGCTAAAGGTAAGAAAGCGTGCTTTAACTGTCTGAAGGCAGGACATTTAGCGAAACTGTGTAAGGTGCCAGTGAAATGTCTAATCTGTCACAAAGGTTATACAACTCTTATGTGTTCAGAAACGAGCAGGGGCGTAAAGGATACCACCACCAAAAAGGCTACTTCTGTACATTCGAGCATGACAAGTTGCTCGGGAGACGTCATGCAGCAGACAGCTTTTGCAATGATCCAAACTAAAGATATCACTAGAAAAGTACGGGTTATGTTCGACACTGGGTCGCAAAGAACCTATATACTGAAGAAAACAGCAGAGAAGTTAGGACTACATCCGGTGAAGGAAATAAGATTGTGTCATATGTTATTTGGTTGTGCCAAGGAATTTCGTGAGCATAAAATGTACCAAATAGATATCAGCAATGTGAGTGGTTCATTTAAAGAGAAGATCAATGTGTTGGATCACCCCCAGATGTGTGAAGTGATTCCTCAAGTGCCTAAAGGACCTTGGTTGAGTAAACTTCGAAGAGAGAAGATTTGGGTTGACGGTGCTGGTGAAGGACCATCGGAAATTGATATCTTGATTGGGAATGTCCTTGTTCGGTAAGTTGCTGACTGGTCGTGTTCATCAACTCAAGAATGGTCTTACAGCAATATAAACTAAGCTTGGTTGAACAATTAGTGGACGGAAAATGGGTCCAGGTGTGGGTGATAGTTTCTCAATGAGTGTGATATCCATGAAACAAAGTGAAGTCACGATTTCTGACTTGAGGGACTTAGATTTAATCGGTATTCGGGACCCCATTGAACCCACTTCCAAGAGTAGACGGGAAGAGCAAGCAAAGATACATTTTGGGCAACATGTCAGCCAGTCATCTGATGGACGGTACACGGTGGGACTACCTTGGATTTGCGAACCTGTGAGTATTCCCAATAATTTAGAAATTGCTCGGAGAAGATTGGAGTCTACTACCAAGAAGCTCACAGAACGGGGAGTGGTTGACAAATATGCCAATGTGTTTATAGCATGGTTAAAGGAAGGAATCATTGAAATAGTGCCAGACAGTGAGATTGATAACAATGCACATTACCTACCTCACCATCCAGTATTGAAACCAGAGAGCCTTACCACACCTATCAGACCTGTATTCGATGCTTCCTGTAAGAGGGGTAGAGCTCCCTCTCTCAAGGATATAGTGGAAGATAGAACCCCAGCTTTGGATATCTTGGAGAAAATGAACACTTAAAGAAAACTCGCCACCTTAATAGAGTCAGAGAAACCTTCAAGTCAAGATTCAGGAAGGAATATCTAGGACTCCTTATCAAGAAAGGGAAAGAGAATAATCCAACAGCGATCAGGGTGGGAGATCTCGTGCTCGTCGAGACAGCCAAGAAGAGAATCGAGTGGCCCACCGCTCGAATCATTGGCTTAATACCTGGCGCAGATGGCAACATTCGGGTGGCAAAACTCAAGACCAGTGTAGGAGTGTTTGTTCGTCCTTTACAGCGTCTCTATCCTCTAGAGGTTTCAACAGTCGACAAACATTTCGCTGTGGTAACAGAAAAGGGTCATGAGGAAAACCGTGGTGAATCTGTAAGTGAAGTGGTTAATGATGAGAAAGAACCACTTAAGACTAAATGCGGTAGAGAAGTTAAACGACCAGCTAGATACTGGGATAATTGATTACTCTGTTTAACTACGATACATGATAACCTTTTGGGAGTATATGTACTGTCCTGTGTTAATAGTGTGGTAATGTTGTTCCACCTCATGGGTGCCATATCAAGCATATGTTCATGGTTCTTTAGCCTCACTAAGAAGGTGGGAGTGTATGTTGGATAAGGAGGCAGTGGTTGTGCATAGCAACAGTTGCTGAGGGAGATATTGATTGATGTATGCAAAGAAAATAAAGCCGTTGGCGAGTGACGGTATTTGGTCTGAGTCAATGTTATTCCAAGTTAGTTCACATAACAATTATAGAGGCATATCGCTTGTGTCAGTAGCATATAAAATTCTTTCCAAAGCTTTACTCAATCGTGCAGAACCCCAACTAGACGTACAAATAGGAGAGTATCAAAATGGCTTTCGTAAACATAGATCTTGTATTGAACAGATATGGAATCTTAAAACTATTTTGCAAATGAGACAATTAAGAAATAAAGACACGACAGTCACTTTTATAGATTTTGCAAAAGCTTATGATTCCATTGACAGAGAATCTCTCATCAACATTCTAAAAGAATTTGGTTTGGATCCTAAAACTACTAATATTATTCAGGATACGCTAACAAATACCACGTCCAAAGTCCGATTCCGTGGGGAGCTCTCCAAGGCTTTTGAAATAAACATAGGAGTCAGACAAGGTGATGGATTGTCACCATTACTTTTTAACTGTGCTTGGAAAAGGTGATCCGAGAGTGGAGGAAAACAGACACCAAAGGAGTTAAGTTAGGATATCAACGAGATAACATCTATATAGATTGTTTGGCATTTGCTGACGACATTGCTCTAATTACTGATACACCGGAAAATGCCAAAATACAAATTGATAATTTAATACAACAAGCAAATAAAATAGGTCTACAAATTTCCTTCAGAAAGACAGAATTTATGTCCAATGTCGAAAATAGTCCTGATAAATTATGTATTCAACAAAACGAAATCAAAAGAGTGAATTCTTTCAAATATCTCGGTGAATGGATTGCAATAAATAATAATGAGAAAAACAGCCTAACAATTAGAAAAAAGAAAATGAATATAGCTTTCCAGCTCACCAGGAACATTTATAAGAAAAAAGCATTACCTAATTCTATTAAAATTAAACATAATAATACTGTTGTGAAACCAGAGGCCTTATATGGATCTGAAACACTCAAATTGATGAATAAAGGTGAAATTAACAAAATCATGGTCATGGAAAGGAAAATAATTAGAAGTATACTTGGCCCTAGGAAAGTAGGAGCAGATTACAGCAGACCTAGACCAAATGTAGAAATTTATGAGCACGTAGAAAACATACTACATACCATGCGACGAAGAAGATTATCCTTTTTTGGACATTTACAAAGAATGAACGATGATAGATTGACAAAGAAAATTTCCAATAAAATTATAAAACTTAAGATACAGCCAGCTTGGTTTCAACAGACCTTGAATGACCTTAAAGAGGCCAATATACAAATTGAAGACATACCTAATAGACAACTCTTTCGGAACAAAATTAAAACAGTCACCTTCAAGGAGGAACTAGAGAGAAGCAGAAAACAGCCCCACAACATTGAGGAGCTCCGGCGACAACAATCTGAAAGAATGAAGCAATTTTGGGTGACCAAGAAGAAATCTTATAGCAAAACTTGATGTATTGATTTAACGTGTTCTATTAAGAACATTCTAGAACAGAGACTAACATGCCAGAAAAGTGCACCACTAGGTGCTTCACTACTCTTTAGGACTGCTCACCTAATGAGTGTAATGGAGCAAAATCCCTGCCAAGACAGGAGGCCATTGCCCTTAGGGGATTAAAGGGCTGTATTTATTATTACATTATTATTTATTATTATTATTATTATTATTATTATTAAGGGCTATTCGATTAAATAAATAAATAAATATCGTTTAAAATGATAATCCGGTAGCAAAAATAACTACCCCGTCCGGGATTCGAACCCAAGATCCCTAGATTCACAGTCATAAGCACTAACTCCACGGCTATTTCGACTACGAAAATTTTGTGCACAAGATGTGACTTATTTCCACGTTCCAATAATACTGCATTGCGGAATTAAGTTTCATTTATATTTTGCTTGTTTCGATAATGTTCCTGCGTGAAATTGAATTTAAAATGCCTTATGAATAGGCCCTCTTGTGAGTAAAGAGAATGTAAAGAGAATGTAAAGAGAATGTAAAGAGAATAGTTCTTGAAGGCTTGCTCAATTCTCGTATAACCACAACGATTAGCCTATATTATATTGATGACTGCATTACCGTTATGTGGGTTAATATTTGAATAGCCATTGTGCAGTAACATAATACCGGCAATGCCGACTACTTACAATGTTTGATAATAAGGCATTTTACCAAATAAATACTAATACGAAGACTTCGAACATGTACCATGTCATTTGTTTCAATCACTTGACACCAGAGTACGCATGAGCGTTTTCCGTTCAGTATGTCATATACATTCCACATGGCCGAGAGTACGTCATGGTATCAATTTTCGACACCGCGCGCTCATTGTTTCTCGCACCACTGCCAGCTGGATCTTACCACTGCTCGCTGGATCGATCGATCGAGCGGGCAGTGCATACTTCCGTTTTCCACCACTGCCAGCTAGTACACTTCCGTTCAATCTATCGAGCGGGCAGTGCATACTTCCGTTTTCCACCATTGCCAGCTAGTACACTTCCGTTGGATCGATCGAGCGGGCAGTGCATACTTCCGTTCGATCCACCACTGCCAGCTTGATCGTTCCGATCCATTTCCGTCCCCAATTTTTAAAATCACTCCCACAAAACTATACAGCAACCGAGTGGAAAGATGTTACACATCGACAATTTCGAACTACAGTTTGGAGATTCAAGTGTCAAAAGTTTTGGAATCGGGAACAAGGCACGCTGGACTCTCCATCGTTTCACGACAGATAAGTACTGAGATGATTGAATAACTTAAGGAGTATTTAAAAGAGCATTAGACTGGCAATGAATTATCCTATTTTAGTTGCGGTATATAAAATGTCACTGTTGGAAGTTAGTTGATACATTTCTTGCTATAACCTTAAGGCGATATAGCCAAAGAGGTTATACGCTTATTCTAAAGAGATTCCAACACGCTCATCGTGACTACTAGCGATATCTACTGACATAAACCTCAACTTCCTTATTCCATATAAACACGAGGTGAGCTACAGAAATTTCACGGCCTACTCGACATTTTGAAACTGTCATTTTTTCCAGCCTCCTGTCGGCAAACTAAATCAACTATCGACTATCACTGAATAAACGCCATTTTGCACGTCACGTTTGCCGAGACTCTACACGAAGTCACAGAGCAGTCACGGTTCATATCACGCTTCAAACGTGTACCGTACTTAGCGACTCTTAAAATTAGAGTCAGCACTTATTATATCAAGATGAGTGAAGCCCGACTGGCAACGTTATCCAATTTGAAGAAGAAACGAAAGAGAGAGAGGACTAATGTTACTCGATTGTCTTCAGAAATAAATGGATTTACAGAGGAATCTTCCGTGGAAGACTTCGAGTATTCTACACATCGTCTTAAGGAAACTCTGGATCGTCTAATGTCCCTAGATGACGTTATTCATGACCTTCTATCCGAGACGGAATACGACGACGACGTGGTAACCTGTGAAGAATGTATTTTTTTAGCGTATGGCTTTGAGTGCCGGGAGTGTCCGAGGACATGTTCGGCTCGCCAGTTTTGTAGCTGCTTCGAGACGGACACCCAATGGGTGAGCTACACGTACCGTTGGGGATGAAAGTGGGAATGTAAGGACTAGGAGGTGGAAGGTAGCGGCTGTGGCCTATAGTTAGGGACCTACCCCAGAATTTGCCTGGAAGGAAGATGGGAAATCACAGAAGACCATCTTCAAGGTTGTCGGCGGGGGAATTCGAGCCTCCTCGCCTCCCGGATGTGAGCGACTGCCATCAGCCATGCCGTAACGACCTCGGCTAACTCACCCGGTAAGAATGTATTGACAAGGCTAAACGGAAAATTCATAAGGCTACGCGGGAACTTGAAAAGAGACTTGCTGCCAACACAACCAGCATGACTAATTTGCCGAATCCCTCAGCCCACACTCCTCTTCATTCCGTCAAACTACCACCCATGAAACTTGAGCCGTTTTCAGGGGATGTTGAGTGCTAGTCCCGGTTCTGGGAGCAGTTCGAGATGCCAACTGATCAGGACACTACCCTTTCTACTGTGAACAAGCACGTTTTCCTACGGGGGTACCTAGAAGGTGAACCTAAGCGACTCGTCGACGGAATAGCCGTTAATGGTAATACCTACGAGCAGACTAAACTATTCTTAAATACAAATATGAGGACAAAACCGAATCATTCAGGCCCATTTGGACTACTTAGAGGACCTTAAACCAACTCTCCACGATAGCCCTGAGCCACTGAACGTGACATACAGTATGTTGAATGTCACCGGCAGGTCCAGGCTTTGGTATCGTTAGGTGAAGACGTAAACGCCTATGGTCGGGTACTAACTCCGAAAATCCTACGGGCCTTCGCCGAAGATATCTGCAGACGCTGGCTTATCCACTCCAAAAGGACGAATACACCTGAGAGTGATATCTCCGCACTGATGGTATTCTTAAATGAAGACGTAGAAGGAGCTCTAACGGCGCAGAAGATCCGCGGTGCAACAATAGCCAGCTCCAACTTTACTCCTACCGCTGCAACGCTTCATGTCCATTCAAACCGGAGGAAGCCTGCGCGAAAGAAGAGACGCACAGGACCATTTTGTTTCTTCTGCGAGGGTCAAAACCACTGGGCTCAGGACTGCAGGACTATACCAGATGTAAATAGCCGTATTGCCAAACTGAAGGCTGCAGACCGCTGTTTCCTTTGCCTTAATCGTGGCCACAGCTCCAAGGCATGCAGTAAGAAAGAAAAGGCACAATGTTCTATCTGTAAAGGAAACCATCACAAATCAATTTGCCACACCATTGGCAATTCGCCATTACCAAACCCATGCACCTCAGCAACATCAGTCGGTAAGATAGACGTATCATCCCCAGATTTCACGTATTTGCAGACAGCGCGGGTGTGGATTACTGGACCTACAGGGATTAGCAAACTTACCAGATGTTTCCTAGACGGAGGTAGCCAGTCCTCCTTTGTGACTAAGACCCTAATTGATGAACTACGCTTAGAGGTAATCGGCAATAGGTCCCTATCTGTAAGTTCCTCCGAAATCACATCTTCTTCCTCTGGCCAACGCAGATTGATTCAGCTAAACATGTAAGATATTTGGGCAAATTCCATTATACCTATCACTGCACTCGAAAGTATTCACTCGTTTTCCCCGCATCCGACTGTTCCTCATGACATTTACATGCTATGGAAAATGCGCAAACTATTACTGGCGGATCCCAAGGACAGCTGCGTTGATCTCCCTATTGAACTCCTGATTGGTGCTGTTCAATAATGGCGTATTGTCAAAGACACTTCACCCATACGACTTTCTCAATCAGTAGTACTATTGCCATCACAATTGGGATGGATTCATAGTGGAAACCGCTCAGGAATAAAGACAAATTCCATGAGTGTCAACTACATCAATCTTGATCAGACAGTCTCTCTTGTAGACAACGACTTTCGCCTCTTCTGGGATTTAGAAACAATAGGGATCTCAGTTGAACAATCACGAACCATGACTGAAAAGGATTCTTCACTAGTTTCTCAGTTTCACGCTTCACACGAACTTGAAGATGGACGAAGAGTGGTATCTCTTCCCAGAAAGGAGCACGTCACTCTATCTAGCAACTATGAAAATGCTAAGCAACGATTTCGTGTACTCGTAAAGAGACCTGAAAAGGATGAAACGCTACGCGGGGTTTTACCACGAGCAAATGCTAAACTACATTAGACAGAAACAAGTAGAAATAGCGCCGCCTACTGCTGGAACAGAAGAGACATTCCACTTACCCTACCACTTAGTCAGGAGAGAGAAACGTGGAAACTCCAAATGGCGTGTCGTTTTTGACGGAGGAGCCCCCGAGAAGGGAACATATTCTCATAACGACACCTTAGAAGTAGGTCCCAATCTCCTTCCATGCATTCTTTCTATGATGCTAAAATTCCGGCAGCACCTCTGGGCCACTGTAGGAGATATAAGCCAAGCATTTCCACAACCAGCTCTCCATACAAAGGACAGAATCATAACACGTTTTCTCTGGTTTCACAGCATCCAGAGCTCCGATGTGAACTACACTATGACGAAGGGTATTGTAGCATATCGTTTCACGAAATTGCCATTTGGGCTCACCTGCAGTCCATTCCTTCTCTCCGCTACACTGAGAGAGTTAGCTATCACCCACGAAAAGGAATTTCCTGAGGTTGCCGCTCTCATAGATCATCATAGGTTCATGGACGACTTTGCTGCATCCGTACAAAGTGAAAATGAAGTGATCTACCTCTACTACCAACTTGTATCTCTGATGAAGAAAATACACATGCCCATGTCGAAATGGGCAACTAACTCATGGCAGATGAAAAAGATTTGGAAGGCTGAAGGCCAAGAGGTGAAACAACAAACGCAAGTTCTGGGTATTAATTGGGACACAGAACATGATACATTCCACTTTGATCAAGACGTTACAGATAAAAGAACAGCCAATCCAGTTACCAAAAGGCAACTACTGCAAGCCACTGCTAAACTGTACGATCCATTGGGTCTAATATCTCTAACCACCATTGTAGCAAAAATCATTTTCCAGGATACTTGGATCAGGGGGTTTGGATGGGATGAACGTCTTCCACATGAAGTTGGCCTAAGATGGAATCATTGGATATCTACACTTTATTCAATATCGCACATTCAAACTCCCCGTTGGGTCAGCACTACGCATAAAAGAGGGTCACAGGTTCATGTGTTCTGTGATGCGTCTGAACGGGCATATGGTGCAGCGCTTTACGTTAGGAATCCCACAGATCACCACGTTTTAGTACAAATTATGTGTAGCCAGAATCGTCTCGCTCCGGTCCAAAAGAGTTACACTGCCACGCTTGGAACTCCTCGCAGCGCTTATAGGTTCTATACTGCTTGACTATTTCTGTAAGGCGACAGCCTACTCACTTTCGGATGCTGTTTTATGGAGTGATTATATGGTAACTTTAGGATGGATAAGAGGGAACACAAATAACTTGAAGACCTTTGTTTGCAATAGAGTAACCGAAATCCAGACCTACACTAGTCCAGGCCAATGGCGACACTGCCCAGGAGCAAACAACCCAGCCGACTGTCTTTCCCGAGGACTTCCCGCCGATGAACTCGCTTCAGTTGACTTGTGGTGGAAAGGACTTGTTTGGCTTACACAGCCCCCTACTTGTTGGCCTAACGATACTGGCGTCCTTAACCTGACAATTCCAGAAGCAAAAAACAAGTAGTTCCGTGAAGAACTATACAGCCTATTTTCATATATCCTGCTCATGTTAATTGTCTCTATGAACATACAAAATTTCAGTTTAATTGCTGTAACAGATTCGTAGATATTGAGAACCGTCTAAATATTTCATATGGTCGCCAGGATGGATTTTTATTTTTGTACTATTACATTTATAAGATTATTGTGTACGTGTGGTATTAAAACTTCAATCGCATGATTAGAACACAAGAAGTAAACACGAGATTTTAAAAGTACGAACACCAGCCATCTTGTGATTATGCAAACAATTGAAATAAATTACATGCCAGTGGATCAACATTTGTATAAGCATTTAACGTGCAAAGTTTCACGGCACTCGGATAGTTAATTCGCGAGAAACGTCCATTTAAATATTTATACTTCGCGTCGCCGCCATGTTGGATTTGTGCTCACCAGGTTACTGAAAGTCCTATAGGTGAACATTTGTTCATAGTCTCTATGAACATTAAAAAATTCAGTTTGGTTGCTGTAAATGATTCATAGATATTGAGAACTGTCTAAATATTTCGGAAGCTCGCCATTTAGGATTGTTATATGTATAGGCCATAGAGTTATGTACCATTCAAGGACAATTATTGCCTAGCTTCATTATTCAAACTTTCACTTCGATCGCATGATTACGACACAAGAAAAAAACTTAATTTTAAAATTTCGCACAGCCGCCATCTTGAGGTTATGTAAACAATTGAATTAAATTAGATGGCAGTGCATTACAATCTGCAAAATCATTTACTGTGCCACATTTCACTGCGCTCAGAGAGTTAAATCACGAGAAAAGTCTATTAAAATATTTCAAATTCGCTTGGTCGCCATGTTCGTTTTGTAATTTACAGGTTTATGAAATATACATAGGTAAACTTTTATCAGTACCCTTTATCACCGTACAAAATTGCATGATGATATCTGTAATTTTTTCGGAGATATAGAATGTCAGTGAAATATTTCGCACAGCTGCCATTTTGAGGTTATGTAAACAATTGAACTAAATTAGACTCCAGTGCATTACAATGTGTATAAACATTTGCTGTACCATGTTTCATTACGTTTGGATAGTTAAATCGCGAGAAATGTCTACTTAAAAGTCTCGATTTCGCTTGACCGCCATGTTGGTTTTGTAGTCACCAGGTTTTTGAAAGTCTCATAGGTGAACTTCTAGTAGTGCCCTTTATCACCGTACACAATTTCATGGCGATATCGGTAATAGTTTCGGAGATATTGAATGCTAGTTAAATATTTCGCAGCGCCGCCATGTTGGATTGTTGGGACGTAACAAAATTTGAAGGGCACGGTCGAGGTCGCCGGGAATAGTGCTATAAACTTACCGAGTTTCATTGAAATCTCTCCAGCCGTTTAGATTTTATTAGGGGGACACACACACACACCTCTCACACACACACACACACACACACACACGCACACACACACGGACAAAAGGTGATCTCATAAGCCTATTTTTTCAAAATTGAAAATAGGCTAATAATGATAAAACAAACACTGCTTGTCACTGTGTCTGAACCACTCCTTCAGTTTCAAAATATTTCTGCTACTGGAAGGTTTTACATATCACCGTATTCATCCATAGGTTTGTATACATTTTGAAGACGCAGAAACGACCACCAGCAAATCTCACAGCTTCTGAATTGCACGACGCCCGTATGTATTGGATTAGAGCCGTCCAATCACAATGTTTCGCTGAGGAATCAGCCTGTCTTCAGAAAGAGAAATATTTACCGATAACATCCAGAATTGCTTGTTACCACCCCTACTTGGCAAATGGCTTAATTCGCCTAGGTGGTAGATTACATTTTTCCAACTTGACTTTAGATGAAAAACACCCCATATTGTTAGATGGCTCTCATCGTTTTACAATTTTTATCAAACTGCATCATCTTGGAGTTCATGATGTTCTGATGGAGCTCAGAGAAACATTTTGGATTCTGAAAGCACGCCAAGCCATAAAGAAAGTTCTTCATAATTGCCTACCGTGCAAAATAGCTCACAACAGACACGCAGAAGCTATCGAAGCACAACTTCCAGCTGACCAAGTTCAACCCACTAAGCCTTTCGCAATCACTGGGATCGACAACGCCGGACTTCTCTACATTAAATCTCACTCTACTACCAAGAAGCCTTACATTCTTCTATTCACTTGTTCGACCAAGCGAGCACTTCACCTTGAACTTACTACGGACTTATCCACTGACCGTTTCCCAATGGGACTCCAACGGTTTGTCGGACGGAGGGGACTGCCTCATACCATATACCCAGATAATGCTCAAACTTTCCATGGAGCCAACAAAGAACTACAAAATTTCACTACCGTGCTGACAGATTCCCAGACTCACCAGTACCTGGCACATCGCAACATTACGTGGAAGTTCATCCCACCAAGACTGGCTTGGTGGGGGAGGATGGTGGGAGAGGACGGTGGGCTCTGTCAAGCGCTGTATACGGAAGACTCTAGGAAAACTGCAAATATACGAGGAGCAAACTAATACCCTGCTCATCAGTATTGAAGCCACCCTTAACTGGAAACCACACACCAAGGCAGATGATCAAGCAGTACTAACACCCGCCCACTTCTTGAATGGAGAAAAACTAACAGCAATACCATCCGGACAACCAACAGACGTTAACTTAACCAAGATGTACAGACTGAAACAAAGAATTGCAGACGATTTTTGGAGACGTTGGACAAAGGACTACCTTTTAGAATTGAGATCTTTCCACCACGTCCGAAACACCCGCAGCAAGTCAGCGGCGCTCAAGATAGGAGACGTTGTACTTCTGCAGGAGGACCATGTGTGACGCCATATGTGGAAGTTGGCGCAAATAGAAGAACTTCGACCTGGCAGAGACGGCATGACACGGACCGTACTCCTGAGGACCACCTGCGGCACGCAGATAATTTGACCTATCCAGCTGGTCACCCCTCTGGAGATCGGGAAAGACCAGGGTGGGGAGGTTGTGGAGGAACGGGAGCCATCTGCCGGAGCTTCTACCGAAGCTAAATGATTGTTGTAGTGTGTTAACTTCCTTGAAATAAAAGTAGATTGTCAAACTGTAACACGGACATACCCACTAACTTTCCACGATAAACCCTGTCGTTTCTGCGTACTATACTGCGTAGCCTTGCGCGCCAAATCGCTCACCATGACTACGATGAGCAGCTGGAAATTATAGTACTGTGTTTGCATTATGTGGCTGTATACCTAAGTGGGGGTATGAACCACCTAGTTTTAAGTGAGCGTATGTTAGTGGTTTGTGGACCAATCTTTATCGTTCTCCACGCCCTAAACTGAAGTTCATCTATGTAGTTCCCAGCTATTGAAACTAATTATGAACTCAATAACACTGCCTTGATTAGGCCTTGATTTATTGAGAATTTGGTACATTTTACATTCTTCTCAATTTAACCAATTTATCATTGGTTGCCCTTCCCTCATTTATAGCCTCACTTCCTTCGCTATGTCACTTCCTGTTTGTTACTGAAAATGTTACCTAAAGGCGTGAATAGGGGTGACCTCTTCCGAAAACGTGTGTTCGTTCAAGTTGGATAGGTTATTTGTCTTAGCTAAATAGCTCTCTAAGGCTTATTTTATATCAAGCTCCATGTCTTTTGTCTCGTGGTGCAAGCAGTTAAAATCTGTTTATATATTAGTGAAGATATGCCCGATATCATACATGTGCGTGCATTCCGTCAAGTGTTTTCTGTGTTCTTTATAACGTGTGTCCACCCTCCTTCCAATCTGTCCTACGTAATTTATTTGTCACCTTGTTTGTTGACACGAGATTAGTATAAGCAACCTCTGAATTAGAATTCGAATCTGAATGAAAATAGCATTCAGAAAATCCAATTCACTTGGTAAACACTTATATCATAGTAACTAGTAACTTAAATAACTACTACCCGTATCCGAAGTTACGAAGTTGCTTCTACATTTTCTATTCTGTGCAAAGAGGTGCTTTCTGCTTACGATGAGCAATAGAGACATCTCCCTTTACAGTGGGAGTCAGGTAACTTTAAACACTAAAAGGCAAATCATTTACTATTTTAAGAAAATGTAGCAACTGGGATTATCTGCCAAAATAGATAATTACTTTGGCGGTCGTTATAAATTCTCTCTACAATAACAAAACAATAGGTTAATTACCTATCAATCGATCTATCTATATATCTTTCTTTCTTTCTTTCTATCTATCTATTCAGGAAAATTCTAATTCATATGACATTAGGAAACCAGTTGATTTGTTTTAAGGGTTGGAACATCGAAATCATTTGCCTCCGCAGTGCAAAATAATCATTTGTCCCCGCAGTAGAATACAAACGTTGGAGTTAGTGAATGTGGTCACCAAATTAACCGCACCACAAAGAGCTATACCATGTAGCTCAGATTATGCAACAGTTATTGTTATATTTATTGTTAATATTAGTCTATTATTATTAGTTTATTATTATTATATTGAAGATTTCAATCAGGACTTCTCAGATCCCTGTGTAACAAATATGTCTCTAGTTAGGATGTGTGATCATGTAGAGTTAAGGGAACTGACAGATGTTGTTAATTCATTTGAGTGGCTTGGGACATCTTAGTCATCAGCCCCGTGTACTTGTGGGTGTGTTGAATTTATCTGATAATAATCTGTGTTTGTTTTGCACCCGTGGCCGTGGTGCAGTCATGTTATTTGAGAGTTTTAATGTAGCACCACGCGCAGACTTTCAAACAAGCGCCGCCTGGAAGCAAGCGAGTTCGCTGCTAGCGCGCGGAGTGGCAGCAAATAGCAAGAAGCCGAACATAAAGATTAATAATTATTACCTAGTTGCATACCAGAGAAGAGAACCACACTATAAAATAGCCACTAATTTTATGACTATTCGGCAAAAAAATCATGTAAATCGCACAACGCATTGAAAAGATATTAACTATAGAAGGTAAATCGTATTACGTCATTGAGATCACACGTCACGCCGCTGGACAGTATAAAACAGCGACCGGAATCTCTGTAGGTCAGCTTACTTTTGGGAGCGATACCATGCCCCTAGTGCACCGAATGTGATACTATACGCCGAACATCTTGACTCGAGAATTTTCCAGTGCAGTGCGAAGAGCCGCTCCCAAACCCGACCCAATTGGGAACTCTGAAGGTTCGAGAGCATTGCATTTGTGCGGAACTTTGAATATTATGCTGAACAAGTGAGTGACATAATACTTTACAAATTGCTCGGGCTATTACACTGTAGTGTATTTGAAGTGGAATTATTATTATTATTATTATTATTATTATTATTATTATCGGTGAAGGTATGACTCGTGAACAGTGAGCATATCCCATGCTGTGGAGAGGCTTAAAGGCGATAACCTGTTATGTGGAACTTGTAGTAGGAGACTTTCCCATCATATTCGAAGTATTTTCACGTACGCTAGTGAAGAGTGTCGTGAAACAAGGTTTCGAACCAAGCAATAAACTGTACCGATCATTCATTGAGGACGCTTATAGTGAAATATACAACGAATATGGCCTACGATTTATACTTGAGTTAACCAGCATGTGCAAGGACATTGAAGTGCACCATTCCACTGCTAATTTTAGAATGTGTGCGGAATATTATGGTCATCGAATGAATATTTCTAAAGTTTTCTACCTTATGACTATGGGAATGCACTAAACCCCCCCAGCGATGGGTTAGACGGGAGGAAGAAGGAAGAATGAAGAAGACGGCGATCCGAGACCACATTCCAGAAGACCAGGAAGCCCGAATGGAGCCATGTGATGGAGTATCGTTGGAGGTCACTGCCATTCGATCCGGGCAGTCAGGCAGTCGTAGAACCATACTTGACGGGAAGGAACCTGAAGGATGCAATTCATCACCATACAGAGGGCCGGATCGAGATCTTCCAGCATCATAAAATAAGACCAGATCATGCCTTGGTAGTCTAGTGTATAGCGTAGTCATGTGTATTCCAAAACTTTAGTAATGCTTATTTAAGTATTATAAACATTTATTCATGCTTACTGGCATATTCCCAAGCTTTAGTTAGTTTCTTCTACGTATTCATAGCCAGTGATTGGAAGTTCTAGATAGTTCTATTTGTCTAGGTGATTTTGATTTTGAGTAATATTAGAATTTTCTTCCGAGTGCGGCATTCTGCGTGGATCATCGCAGGGTTATATTCGCCTCGAGATTCATAGCCAATTTTGTAAATAATAATTTTGGAAATTTTGGAGATTCATAGCCAATTTTGTAAATAATAATTTTGGAAATTTTGAGTGATTTTGAACAGGAATTTTTCAAAAACAAATGTTTATGTGAAAATTTAATATAATTGAGTTAATGATGATATAATGAAATATTTGTCTATGGCAATAGTGGAACGATACGAATCAGTAATATGCCAAATGAAGATTAATAATAATATTAATCTCAGTTTGATTTTTTAGGAGTTGATAAATAAATCCAATGACACATAAACTGAATGTTTAATGAATTCTAAAGTGATAGTAATGTTGATTCTCACATGCAGTGAAAGTGGTAAATCATGAATAATAATTTGAGTAGAAAATTCCAGAGCAGTCATGACATTTATAATTTGTGGTAAAATTTTGCATTCAGTGGAGGCAGGTGTTAGCCTCAGTTGAAGCGGGCATGTCGGGGACATGGCGCCGTAATATTGGATAATTATCAGGCCTCAAGCATGGTGGCTTGAGTGTGTTGTTGATGAAATAGGAGTTGTTTTGAAAGTATTGGAAAGTTGTGGTATTTTTGAATTACGCAAATATTCTTGAGAAATATGAATGCACAGTATTTTGAAAGTGTAGCTTTCTGGATTTTTATGTCACGACCTTGCTAAACTCATGCTACTCATGTAAAATCAGTTGATATAAATTGCAAGGAGTATTTTTCTTCCTATGTTGAGCTTAAGGTTTTCTACAGCCAAATCAGTATTTAAGCAAACGTGTGGTTGAGACAGTCACTAAACGTAAAATCAGTCAGATTATTTATTGGAATATTAATTTGTTGATAAAATCTGATTTTTCATATCATAGTTGATTAGTGATAAATTTGATCCAAATCTATAATATTTTTTTAAAATTAATGCAGCCAATGGCCATGTACTTTTCTTTTCAGGACGGGTCAGGAAAGGGATATTGGAAGGAAATCGGCCGTGGACCTATTGAAAGGAACCGTCCCGGCATTTGCCTGGTGATGAAAATGGGAAACCACGAAAACCATTTTCAGGACGGCCGAGGTGGGATTTGAACCTACGCTCTACCGATGCCAGCGAGGCACGAGGTAGCGAGGTAGCGCTACGATATAAAGCGTGTGATAATTATTATAAAGTGTGTGAAACCAGTGTGATGCGTGATATGGACACGTTTGAACATTTATTTCGTGGATAAGACTCTCTTTTCTTTAGAGTGAAGTGTCATTCATTGAGCACAGATAGTAGGAATCTCAGGGCAAGAGACTCCATTTTTAACTGCCCTTGAGATTTAGGCAGGAGTGCCCTAATATTTATTACTTCTATTTAATAAAAGTGAAAGGTTTTTATGAATCTTGTGTGTCATTTTTCATCCTTCTTATATTAGAGCGGGGATCTCGAATTCAGTTCGCACCTTTAGCCCATACCCAGTTTTCTCTGACATTTGTTTGAGTCTCGTGCTCAACTGTTTTCGGGATTCTCGGATATGTGGGCGTTAGTCTCCGGACTAACGGGCACAGTATAGTGATTGTAATATTGTATGCAACTGACATTACTAGGGTCTGGGATTAGGATAGATACCCCAGGACTTGAAATAAGGTGCAATTCTGGCAGAAACGTTGTAAAACCTGGAGGAATACAACACTCAGGATGGAATATAACAGCATCGCGGTTTGATCCTTCTATCCCAGAACTTCCAGCTTCCCCGTGCAGTCACGGTACGAGCATGGGTATGCTGCGAGGTAAAGGAACTCATACATTATCAGTTCACATTCTGTGTTTATGTTACCTTCTGATCTTATGAAAACGAACGGACATTAATTGATTCTATACTGTTCATGCAGATGGGGAAAAAGATAAATATTCTTGAAAGCTTTATAGGCCTACGTGTAAAGCAATTTTATGTGTGTACTAGACTTTTGCTTTTCCTCCTGAGGAAAGTGCATACTGTATCTTGTTGGCATTAATGGATTGTGTCTGCACAAGCGATATCAATAAGCCCGGTGAACTTACTGCCACTGAGGGTATAAAGGCGTGCTGTGCGTGAGATGCAAACCACCTCTCAGTGTCGGTGACGTGGTTTACGATGCCCTCTGAGCACATTGCTCGAACACGCCACGTTCAGTCTTGCCAAACAATAGTGGAAAAAGATCAGTATTGCATACTTATAAATGTGTTTCCACACTTCAGTCACGGTCATCTAAGATTCCTCAGTAGATCAGTCGTAGGTGGTCATATTGAAGATACCAAGATCGAGGGTTTGATTTCTGGCCGAGGAACTTTTGAAGGGCAAGAATACTTCACAGAAGTCTAAGTAGTACTATGTTGGGTTGCTTACCTCTCGTGTTACATTGGGTCACTTCAAGACAACATTAAAATATCAGTCAAACGATAATAATAATAATAATAATAATAATAATAATAATAATAATAATAATAATAATATCGTATGGCCTCGGGTGCCGGGTTCAAGCTTTGTTATTTGACACACAAAGGGTAGCTTGCATGTCGAATTTCGTTGTTCCTTGAATCACTATGCAAGTCATGGAGGTTATATCTAATCTCCTTGAACACTATAGCGCTTTCTATTAGAGAAACGAGGAACTTTGTATTGGCGGAAACTCTCGAGATTAATTTTGCCATTATGAACACGGCCTACTGAATTCAAATGGATTCTTTGACATGCCAACATCGTATGACATGGTATCGTATTTTTTGCCGCCTTTCAAAAATCACTTACCACGGCCAGGAGCAAACCTGCAAGCTTGGGGTTAGTTGACTGACACGTTGACCACTCACCCACCATGGCGACGACCTCATAGAATTATGGTTTCTATTTCAGATGATAGCCGGCCCCGTGGTGTTGGGGTAGCGTGCCTGCCTCTCACCCGGAGGCCTCGGTTTGGCTCCCGGCTCCGTCAGGGATTTTAAAACTGGCGTGAGGGTTGGAACGGGGTGCACTCAGCCTCGTGAGGACAATTGAGTAGCTGTCTGAGAGTGACGCAGCGCCCCGATCACGAAAACTAAATTAATGGCCGAGGAAACCCGATGCGCTGATCACGCGTCACCCCAATATCTGCAGGCCAAATGGCTGGGCAGCAGTCGCTTGGTCGGCCTAGGCCCTTCATGGACTATATAGGGCCAGGGGTTGACTTTTATTTTTTATTTTGGATGATAGCAGATAACATGGTGCTTTGTTTTAAGGGGAAATAATTCATGATGCTAACCAATAAATACAACATTAAAATAATTGAATGCAGCCGTAAGGAATGAGAACCCCCTATTGACTTCAAATTGGCAGGTGAAAAGTTAAAGGAGGTAGGAGACTTATGCTACTTAGGAAGCAAAATAACCAGTGATAGACGAAGCAAAGGGGATATAAAAAGTGGGTTACTCGTAGCACAGGCAAGGAAAGCATTTCTATAGAAAAGGAATCTGTTGACATAGAATACAGATTTAGCTATTAGCTATTTAGCTATTTTGAAAGTCTTTGTATGGAGCGTGGCACTCTATGGAAATGTGACGTGGGCTGTTGATGCAGCAGAAAAGAGGAGGATAGAAGCGTTTGAAATGTGGTGTTACAAGAGAATGATGAATATCAGATGGGTAGATAATGTAACAAAATAACATTTTTAAGACGAGAGGAGAGATGAATCCGGCGACTGCTAATGAAGAGATAAGTAGGTAGAACACTTTCTAAGGCACTCAGGAATAGCAGTCTTAGTTATGGTAGGAAGAGTCGAGGACAAGAACTGTAGGGGGAAACCAGGGTTAGAATATGTTAAACAGATTGCCTTGGATATGAGGTGTATTAGCTATGTAGATGTGAAATGATTAGCTCAGGACAGGAAGGGAGGGTGTTCTGCATCAAACCAGTCATAAGACTGAAGACTCAAACAACAAAAACAACATCTAGGTTATCGTCCCCTGATGGTTTGGGTGAAGATGAAATGAAATGATGATGGAATGGAAACTAATGCTACAACTACTAGTACTAACTTATATACTAGAAGCACAAAAGAAAGAAAGAAAGAAATACGGGAATTAAAGGACACGAGAAAAAGAAATGCCCTCAACCATCTAAACATGAGGATTGAGGAACTTGGAAGGAAGTAGAGCCATGAAGGGCAGATAGGAAAGAGGAGAGAGCCCGCCCCGAAGTCAGTGGAAAGATAGGAAAACGGAACCAGATCAGAAATAGCTAGGGGTCACCAAGTCTCGAACTCACCAGCCGTGAGCCCTTGAGGGTGTAGCACTATCACGGGTGCACCTTAAGGGGAACGTGCAGCTCAAGGAGCCATAACAATACCGATTTTAAAAGTATGATCGTGCGTGTCATAAATCTTGTACAACAATTATATACATTTAAAAGAAAACATGCACATCCTTCTGTTGGAAGCAATGTTCTAAATTTTCAAAATTCAAATCGTAGCTATCTTTATCCATTTTTAAACTTTGGGTCTTGCTTTGAGATGACCTTTACCGTTTCCCTCATAATCCCATGTTTATAGAAATTTTTGAACTTTTTTTTAAAATGGGTGTTAAACCTTCAGCTACAAAATGAAACTCACTCAAACCGTTGTGGCTTTATTTACTGCCACGTGATTTTTTTTTATTTAGGCTGTTACACGACCCATTTTATAAAAAAATTAATTAGTATAATGGAAAATTTATGGTGGTTTCCCCTTATAACGACTTAATTTCTTTAGTGACTCTACATATCGTTAAGAATATAATTTCGAGTTTCCTCAGAATAAAAATGAAATAATAAACCTTAGATCATTAATAATAATAATAATAATAATAATAATAATAATAATAATAATAATAATAATAATATCCCAGCGGGAAACTAGGTCGGCGAGCCGATCAGTGTTGGGGGAAATGCAAAGATGGTCAACAGCTGCAACGGCGGAAGAGGAAATGGTCAGCGTCTGTTAGCTCAGTGAGCTCGGCTTGAAACACGATGTTCCAAAGGCCTCAACAACCTCTGGTCCTATATGGTCCTGGCACTCACCAGGCCAAACAAATCAAGTACAAGCAAACATGAACTGTGTAAGCAATCACAACTCTACCCCAGGTGGTACCCAATCCACCCGTCCACAATCGGCAACTGGACTTTCGGATTCTGGGGAGTCCAGGCAAGCGCAGCAGAGAGAGTCGGAGATCTCTGGTCACCTTCCCTACAAACAGAAAACATTCATTGGAACACTAAACATTAATACCCTAATTCAAATTGGAAAATTATACAATCTCACGCAAGAAATCGACAGACAAAAAATTCTCATTCTTGCTCTTCAAGAAACTAGAATGACTGACAACGAAACTATGGACTATGGAAATTACCGCATTTTCAAGAGCAAAACATTACAGAGAGTCGCGAAAGGTGCACCAATCTTCGGAATGGCTTTTCTTGTCCACAAATCCATCATTAACTCTGTCAAAGAAGTCACACCCATTAATGATCGAATTATGACCATGCGCATCCAGAGCGCCAACAAGAAATACACTCTTGTCAATGCTCATGCACCTACTAACATCGACAACAAGAAAAATCCTGAAAATGTAGAAAAATTTTGGAAAAAACTGGAAAAAAATATGAGTAACATTCATCAAGATGACGTGAAAATCCTGATGGGAGATTTCAATGCCCAACTTGGCAAAGAAAAAATCTATCGAAAAATCATTGGCAAAATTTCTGCACACCAAAATACAAACAGCAATGGCACACGATTGGTAGATATTTGTCATCAATTCAATCTCAAAGTTATGTCTACGCATTTCAGGAAACCTGCACACAAACAGAAAACTTGGCGATCTCCCATTCAACATCTCGGTGAATACCAAATTGATCATGTTGCCATCTCCCATGCACACTATAGAACCATCCATGACGTTCAAGTCCGACGAGGGGCAAACATTCATTCAGAGTAGTGGAAATGAATCGGTTCAGATGCCACCGCCACCGCTCCACCGCTGGAATACTAAAATGGCAATATCTCGCGAACCAATTAGGCTAGAGACTTGTACGAGGTGTCATTGAACTCGGGCTGATACCCCCTTTCCAATGGACAACATATTTCCACCCCAAAATAAAACCTACCCCTACTAGGGGGTGAAATTGTATTTTTTAGAGAATCTCTCTTTCCAATTGCAACATGTGAGAGTTTGAATGCCAATATGGTATGAAACATTGTTCTACATAAAGTGTATGTGTTCGGTGGGTAGCCACTATGAATTAACATGCTTGTTTTTTGTTTTTACGCATGCCCACTCATAGCTTTTGTAAGAGGGCGGGCTTTTTAAAAGATGGCGGCTGTAGTGTAACCTAACCTAACCCAACCTAATGGGTTATTGTTGACGGGTCATTGTTGACGGATTATTGTTGGCGGGTCCATGTTGACGAGTCCCTGTGGACGGGTCATTGTTGACGGGTCCTTGTTGACGAGTCCCTGTGGACGGGTCATTGCTGACGAGTCCTTGTGGGCAGGTCCTTGTGGACGAGTCCTTGTGGATGAGCCCCTTTGGACTGATCCCTATGGACTAGCCCATGAATTTATTTTAAATTATGTCAAAGGGCCTAACTACTTTTGCGTGTAAAGCAATGTGTTGAACTGACGTTGTTCACTAATCCCCCACTACTATAATGGGATAACGATATGAAAGCAAAGTGACGAAATACATGTGAACACGTGTGAGATGACCTTATTACCGTCCTCCTTGTGAAACAAGTCACATCCTGTTTTGGCTCGTGTAAGTGTAAAATTTGATAGATAGAGGACATGTCATGAGGTAAGTGTAAAACTTGTTGGATGAATGTGTTCTAGTGCTAGGGTTAATGAACACACCCTAGTACACGGGCCACATGTAATTTGTGGACAGGCCAAGAGACCTAACTTGGTGGATGGATATGTCATTTGTTGTTGAAAGAGAATAATGCACATTCTTAAGATGTTAAAACTGAGGAAATGGTACATGCCGTAAGACGTCTTATTATTTCCTGTGTCATATTACAGACATGGTAGAGAGTGCACCGATCTGTTGCTATGACTAACGCTGCAGAAATTTGAAACCGCAAGTGCTCATTAAGACAATGGGTGATGATCATGCAAAGTTAGCAGTTATTGGATATTACACAGGTGTTCCTCCCGGTGTCATGTTGCTGACATGGCAGAGAGCGCACACTGCTGTTGCTATGACTGACGCTGCAGTAATTTGAAACCCCAGGTTTTCATTAAGACAATGGGTGATGATCATGCAAAGTTAGCAGTCATTGGATACCACACAGGTGTTCTTAGTGTACTTTGGACTCTCACCTGTATTGGGAAAGGAATTGCAATGATCTGCAAAAAACGGCTGACACGAGCGATGAGAGTTTATATAAGAGAGGTGTCATATATTACCTTACTGACAGTCTTTATTACTCGCTTTGAGTGAACAGTGTTCTATTACTGCTCAAGAGTTATAAAAAAAGCCTTTTTGGTAGAAAATCATTAAATTATTTTGCAAGGTAAGTACTTATTATTAATGGATTGTAGTCTTTTATTACAAATTAATGTTGAAGTTATTGATTGGAAAGTATTTATTGATTGATTGATTTGTTTACAGATAATTGGGTACCTATAGGTTACCAGATTCTTAAAATCTATTCATTCAGTGGCAGCAGTCGATAAATTATTAAAAGGTAAGTGCCCCTCTAATAACTTTTAAACAGTTAGAGTGATATTTTCCAATGTTCACCACTACATGTCAGTGAAAATGGTATATTTGGCAGTCAAAAGTTGGAACTACTTGACCATGGTGTGTAAAGCTAATTTTGTAGGTTAGATTTTGATTACCGCTCTATTAAGTCTGAATGTTCATTGCTAGGTGTATGTGATAGAGGGAATATTTAAAGACTTAACTTCAGTTCACCTAACGTGACCTAACTTTACCTAACTTAACCTTGTCACGTGACATGTTTTACAAGTTTAGACTTGCTCTATGATTGACTATGACGTCACACTTAGCTCACTTAACTGGTGGCTGCTGGTTTCTATTACGTGACATATTCTACAAGTTTAGACTTGTTTTAAAACTGGCCATGACGTTACACTTAGCTCACTTAACTGACGATCGCTGGTTTCTATCACGTAACATGTTTTACAAGTTTAGACTTGCTTTATGACTGACTATGGCGTCACACTTAGCTCACTTAACTGGTGGCTGCTGGTTTCTATCACGTGACTTGATCTACAAGTTTAGACTTGCTTTAGGACTGGCTATGACGTCATACTTAGGTCACTTAACTGACGGCCACTAGTTTCTATCACATGACATGTTTTACAAGTTTAGACTTGCTTTATAACTGACTATGGCGTCACACTTAGCTCACTTAACTGGTGGCTGCTGGTTTCTATCACGTGACATGTTCTACAAGTTTAGACTTGTTTTAAGACTGGCTATGACGTCACACTTAGCTCACTTAACTGACGATCACTAGTTTCTATCACATGACATGTTCTACAACTTTAGACTTGCTTTAAGACTAGCTATAACGTCACACTTAGCTCTCTTAACTGGTGACCGCTGCTTTCTACCACTCTATCAAGTTCCAATATTCAATATTCAGTGTCAGTGACTGTGGTATGTAGTAACCCTCAGTTAGAACTACATGAAGTTAGACTTGCTAGGAGTTCACAGATGATCGATTTAAATACCCTGCTATAACCATTGACTGGAATATAATTAAACTATTTAAATTGTACTTTTGTTTATCATTTATTAACATTTATGATTTCTTTCTTTTATAGGTAATTTCGAAAGTGATCATCATGTTCAAGTGTGATGACTGTAAGAAACAGTTCTAAAGACCTGACAGCCTTCAACGGCACGCAAATGTTAAACATGACAATAAAATGTTTGTGTGCAGTCATTGTGCTACCACATTTAACAGACAGGATAGTCTTGGACGGCATGTAAATCTAAAACATGTCAGTTCAGCACCTTTTTCGTGTTCAGTTTGTGATCTTGGATGTTCTGCTGTAAAGCGATATAAATCCCACATGGTTGAAGTGCATGGAGAACAACAAGAATTAAAAACTGTAAAACCATTAACTAGCACGGAACCTTTAAACGATTGTAATGCTCAAAAGCGTAAACGTTCTCAAGATTGTGAAAATAGTTGTGCAACAAAAAGAAAGAAGAATGGTGAACCTTCGATAACACATTGTAATGTATGTAATATTGATATACCTTCTTCAATCATTCATGGACATTTACGCAGTATTCATCATAAAAATAACGCTTGCCATGAAAGAAATTCTGAAAATATTCAGAAAATTGGCAGTGCATTTAAAAGTCGAATTACTAGTTATAGACTTTTAGTAAAGAAAAACTCAAAGTATTGAATCATTTTTAAACAAGATGTTCAGTAAAGAACATATAGCCTACTTTCTCCTAAATGTATGAGTATAGTTATAACTCGTTATTATCAAAGAGTATAATAGAACTATTCTTTGTTGAAGACCTTAGAAACGATTAACCTCTACCAAACGCCACAACCTAGATAAAAACTGCTACCATCATTGAAGAAAGAAAGAAAGAAAGATAAGAAGTATATCAAGAATGTTATGGATCTGGAGACATAATCGACCGGACTGGCTGCGTGGCTCAGCGGTAACTTTCTCGCTTGCTGGGCCCTAGGTTGCAGGTTCGTATCCTGGCGCAGTCAGCTGGCATTTGAGGGTGCACAAATGTGAGGGAGCCGTGTCAGTACATTTACTGGCACGTTAAAGATCCCCTTCGGGCCAAAATTCCGGCACCCCGGTGTCTCTAAAAGCAGCAGTAGTTAAAAGGGATGTAAAACCAATAACATTATTATTATTATTATTATTATTATTACATATACGACCTGCCGTGGGCAAAATCCAACTTTGAGTTGAGGCATGTCTTTACACGTCTGGTTGTGCATGGCTTTCACAACCCTAATTGAAAAAAAAGGAAGGAAGATTGCAGTTTTACATGACCGTGAATCTTGTGATTATGAGCCACGGGACCTCCTTTTTACGTGGAATCCGAACCACAGGACATGGCATTTCACTTCGAAAATCTCACATGCTTTGACCGGGAATCGAAAACCCTAATTGAATGAACAAATCTTTCCATGACCCTACAGAGACGTGTGTATACAAACTACTATGTGAAATCGCTTTGTTCTTTACTTCAAATAACATTTTCAAGTAACGCAAAATAGGCTGTATGGTATAGTAATCAATGGAGCCCCACGTAGACTAGTCGTGATATCTAGTGGTGAAATATCGAACAATATAATCCTAACAGAGCGAGTGCATTCTAGCGGCCAGAAGAAGAAACTTTTCAATAAAATCTGGAAGTTAATAAGTAGGTCGACGTGCAGTTACCTTTTTGGCAGCTAGATGTCTCGAGTAAATCTGCTGGCGAATTATGTTTTAATTAAATATATATTTTACACCATAATATGCACAATATAACGCTTAATTTTAAAACATCTTAGTCATTACAAAACAATAAACATATAACATTTCAAGCAAAAAACCTAGCTCTGATCGGGTTTGAACCATAGGCATTTGAGCGATAGGCTAACGCTCTACCACTGAGCTAATTGTGTCAACGAATATCGTTCTATATAAAATGACTTACATAGAACTTGTTAGCAAATAATGATTTATACTAAACGATTTCATCACTGGAGTATATTTTTTATATATAAAGCATTTCATACAAAGTTTATTTATTTTGTATCAGTACGCTATATTGCATGCAATACTCAAATTAGTGAAATATAAGTCAGGCACAAGATATCCGCTGCCATCTTGTCTTATTACTGAATCAGCTCAGCTTTTTAAAATCACGTCTGCACTATAGTATTACAAAATAAACTTTTAATTTCGAACATGTCTCTTCCTTTAGAACAGTTAAAACGATTCTCGGCTCGATAATCGGAACTGGTGGGTCCCATGATATGGATTATAAAGTTTGCATAATTCGCACGGCCGCCATCCTGAAATGGTATGCCGGACGACCTTGTAGTTTGGTCACAAGACGCATCCTATACGAAGGTATGTTGTTATCAAATTTGGTAGAGATCGGATAATTTGGTTAGTCGTTATTTGATTTTACGTTTTGAACGTTTGAGTGGCCGCCATTCAGTTTTAGTAAAGATGGCGGCGATATAAAACATGACACTGAGGTGTCCTTTGCTAGTGCTACCTTTGTACTAAATTTCGTTCAATTCGCATTCACCGTGTTCGAATTGATAGGGGGGGGGACAGACATTCAGAGTACACACACTCACACACAGACACACACACACACACAGACTCACACACACACATACACGCACACACAGACTCACACACACACATACACACACACAGACAGACACACTCTTTTCTCCCTGTGTTGATCTCATAAGTCTACTTTCATTTTTTGCAAAAATCGAAAGTAGGCTAAAAATGTTCAACCTACTGTGTTTTTGACTTGGTAGAAAATGTTTTATTAGAGCATAAAACAATTAAAATGAATTTTGAACTTTTTGGACTCTATGTAAAATCTGGGAGCGAAGGTGAAATTACAGATATCAAATCTTTTAATACAAAAAACATAATTGTTAGGGAATCAACTATTATTAGTGATATATACCAAAATATTTCAAGTGCTATCATTGTGAAGAGTGAAGAGTTCCAGGAAAGGGAGTCAGGCTGGGCGTTGGTTGAAGTACTTTATTTAGAAACCAACATGAATAAATATAATCCCCTTCGAGCATCATCATACATTGATTTGCCAGGATTGATCAAATGTAAGCATGCTTGTGTAAACGTTATGAATAATGATGACGCATGCTTTGCATGGGCTGTAACCTCAGCTCTCCATCCAGCAGTGAGGGACACGATGAGAACATCATCATATCCTCACTATTCTTCAGTGTTAGATTTAAAAGAAATGGAATTTCCTATGACGATAAAAGACATACAACGTTTTGAAGAGCTGAACAATGTAAGTATTAATGTTTATGGAATTGAAAATAAGAGAATAGTAGGTCCTCTATATTATACTCAGGAAAAAAAGGATGCTCATGTAAATTTACTATACATAACCGAAGGTGAAAATGCTCACTATTGCTGGATAAAACATTTCAGTAGACTTGTTGGTAGTCAGCTATCAAAAGGTGAATCTAAGAAGTGGTTGTGTGATGGCTGTTTGCTATATTTCAGAAAAGAGGACCAACTAACTCATCATCAACAAGTAGTTCCGTGAAGAACTATACAGCCTATTTTCATATATGCTACTCATGTTAATTGCCACTATCAACATACCAAATTTCAGTTTAATTGCTGTAACAGATTCGTAGATATTGAGAACCGTCTAAATATTTCAGATGGTCGCCAGGTTGGATTTTTATTTTTGTACTATTACATTAAGATTATTGTGTACGTGTGGTATTCAAACTTCAATCGCATGATTATAACACAAGAAGAAAAAACGAGATTTTAAAATTACGCACAGCTGCCATCTTGTGATTATGCAAACAATTTAAATAAATTACATGCCAGTGGATCAACATTTGTACAAGCATTTAACGTGCAACGTTTCACGGCACTCGGATAGTTAATTCGCGAGAAACGTCCATGTAAATATTTATATTTCGCGTCGCCGCCATGTTTGATTTGTGCTCACCAGGTTACTGAAAGTCCTATAGGTGAACATATGTTCATAGTCTCTATGAACATAAAAAAATTCAGTTTGGTTGCTGTAAAAGATTCATAGATATTGAGAACCTTCTAAATATTTCGGAAGCTCGCCATTTAGGATTGTTATATGTATAGGCCATAGAGTTATGTACCATTCAAGGACAATTATTGCCTAGGTTCATTATTCAAACTTTCACTTCGATCGCATGATAACGGCACAAGAAATAAAAAAACCTAATTTTAAAATTTCGCACAGCTGCCATCTTGAAGTTATGTAAACAATTGAATTAAATTGGATGGAAGTGCATTACAATCTGCAAAATCATTTACTGTACCACATTTCACTGTGCTCAGAGAGTTAAATCACGAGAAAAGTCTTTTAAAATATTTCAAATTCGCTTGGTCGCCATGTTCGTTTTGTACTTTACAGGTTTATGAAATATACATAGGCAAACTTGTATCAGTGCCCTTTATCACTGTACAAAATTGCAGGGTGATATCTGTAATAGTTTCGGAGATAAACAATGTCAGTGAAATATTTCGCACAGCCGCCATTTTGAGGTTATGTAAACAATTGAACTAAATTAGACTCCAGTGCATTAAAATGTGTATAAACATTCGCTGTACCAAATTTCATTACGTTTGGATAGTTAATCGCGAGAAAAGTCTTTTTAAAAGTCTCAACTTCGCTTGACCGCCATGTTGGTTTTGTAGTCACCAGGTTTTTGAAAGTCTCATAGGTGAACTTCTAGTAGTTCCTTTTATCACCGTACACAATTTCAGTGCGATATCTCTTATAGTTTCGGAGATAGTGCATGCTAGTGAAATATTTCGCACAGCCGCCATGTTGGATTGGTGAGACGTAACAAAATTTGAAGGGCACGGTCGAGGTCACCGGGAATAGTGCTATGAACTTACCGAGTTTCATTGAAACCGCTCCAGCCGTTTAGATTTAATTATGGGGGGACACATACACACCTCTCTCTCTCTCACACACACACACACACACACGCACACACACACGGACAAAAGGTGATCTCATAAGCCTATTTTTTCAAAATTGAAAATAGGCTAAAAATGGGGGTGTAATCATGTGTGTACGGTATTACCGACTCCTAAAAAAAACATTCTAAAATTTAAGGATTATGAGAAACAGCTTCGAGTACCATTTGTTATATATGCTGACTTTGAAGCTTTGCTAAAACCATTTAATACATGTTCATCGAATCCAGCCCAACCTTTTACCAACACTACTCACATTCATGAACCTTTTAGCTTTGCATATTATATAAAATGTAGTTATGATGACTCTTTAAATAAGTTTGAGCTCTATAGAGGACCTGATGCACCTAAAGTTTTTATGGAAAGGCTTGAGAAAGATGCCATCCGTATATCCTCTATTTTAAATACGATCATTCCAATGGAGCCACTAACTTCATCAGAGCAAATGAATTTTGAAACTGAAACTAATTGTTTTATATGCGGTGAATGTTTATATACAGACAGGGTTCGCGATCATGACCATTTAACAGGAAAATATCGTGGTGCTGCTCACCAAGAATGTAATTTAAATTATAGAGTAAGTAAATTCATTCCGGTCATTCTACACATACGGTAGCAAATACGATAACCACTTTATCGTTAAAGAATTTGGAGCTTTAGATGTGAAAATTGATGTTATTGCAAATAATAAGGAACAATACATATCGTTCACAAAATACATCAAAATTAGCAATAAAAAACCATTAAACTGCGATTTTTAGATTCATTCCGCTTTATGCCGAGTAGTCTTGATAAGCTGGCTAGTAATTTAAAATCAGATCAGTTTCATGAAATTCAACGTGTCTTTCCTAAAGAAGATGATTTTAATTTGATTCGTCAAAAGGGTATATTCCCTTATGAATATTGTACAGCCTCCCAGGGGTATGCACCCCTTGGAGTCCATCCCCCCGGCATCTGGCTAAATCCCCTAAATGGCAACCCTTGGAAAGCCGGCCCAACATCCATAAAACTTAGCAGGGACAGCTTGCCACTCTAAGAAGCAGCTCAGTCCTTGCACAATGGTTACACATACCTACATACTAGTAACTGGGCCAACACATTGCTGACAACATAGCGCCAGAGAGTATAAGAAGGCATCCTAATGAGGTCAAAGGGTCTCTCCATTATCAGTGCTTCATCGAGACGGCCGGAGGCCACGCTGGTGTCAACCGAGGTGAGTCAGTCAATCGTGTTCAGAGTTCCTACTTTGTAACCTGTAACCCAACACTTGTAATACATTGTGAACATAATTACATTCCCTACAAGGGACTCATACTCAGAACCACAGACCAATAAAACACTTGGTCCACACTCTACACTAGCATTACTGTTTATACGCCTCTTTACATCCCAACGCCCTTCCTTATTCCCGTCACGTAAAGACGTGACAGACGGCAGGTTAATAGCGCTAACTCAGGTACCTTTGTGTTCCCCGAGCCGGCTCGGCTGCCAGCAAGCAGCACGTGCCACTCGGCTGATACGAGCAGATTCAATTACATAATAAGCAGTCAGCTGAGCGACTAGCACAGCGACCCTTTGCATTGGGTCCCATCTCTTCAAACACTACCACATTATTTATAGGAACGCCCCCTAGTTCCTAGCACACCACAACACTCTACACTGGTCAGCTTGCCCTGCCAAGGGAAGCTACCCTTTTTAGGCACGACCTTATAAATTAGTACAATAACTCTCCCTTTTAGATCCACCCCCAAATAAGGGATCTAAAACACTGGTGGAGGCGCGGGCCTACGCATAGAGAACGGGACTCAACCAACGAGCCCTCGTAGGAAAAACGACCCCTTCCGTATCGCAAAAAGCCAAGCAAATAGTGAGAAAATTTTTCCCCCAGACAAAAAGCACCATTTTTTTTGTGTGCTCCAAACTAGCTACACAGGGGAAATTCTTAATAAACCAACCCCCTAGCCCCATACAGAATCAGAGAAATATAAGAATACACTGTCAAACACGCACAGATTCTTTTTTATTATTCTTATTGTTGGCCCATACACTTCAGGCAGAATGGCACCTCATGCAGAGATTGCAAGCCATAGAGGCAATAGAGGTACGCCAATATTATTAACTTTATTGTTCAGATCGCAGAGACATATACAGAGGCGACAGATACAAATACGGGCACTCCAAACAAGAGTCGGGACAATACAGAGCACAGAAACATTAATACATTAATACAGTAATTTGCAAACGGGCCATATGCCTCAATAAGGCAGTACACCCAAATTTGGGACAAATACCGTGAGCTACAAGCCAATAAGGCCATTTTTTAGTTCATGGTAGGGCCATCAGCCCACCCGAGAGAGGACATAAGCGTGGATACGCTGACTCGACAATTTGCGAGGATGTCCCTCTCGCCACGTACTGCCACACAATGGAAGGAGTTCGCCGTGGCCACAGTCAAGAAGACGGCCAGGTTAGGCTCCAACTTACTGCAGAATAAAACTAACACAGACACACGTCCTTCAGCTCCGGATCGGAAGGCAATTTTGCCAAACCGAGGGGCAGAGCCTAGAACAATCCCCTCGGAACAAAGGGACGAGAGGGAGTTGAAGCCAGGGCCATTAAACACACATGATATAACAGAGGGACAACGGGACGTAACCACGTCATGGGCAGACGACATAGAACCCGTCCCACTACACATAAAGCCTGCATACACGTACACAGATAGGCTAGCGCATTGGCAGGAGTCGGCCGTGGCCAAATGCCAGAAAGCGGTCAGGCTACAAGCCACCACATTGCCGGGGCATAAACAGGCAGTTAAGCGACCTTTACCGCCAGTTCAAAGGGCAAATTTGCCAGAACGAAAGCGAACACCGGTATTAGTCCCTCAGGATGCACGATACACGCACGTACATTTTGACCGGGCACTACCACACAGTACACGGGAATTAGGAAAAGTGTTATTAACTATCCCACAAAACCACGCAGTCAAATATATACACACTCCCGTAAAATCTACAAGGGCAGCGTCAAGCACAATTAGGCCCTCGAATACAGGTACATTCAAACCTATAGACACGCGCCACGGTGGAAGTAGGCCAAAGCTTACTTTGCTAGAAATTCCGCCGGAAGGTAGCAAAGGAACACCCCAGTGGATTTCAGAGGCCTATAATCTAATAACAGGGCAAAACCCTTCACCTTTCTGAGCACTGAAGCTCGAAAGAGGATAACGACTTCCACCAGGGCCACAGAAATAAACTAACATCACTTGCACCAACATTATAGGATACATAAGTTCTCTTACACGGGGGCGATAAGAAAATAGTCCAACAAGTATATAATAAACATAAAATTGCATTTTTTTTTCTCTCTCTTATTTTATGTATATACAGTGCAACATAGCCAAATTAGAAGGAATAATTCTAAACCCTTCTTGTTTTTTTTCTTCGAAACCATGGCATTTTTCTCTCAGGCCAGCAATGGTTATTGGGCGAAAGGGTTAACACCATAACGTAAAGTCTCTAATATGCAAGCCAAGTGGAAGCCAAGCAGGCTTCAGGCCGAAAAGAGATATTTTTGAACACAACTTAAGCATAAAATCACAGCATAAAGCTTCAGTGAGTCTTTCTAGGTAGAAATGACTAAACGTTCTATGTTATGGTTCCACAGTTTGGTAGATTCTCTTGTTGCGGGCGAAAGCCGTAAGTGTGGCAAGAATTAAGAATCTCAAACTAGTTTCAAAAATTTGGTGAGGTGTGCTTTAACCAATTGAAAAGCCCAATTGCACACCGGGACGAGACACTGTCATCTTGTTGAGTTACAATTACTTTGAAGGGCAGGTTTGACTCCCACAGTGCACTGGCTTTGCTCGTGACGTGGATACAAGTGTATCAATTACGTCTTGCAAGGGCCTTCCTAATGTGTACTCGACAGTGTCGGTAGATTCCCCTGAGACGTAACCAGATTACGGTAGTACTCACGTTACCAAAATGGTAAATACTACACTCAGGTCCCAAGCACCATTTTTTTTAAACATTTTTATAAGGTTCACGACATAATTTTCAGAGACTATCGCCACCTGCTATTATTTTCTTTCACAGTGCTCTCTTAATCCAGAGCGGGGCATAGCTCATTTTTTTTCTATGACACAGGCATTAGGCCCGATGAAAGAAAGGTGGCCAAGTTAAACATATATATATTTCATACATAGATACACGCTAAAGATTACACGCCTCTAACATGACTTTTTCTCAACGACAGATACGATCCTAACACTCACCAGAACTGTCCCGGAGACACAACCTTAATGGTGCCAGAAACAATTACTCTGGGTAAAAGACGGTCTCCAAACCCGCAACCTTCTGAATACCAGGAATATAAGGTTGGGTAGATATCCAGTTCTAGAATAGAATAATGGGCAAGCTAAGACTAATTGGGACAGTCCCACTAACAGCGGGTCATAAACGAAAAACAATAAAATCGCCTCTGGCATCTGGTCACCAAACACGCGACTAGCGGACCAGACACACTCGCGTACAACGACATTTTCTCCAGGGATAAAGAACATACTTGAACAACGATACAGTTAACACAAAATCTGGGGACACAAATGTAGTCAATGGAAGGTTTTTCTACAGTACGGCCAACGCATATGGGATTTCCGAAGTGAAATGCCATGGCCTATGGTTTGGATTCCAAGTAAAACGGAAATCCCGTGGCGCATGAGCTACAGATCAACGGTCATATTAAACCACAAGTTTTTTTTCTACAATGAGAGAGGCACTGCTAGCAATCACTATAGACAGCAATCAGGTTCACACACACACACGTGCAGAAAACTAGGACGTGGGCAGAGCATGAAACAAATGAAAGCACACAACATCGTAATTCAACACCGTCGTATCAGCAGTAACATACTCCTCAATGAGCAAGACTGCTCGACACAGACAAGCCGAGCCAAAGCCTACTGGACAGAAATCAACACATCATTCACGCCCGATTTAGAGACCCTATATCTTCCAAAATTACACTACGAGGGGAAATCAAAAACATACAAACTCTACACAGGTATGCATGCTTTCATATGCGCATTGCACATCCACGGGAACGTGCCATATTATATGCGGCACGGAAATGATCACACCAAGTCTTTACAGACAACCGGATTCGAACCCATGACCACACACCACACGCGTACCAAAAACTAACTATCCAATGGTACTTTTGGTACACGGAACACAAGCAAAAACCACACTGGGAAAGCCCCAAGCCCTGGAACACAACGCAAACATAAAACACAGAGAATGACATAAGGTCACGGGTCTGAGTTCCAGTAAAAATTTAGACACAAAGGAGGACAGCTATTCAGGCGTCCAATCATACTGAAATTGGCCCATACAAGTGCATGTACAGGGAATACTACATTTCCTCCCACCAAAAGCCAGACATAAAATTTCGAATTACACCAGACAGAGAGCATACATTTCACAGACACAGGTAGGAAAATTTCACAAGACACAAGTCTTAGGGAACAATGGCCACACGACGTCATTACCTAACTAGGGCGAATTGCTACATTAGGCCGCTAGGAATCCAAAACAATGACCACACTTGCATTCGTGCAGAAAGGCACATACCAGCGGATGACAAACAGTAACTTCCCAGCCTGGTATTACACATACCAATTGCTGACTGCAGACTATTCACACTGCAATACTGCGGTGACGAGACACTATTGCGTATCGCCCGTGACCGTGAAATTACACACACATAACAATTATAACACCATACATTTTTTTTCTCCACACTGCAAAAACATTTGGCAATGGACAAGACGTGACACAGCGGAACTTATCTTGGGCCTATAGGGCACGGTCGCAAGGACGTTGGCAAGCCACGGGCGCCTTCTGCCCACACAGGCGATACATATTACGACTTGGCCTGCAACAGACCAACCGTCCGCGTGGTGTAGCGGTACATAGGCACACACACGCACACGCACTCAACAATTAGGAGCAAACACAGACAAGATCTCCCCCCTAATAACTTCTCTTATCAATCGCAAGGCATAGGAGTCATTACAGATGACTAGCACATGACCAGTCGCAATACGACCACTGGCCACATCTACACTACAAATGGCAGACCAGATTAGGTCATGCAGCTCTACTATCCCAAGGCGCGGATAGAAAGCCAACATGGACAAAGGGAGGATGACAGGAGAACAGGCTACCAGCGTACCACCTTACTCCCTTCCCATAACCTTCTCACGCCCCACATACACAACGCAGACACATCTACACGACCAAAAACAGCTACACTACATTACAAAATACACACAAGGGGTTGATGGACTTCATGCGTCTAAAGAGCAGGCATGCTACGCCTTGAGCCACGGTGCTACCACCCGAGTATTAGGGGTGGCTCAGCAAACATTAAAGAAGCATAATGCGCCTCTCCAAATGAGAGAGGAGGCCATAGATATATATTAACCATTCTTTAGTACTTAAACACTCCCGCATGAAAGGAATATATTGGTATTATGCCCCACCCTACACCTATCCGTACATGAAGGCAGAAACTTCATATCCAGACACATGCATGAGTATCCCATCCATTTACCAGGGATTTTAATATCAAACCTGCATGAATTTTCGTATCTTTGCAATCCCGGGAATTACCTCCCCACTCCACTCATTATAGAAGCATCCCAGTGGCATCACCGGTTTCAGGCCACCACTAACGTGGAACCCAAAGGTGCGCAAACCCTTCCTACCATACTTTAAGCACACTCAACAAATAACTACCCCCAAATCCTAATAACAGGGTACCTGACATTACAGACCCTACTAACACCTCCATTAAGGTAAAGAAAGCATTATTGCTGGAAAGCTGACGTAGCGATGGTAGGCCAGAAGTAGCCTATGTACTTAGAAGATCTACAACCCCGCTACACTGGAAATATTTTACATTTTACACAGAGATTAAACTATTTACACAGGTTACGACACATTTTTTTTTCTTACAAAGGAATCTGATACGATCTGATTGTTGACAACGGTGTAAGCCGAAGGTCAGGAGGGACCACATTGGAGCAGAGCTGGGGAAGGCGATGTGGACCCTCACCCCAGTTGGCTCATCAAATCACTGACGACTAGACCAAATAGACGAACCACGTAAGGTCAAAGCATTCGGGACCGGACACGGGCAAACATCGAGATCTAGGGGTGCATATTAGCCCATCCCCCTTGTCGGAGAAAGTTACACCCACTATGTGTCACGATCGTCGAAGCCAAGACCTGCAGGGAGACTTTCTGAGAATGGCGGGAGAAATAGCTCACTCACCGCCGGCCTCGGGAGCTATCCCTAGAGACGACCCCATATTATGACTAGACTGTTAGTTAAATTTACGTAAGTAGGACTTCCATGGCGGGGAGTCAGACTCCTATTCGTCAGGAGTGAAGCAGGATCCAAGGGTTCAGCAGGACCAATCCTAGATCCGACAAGTCCTTACCCCGCGAGGTGAAGGTGAAGACCACGACGGTAATCGATAATGAAGAATGAAATATGAATATATATATATATGGAATGTACGCGCTCATTCGGTCCTGCGCCCACGTAAATGGACGACAACGGGTCGCCAGAGTTCTTAAATGAGTAGCATAGCGGGCACTCAAAGGGGTTCAGTGGGCCAACCCAGCAATGCCGATTAAGGCGAAGAGGATTCCCCGGACGCTCACTTCCCGGAGGACACATGAATATAAATATTGCGGCCGACACAGGCGAAGAGGATTCCCCGGACGCTCCCTTCCCGGAGGACACATGAATCATTACTATTGCGGCCGACACAGGCGAAGAGGACTCCCCGGACGCTCACTTCCCGGAGGATATTATGCCATTGGACCACAATGTCCAATGCCCACATAAATGGCGACGCATCGGGCAACCAGAGGGCATTAAGAGAGGGGCAGTGCGCGCACCTCACAGGAGCCAAGTGGGCGGCTCAACTACGATAAATCGGAACAGCAAACGGTCATGAACAAGGAAGTTACAGCGGGCGAAACGGTTAGCTTAGTGGCACCGTAAGCCGCCTGCGAATAGATTAGTACTAGTAATAGACGTCGACACCTAGAGTTAAGGGGACGGAATCTAGCGACCCTAGAGACAACCGGTGTTTCTGGGGCTCGTGCGGGTGGTGTCCTGGGGATTTAATTGCCCCAGGCGATCGTCCTAGGCCAAATTTAGTTGTAAGACGGTTGCATTTGACACGCAACCTAGGGTTAAGCAAATTTATTCACCGCTGTTGCCAGGTATGGCGCAGCACATTTCGGCAATAGATTAAGGCAACCCTCTCGGCTTAGAAATAGCATTTTTTTTTATTATTAGACCATAATTAAGATAGATAGTATTAAGTAACGCCGGTCGGCTCCTGATGACCGCCAAACCCGGCATCAGGGTAAGTCCGACAATACACTATAATATAGGATAATATATAATATAGTACAATAGGCATAATCAAAGTGGAATATACCGGCACCCGGTAACCACAATTCCGCTACCGGGGTAAGACCAAGTACATATTATTTACGGCATTACGGCACCGTATAGGGTAAGCCCGGTCATGCAGCGAATTAACATTAATCATGCTATTTTTTTTTCAGAGAAAGAAGAGCTTCAGCCAGTAAAAACTGTGACACAGGAAGCGACATAGAGAATATGGCATACTAACATGTTTTTTCTAAACCTCGCCATTTTTTCACAGGCATCGTCACCAGATACAGGAAACTGGTGACAGGAATTTCGCTACCATATAGCAGTGTCATATTATGTACGGCATGCCATGATGGTGTACTATTTTTTTTTATTTTTTATACGTCAACTTGCAGTAATCCCAACACACTCTCAAACACTCACCACATTTTTCTTTTTCAGCTACACACTCCAAAAAAACAATCTGCACAGCAGGACTGGTGCCTGTGGGGTACCAGGCTTACTGGCAGATCAACTAAATAGAAACACATAAAGCGTCAAAATGCGACGCAAATTACGGCGATGAGGGCGCAACCGACTTGTGGCGGCGACTCTCATTGTCAAGTGTGAAAGCATTCACCCACAGAGGATGCTTCACAGATTAAGTATTAAGAATACATGCAAGCGGTACGACCACTATACCGTACCAAGAAGTGGCCGTACAGGATCAGCCGTGAGACGGCAAGCGTACGTACAGACGGGTAGCGTGCACGCGAGGTACCTCACAAACACTAGAATTATAAGGGATTAGCGCACTTAAGTTAGACATAAGGTCATTGTAATTCATAATTTTAAGGATAAACTTCATACAATTATTCCACTAGACATAAGGTCATTGTAATTCATAATTTTTAAGGATAAACTTCATACAATTATTCCACTGGAAAGCGACAATATTCCTAAATGTCAGAATCGCAACATAGTACATTCAACACTATATATTTTTGTTTGTTTATCAAGATTCCATGTACACAATGTCTGTGATTTGTTTTCTTTCATTTTTCCTTCTTCTAACTTCCCCATTTGTCAGGGTGTTCCGTTTTTTCCCAAACAAATAAATACTTTGAATATATCCCTTAAATTATACCCTGGAACACCCATTTTTCTATTTTCTTCTACCTTTCTTATTGCAGGGAGCACTTTTTCCCTAAGATAGGGCGGACGACGCAAGCATCCGTGCGGCCCTGGGTTTTTCCTCCCTGCACAACTATGTAACGAATCACCATCAGAAACCATGTTTTTTTTTTGAAACTAGCAATATGCCAGCAACAGCAAGGGCAATTTTTTTTTACATGTCGAATTTCTTTTAATGTTAAATTTTTCTCAAATGTCAATTTTTTTTCCCAATGTTAATTTTTTCTCGATATCGAATCTTTCGCAATGTCAATTTCTTGTTTGTTTTTTCACAATGTCAATATCAGTGTATACATATATCTGTACATCCCATAACCCTCCCCTCTGAACACGGGCTGACCTCACACCCACACTTCGATACGACACCACCAGGAGATACGAGGGGGTTTCAAGGACCACTACGTCAACGCCCCAACCTCCAGTTCCGTTCCCGTTCGCGAGGACGCGAACAAATGAAGGAAGACGCTTGTACAGCCTCCCAGGGGTATGCACCCCTTGGAGTCCATCCCCCCGGCATCTGGCTAAATCCCCTAAATGGCAACCCTTGGAAAGCCGGCCCAACATCCATAAAACTTAGCAGGGACAGCTTGCCACTCTAAGAAGCAGCTCAGTCCTTGCACAATGGTTACACATACCTACATACTAGTAACTGGGCCAACACATTGCTGACAACATAGCGCCAGAGAGTATAAGAAGGCATCCTAATGAGGTCAAAGGGTCTCTCCATTATCAGTGCTTCATCGAGACGGCCGGAGGCCACGCTGGTGTCAACCGAGGTGAGTCAGTCAATCGTGTTCAGAGTTCCTACTTTGTAACCTGTAACCCAACACTTGTAATACATTGTGAACATAATTACATTCCCTACAAGGGAATCATACTCAGAACCACAGACCAATAAAACACTTGGTCCACACTCTACACTAGCATTACTGTTTATACGCCTCTTTACATCCCAACGCCCTTCCTTATTCCCGTCACGTAAAGACGTGACATACGGCAGGTTAATAGCGCTAACTCAGGTACCTTTGTGTTCCCCGAGCCGGCTCGGCTGCCAGCAAGCAGCACGTGCCACTCGGCTGATACGAGCAGATTCAATTACATAATAAGCAGTCAGCTGAGCGACTAGCACAGCGACCCTTTGCATTGGGTCCCATCTCTTCAAACACTACCACATTATTTATAGGAACGCCCCCTAGTTCCTAGCACACCACAACACTCTACACTGGTCAGCTTGCCCTGCCAAGGGAAGCTACCCTTTTTAGGCACGACCTTATAAATTAGTACAATAACTCTCCCTTTTAGATCCACCCCCAAATAAGGGATCTAAAACAATATATTAACTGTGTGGAACGTCTTGAGGAGTGTTCTTTACCGTCGAAAGATGCATTTTACAGTTCCTTAAACATAAGTGATATCAGTGATCAGGAATATTTACATGCACAACGTGTATGGACACAGTTTGATATTCAAACTTTAGGAGAATTTTCAGACATATATTTGAAGACAAATGTGTTATTATTAGCAGATGCTTTTGAAACTTTTCGGAATGTTTGTATGAAAACTTATGACCTTGATCCTTGTCAGTATTTCACTGCTCCTGGGTTAAGTTTCAGTTCAATGTTGAAAAAAAAACGAAAGTAAATTTAGAATTAATGACTGATATAGACATGATCAATTTTATAAAATCATCAATTCGAGGTGGATTAAGCCAATGTAGTGGACGATACTCTAAAGCGAATAATAAATACATGCCTAGCTACAACCCTTGTGAAGAGTCAAAGTATATTGTCTACCTCGATGCAAATAACCAATATGGTTGGGCTATGAGTCAATATCTACCACTGAAAGATTTTCGCTGGCTGACACAACCTGAAATTGATGTCTTACATGTTGACACTCTTAATGATAACGATGATAAAGGATATATTTTAGAGGTAAATCTTGAGTACCCTAAAGAGTTACATGATGATCATAATGATTTACCATTTTGTCCTGAGAATATGAAATCTCCATACATCACATCACGAACAAAAATGTTAATTGTTAATGTGAATGATAAATGTAAATATGTAATACATTATCAAAACTTGAAACAGTGTTTACAGAATGGATTGAAATTAACTAAAATTCATCGCGTATTGCAATTTCATCAGTCAGCATGGCTCAAACCGTATATTGATCTGAACAATAATTTAAGAACACTGTCAACAAACGCGTTTGAAAAAGATTTTTATAAACTCATGAATAATAGTGTTTTTGGAAAGACTATGGAGAATGTTGATAAACGAGTTGATGTAAAGCTGATAACAAAGTGGGAGAATGATGGTAAATGGTATGGTGCGAGCAACTTAATAAGCAAGCCTAACTTTCATAGCTGTTCAATTATTCATGAGGATTTAGTTGTAATACAAATGAATCGTCTTAAAGTAACTTACAACAAACCCATATATGTGGGTTACACCATTCTGGAATTGTCAAAATCACTTATGTATGAATTTCACTATGATTATGTAAAGAAAAACTATCTTGATAATGCTAAATTACTCTACACAGACACAGATTCTTTTATTTATGAGTTTAAAACTGATGATTTTTATGAGGATATCAAAACTGAGCTAAATAGGTTTGATACAAGTGACTATCCCGAGGATAATATTTACCATTTACCTCTAGTAAACAAAAAGATCCTTGGGAAATTTAAGGATGAATGTGCTGGTGTTTTTATAGACACCTTTGTAGGCATAAAATCTAAATCATACAGCTATATGACAATTGATGATGTACTAGTAAAAAAATTAAAAGGAGTGAAAAAGAATGTTGTTAGTAAAGAGTTAGATATAAGTGATTATAAAAACTGTATAGTTAGTAACCCACCTGTATTATATAAGAAAATGAGTGTATTTAGAAGTAAAAATCATCAGCTACATACCAATTTGCTTTAAGTAATGAAGACAACAAACGATTCATTATACCCAACACATTTGATACTTTTGCTTGGGGAAACAGTCGCATTGATGGCTATTATTTTACTTAAGTCTAATGATCACTATATTGTAATATTTGTAGTGTGTTTTATATTGTAATATTTTTTTGTAAAAAACTGTAAGTAGAATGTATAATGTTAGGCTACTGTAGTTTAGTAAAAATAAGATAAGTAATACATTTTAGTGTAAAATGTTTGCTTTTGTATATTACGAAAAAGATTTTTAAAAAATGTACAGAATGTGTGAACTAAACAAGGGAAATGTAAAAATGTAAAGTGGAAATTGTAAATATCCATGTGTGAAAAAGTGAAATAGTTATCACCATTTTAAAATTAAAAGACTTTGTGATCTGGTAAACCTTGTTTTTATTTCACAACAACAAAAATGCACAGAATGTGTAAACTAAACAAGGAGAATGTAAAAAAATGAAAAGTGGAAATTGTAAATATTCATGCGTGAAAAAATGAAAATAAAGAAATGGCTATCACCATTTTAAAATTAAAATACATTGTGATCTTGTAAACCTTGTTTTTATTTCACAACATATATGGCTTTAGAAAATAGACTACAAAGAAATACCATTTCCTCAATCCTTTTCAATGTTCACGTCCACTCATCGGTCAACACGAATGTACCCAAATGAGATGGGTTATGCCCTAATCCTGAAATAAATTACATGAGATTAATTAATAAAACACTAGGATGACCAGTTTCGATCGTCAAGCGATCATCATCAGATCCATTACACTTAGGCTACAAAATCTATGTTTGAAATACAGGTGAAAATATTTACAATATGTACAATTAATTAGTTGCAGTATTGGTACTGCAACTGTCAGTGTATGCTAAACGCAGTATATATGTTAGGTGAAATGCTAAATGGTGATAGCTATCCGTAGATTGTACTTTAGAGAGATTATATGGTTGTAAACTATGGTTAAACTATAACATTTTAGTCTAACTACTTATCTGATTGTCTTCCGTACAACAGCTACTCGCAGTTTTCGTGCTCACTAGAACTCACTGTGCGGTCGACTGTGGTGGTTATCTTAACGACTGGTTTTTCCCTGCTTCCCCCCCCCCTGCTCCTACGTGCTGTGGGGAGTGATAGCGATGTGTTTATGTGAGGTGTTGCCAACCTAGATAAGATGTATGTTATTGAATGAGGTGGGTCAACAACTATTAAAGACCGTGGATTAGCCCTCGCCACGCGTGGAACATAACCCATTCGAACTAAGCGTTGACGGTCTTATGAGGACGTCCCGGCACCTTTAATACTGCCGCGCATATGGACCTTGGTTTATTGCAGAAGAAAAGTACATCGTACACCTGATCCAGATAACATTTACCTATTAATAACCCCCTAATTTCCCCCCTTTTTTATCTAGCTTGGCTGTGTCGCTAAATTGTGTTTACAATAGTTTACAACCATATAATCTCTCTAAAGTACAATCTACGGATAGCTATCACCATTTAGCATTTCACCTAACATATATACTGCATTTAGCATACACTGACAGTTGCAGTACCAATACTGCAACTAAATAATTGTACATATTGTAAATATTTTCACCTGTATTTCAAACATAGATTTTGTAGCCTAAGTGTAATGGATCTGATGATGATCGCTTGACGATCGAAACTGGTCATCCTAGTGTTTTATAAATCTCATGTAATTTATTTCAGGATTAGGGCATAATCCATCTCTTTTGGGTACATTAGTGTTGACCGACTGAAAAGCACTAAACTCTTGTTTACTAAGGCAAAACTGAAAATATGGCTTCAAACACCACAATATAAAGTCTATAACTAGCAATTCGACTTTTAAATGCACTGCCAATTTTCTGAATATCTTCAGAATTTCTTTCATGGCAAGCGTTATTTTTATGTTGAGTACTGCGTAAATGTCCATGAATGATTGAAGAAGGTATATCAATATTACATACATTACAATGAGTTATCGAAGGTTCACCATTCTTCTTTCTTTTTGTTGCACAACTATTTTCACAATCTTGAGAACGTTTACGCTTTTGAGCATTACATTCGTTTAAAGGTTCCGTGCTAGTTGATGGTTTTACAGTTTTTAATTCTTGTTGTTCTCCATGCACTTCAACCATGTGGGATTTATATCGCTTTACAGCAGAACATCCAAGATCACAAACTGAACACGAAAATGGTGCTGAACTGAAATGTTTTAGATTTACATGCCGTCCAAGACTATCCTGTCTGTTAAATGTGGTAGCACAATGACTGCACACAAACATTTTATTGTCATGTTTAACATTTGCGTGCCGTTGAAGGCTGTCAGGTCTTGAGAACTGTTTCTTACAGTCATCACACTTGAACATGATGATCACTTTCGAAATTACCTATAAAAGAAAGAAATCATAAATGTTAATAAATGATGACGTTATAGCTAGTCTTAAAGCAAGTCTAAACCAGTGGCGGCTCGCTTATATCGTAGTTGGTGGGGCTGCTTGCACATGCATTAACTTACCTTATTTGTAGATCAGCTCCAGGCGCCGAGTCTTGAATGTGACGAATTTTTCGATGACAAGGTTATTGAAATTCGGTATGCTGTTTATCAGACCCTTCTCAATAGACAGCATTCCAAGTGCAGTAAGTCTTTCTTGTCCCATGGCATTCCTGAGGTACGTCTTGATCCTCTTGAGGCACGAGAAGCAGCGTTCTGGTTCAGCGGTAGTCATAGGCAGGGTGATAGCGATACGTAACAGTTTAACGACCTCTGTAAATGACGGACCTAAGTTTTCAGTGAGAAGGAAACTCAAAAGTTTTACAGCACCACCAATGTTTCGAAATTCTTCTCTTTGATACAATATAGTCAGTTCGGTCCTGAGTTTGTCCGGCTCGAGCATCGGAAAGACACGTACGGTAGCTCGTAAGTCTCCTTCCGAAAATGAGTTCTTATGTATCTCAAATTTTTCGTTTTGCAGAAGAGAAGTAAGTACTAAATGGTCAACAAATTGAAACCACGATGTGACTTGATTGTTGATGACGTCACAAACTTCCCTTGCAGCAGCAATACGCGTTTGACTTCCTCCGATCTTCCGTCTCTTTCTAGGTTGTTCCCTCTCGTCAGCGTTGTTATCCAAATGGAATGAGTCTCGGACTTTCTGGACAGTTTCAACAAAACTCGAAACGCAGCTACGCACTTTCCCTACATCGATCTGACGACTCTGTAATTGTTGGTACAGAATGTCCACATGAGGCATGATGCAATGAAAGAAACGGAGCCAGAAATTGAATTCTGGATCATCCAGTGTCCGAAGAAGAGAACTAGCTTCGTTAACTGTAATATCACTCGAACGATCTGACTCGACTAGCACAGTGAAACATTCTTCTAGGGCTTCTTTTTTCTCAAAAACAGTGTTCACCGTTCTAGCTCGAAAATTCCACCTGGTTGCTCCCGCAGACGGTATTCTCCTGGACACACACGAATCTAAAACTGATGTCCTGTGCGACGATCTCGAAAAGAATGCTGGGATAGCAGACAAATTGGCAAAAAATACTCGAGCTTTTGTATTCTGCTTAGCGGCTCTTTCCATAATCAGGTTCAGCTGATGGGCGTAACAGTGGATAAAAAAGGCATTCATGTATTCGTCCCTGATTCGTTTCTGCACGCCATTTATTGCGCCACTCATCACAGATGCTCCATCGTAGCTCTGGGCAATTAACTTTCCCTTGTTGTCTTTCAATATTATATGTAGCTGAGAAACAATGCATTCATATATTGAACTTGCATCCTGACCAGCTGGCTCAAAAATCCCCAGAATCTTTCAACTGCTTTGCCTTCATTAGTGCAATATCGCAATACAATCACTAACTGCAACTTCTCAGTGATATCGGTAGTTTCATCGGCAAGAAGAGAAATGAAATCTACATCCTCAATTTCAGCTAAGATTCTTTCACGACATACTTCCAGCATGCAACTAAGCAAGTCATTTTGTATGCTTTTGGATGTTCCTTTGAATGCTGTCGAGCTTTCTAAATGACTCTGAAAACAGGAGTCTAATTCACTCGTGTATTGCACTAAATTTAGAAACACGCCCTTGTTGTCTGAATCGGCTTTCTCATCAAGTCCGCGTAGCGCTAACTCATTAAAGCCGCAGAACTTAATACAGTTTATTAACTTTGAAAGTATTTCCCTGTTTCTAGTTACTTCATTGTTATGACGCTCAACCGATTGTTGATATGCCGAACTTAAGCTTTTCTGTACATCCACTTTCCCTAACACTGAAAAATTTACCATGTTATTTAAATGAGTTCCGGAAGATGCGTGTTTCTGATTTTTTTCGCTCAGTTTTCTAAGATCTGTCATTCCCTTTTGAGTCCAGCTGAATTCTCCACCGAACAAAATACATGGAAAACAAAATAAAGCATGCTTTACCTCGCAACCACACAGTCAATCAAATTTCTTATACACGTCAGGATTGAAGCTCCTAGTGTATTGCTTCTGCCTGCTAGTAGAACACTGTTTGATGTCTAATACAGGTGTTGGTCTACCCTTACTCTTTACATCACATTTCTCGTGAAGCGTCAAACTACTAAATTGAAGCGACTGTAAAAATTGCACAGTGTTACTCATTATTCACTTGAAACACAATCAAAAGCAAATCACACAACCGTACACAAACTCCAACAGCACGTACTACGGTTGTTGACAAGGGGGTAACTTCCACAGCTTGTGTAGAGCACTGGAGTAACGGATTTTTTTCTAAGACTAGTCTGAAATAAATCGGTTTTGTAAGAACAAGGAACATTGCTAGGTATCATTAAAATAGGGCGAAATCTACTGTGAAATAATATGCAAGTATTTGTTAAAATCACGCAAGCATACTACTTTAGAATCTTTAGCTATAATTCGCACGTTGGCAAGACTGATTGTACAAGTGCTTGAAGAAAATAGCGCCAGTAATGGAAATGTTTGAATGCCTCCCTCCTTGCTTTCACTGGCCAAGGGATGGAGATGGACTTAGTTCTGCTAGAACCTAACAGATGCCGTGAGCGCCTACTTCCTGCTTCTACTTATGATTATGTTGCCACTCAGTGATACAAACCTAGCCGTGTTACAGCAAAAGCCGCTGCGATTTAAACTTATCCTTGCGATAGTATTATGATTCTATCTATAATTTATTGCATTAGAATATTAGTTGCTAATTTTCTGAATACGAATTAGGAGCAGTTAACCGCTGCCAGTACATTATTTGAGCTGTTTGTAAACTGTATATCCGATTGTTTCCAAAGATGTGTTGGCACTTCGTATCGATGCTGCATGGAGTGCAGCTCCCTAAGAGGCTTTAATGACCTGCCTTGGCAATGGGGGAAGTGGATTCAGGAAGTGCGATTTAAGTTCTTAAGCTGCTGCAGATGATGCATCTGCCGTGGGGGGACGCGGATTTACAAGCCAGCCTATACTTGCGAAAAATTGTAATCGCCTAGCAGAGATCCGTATAATTATACCGTCATCCCGTTACGTTCAAAGTGTAAATTGATATTGTCAAATACTCTGGGGGGGGCTGCAGCTCTGCAGCTCCCCTTCACGGACCGCCACTGGTCTAAACTTGTAGAACATGTCACGTGATAGAAACTAGTGATCGTCAGTTAAGTGAGCTAAGTGTGACGTCATAGCCAGTCTTAAAACAAGTCTAAACTTGTAGAACATGTCACGTGATAGAAACCAGCAGCCACCAGTTAAGTGAGCTAAGTGTGACGCCATAGTCAGTCATAAAGCAAGTCTAAACTTGTAAAACATGTTACGTGATAGAAACCAGCGATCGTCAGTTAAGTGAGCTAAGTGTAACGTCATGGTCAGTCTTAAAACAAGTCTAAACTTGTAGAATATGTCACGTAATAGAAACCAGCAGACACCAGTTAAGTGAGCTAAGTGTGAATTCATAGTCAATCATAGAGCAAGTCTAAACTTGTAAAACTTGTCACGTGACAAGGTTAAGTTAGGTAAAGTTAGGTCATGTTAGGTGAACTGAAGTTAAGTCTTTAAATATTCCCTCTGTCACTTACACCTAGCAATGAACATTCAGACTTAATAGAGCGGTAATCAAAATCTAACCTACAAAATTAGCTTTACACACCATGGTCAAGTAGTTCCAACTTTTGACTGCCAAATATACCATTTTCACTGACATGTAGTGGTGAACATTGGAAAATATCACTCTAACTGTTTAACCCTAGAACTGCTGCAGGTTTATCCGTCAAATGCTGCAGTACATTCCCATAAAATACACACTATGGGAATTTAGTATCTGTAAGCAAACTGTGTTCATGAATATAACTTATCATACATCAATAGAAAGCTGAAAGACTGTTCTATATTATTCTTATAGAGGTGAATCGTTCAGATTCATCAGTTTGAATTAATCATAAAAAGTGTTTTATAAAAATATATATATATATATATATAAAAAAATTGACTTTTCTGCTCTAGAAAACTATATTGCCAAGCTAAATGCTTGTCAGACACATCATAAATGAAAAGTTCACAGTTTTTTGTTACTATTTCAAGAACCAGTTATAAATAATTCCTGTTATTTACTAAAAAATAAAATTATTTGTACAATATGACATTTCTCCATTATGCACATATATGAGAAATTCACCTTCTGCCTCTTCTGTAAGCTAAATGCGTTCATGAATAGGCCTATAACTTATCATACATCAGTAGAAATCTGTAAGACTGTTCTATATTATTTTTATAGAGGTCAATCATTCAGACTCATTAGTTTGAATTATTCATAAAATGTATTTTATAAAAAATATAAAATAAAATTGACTTTTCTGCTCTAAAAGAACATATTGCCAAGTTAAATGTTTGTCAGACACATCATAAATGAAACGTTCACAGTTTTTTGTTACTGTTTCACGAACCAGTTTTAAATAATTCCTGTTATTTACTAAAAAAGAAAATTATTTTTACTATATGACATTTCTCCATTATGCACATAGCCTATATGAGAAATTCACCTTCTGCCATTTCTGTAAGCAAACTGTGTTCATGAATAGGCCTATAACTTATCATACATCAATAGAAAGCTGAAAGACTGTTCTATATTATTATTATAGTGGTGAATCATTCAGACTCATCAGTTTGAATTAATCATATAAAGTATTTTATAAAAATAAAAAATAAAAAAATGATTTTCTGCTCTAGAAAACCATATTGCCAAGTTAAATTTTTGTCAGACACATCATAAATGAAAAGTTCACAGTTTTTTTGGTACAATTTCAAGAACCAGTTTTAAATAATTCCTGTTATTTACTAGAAAAGAAAGTTATTTTTACAGTATGACATTTCTCCATTATGCATATAAGTTATATGAGAAATTCACCTTCTGGCTTTTCTGTAAAAAAAAACTGTGTTCATGAATAGGCCTATAACTTACCATACATCAATAGAAAGCAGAAAGACTGTTCTATATTATTTTTATAGAGGTGAATCATTCAGACTCATCAGTTTGAATTAATCATAAAAAATATTTCATAAAAATAAAAATAAAAATTGACTTTTCTGCTCTAGAAAACCATATTGCCAAGTTAAATGTTTGCCAGACACATCATAAATGAAAATTTCACAGTTTTTTGTTACTATTTCAAGAACCAGTTTTAACTAATTCCTGATATTTACTAAAAAAAATATTTTTACAATCTGACATTTCTCCATTATGCATATAGCCTATATGAGAAATTCACCTTCTGCCTTTTCGGTAAGCAAACTATGTTCATGAATAGGCCTATAACTTATCATACATCAATAGAAAGCTGAAAGACTGTTCTATATTATTTTTATAGAGGCGAATCATTCAGACTCATTAGTTTGAATTAATCATAAAAAGTATTTTACCAAATATAAGAAATAAAATTGACTTTTCTGCTCTAGAAAACCATATTGCCAAGTTAAATGTTTGTCAGACACATCATAAATGAAAAGTTCACAGTTTTTTGTTACTATTTCAGGAACCAGTTTTAAATAATTCCTGTTATTTACTAAAAAAGTGCTCAATTTCTGAATCATCTACATAGGCTTGTTGGCTGCTATTTTGCTCAATGCAACTTCAATGTCAACATGAAGGTACTTCCACTTCTGCAGCCAAATAATAGCCTGCTTATTGTCATTTGTTTGCCAAAGAGTAACACAACGAAGGATAAAAGCATCGGGAACCAGCATGACTTGAAATTAGTGTCATCTGATGGCTAACAGTAGTACTATATTTGAATACCGAGACCGTCTTTCAGAGAGACGGTCGCACTTGATTAAACACCACACCGTCTTCCTGGAAGACGTTCCGCAGTTCTAGGGTTAAAAGTTATTAGAGGGGCACTTACCTTTTAATAATTTATCAACTGCTGCCACTGAATGAATAGATTTTAAGAATCTGTTAACCTATAGGTACCCATTTATCTGTAAACAAATCAATCAATCAATAAATACATTCCAATCAATAACTTCAACATTAATTAGTAATAAAAGACTACAATCCATTAATAATAAGTACTTACCTTGCAAAATAATTTAATGATTTTCTACCAAAAAGTTTTTTTTATAACTCTTGAGCAGTAATAGAGCACTGTTCACTCAAAGCGAGTAATAAAGACTGACAGTAAGGTAATATATGACACCTCTCTTATATAAACTCTCATCGCTCGTGTCAGCAGTTTTTTCAGGTCATTGCAATTCCTTTCCCAATACAGGTCAGGGTCCAAAGTACACTAGGAACACCTGTGTGGTATCCAATGACTGCTAACTTTGCATGATCATCACCCATTGTCTTAATGAAAACCTGGGGTTTCAAATTACTGCAGCGTCAGTCATAGCAACAGCAGTGTGCGCTCTCTGCCATGTCAGCAACATGACACCGGGAGGAACACCTGTGTAATATCCAATAACTGCTAACTTTGCATGATCATCACCCATTGTCTTAATGAGCACTTGCGGTTTCAAATTTCTGCGGCGTTAGTCATAGCAACAGATCTGTGCGCTCTCTGCCATGTCTGTAATATGACACAGGAAATAATAAGACGTCTTACGGCATGTACCATTTCCTCAGTTTTAACATCTTAAGAATGTGCATTATTCTCTTTCAACAACAAATGACATATCCATCCACCAAGTTAGGTCTCTTGGCCTGTCCACAAATTACATGTGGCCCGTGTACTAGGGTGTGTTCATTAACCCTAGCACTAGAACACATTCATCCAACAAGTTTTACACTTACCTCATGACATGTCCTCTATCTATCAAATTTTACACTTACACGAGCCAAAACAGGATGTGACTTGTTTCACAAGGAGGACGGTAATAAGGTCATCTCACACGTGTTCACATGTATTTCGTCACTTTCCTTTCATATCGTTATCCCATTATAGTAGTGGGGGATTAGTGAACAACGTCAGTTCAACACATTGCTTTACACGCAAAAGTAGTTAGGCCCTTTGACATAATTTAAAATAAATTCATGGGCTAGTCCATAGGGATCAGTCCAAAGGGGCTCATCCACAAGGACTCGTCCACAAGGACCTGCCCACAAGGACTCGTCAGCAATGACCCGTCCACAGGGACTCGTCAACAAGGACCCGTCAACAATGACCCGTCAACAATGACCCGTCCACAGAGACTCGTCAACATGGACCTGCCAACAATAATCCGTCAACAATGACCCGTCAACAATAACCCATTAGGTTGGGTTAGGTTAGGTTACACTACAGCCGCCATCTTTTAAAAAGCCCGCCCTCTTACAAAAGCTATGAGTGGGCATGCGTAAAAACAAAAAACAAGCATGTTAATTCATAGTGGCTACCCACCGAACACATGCACTTTATGTAGAACAATGTTTCATACCATATTGGCATTCAAACTCTCACATGTTGCAATTGGAAAGAGAGATTCTCTAAAAAATAAAATTTCACCCCCTAGTAGAGGTAGGTTTTATTTTGGGGTGGAAATATGTTGTCCATTGGAAAGGGGGTATCAGCCCGAGTTCAATGACACCTCGTACAAGTCTCTAGCCTAATTGGTTCGCGAGATATTGCCATTTTAGTATTCCAGCGGTGGAGCGGTGACGGTGGCATCTGAACCGATTCATTTCCACTACTATTCAGATCATTATCTCACAAGAATCAAAAAGGAATTTTCACCTAAGAGAATTCATAAAAAAATATTACATCCCAAAATTTGACACATCCAAAATTCAAGAAACAAAAATCGCAGAAGAATGGGATAAAGAACCAGTGAACAATTGGACGGACTTCTGCAGCAAAATTATCAGAAAAGCCAAAGAACTGATTCCACTAAAAAAAAAAAGCAAAACACCCCTGGTGGGATTCCAACTGTGATCAAGTCATTATTGATCGCCGAATCGCATTCCAAAAATACAACAGCCACAAATCTCCAGAAACTTTACAACACTTTCTTGGCGTCCGCAAACAGGCAACCAAAATTCTCAGGACAACTAAACGTAATTTTATAACTAAGCAACTTCAGTCAATCGAGGATGACTTCAGGAATCACAAGAGTCGAGATTTTTATAAAACCTTCGGGAACAGAATTAAAGGTTACACACCGCAAAATTTGACTTTCAAGAAACAAGACGGAAGTCTCGCACTCACTAACCAAGAAAACTGTGAAGAACTAGCACGTTATTTTTCTGACCTCCTCAATTGTCCTGAACCACCTGAGCGATTTATACACACAGTCCCAGAACACATACGACCCGAAGCCAAACCACCAACGCAAGAAGAAATCCATCACCACATCAAAAAACTCAAGAACGGAAAGACATCAGGAGAAGACGGAATCAACGCAGAACTATTGAAAAATCTAGGACCACGATCACTACAGGAAATCACACTGATCATTCAGGTCATTTGGCGAAGTGAAAAACTACCGGACGAATGGAAATGCGCACTCATCCACCCACTCCATAAGAAAGGAGATAAATCTGATGTAATGTGCCCTTTTAGCAAGAAATATGCAAATCACAGTATGCCAGCATTGCTCAATTCGGGATTTTCGGGGTTGTAGTATGTTCTCCCACTCTGTGACTTACACATTTTGGATTAAATAGAGGATACACTTGCAAAAATAACAACAAAATCAATTCCTATTTTTAAATTTTCTTATCATCAAGACAAATATATAATTACATTTAAAATTACATGTTAATTATCTACTTCAATATTTGGGCACTTCACATGTTCTCAGCATTTACCATCACTCTCAAGTTTCACAAATTCATTACAGTGATCGGGAAAATACTTGTGTACTCCAGAGTTGTAAAGATTACTTGACAAAGTCAAATACTATGATTACTCCCGGAACCTAGTTACCTTCATTTAACTCGTGGAAATCCTACTTCCATACGACATTACAATAGGGATTGTTATTTATTTTATTTGTCTTATAAGACCATTATCACATAAGAAAACTACGATCTGAACGGGCAAGCGATAATATCAACTACAAGGACCTCGGTTCACTTCCCGGGTCATTAACAACTTTTAAACACTCACGGTGTATTCATTACTTCTTACCAGACGGCCTTCAGCCAACCCTCCTGCTCTGAGGGTCAGACCGTTATACTCGAGCGAGATTTATGACTGGTAGGGTGGCTCTCTGTCTAGCCTACGGTTGGAGCTCTCTTCAATGCTTTTAAAACAAACCTTCCTTTCTTTCAGTTCTATGGAGAGGCCTAGCATTTAACTTCTCTTTTCACTTTCAACAATATTATTTGGCTCATAAACCACTTTCGTAACCTTGGCATTTATTAATTAGGAAGGGTCCTCATTGATTGGGAAGAGTAATACACATTTTATGACGAATAATTAGGGGCTTCAACAACAAGAGGATTCTGGGTTCGAATCTCTTAACATGCCTCGGGAATCATTTCCACATTTGAGGACTTATACAAATTGCGATTTAGGGTCAGCCTTAGCCTACATGACCTACGCTCAATAATACCATACATTTGCTCCCTTTTCAATATAAATAACACACACATGGCCTCGTGATCTACGTCACAATTAGAGGACTTACTTCATATCTCAATTCACTGCAATCAACTACCCTTCATAAGTAATTTACCAAGTACTTTTAACTTTTACGCGTTCCTAGCGTGACATTTTATTTTAATTGCGCTCCGTTGCGCTATACTTTATTTTTAAGCCTAGCGTCATCCAAAGAACTGATAAATTCCATATTAACAATTGATACATATCTCAATTTTTATATTAATCTTTTCCTTTGACAATAATTGCTCTATTTTAATAACATGCGTTAATATCATGTCTTATACTTTTTATTAAGGCTCCAACGCTCTTATGTTCATATCATTCAATTTGATCTTCATTTATATTTCCTTACCTTGTTATTATTATTATTAATACGCTTGCTTTTATAACATTCGTCAAATACACTGACATTTTATTCATACATTTCCTCTCCAGGATTTATTCTTTCAAATAATTATTTATAACTTCTCAAAATTCTATTTTTGTTCAGACCGCGTTCTTATTCTGTATTTAGTTATTTAGAAACATCCCTTTTACTCAAAAACTCCGGTGGATTTGTACACAATCATTTCCCCGACACCAAAACATAATGAAAATCTTTACTCACATGTTTAAGGTCGTTTCTTGACCCTTCTCCTCGTGCGATGTGTCATTTTTGGCCCACTTTTTAACTTACTCCATCGTGTACAACTTCATTGCATGTACAGATATATCTTGACACATATTTAACACGTATATATTTAACACTAATAACATTTTAAATACACTGGTGTATCCGTTTAGAACACACAATAAAAAACACTGAAAATATATTATTTTTAACACAAAAACTTGATATATTAACATTTCACAAATTTTGATCACTAGGCCGCTATTTAAGCCTATCACACGTGACCTCTTGATATCCCGTCTCCAAGGGTGAAATTTAGTAATGTCGGCTTCCTATCCTCTCTGAATGTGAAAGTCTCGAATCATCTACTTCCTTCCTGCACTAGCACTCCTTCGAATCTCGTTCTTGACGACCTGCTATTCCTCTGACACGAACGGCTCCCTTTTTAGATCCTATTTATTGATCTTAGCGAAAGTCTGTTCTGTTCACGGTCCTCTGGATAATTTATCGGTGACCTACGGATTTTTAGCAACTAATACTTCTTGCGTCTTAGTGTTTTTGAATAGTTCGTCTGCTTTCTTAAAACGATGTCTATTAGTTTCCTGTCTTCCTCTTTGCTTATTCGGTTCTTGCACTTCTAATCTTCGAAAATACTTACGAACCTTATTTTCTCTGTCCCTGCTCGGGTTCTTTAAATTAGATAAACTGTTTATCTTTCTGTTACGGTACTACCGTACGTTATGATATTTTTGGTCGTTTACTTAAAGACCTATCGCTCTGAGTCCTAAGTTCGCAGCCTGCTCTGACTATATTTTACGAACTTTTCACTGTAAACTTTTATACTGTCGGACCTAAATCCTGTAACTAGGATTTTCCTACTTTTTCAAACACGGCGATACTGTACTTTTACTTCTTTACAACTCCTTACGGAAGTACGTAAATTATTGATAACGCGACGCCCGTGGCTATCGGATATTCTTCATTCGGTGTGATACAGCGTTTTTCCCCTCAAGGAAAGCTGGTATACTGTCTTCGGTGTGTTTCAGCGTGACGCCCCACACGGACTATCTGAATTCGATGTCTGATGAAGCAGAGTGACGCCCCCTCACGGATTGTCGGAATACTGCTTGTACTGATGCAGAGTAACGCCCTCCTAGACTCTCGGAATACTGCATGTACTGATGTAAAGTGACGCCCTCCTGGGCTCTCAGAAACTGCATGTACTGATGCAAAGTGACGCCCTCCTGGGCTATCAGAAACTGCATGTACTGATGCAAAGTGACGCCCTCCTGGGCTATCGGAAACTGCATGTTTGGCTTGGTGAGGCCAGGAGTTTTATACTTTTTAATCACAAAAAGATAAAATCCTAGTCCTTTTCGTGACCAACTTTTGAACCAATTGTCGTACAATTATAAAAATTATATCTCCAGAAAGCTCTTCCTCTCAACGTCAAATGATCTCATTGCGCATAAGAATCGATCGTGCAATTCGGAGATATTAATTAATTTGTAGTCTTCAGCTGCGTGGGTGTTGCTGTTCATTTTTAATATTCCCCACTCCTCTGGTATCAGTGAATCCCCAATGACGTGTACTGCGTTTGCAGTTTTTTCCTGTGCAATTATTACAAGGTTTTTCTTTACACAAAAATCTCTAATCCAAAATGATTCACAGTCCAGTGATTATTTACTTATTTTCATTCCTGTAAATGGGTTAAATTTAATTATTCCTCTTCTGGCACATCGGCGGTGTTGCCGTTTTAATGCAAGCTAAGCTGGATTTCCGAGTCACGCTTCCTTGTCTAACAGCCGAAACTTTCCACTCGTCCTATTAATATCCATGACTGGCTCCTTCTCAATGTCAAGAGGCATGATCTCATCTCTTGAACACCTGGTCCTCGCGCCTGCACAACGTTAGGCTAGAACCCTTGCTTGAAATCTCTCTATGTTACATTAGAAACTGTATGTTTCTTTCATTTCTTCCCCAAATACATGGATTCGACCCCTTTTGAGCCAATGGTACATGGGTTCATCTCTCCCCTCCTTAGGTAAATAATTTTTCGAACATTTTTGAGGAAATTTATTTTAATTAATCTTATCTTTCTTTATTCGTCGAAGCCATCATAACGTTATCCGTACCTTCTATTTCTTTTATTTCTTTAAAGTCGTATCCGGTAATTGCGTAGGTTGGGTACGCTCTGTCCCTACCCTTTCTTTCCTTTTCCTTTCTCTGGACTTTAGGTTCCCAGAACCTCATCCTTTTTTACGGGTGTGGTCTATCCCTACCCGTTTCCTTATTTCATCATTCTCCTTCCTTAAATTGAAATTTTCTTCTTCAACCAAATTAATTATTTCTTTTATTTCCCAATACAATTTCTCCAATTCGCATTCGCACTCGAATGTTTGAGCTCTGTTTCCTTTTTCTATCTCATTCTCGTTTCTATCAAAAGTGGACTCATCTCTAAATTGTTCCATAACCAGGGCTTGTTCATTGGCTTCATCGAAGTCTTCGGGAGGGTAATATATTTTCAAATTCGCTGAATTCATGGTCACTTCGTGATTCGTTTCACAGTGCCGAATTCTATAGGCATTATTTCTCAAATCTCTGATTATTTGATACGGTTCGTGGTACATTTTCTGGAACTTTTTGTACACGCGGTTCCCTGGATCCGAAATGGCTGGTCTTTTTACTAACACCATTTCCCCTGCTAATAGTGGCCGATGATACCTCTTGTGCCTATTTCTTCTTTGCCTCCTGTCGGCTTGAGCTTTTAGATGCTCAAAGGCTCTTCTAATACGTACATCTCTTCCAGGCTGAGCGTCTGCTGGCCTAGGAATTACCAGACTCCAAGGTCTCTCTGGTTGCTCATTCCGATGTAACGTTATTGGTATCTCTCCCGTAGATTCATGGATCGTGTTGTTTATACAAAATTCGATAATATCCAAGATATCTATCCACTTCCAATTTTCTTCGGCACAGTATATTCTACAATACTTGGCCGTCTCCCTCATCACTCTTTCTACAGGATTTGCCTCAGGATGGCGAATACTTGACAAAATCTGACGTATTCCAAGTCTTTCTAATTCTTGTCTGAACTCTACACTGGTGAAACAACTACCGTGATCCGACAACAAATTCTCGGGTTTTCCCAGAATCGGTATCACTTTTTCTTTGAGTCGTTTTAACACCTGTTTGGTACTAGTCTTCTGTATGGGAGCAAGGACAACCATTTTAGTGAAGACATCCATAGCCACCATTATGTGTCGATTTCCTCTTCTTGCCTTGGGCAAAGATCCGAAATTATCAATAGAGATGATTTGACCTGGCCTCTCGGGCAACAATGGTATAGGCTTTTGTCTCATCAGAAATGCATTTGGTTTGATCCTTTGACATAGATCACATGTCTTTAGCGTGTCCCTTACAGTTTCTCTCAGTCTCGGTCATACAAATGCTTCTTTCAGCATCGAGACTGTTTTGTCGACTCCCATATGTCCGAACGATCTATGGGCTAACCATACTATTTTCCTCTGAAAAATTGCAGGTACAACAATCCTTAATCGTGTATGGTCAGAGTCCACAAACTTATATAATAATCCATTATAAAATGTGTAATCTTGAGCTATCTTATTAGCTTCCGTGTATGCCGGTGTTCCCCTTATCAGACTTCCCTCAAGGAAAGATATGAGCATGTTCATCCATGGATCCTCACGTTGCCGTTGACTAATGCTTCTTAACTCATTTAGAGTACGCTGATCCCTGTCTTCCAAATCAATAGCCATTACTTCCTCTTCTGTGGACTCTGCCTGTCTACTTAAATAATCTGGAACTATATTTTCTTTTCCTGGGCAGTATTCTATCTTTACATCAAACTGTTGAATGTATAAAGCCCAACGCATCAACCTTTGACAGGATAGATCTGTCTTCATCAAAAAGTTTAAGGCTTTATGATCCGTCCTTAAAGTGACTTGAAACCCATATACGATCTATCGCCAATATTGCAGCGCGTGCAATATCGCTAACAGCTCGATTTCGCTGATCGTATAATTTCTCTCGTGTGGTTTCAGTCTCCGACTTGTGAAAGCTAGATAGTTTTTCTTATCAGGATTATCCGGGTTTTCCTGATATAGCATTGCCCCTATTCCGATCTGGGATGCGTCTGTTTGAATGATAAATCTCTGATTAAAATCAGGATATCCTAGCTTCACATAGTTTAAGAGCATTTCCTTGGCCTCCACAAATGCTTTTTCTGTTTCCTCCGTCCATTTCCACTTGCCCCCCTTCTTCAGAAGGTCTTGTAGTGGTGCAACAGTTTTTGTGTATGATGGACAATGTCCTGAGAAAAATCCAATCAATCCCAAAAAAAGGCGAACGTTCTTCACCTTCAAAGGCCTTGGAAAATCTCTTATCGAATCTAATTTGCATGGATTTGGTTTAACACCATCCTTGTCAATCACATGCCCTAAAAATGTTACTTGTCTTTGACAAAAATTTGACTTCTTTAAATTGATTTTAAAATTAGCCCTTCTTAAGTCTTCCAATAATTTCTTCAACTTTTCCAAATGTTTCTCAATGTTCTCCGAGGTAAGCAAAATATCATCCACATAACGGATAGTGCAATCTTTCACTTCCTCTGACAGGTTTCGATCAAGCGCTCTTATTAAGGCAGATCCTGCGGTCTTCAATCCAAACGGACATCTCCTAAAACAGTATGTTTGTTGGTCGAACTGAAATCCAGTCAACAAGCTAGTTTTCTCTTCCAGTTCGAGATGATGATACGAAGAAGTCATGTCAATATTTGTAAAAATCTTCTTGCCTTTGAATTTCCTCAGTATTTCTTCTATGGGTGATGCCGAATCATTTTCTGGTATGATTTTTGCATTTAAATTTCTGGCATCTAGACACACCCTTACTGAGCCATCCGGTTTACTCACAATCACTAATGGACTAACATATGGTGTCGCCATCTTTTCTATAACACCTGCATTCATCATCTCCTGCAGTGTTTTCTTCGTTTGTGGGTAATGTTTTTCCGCAACCGGGTATGGTTTTTGTCTGAACGGTGCCCAATCATTAACTTGGAACGCGTATTTAAAATTTTCAATCTTCCCTGGCTTGGAATCAAATACGTCTCTAAAATTTAATAATAATTTCTTTAATTGTTCCTTATTTTCGAGGTTAACTTTAGCTTCCTCTACTTTTCCTGACAGGTTGGTCTCGAACTCAGTTTCCAAATTATCTTCGAGTTCTATGTTGAGGACTTCAAATATATTTTCTATGTCCTTATAACCTTCCTCCATTACTTCTTCCACATGCCATACCTGTTCTCCTATTTTCGCATCCTGTTCCTGTAGGTTAATGTTTTGTTCATCCACATCCTCTCTTTGGATTCTAATGCAGTTTTGCGCTAGGTCTATGATGACCTTGTTCTCACGGATAAAATCAATACCTAATATGACATTATACGGTAATTGATTTACCAGCAAAAAGCATTGCGAAATTTCAGCGTTACCCATGATCAAATCAATGTATACCTGAAATTTGCATGTTAAAGATTTTTCAGGGATAATACCCTTAATCTTTACACTTGATGTGGGAATTTTTAATACGCGGCCCCTTGTTTCCAGTTCATTTAAAAGGGTTTGTGTAATTAAACTTATTGTGGATCCGGTATCAATTAATGCCCTGACCAGTAATCCTTCTATCCTTAGCATAATTATGGGTAATTCTCTTTTGATAGGTGGGATTCCTTCCACCTCCTCGTTAATCAGCTCATCTGGTCTTGCTATCCAATTCACAATTTCTACCTCCTCCCAGCTCCTGGTATGTTTCCACTTTTGACGATTTAAATTTGAAGTTTTTTTTATCCTGAGGGTTTCCTTTCCCCTCATTCTTTAATTGAGCTTGTAGTTCCAAGCTTTGAGCTCCGTCTAGTCGGTCGGTTGATTTCCGGTTCTTTATTGCCTCACTCCAACGGACTTTTTGCCTTTCAGGTTCGTCTGGTCGTTCGTTCATATAACGAAGACTTTCCTGATACCTCTCTTCTATTTCGGCCCGATATTCATCATCCCTATCCTCTGGCCTTACGTTCCTTCTGGGATAATTCTCCCATTTCTTTCGGTTTTCTTGCCTCTGATGGTTATTGTTATAGGGTCGGCTCTCTTGTTGCCTATAACCCGTATTCCTAGGATTTCTTCCTCGATATCCTCCTCTGTAATATGGCTGTATTCCTCTAGGCTCTTGGTGCCCATACTCTCGACTCAGTCCCTGAGTATCAGTACTAGTGGACTGATTTCTGGTCGATGGTTTTTCTCTGGTTTCCTGACTGCTGGCCATGTGTACCTGTTCAGTCTGTCTTTGATGCCTGGGAGTAACGTGCGAAGTCGTCATATCTAATTGACGTAATACACTCTCCACTTCCACAGCACTTCTGGCTTTGGATGAGATTAATAGCCTTTGAATCTCATATGGAAGTTGTCTTGCAATGGCGGCACACAGGTCATTCTAAGCTGGAGCAATGTCAAGTTCCCGGAATTTACACAACTGAGCGGTGAAAAATTCTGAGTACTTAGTTGGTGCATTTGTGCTGTACTTCCTAGAGTACAGATCTAGCCTCAAATTCTCTTGGACGTCTGCTGCCCAATATCGTTTTAAAAATGCTTCCCTAAAGCCTTCCACCGTATCAAACGTGTACCTGAAGCTTCTGAACCAGGTGAGACAATCACCTGCCAACAACTTCTCAATAGCTCTCAGTCTCCGATCCTGAGGAACTTTCATTTCGTTTAAGTACTCTGCAACTTCCTTTAACCAGTATTTTGGAGTAATTGACATGTTATTACCCGTAAACTTTACCGGTCTGTCCTCATTCGACTTAATGATGTTTATTATCTGACCATTTGTCTGGTTCATGTACGGGGTTGACATCGCCATCGGATATCCTGGGTTCTTATAAGGGCTCTCCCCACCTAAGTCCCTATCTGTATCTGTGCCTTGTTCACGGGAATCTACCCATCCTGTCTTTGGAAACTCCTCCTGATTCTCAAATTCTAACTTCCTTTCCCTTCGGGCACTTTCTTCATTAGCCATGAGTTGGATTTCCATTTGACTGTTCTTATGTTCAGTCCTCTCCAACCGGGATCCTAATTCATTTTGAATTCTTTCCTGATTTTTCTTACTGGTTTCCAGTTCTCGTTTGAGTTGGTTTTTGTCGTCCCTGAAGCTATTCCTGATTTTATTTAAGTGTCCTTCTACCTCTTTCTTGATGACCATGACCTGTTCTGTTATAATTTCCGGCTTTACGTCCCCTATGGTATCGAGGTCTTCTCGTATCTCTTTTATCTTTTTCTCCATCTCTCCCTTAATTCCTTCCAGCTATTCCTCAGTTTTCCCTTGACTCTTATACAATCTCCTCAAGTGGTCTTGGACCTGATTTACTTCAGTATTGGTTTTTCCTACATGGATCTTTAATGTTCCGATGGTTTCCTGAACCTCATTAATACCCTTACTTATTTCATCTATCTTATGGGTATTTTCCTTATTTTCTTCATTTCGTTGTTTTCTTTCTATCTGGAGATGCTTTTCGTATGTACTTAAATTTTTATTTATTTCCGCTTCGTACGTCCTCCAGTTATCATCTACCTGCCTAGTAAAGTGATCAATATGCTCTTTCATACCCTGTACATCTTTGTGATTCTGACTTTCCATCTCATTAACTTTGACCTGAATTTCATCGACTTTTCCCTCGAGTTTTTCTACTTGGTTCTCCACCCCTGTAAATCTGCCTTCTAGCCTATCAAGACTATCTTTTATCTCCTTCCGGGAATTTTCACAAATATTGCTGTTGGATTCTGTCTGAGTTTTTAATTCGTTGTGCACCCCTTGGATCTGGGTTACAAGTTCATCTTTACATGCATCTACATTCTTTTTGCACGTTCCTTCCATGTCACTTAATTTAGTTTCTATAGTACCAAAATTATCCTCTAAAATTTTAAAATTTTCCTGGCATTCCCTTTTTGACTCATTTAACTTAGTCTCCAACCCCGCGTCAAAATTTTGAAATTTAGTATCCATTGTCTTTTCTATTTCCGCCTTCAGTACCTCGTTATTTGTTTACCGTCGGCTCTTATAGACTCTAACGTCTCCTCTTTTACAACTTTCAACTGTTCCGCAATATTTTCCCCACTTTTTGTTTTAATCTCTTCTATCTTAGCCTTCAGTTCATTGTTCATTTTTATACAGTCGGCCTCGATAGCTTTTAATTTAATTCCCATGCTATCACTATTAATTTCGATAGCTTCTACTTTAGTCGCCACGTTATAACTATTAGTTTTTAGTGACTCTAAACTTTGATTCATGGATCCTAAATCCCTTTTATTTTCACTCTGTTGGCTGTCCAACTTATTCAAACTCTCATTTATGGATTCGAACACTTTTTTATTTTCATCCTTTTGGAGGCCCAATGTATTGTCTATCGTTCCCAATTTATTGTTCATGGCCTCCAAGAGCCGTTGCATCTCTTCAATCAATGCCATCTTATTAGAATATAGTGGGCTACTCATGCCACATCGCTAAAACATGCTTGAGAGATGGTAACTGAACCACTGTGTCCCAATTTCTTCAAAAATTTACTTTGGTACGGGTTTTTACTACAACGTACCCTTTTGATAACTTTATTCAAACTCAGAAACCTTTATGGAAGTATTTAAAATTCAAAATTTCGAAAATCCATTTTCTTTTTCAAAAAATGAAAATTTTGATTTTTCGAGAAAAACTCGGGTTTTCCCTAGGAAACCTCGGCCCTGCGTACTGGGCGCCAAAATCGAAGATTTGCTGGGGGGTTGTTTAAATTCAGGGCTGCTCGGTGTGAGTTTCTAGGGACCCATGCGGTCAGTTAACATTATACGTTGTAGCTATTCCTAATATTACTTTACTTTACATGAAATGACCGTCTTTAGTGTTCCTCTAATTATTAATCCAAGCATATTACTTTATATACCCCCATGTGCCCTTTTAGCAAGAAATATGCAAATCACAGTATGCCAGCATTGCTCAATTCGGGATTTTCGGGGTTGTAGTATGTTCTCCCACTCTGTGACTTACACATTTTGGATTAATTAGAGGATACACTTGCAAAAATAACAACAAAATCAATTCCTATTTTTAAATTTTCTTATCATCAAGACAAATATATAATTACATTTAAAATTACATGTTAATTATCTACTTCAATATTTGGGCACTTCACATGTTCTCAGCATTTACCATCACTCTCAAGTTTCACAAATTCATTACAGTGATCGGGAAAATACTTGTGTACTCCAGAGTTATAAAGATTACTTGACAAAGTCAAATACTATGATTACTCCCGGAACCTAGTTACCTTCATTTAACTCGTGGAAATCCTACTTCCATACGACATTACAATAGGGATTGTTATTTATTTTATTTGTCTTATAAGACCATTATCACATAAGAAAACTACGATCTGAACGGGCAAGCGATAATATCAACTACAAGGACCTCGGTTCACTTCCCGGGTCATTAACAACTTTTAAACACTCACGGTGTATTCATTACTTCTTACCAGACGGCCTTCAGCCAACCCTCCTGCTCTGAGGGTCAGACCGTTATACTCGAGCGAGATTTATGACTGGTAGGGTGGCTCTCTGTCTAGCCTACGGTTGGAGCTCTCTTCAATGCTTTTAAAACAAACCTTCCTTTCTTTCAGTTCTATGGAGGGGCCTAGCATTTAACTTCTCTTTTCACTTTCAACAATATTATTTGGCTCATAAACCACTTTCGTAACCTTGGCATTTATTAATTAGGAAGGGTCCTCATTGATTGGGAAGAGTAATACACATTTTACGACGAATAATTAGGGGCTTCAACAACAAGAGGATTCTGGTTTGGAATCTCTTAACATGCCTCGGGAACCATTTCCACATTTGAGGACTTATACAAATTGCGATTTAGGGTCAGCCTTAGCCTACACGACCTACGCTCAATAATACCATACATTTGCTCCCTTTTCAATATAAATAACACACACATGGCCTCGTGATCTACGTCACAATTAGAGGACTTACTTCATATCTCAATTCACTGCAATCAACTACCCTTCATAAGTAATTTACCAAGTACTTTTAACTTTTACGCGTTCCTAGCGTGACATTTTATTTTAATTGCGCTCCGTTGCGCTATACTTTATTTTTAAGCCTAGCGTCATCCAAAGAACTGATAAATTCCATATTAACAATTGATACATATCTCAATTTTTATATTAATCTTTTCCTTTGACAATAATTGCTCTATTTTAATAACATGCGTTAATATCATGTCTTATACTTTTTATTAAGGCTCCAACGCTCTTATGTTCATATCATTCAATTTGATCTTCATTTATATTTCCTTACCTTGTTATTATTATTATTAATACGCTTGCTTTTATAACATTCGTCAAATACACTGACATTTTATTCATACATTTCCTCTCCAGGATTTATTCTTTCAAATAATTATTTATAACTTCTCAAAATTCTATTTTTGTTCAGACCGCGTTCTTATTCTGTATTTAGTTATTTAGAAACATCCCTTTTACTCAAAAACTCCGGTGGATTTGTACACAATCATTTCCCCGACACCAAAACATAATGAAAATCTTTACTCACATGTTTAAGGTCGTTTCTTGACCCTTCTCCTCGTGCGATGTGTCATTTTTGGCCCACTTTTTAACTTACTCCATCGTGTACAACTTCATTGCATGTACAGATATATCTTGACACATATTTAACACGTATATATTTAACACTAATAACATTTTAAATACACTGGTGTATCCGTTTAGAACACACAATAAAAAACACTGAAAATATATTATTTTTAACACAAAAACTTGATATATTAACATTTCACAAATTTTGATCACTAGGCCGCTATTTAAGCCTATCACACGTGACCTCTTGATATCCCGTCTCCAAGGGTGAAATTTAGTAATGTCGGCTTCCTATCCTCTCTGAATGTGAAAGTCTCGAATCATCTACTTCCTTCCTGCACTAGCACTCCTTCGAATCTCGTTCTTGACGACCTGCTATTCCTCTGACACGAACGGCTCCCTTTTTAGATCCTATTTATTGATCTTAGCGAAAGTCTGTTCTGTTCACGGTCCTCTGGATAATTTATCGGTGACCTACGGATTTTTAGCAACTAATACTTCTTGCGTCTTAGTGTTTTTGAATAGTTCGTCTGCTTTCTTAAAACGATGTCTATTAGTTTCCTGTCTTCCTCTTTGCTTATTCGGTTCTTGCACTTCTAATCTTCGAAAATACTTACGAACCTTATTTTCTCTGTCCCTGCTCGGGTTCTTTAAATTAGATAAACTGTTTATCTTTCTGTTACGGTACTTCCGTACGTTATGATATTTTTGGTCGTTTACTTAAAGACCTATCGCTCTGAGTCCTAAGTTCGCAGCCTGCTCTGACTATATTTTACGAACTTTTCACTGTAAACTTTTATACTGTCGGACCTAAATCCTGTAACTAGGATTTTCCTACTTTTTCAAACACGGCGATACTGTACTTTTACTTCTTTACAACTCCTTACGGAAGTACGTAAATTATTGATAACGCGACGCCCGTGGCTATCGGATATTCTTCATTCGGTGTGATACAGCGTTTTTCCCCTCAAGGAAAGCTGGTATACTGTCTTCGGTGTGTTTCAGCGTGACGCCCCACACGGACTATCTGAATTCGATGTCTGATGAAGCAGAGTGACGCCCCCTCACGGATTGTCGGAATACTGCTTGTACTGATGCAGAGTAACGCCCTCCTAGACTCTCGGAATACTGCATGTACTGATGCAAAAAGACGCCCTCCTGGGCTCTTGGAAACTGCATGTACTGATGCAAAGTGACGCCCTCCTGGGCTATCGGAAACTGCATGTACTGATGCAAAGTGACGCCCTCCTGCGCTATCGGAAACTGCATGTTTGGCTTGGTGAGGCCAGGAGTTTTATACTTTTTAATCACAAAAAGATAAAATCCTAGTCCTTTTCGTGACCAACTTTTGAACTAATTGTCGTACAATTATAAAAATTATATCTACAGAAAGCTCGTCTTCTCAGCGTCAAATGATCTCATTGCGCATAAGAATCGATCGTGCAATTCGGAGATATTAATTAATTTGTAGTCTTCAGCTGCGTGGGTGTTGCTGTTCATTTTTAATATTCCCCACTCCTCTGGTATCAGTGAATCCCCAATGACGTATACTGCGTTTGCAGTTTTTTCCTGTGCAATTATTACAAGGTTTTTCTTTACACAAAAATCTCTAATCCAAAATGATTCACAGTCCAGTGATTATTTACTTATTTTCATTCCTGTGAATGGGTAAAATTTAATTATTCCTCTTCTGGCACATCGGCGGTGTTGCCGTTTTAATGCAAGCTAAGCTGGATTTCCGAGTCACGCTTCCTTGTCTATCAGCCGAAACTTTCGACTCGTCCTATTAATATCCATGACTGGCTCCTTCTCAATGTCAAGAGGCATGATCTAATCTCTTGAACACCTGGTCCTCGCGCTTGCACAACGTTAGGCTAGAACCCTTGCTTGAAATCTCTCTATGTTACATTAGAAACTGTATGTTTCTTTCATTTCTTCCCCAAATACATGGATTCGACCCCTTTTGAGCCAATGGTACATGGGTTCAGTAAATAACTATAGAGGAATTTCCCTCTTACCCATCGCTTATAAAATCCTTTCCGCCTGTCTTTTACAACGCACGCAAGAACAACTCGAGCCACTCATCGGTGAATATCAGGCTGGCTTCTGACCAAACAGATCGGACGTCGAACAAATCTTCAATCTGAAATCCACCTCGAATCTTCGAGCCACACGAAATCTCCCAACCATCTGTACATTTGTCGACTTTCAGAAGGCTTATGACTCCATTGATCGAAAATCTCTTTTCAATGTACTAGAAGAAATCCATCTCGATCCGAAGACGAGACGACTCATCCAACAAACCTTAACCGACACAATTTCCAAGGTCAAATTCATTGGAGAGATCTCCCAACCTTTTCCCATTAAAACTGGTGTTCGGCAGGGTGATGGACTTTCTCCATTGCTGTTCAACATCGTTCTCGATAAGGTCATCAAAGAATGGGAAAAAGAATTAAAAAGTCGCAACATATGGAAACCTGTCGTGTTAGGAAGACAGAAGGATAATATCAATGTTACATGCTTAGCTTTTGCTGATGATTTGGCAATCCTCTCCGGAGATGAACGAACGGCAATTCGCCAGATTGAAGTCCTCAAAGAATGTATTGGGAAAGTAGGGTTGCAAATCTCCTTTACAAAAAATGAATTTATGTCTACAAAACACATTGAAACCCAAACTTTGGTAACAAAATACGGTTCAATCAACAAGGTTAATCATTTCAAATACTTAGGTGAAATTATTGAACCTACAGGCACAGAAAGAATAGCACAAAGAGCTCGTGAACTCAAAATGCGGAAAGCATATGGGAAAACCGCAAACATCTACAACAAAAAATGCATGAGCATTAACACTAAAATTCGACATTACGCGACGGTCATAAAACCCGAAACACTCTACGCCAGTGAGACCTTAAACCTCAATTATAAATGGGAACTTGAAAACATCAAGAAAGCTGAAAGGAAAATCATCCGAAAAATTCTTGGCCCAAGACTTAGGCCTACAGATGAAGGATATCGTTTACAATCGCACAAGATCACAGAAAAAGCATACTAATATATAACAAGTAGTTCCGTGAAGAACTATACAGCCTATTTTCATATATCCTGCTCATGTTAATTGTCTCCATCAACATAAAAAACTTCAGTTTAATTGCTGTAACAGAATCGTAGATATTGAGAACCGTCTAAATATTTCATATGGTCGCCAGGATGGATTTTTATTTTTGTACTATTACATTAAGATTATTGTGTACGTGTGGTATTCAAACTTCAATCGCATGATTATAACACAAGAAGAAAAAACGAGATTTTCAAAGTACGCACACCAACCATCTTGTGATTATGCAAACAATTGAAATAAATTACATGCCAGTGGATCAACATTTGTATAAGCATTTAACGTGCAACGTTGCACGGCACTCGGATAGTTAATTCACGAGAAACGTCCATTTAAATATTTATACTTCGCGTCGCCGCCATGTTGGATTTGTGCTCACCAGGTTACTGAAAGTCCTATAGGTGAACATATGTTCATAGTCTCTATGAACATAAAAAATCAGTTTGGTTGCTGTAAAATATTCATAGATATTGAGAACCGTCTAAATATTTCGGAAGCTCGCCATTTAGGATTGTTATATGTATAGGCCATAGAGTTATGTACCATTCAAGGACAATTATTGCCTAGCTTCATTATTCAAACTTTCACTTCAATCGCATGATTACGACACAAGAATAAAAACTTAATTTTAAAATTTAGCACAGCCGCCATCTTGAGGTTATGTAAACAATTGAATTAAATTAGATGGCAGTGCATTACAATCTGCAAATCATTTACTGTACCACATTTCACTGCGCTCAGAGAGTTAAATCACGTGAAAAGTCTATTAAAATATTTCATATTCACTTGGTCGCCATGTTCGTTTTGTACTTTACAGGTTTATGAAATATACATAAGTAAACTTGTATCAGTACCCTTTATCACCGTAAAAAATTGCATGATGATATCTGTGATAGTTTCGGAGATATAAAATGTCAGTGAAATATTTCGCACAGCCACCATTTTGAGGTTATGTAAACAATTGAACTAAATTAGACAACAGTGCATTACAATGTGTATAAACATTTGCTGTACCAAGTTTCATTACGTTTGGATATTTAAATCGCGAGAAATGTCTATTTAAAAGTCTCAATTTCGCTTGACCGCCATGATGGTTTTGTAGTCACCAGGTTTTTGAAAGTCTCATAGGTGAACTTCTAGTAGTGCCCTTTATCACCGTACACAATTTCAGGGCGATATCGGTAATAGTTTCGGAGATATTGAATGCTAGTGAAATAATTCGCACTGCCGCCATGTTGGATTGGTGAGACGTAACAAAATTTGAAGGGCACGGTTGAGGTCGCCGGGAATAGTGCTATGAACTTACCGAGTTTCATAGTAATCGCCCCAGCCGTTTAGATTTTATTAGGGTGGGACACACACACACCTCTCACACACACACACACACACACACACGCGCGCGCACACACACACGGACAAAAGGTGATCTCATAAGCCTATTTTTTCAAAATTGAAAATAGGCTAAAAATGAGATGGTGTGTGTCTGTCTTTCTGTCTGTCTGTCTGTCTGTTACTCAATAACGCAAGAACCACTGGTCCGATTTAAATGGAATTTTGCATGGATGTAGCTGATTTACCATGTTTACATATAGGATACTTTTAATTTCGATATCTTGCACTATTTCATTTCATCTGTCATTCATTTAATCATTGCCCCAGAGGAGTGCGTCAGGCCTCGGCAGCCGGCACAGTTCATATCCTCGCCGCTAGATGGGGGCTTCATTCATTCCATTCCTGACCCGGTCGGAGACTGGAAGCAGGCTGTGGATTTTCATTCATCTTGCACTATTAAAATTTGGCGACCATTTTAGTGACGTCACTACACCCTTTGGTTTCAAAATTTCATAATTCCATATCAAATAAAAAGAGAACGCTAAGAAATAGAAAACTTTTGATGGCACATACGAGCTTTAAAATTTAATTTCCTATCCGAAAGGTCCTTATCACGTTTCGTGTATCTCCAACGGTTAGCGAGTAAAACCCACATATGTGACGTCACTACACCCTTTGGTTTCAAAATTTCATAGTTCCATTTCAAATAAAAAGAGAACGCTAAGAAATAGGAAACTTTTGATGCATACACGTGATTTAACATTTAATATTCTATCCAAAAGGTCCTTATCACTTCTCGTGTGTCTCCAACGGTTAGCGAATAAAACCTAAATTTGTGCAATAAAACACGGTCAACACCGAGCGGTTCAGTATATCTCTACGTACATAAAATGTAAAGTTTGTATGTTTTTTTTCGCAATTTCTACGGAAATTTGAGTTATTTACGCGTTTCAGACTGTTTTATTATGGATGCGCGCGAAAATAATTTTTTGGTCTGTCTGTAGGATTGTTTGTTTGTCTGTGGACAACTTTGTTCCCTTATAACTCGAGAACGACTGGGTGTATCAACGTAAAATTTGGCACAGATATCCATCCGAGGCACGACACTAATCATTGATGTAACCCTTCTCCGTACCTCTCATAAAAGAGGGCCTACCCCCTTAAAATACATGCTGAAATAGGAGGAGAAGGACGAGACAAAGATCATTTTCAGCCCCTCAACGTGAGAGGCAAAACTCGGGGGCCCCAAAGGGTCCCCGAAATCCACATTTTAAGGCCCTAAAACCAACCATTTTTGAGATATTCCCAGAAAACTAATTTCATTTAATAAACTAATGAACGAATACAAGCCGGTAACCATGGCAACAGATTCTCAGAGGTCCATCTATTGCTATAAGACGCAATGCAATTCCATTAATTACATAGGTGTGAACGTTTGCAAACGGCTAGAAGGTTATCACGGAACCAAATTGAGCTGTAAAATTCATCAATACGTATAATGTGCTTAAGGGGGTCAAGGGGTACACTAGAATTTTTTCACGTGATTTACACTTGCTGGTGTGGTACGGCAGGTCTATTATATTCCTATCCCTATATTATATTATTATTATTATTATTATTAGTAGTAGTAGTAGTAGTAGTAGTAGTAGTAGTAGTAGTAGTAGTATTATATTATGGTGTACAACGAGGAGACAAAGCCCCTCGGTGCCAGAAACAAAACTTGGGGGCCTCGAAAACTACATTATAAGGCTCTAAAACCAACAGTATCTGAAATATTCCCAGAAAACTAATCTAATTTAATATAACAAACTAATGAAGGAATGGAAATCGGTAACCATGACAACATTATCTCAAGTGGTAGCATCCAACTTTCCATCTATTTCTGTAAGAAGCAATATCACTCCATTTATACCTTGCCACGGTGAGTGGATAGCGTGTCGGTCTACTAACCCCAAGATTGCAGGTTCACTCCTGGCCGTGGTACAGGCCGGACGTTTGTTTTTAGACGAGTGAAAAATCTTAATGGAAGCCTGGAGGCGAGTTACTACAGTACCTGTGTTGTTATCAGCTGCCCCAAGCGTTCCGATGATTGATAAAGCTGTTTCACACTATTGCTGAAGTATAGTCACTGGCAAATATAATGACGTTCTGTTCGTAACTACGTAACGTGTACTTCCGTGGCACACAATACTTCGACGTGGACTGTACTGTCTGCTCAAGTCTGGAATTCCATTACATCAGATCCGTGGTGACAAATGTGAAGTGATAGGGTGAGAGAGTGACTGTGTACAGGCTCACCCGCAGGCTTAAAGTTCAAGGGCAATCGTCTAAAACAAACGTCCGGCCTGTACGTCGTGATTTTTGAAAGGCGGCAAAAATACGACTCGCATGTCATACGATGTTGGCATGTCAAAGAACCCATTTGAATTCAGTAGGCCGTGTTCATAATGGCAAAATTAACCTCAGGATTTTCCACCAACACAAAGTTCCTCATTTCTCTACTAGAAAGCGCTATAGTGTTCAAGGAGCTTAGATATCTACCCTCCTGACTTTCATAGTGATTCAAGGAACAACGAAATTTCGACATGCAAGCTACCTTCTGGGTGTCAAATTACGAAGCTTGCACCCGGCACCCGAGGCCATACGATATTATTATTAGGCTCCTCCATTTATTACATTTCTGTGAAAGTTTGCAAATGGCTATAAGGTTATCACGGAGCCAATGTAGACTGTATAATTCGTCATTGTAATTAAGGGGATCAAGGGGTAACCTAGAATTTTTTCATGCAATTTCACGTGCGTTTCAAAAATTCCTGAATTGAATCAGCATTTTTTGTGGCTTTTAGGAATTTGGGCCATTTGAGGCTAAAGAACCTGAATTTTCTTGCCACACAAGCCTTTATAATTTATGAAAGAGTTCTTCCTGTGTATGGGGACCTAACTCAACGTAGAGGGCCATTTTTTATGTGAGGTGTATTGCGTTTCGTTTACAAGGCTTTCAAATCTATTTCACGTCAGGAAGTACACGTTAGGTGAATTTAGTTTGAGAGCACATTTTAACTAATCTTTTTTTTTTTTTGTCGACATACGGGTTCATCGTAAGGCTGATTTTGTTTGATACGTATGGTAGATATACCCATATTTGGATATCTGGGTGATATGTTTTAGACAATAGAATTGTCTGTCTGTCTTTCTGTGTATCTTTATGTACGCCTATAAATCGTCTTCGGATGCTTGGTACATCGTAAAATTAGGTATGGTAAACATGAGTCAATACACCAATCCTTGATAAAACTCCTCACCGTACTTTTCATGCAATAGAAGGGTGGATATAGGGAAAAACTTCTCAAAATACATGCTAAAATAGGCGAAATATAAAAATTATCCTAGAAGGACGATCAAAGCTTATGTTGCTTCTCATTGTGAGACACAAAATTCGCGAGTCTATAAGGGGTCTCTGAAAACCACATTTTAAGGCCCTTAAATTATCAGTGTGTGTGATATTCCCAGAAAACTAACTTCGTTCTGATAATAATAATAATAATATCGTATGGCCTCGGGTGCCTGGTGCAAGCTTTGTTAATTGACACCCAGAGGGTAGCTTGCATGTCGAATTTCGTCGTTCCTTTGAACGCTATGAAAGTCAAGGAAGTTAGATATCTAAACTCCTTGACACTACAGCGCTTTCAAGTAGAGAATGGAGGAACTTTGTGTTGGCGGAAAATCCCGAGATTAATTTTGCCATTGAACACTGCCTACTGAATTCAAATGGGTTCTTTAACATGCCAACAACGTATGACATGAGTGTCGTGATTTTTGTCGCCTTCGTTCTGATACTCTTATAAATGAATGACAAACCGCTAACCATTGCAACAGTAGCTCAATTGATAATGTCTGGTGTTAATATATAACACCGTTCGGAGAACGGGTACTTCTGCTAGTATTCAAATATTGAAACCGATTTCCGTAAACGACGCTTGCAATTTTATGGACACATTATGAGGCTAGATGACAACCGATTAACAAAGAAAATATTGATGTACTCACAAAAATTAAAGACGACAACGGTTTGGATTAAAGAAGTCCAAACTGATCTCAATAACGCCAACATCACACTCACAGATATCGAAGACCGCAAAACTTTCAGACATAAGTTCTACACTTGGGAAGCTGCATCAGAAGATAAGCCCAGCAGACCTAGGGGAAAATGGACTGACGAACGTCGAGCTAAACATAGCGACATGATGAAAGAATTCTGGAAGAACAAGAGAAATAACAGCAACAGATCATAACTTGCATATTAAGGCTTTCACGGCCCGGATTATTATATAAATAATTCATGCTTTTGGGCTAATGCCGTGTGTATTTTAATTTAAACCATACGTTTCGGAGAAACCTTGCCTCCTTTTTCAATGGAAATAAACAACATAACTTGCTTTATGTGAACCTGTATGGGTCGAACCATACTAAATAAATAATAATAATAATAATAATATCGTATGGCCTCGGCTGCCGGGTGCAAGCTTTGTTATTTGACACCCAGAGGGTAGCTTGTATGTCAAATTTCGTTGTTCCTTGACTATGAAAGTCAAGGAGGTTAGATGTTAGATATCTAAATTTCTTGAGCACTATAGCGCTTTCTAGTACAGGAATGAGGAACTTTGTGTTGGCGGAAACTCCCGAGATTAATTATGCCATTATGAACTCGGCCTACTGAATTCAAATGGGTTCTTTGACATTGCCAACATCGCATGACATGCGTATCGTATTTTTGCCGCCTTTCAAAAATAACTTACCACGGCCAGGAGCGAACTTGCAATCTTGGGGTTAGTAGACTGACACGATATCCACTCACCCACCGTGGCAATGTATGAGATTCATTTTATGACTGACCAACTTTATGAAAAGGAAAAGAAGTTCATAGTTTCAAACTGTGCTTTTAATAGCATTATGTGTGTGTATTTTTGTATAAGATCAATGGCAGGCACTGTCATAATATTACAATCGTTATTGTTTTACCTCCTTAAGCTGTATGTCCCCCCCCCCCTCTCCCCCCTCTCCCCCCTCCCCCCTCTCCCCCTCCCCTTAAGTGGTGGAGCTACACATACCCTGCATTCTTTTAGGGTCTTGTGCAGAAGGCAGAAAGAGATAACATGAAAAGAAAAGAAGAGGTCTGGCCAAGATGAGACAAGGGTCAATTCAGGTGGGAGAAAGAAAGACACTCCATGCCTTGAATGCGCTTATACCGTCTGGGTCGGAAGAAAACAAGAGTTTATCAAGGGAGGTCAACAGGAAAGATGAAATAGAGGAGTTCGGCACAAGTAAGTGAAAGCAATGCAGGACTCAGCTGAGATCCCGTGGTTGCCAATCCTCGTCCCACTAGTTGTGAGCCCCTGGGAGGTTTGACATTACCATGAAAGGTTTTATTTCACAAATATTATTTTTATATTCGCATGCCTTGCTTCTTTCTCTTCTTCTACGTACTACGGAATTATTGATTGATTCGCTGCACAAAACACAAATTTAATTTTCCTCTCAGAGTCACAGGTAGTTTGATATGGGGATGGAACATCCAGAAGCTACTCATTTTTTACCCCCTCACATTTATAACTAGACGTTTGAAACCCGAGCTTTCAATATTGACAAGATCTAATTTACGTCGAAGGGAAGAATTTTTAGCTCCGTCGGTAGAATTATTATTCATGACATTACATGCACGCATAACTTAATATTTCACCTGCCACCAATCAATAAACGTCCCTCCTAGCGTTCATTTCTCCGTGACAACACCGCTCTTTTTAAATGTAACTCCCTAAAAGCTTCCCTCAGTTATTATTTTCGGTACTTGGTGCCTTCGGGTTACCCGGTGCCTACGACAGAGGTTTATTGACGTGCAAAGTACAATTCTACGATAAAGAACGAGAGTTTATCATGAAATAACATATCCCTCGGCGTAGCCGTGCTCATTAAACCGGGCATCATGGCCACAAGGATAGCTGCAGCAACTCCGGATATCGTACGTTCGAATCTTGGCGCTGACAGCGGCTACCCCGAGAATTTAAACACTCCCTCCAGGCAAATACCGGGATAATACCTTATTTCCTTGCCTACTGTGTCCAAGGTTGTAGGATCATATCCCGGTGCATTCAATTGGCATTTGGGGGTGCGTAAATGCGAGCGAGCCCTGTCAGTAGATTTACTGGCACGTTAAAGACCCCCTTCTGGGCAAAATTCGGGAACCCCGGCGTTTCTTAAAGTCACAGTTATCAAAAGGGACGTAAAACCAATAACATTATTATTAGTAGTACCTTAATTCAAATCCCGGGGAGCCTACCCTATCATTGTCCCTGCGGGTGACAGCCAAGAATGCTAGCCACTACACCATGAGATGGTGACACGCACTAGGCCTACACTGTGACTAAGATACCACAAGCCCGGAAAATACAACAACAACAACAACAAAGTTACTACTACTTGCTATATAAAGGAACCAAGTCACTTGACCTTCATGTTCTGCAATTTGAAGTCTCAATTCTGCTAGTAGATAAATAATTAAGCCATTTTCAGTGTTGCCTTAGTAATCGAAATTTTATGTTTTTCAGTCGGTCAACACGATTGTACCAAATTGTAATGGGTTATTCCCTAATCCTGGAAAAAAAAACTATGACTAGTTTCGATCGTCAAGCGATCATCATCAGATCCATTACACTTAGGCTATTAAATCTACGTCTAAAAGTAAGGGTGATAGTATTTACAATATGTACACTTATTTAGATATGCCTCCGTGGCTTAGGCGGCAGCACGCCGGCCTCTCACCGCTGGGTCCGTGGTTCAAATCCCGGTCACTCCATGTGAGATCTGTGCTGGACAAAACGGAGGCAGACAGGTTTTTCTCCTGGTACTCCGGTTTTCCCTGTCAAAATTTCATTCCAGCAACACTCTCCACTATCATTTCATTTCATCTGTCATTCATTTAATCATTGCCCCAGAGGAGTGCGTCAGGCCTCGGCAGCCGGCATAGTTCATATCCTCGCCGCTAGATGGGGGCTTCATTCATTCCATTCCTGACCCGGTCGGAGACTGGAAGCAGGCTGTGGATTTTCATTTTTCAGTAGTTAAAATAATACAAATAGTCAACATATGTGATGTTTTGTTGAGATACTGAAAGTGGTGATTGACCTCGAAATTAGCTTGCTTAGTGTGAATATATGATTGTTGTTAAATGGTCAATTCAAATTGTTTTGTACAGGCTACTTATCTGGCTGAGACGTGCGCGGTCCGGTTGAGAGCAGTTAACTTCATCACTGTGTGCTCCCAACTGGGGCAGTTTCATGTGCGCGAAAATCTCGTATATTCCTGGGCTATCCACCTCTCGCATTCCTAAGTGTCTGTGTTCATCGAACAAATACTGGTTGGTTGGTTGGTTGGTTGGTTGGTCCTGAAGTTTAGGGGCTGCGACAACGCGGTCATGTATCCCCGTGTACTTTGGGTGTGTGTAGAATCTGTCTGATAACCGGTGTTAATTGTGATGACTGTATTAGTGTGTGATATCTGTTTTCTTTAAATTCAAGTACTGCAACTTAGAATTTTTCAAATAGTTCCTACTTTTGCCGCCAAGCGTCACCGTCAACGACTACTAGGCCAAGTTCAGAACTTAGCTTCTAGACGCCACTGCAGTCGGCTCTTGGCAACGAACGTAGAAACCTAAGAGCGTTGTTCACATTCTTAACCTATCCAATTTAGCTTCACACAGGTGCAATTAGTGGTAGGTTCTTTAACATGCCATAAATCTATGACATGGGACCGCCGGCTTTACTTCTCCTCCGAAGGAAGGCATACTGAGGGATTTTCAACGCTCTTAAAAAATCCGACGGCTTCGGCCGGGTTTGAACCCGCGATCTTGGGCATAGAAGCTCAGCATGCTACCGACTACGCCACCGAAGCCGCCGAACAAATACTAATACTACAACTAAATAAGTGTAAATACTATCACCCATACTTTTAGACATATATTGAATAGCCTAAGTGTAATGGATCTGATGATGATCGCTTGACGATCGAAACCAGTCATCCAAGTGTACTGTATTTATTAATCTCATGTAAATTTTTTCAGGAATAGGTAACCACCCATTACAATTGGGTACAATCGTGTTGACCGACTGAAAAACATAAAATTTCAAAGAAGTAAAGACACATCGACAACCCAAATTATCACATTCATCCCAACACGTGGCTGATGACCGTGATGTCTTAAGCCCATAAACGATATAACTTTCTTACTCTCTATCCCCCTCCACCCAGGGCTCACATCTAGTGGGACGTGGGTTGGCGACCACGGGACCCCAGCTGAGTCCAGCATTGCTTCCACTTACTAGTGCCGGTCTCCTCTCCGTCTTCTTTCCTGTCGACCTAACTTGGTCAATCCTTATTCTCTTCTGACCCCGAAGGTATTACGGTATTCGAGGCCTAGGGAGTCTCTTCCTTTCCCCCCTTAATTGGCCCTTGTCTTTCTGATACCCTCCTTCTGCGAGGGTTCAGCCTTCTTTTTCTTTTCATGTTATCTCCTGCCTTCTGCTCAAGGCCCTCAAGGAGGCCGGGTGTATGTAGCCCCACCACTTCTGTTGCACCCTAGATATTGCTAGACCCTCAGGGGCTCACGGCTAGTGAGTTCGGGAGTTGTCGACCCCGAGGGATTCCTGAGCCAGGTCCGGTTTTCCCCTTTTATCCATTACCTCTGGGGTGGACCCTCTCTTCTTTCACTTTCCTCTCTGCCTTTCATGGCTCTCCTTCCTCCCAAGTCCTTCAATCCACATTCTTCGAGGGTTGAGGGCATTTCTTTTCCTCCTGTCCTTTATTTGCCTTATTCTCCTTTTGTTTTCCATTTCTTCTAGTATGTAAGTTAGTAGTTAGTTTTAGTTATAGTTTACATTTCATTATCATCTTCACGATCACCCAAACCATTAGGGGCTGATAACCTAGATGTTAGTCCCCTTAAAACAACAATTATCATCATTATCATACTTTTTATCGGCCGTTAGAGCAGACTGAAACTTTACCTTGGACCAACACATTAACTTGCCCGTTTCTTTTTGGTTCCATTTGTCACAGTATCTGCCACGTTTCATAATTACGTCAGAGTGTAAACATCCCCCGCTGTTTCCTCCCAGTTGCTGTCAGTCGCGTTTCCGCCCCCAACCCCCGAGTGACGGACCGTACAGTCCTTACCCTCCAATAATCAGAACATATGTGACCGTCTGGAGTCTGACATGTTATTTCCTCTGCCCTGCCTGACATTTCATTTAGATCACATCCGTTCTGAGCTGACTCCTTATCACTTCTTAGCTACCAGGAGCTTGGTGATTATTTACCTTCAAGTTCCCTTTCGCCATACGGGACTATTATGCGCTTGCTGTATTGTATGAAGAAATGATTGAAGAGAGATTTTCACTTCAGAAAATTAATTACTGTAATAGCAATGGGCAATAGGCCTATTATTAATATTGTTATTATTATTATTATTATTATTATTATTATTATTATTATTTTCTTTTAAGCGAAAATTCCCCTACAGGAGAGCGATTAAACTTGATAACATGATGTCATTTGGAGGCGTGTCTCCTCTGCTCCTCTCAAAACCTCTTCATTCTCGCGGAATGTTCCCTCTTCCTCTCATCCATCCAATTTTTTCCCAGGTTGTGGTAATGATCTTGGTTCAAACTTAACATACGCGATTTTCGTCTGGCACTCAGTACGGTCTTCGAAATTTTCTATGCTGATAATTATTATTATTATTATTATTATTATTAAAATAACCCCGTGCCACTACAGCCCAGGAAGGGCCGAGGCCTACCAAGCGACCGCTGCCCAGCCAATTGACCTGCAGATAGTGTGGTGACTCGTGGTCAGCGCATCGGTCCCCTCGGCCGTTAATCTTGGTTTTCGTGACCGGGGTGCTGCCTCACTGTCAGACAGCTACTCAGTTGTCCTCACGAGGCTGAGTGCACCCCGTTCCAGCCCTCACGTCAGTTTCTAAAATTCCTGACGGAGCCGGGGATCGAACCCGGGGCCTACGAGTGAGAGGCAGGTGCGCTACCCCAACACCACAGGGCTGCGTGGCGCAGTCCGTAGAGGCACTGAGCTTCTAATTGAAAGGGAGTGGGTTCGATCCCCACCCAGGTAGTGGATTTTAGAAACAAAACTACCACTTTCGGAATCGTAAATAGCCCTGGGGTTCACTCAGCCTACACCAGAAATGAGTACCAGGGTAATTCCTGGGAGCAAAGACGGCTGGGTGTGGAGCTGACAACTCCATCCCATCTAGTGCCGATGTCACACAAAGGGGAAGCCTCTGCCTTTCACTACTCCCAGGGCCTCCATGGCCTGTACGGAGTTGGCTGTTTTTTACTCAGTTCAGTCTTCGAAATTTTCTATGCTGATTATTATTATTATTATTATTGTTATTATTATTATTAGTAGTAGTATTAAAACTCCCCGTGGTACTACAGCCCGTTGCGGACATTGTTCTACTAAGCGACTGCTGCTCAGTCATTTGGCCTACCGACGGTGGAGTGACGCATGCTCAGCGTGACAGATTCACTCAGACGTTAATCTTGGCTTTCAAGACCGGGGTGCTGTCTTTCTAGACAGATACTCAATTGTCCTTTCAAGACTGTGTCGCCCTGTTCCAGCCCTCACGTTTGTTTAGAAAAACCTGACGGAGCTGGGAATCGAACCCGGGGCCTCTGGGAGAGAGGGAGGCACGCTGTCCCTGCACCACGGAACCACCTTTATTATTATTATATTTGAGAAAGTTTGTGGCATATCTTTTGCCCCTGCACCACGGAGCCACCATTATTATTATATTTGAGAAAGTTTGTGGCGTATCTTTTTATCGCTTGGTACGGACACCTTGAGGGTACATGTATAACTTAGGCTACATATTAATAAATGTTGTACGTTTAGAGGTTTAGTTCATCATCAGATTCTAGAATTGTTTTCCGTGGATTCCCATTCTTACTCCAGGCAAATACCGGGATAGTTCCTAATTTAAGGGCACTGCCGCCTCCTTCCCAGACCTCACCCGAATCTCTACTTAGTATAAAACAAATTCCCCGATTCTTGGATGTCACGGGTAATCTTGAGAACCTCTGGATATATTTTGATGCGATTTTCTCCATTCTGTAAAGGATATTTCGAGGATGATTTCTGTAGAAAATTATTTATTTATGATCAAAGGAAGCCGAGCAATAACGATTTCAGTGAAAAAGTCGAAATAAAAAAAACCTGTCGTCCGAGCGATTTGTAAGCTTACGCTGGGCAAACCGTTAAAGATATCTAAATACTATGAGTGTAATAATTGTTCAGAATGAAAAGTTCTACAAAAAAAGTCCGCGAGAGCATATCTCTATCTTCAATACATCGCCCTCTGTAAGTATTTTTAGGTTTTCATTTCTTCCAACCATGTTCATTCAAATACTGAGACGACAGTTTACGAGCTAGCTAAGTACGAGTCTATCACCCCTGTTACAGCCTAACTAACGGGCGAACCTATTACCCCAGATACAGCCAGCAGCAAACCTTCGAGTCGTGCTGAGTTAAGACTTCAGAGAAGGGTGGTTGTGTTTGGAGTTTCCCTGGAAGTGCAACTCGGCTTTTCTTCATTTCGCCTGTGAACTTTCCGTTTCGCAAAATACACAGTCAATTTAAGATTGGACGGAAGGGGGATTTGTGTTCCATGCACCTCGCCATTCTTAAATTACGTCTGACAAGAATTCGTTATAATTAATAGTCCAGTCAGTGATTTTAAGCTATCATGCCGAGATGTAAAACGGGTGTAAGTCATAGCTCATTGACATCGAAAAAGAAAAAGCACATATCACGTTGGAATGAAACAGAGCAACAAATAATTTCTCGATTGTCACAAGAGAAAGAAAGACTTCGTCCTCGGCTCCTTCAAACCGTTGCTCAAGAAGAACACCGTCTGAACCACGATCAGAAACAAGCTTATGACACCATGATATCTAGCATCACTAAGAAGGAAGGTAAGATATTTTTCTCGATGCCGCTGGAGGCACAGGCAAAACGTTCTTTATTAATTTGTTGCTCGCCAAAGTGAGGTCTGGTGGTGATATTGCTCTTGCCGTTGCATCATCTGGAATTGCAGCCACTGTTTTGGAAGGGGGAAGAACAGCACATGTAACATTTAAACTTTTTTGAAAGTCAGCAGTAATGATGGAAGCGTATGCAATATTTCAAAACAAAGCAACACTGCCAGTTTAATCCAAAAATGTTCTTTAGTTGTATTGGATGAGGCTACAATGTCGCACAAAACTTTCGTTGAAGCTGTTGACAGGACCTTGCGTGATCTAAAGAATCGGAACACACCTATGGGTGGCTGCACAGTTTTGTTCGCCGGACATTTTCGTCAAATCTTACCAGATATTACCAGAGGAACAGGAGCCGACGAAGTGAATGCTTCATTAAAAAGATCTTACATCTGGCCGGATATAACAAAATTGGCACTCAAAACTAACATGAGAGTACTCTTATCTTCAGAAGATAATAGTCTGTTTGCTAATTTGTTACTTAGAGTCGGAAATGGAGATTTACCGGTCAGTGACGGGAAAATTACCCTCAGTCACGATTTCTGTGTTTTAATAAGCAGTATTCAAGGATTGATTGATAGCGTTTATCCTCAAATCCATGACCTATCTAACAAGTCTCATTCATGGTTTAAAGAAAGAGCAATATTATTGCTGACAAACGAACAATTTGTGAACATTAATGACTTGGTGTTCTCCAAATTCACTGTCCAGGCTCAAGTATATTACTCAGTAGACGCAGTAGTCGATAGTGAAGAAGCTGTTCATTACCCTACAGTCCCTAAATTCTTTACTTCCTTCTGGCTTGCCACCACACAAGTTTATTTTAAAAGTGGGAGTGCCTATTATATTGTTACGTAATTTACACCCACCAAAGTTATGCAATGGGACGCGATTGGTAGTGAAAACTTATCTTAACTATCTTAACTAGCTGTGGTACAGGAGAAACGGTCTTATTACCCAGAATCCCTATGATTACTTCAGATTTGCCTTATCATTTCAAACGAGTACATTTCCCAGTAAGAGTCTTGCTTTGGCATGACTATAAACAAAGCACAGGGTCAGACACTTAGCGTGACTGCAGTTGATCTCAGTGGAGATTGCTTTTCTCATGGACAGCTTTACGTGGCTCCATCGCGTGTTACATCAAACCGAAATCGTTTCGTATTCACTGCTGAAGAGAAAACGACTAATGCCGTATACAAGGAAATCTTATAAGACCTCGGTTAAAAGTAGCCTATCACCTTGCATTCATAACTGTTCCCGGGCGAAGCCGGGGCGGGTTGCTAGTTAAAAATAAATCCAATACTACTACTACTACCACCACCACTACCACCACCACCACCACGACCACCACGACCACCACCACCACCACCACCACCACCACCACCACCACCACCACCACCACCATCACCACCACCACAACAAAAGCAACAGACACCACAATAACACAGGTTATCAATAAAATTCTACACACACACACACACACACACACACACACACACCCAAGTACACGGTCCAAGCCTCTCAAATAAAACAACAACAACAACAAGATTTAGGCTATGTAAAGAAAGAAAGGTAGACTTTTTAGTCCTTTTCGGAGTTGATGTTGTTATTGTTATTTGTCATTTGGTTCCTCTTCCTTTTCTTCTTGTGCCATATCCTCATTGGATGTTGGCTGTCATCAGGGCGATTTCCTGCTGAGTTTTAGCGACTTGGAATAGTGCAGGAGTGTTGATTCCATACCATTCGCGTAGGTTCTTTATCCAAGATATTCTCCTCCGTCCTCGACATCTCCTACCTTCAATTTTTCCTTCAATGATGATCTGAAGGAGTTTATATTTATCATTGCGACTGCCTTGCCTTGCCTTACCCATGCAAGCGAAGCCGGCTTCTTTGCGTGTTATTAGAGCCTCTCAGCTCCCATTTTGGGGCCTTTAGAGCTATATCAAGGGTTAAGGAACTGGTTTGATTTAAACTTGATAGTTTAGGATGTGGGTTCGGTACATTAGAGTCGTTAATTGGCCAGAATATGACCTGAGGTTGAGGTGGTGGGAAGGAGTAGGAATTTTGGGAATGGGTAAGGTTGGGAGAGGTAGAATGCAGCTGCATATGTAATCAGAATGAGCCAAATAGCTCGTCGCGTACTTAATCAGGCGGTGGACAAGAATAAGAAGAGTAAGGGCTTGGCCAAAGTATTCAAATACAAATATTCAAGCTGCTTCGGTGGCGTAGTTGGTAGCATGCTGAGCTTCTATGCCCAAGATCACGAGATCAAACCCGGCCGAAGTCGTCGGATTTTTTAAGAGCGTTAAAAATCCCTCAGTATTCCTTCCTTCGGAGGTGAAGTAAAGCCGGTGGTCCCGTGTCATAGATTTATGGCATGCAAAAGAATCTTCCACTAACTACACTTGTACTCACTCACTCACTCACTCACTCACTCCGTTGGCTTTTCTGGGACGTGACGATCCCTTGCCGCTCTCACTATCTGCCTCCATTTCCTCCTATCCAGCGCAGTATTCTCCCATACAGTAATACCCATTTTTCTGCAGTCAGCGGTCACCTCATCTTGCCATCTACTCCTAGGTCTTCCGGGGGGTCTCGAGCCTTCGATCTTCTTCTCATACACCTGGCGAACTATTCTGGCAGCGTCCATTCTGATAACATGCCCCGCCCATTGCAGCCGTTTCGCTTTCATGACGTCCACTACTCTGGGTTGATTGGCCAACTTGTACAGCTCATGATTTGATCTGAGAACCCATCTTTGTGTTTCCTGGTCAAAGATGGGGCCGAAAATTTTTCTATATATCTTGTTTTCGAAGACTGTAAGTTGGCGTTCCTCCCTTTTGGTCACACTCCATGTTTCGGCTCCGTATAGCAGTACCGGCCTGATGATCGTGTTGTATAGTTTTAGTTTTGTTTTCCTGGTCAAAAGTTTGGAGGAAAGTAATTTATGCAGGGAAAAGTAAACTTTGTTTGCATTCCGCAATCTAATTTGGTGTTCAACTTGTCTTCTATTGCAGTCATTTATATTTACCCCAAGGCATTTGAAGTTTGGCGTGTTCTTAAAGGTAAAATTGCCTATATGAAGGTTGTTGCGTTGGTCTGTAGTCATGTTTTCTCTCTGTATGATCATGTATTCTGTCTTCTCTTCATTAATCTTAGGCCTATTTTTGCAGCAGTTTCATTTAATTTCCTGAATAAAGCTTCAATTTCTCCTCCATTATTTCCTATTAATACAATGTCATCTGCATATGCCAGGATGTTGTGTTTGTTATCTGCTAGGTCTCCAGTTGCAGCTTCTTTGGTTTCCCGAATTACTTTTTCCAGAACGATGTTGAAGAGAAGTGGGGAGAGCGCATCACCTTGTTTTAGTCCTGTTCTGTTTTCAAAACCGTCTGATACGGATCCACAGTGTGTCACTTTGCTCACTGTCTCCTCCATACACATTTTGACCAGGCTGATAAGTTTCTGTGGGATTCCGTACTCTGCCATAATTTCCCACACCGTTTCTCTGTGGACTGAGTCATAGGCCTTTTGGAAGTCAATAAATAGGTAATGGACGTTTTTGTTATATTCCCAAACTTTTTCATTGATTGTCTTAATACAAAATATATTGTCTGTTGTTGATCTGTTTTTACGGAAACCATTCTGATAGTCTCCTATTATATCTTCGGTGTATGGAATTAGACGTTGTAATATTATGTGCGACAGTAATTTGTAAGCTGTGACAAGTAGGGATATTCCTCTGTAATTTCCGCAGTTATGTTTATCTCCTTTCTTATGTATTGGAACAATAATTGCTTCCTTCCATTCATCCGGTATTTGTTCCTCGCGCCATATTTTCAGGATAAGTTTATGCAGTTTTTCATGAAGCTTCTCACCCCCATATTTCAGCAATTCAACTGGTATACCGTCAGATCCAGCAGCTTTGTGGTTTTTCAGTTTCTTCAGACTGCTGGTTACCTCTTCATATGAAGGATCATTTATGAAAGGTTCTACCGTTGAAAGAGTGGTTCTCTCAAATTTGTTGTCTGGTTCAGGGCAGTTCAGTAAGTGGTCAAAGTACTCTTTCCAAGCCTGTAATATGTGGGTTGTTCCTGCAATGATGTTACCATTGTTGTCGTGGAGAACTGCTGATCGCGGTTGGTATCCTTTCTTAATGTTATTCACCGTCCCATATACTTTACGGATGTTGTTCTCCTTCTGGTCATTCTCAATACTCTCTAACATATGTTTAAGGTAAAGCTTCTTTTCTTTTCGTAAGGTTATGCTTGTTTCTCTTCGTGTTTCCCTGTAGTGCTGTTCCAATTCTTCATTTCTCCTGTCCTGTAGCCATGCTTTCCTTGCTGAGATGCTAGCTGCTACTGCTGTTTTGCATGTACCATTAAACCATTTCTTCTTTCGTTCCACTTTAGGTAATGCGTTTTTAGCTGATTCTTGAATCACCTTCTTGATATCCTTCCACAATCTATTAATATCTGTAGTTCCACTTTCATCCACTTCTTCTCCTACTTCATCAAGTACGCCAAACCTGTTGCTCACTTCCATTTGGTACTGACAAGTTTGAGGAGTTTCCTTTAATGCTTGTAGATCATATTGTATTGCGCGCCCTTGTTGTTGTTTGTGGTGAGTTTTCAGTTTCACCTCCATGGATGCAACCAGCAAGTTGTGGTCAGAGCCTATGTCAGCTCCCCGGTAAGCACGAATATCAGTGATGGCGCTTCTGTGTCGATTCGAAATTAGTATATGGTCAATTTGGTTTGCCGTCTTTCCATCTGCTGAATACCATGTTTCCTTATGTATATCCTTGTGTGGGAACGTCGTACTCCTGACATTCATGCTTTCTGATTCTGCAAATGAGATCATTCTAAGCCCATTTTCAGAGGTTTCCTCATGAAGGCTTTCATTACCTATCGTTGGTTGTAGGTGCTTTTCTTTTCCTACCTTGGCATTAAAGTCTCCTAGTACTATCTTGATGTCATGTTGTGGTAGGCCTTCATACACCCTCTCCAGCTGTTCATAAAAGCTGTCTTTCACCACATCTTCTTTATCATTTGTAGGTGCATGCACATTGATAATGGATATATTAAACCATCGGCCTTTCACTCGTATGTAGCACATTCTTTCATTGATTGCCTCAAACCGGATTACTGTTTCAACACATTCCTTACCAGGAGAACTGCGTATGTTTAGGAGTTCTCCTGACCACATACGCAATTTGCCTAACAGTGGTGGCCAAACGGTAGGATATCTTACAGGGAAGTCTTCACTCTCGTTTACGGTCGGCGGCAAACTTCTATGAAGAAGGTATCCAAAAACTTGTGCCACGCTATGACAAATGCCTGCAAAAGTTCGGCAGTTATGTGGAAAAGTATTTTAAGAGGTGTAGAATGTTGTGCAATAAATAATTTTTCTGTATCTGTACACAATTCAATTTTATTACCAAACGGAACTTACTTTCTGGACGTGCCTCGTATAATCGATCGATACGTTGTCGTATGGCAGCCCGGCAATAAGGAAAGTTAACATTATGATTTTTTAAAAGAGGGTATATTGGCTTTCATGGCCAAGGTATTAAAACAGCAATCTTTCTAGGTTTATTGCCATGTCTTGTTTGGGTTTTCTCCTAGGAACACCAAGATAAGCTCATCAGTGGGCTGTTGGTGTCCGTCCCCAGACCCCCACAGGAGTAGCAAACTGCGCACTACCTCCCTTCCTATGAAGCATAACTGCGCTTCTTTACTGCAAGAGCTAAAATCTCAAGCAGCCTTTCACCTCCCTATAAAGGATTCCAAATCGATGGTATATTGGCTTTCACGGCCAAGGAGTTAAAGAAGGGTGAAAGTGCATAGTTCGCTACCCCTGTGGGGTCCGGACATGGACACCAAGAGCCCGCTGATGAGCCTATCTTGTTGCTCCTAGGCGAAACCCCGCGCAAGAAACGGCAATAAACCTAGAAAAATTGCTGGGTTTATTATTTTTAATTACTGAAATACTTTATTCTGTATCTAAGCCAATCCGAACCTTTCGATGTCAAATTTTAACTTTTGAAACGTCAGTCACATTAAAGGTGGCTACTAGCAGTGCTCGCTATTTGAAGTAATTCTCCGCTTATAGAATTGTCGCCAGTTATTTCAGCACAAAGTGGTATGCTCATGAATTTTCAATGTCCAGGTGTCCTTCGAAGCGCAGAGCACTTTAGAATTAAAAACCCGTGAGAATTACCACGCTGCGCATACTACAATGTTCCTTTCAATGTGTAAGCATTTCAGTGGTTCAATAGTCTACTATAGTGATGCTCTTCTACAGTGTGCTTCCCGGACAATGATGAGGGAACTTTGCTATGAATACTCACAATCCAGTGATTCCATTCGAACGTAAACATGGTGTCCTGTATAACATAATGATAACACAAAGTCAGAGTTCTTACTATGCGTTCCCGTGGCTTATGATCTACAGATTGACGGTCACGTTAAACTACAAGCTTCCTTCCTTACTATGCGGTGCTCGCAAGGGAACCCTGGTAGCGTATACCCCCCGATCGGATTGTAATTGTCAAAATATACTCTTGGATGATGATGCAGTAATTGTTGTTTTAAGTGGCCTAACAGGTAGGTTAAAAAACATAACCCCTGGCACTAGAGCCCATGAAGGGCCTTGGCCTACCAAGTGACCGCCATTTGGCCTGCATATATTGGGGTGACACGTGATCAGCGCATCGGGTCCCCTCGGCCGTTAATCTTGGTTTTCGTGATCGGCGCACTGTCTCACTGTCAGGCAGCTACTCAATTGTCTTCACGAGGCTGAGTGCATCCCGCTCCTAGGTTATCGGCCCCTAATGGTTTGGGTGATAGTGATAATGAAAATGATGACATGAAGCCTACACCAAGAACTAACTACTGACTCAACAACTAAGTTACGTAATAGAAGAAATGAATTAAAAAAAGGATAAGAAAAGATATAATGGACAGGAGGAAAAGAAATGACCCAGCTCATGAATCCCTCGGGATCGCCAACTCCCGAACTCACCAGCCGTGAGACTGCAGCACTATCTAGGGTACACCAGAAGTGGTGGGGCTGCACACACTCTGCCTCCTTTAAAGGGCCCTGAGCAGAAGGCAGGAGATATCATGAAAAGGAAAAGACGGCTGACCCCTCGAAGAATGAGAGTATCAGGAAAGATGAGACAAGGGCCAGTTAGGCGGGAAAGTGAAGGACTCTCTAGGCCTCGGACACCCTAATACCGCCGGGATTGGAAGAGAACAAGTGGTGACCAAAGGAGGCCGACAGGAAAGATAACTGAAAGGTGCCCGGGACAAGTCAGTGGAGGCAATGCCGGACTCAGCCGGAATCCCGTGGTCGCCAGCCCACGCCCCACAAGTTGCAAGCCCCTGGGGAAAATACTCTTGGAAGGTCGCTCGATACGATGATGGTAAAATGAAATCGGCTAAAATTAACACTCAAGGCTCTATTAAGTAATTAAAAAGACACGGAACATGGATTCAGCACGAGGAAAATCATAGTTGTTGATTATTGTCTTGAACTGGAGTCGATCTTTTTACAATTTTCTCTGTGATGTCAATTTATTGAAGGTATTATTATTTTTTCTTTTCATGTCATTACAGACAGCGATGAGACTTTTCTTGCTGAAGATCACTCCAGTAGTTGCATATGGCATCACCTTAAGTATAAGCACCTCGTAGAGTTGGAGAAGGTGAAAGCTACCCACCTGAAAAGGGCACTGTGGCTTTCGAAATTCACTCTTTCTCGGTTGGTGTATGAACTCGCGAAAGAGCCTCCTTTTATTGAAGACCTCGGATTGCAGCTGCTCCTGTCATCTACATCGGGTTATGAGAGACTAATGCAGGAAATGAAGTTAAAGAAAGAAAGTATACGTATGGCAGGAATTTTACGCCACGGATGTGATGACATAGAGCAGTTGTGGTTCCCAACCTTTGTCAGCTCATGCCCCCCTTTTCAGATAAGGGAGTTCATCGCACCCCCTCCCCCCCCCCCTCCCTCATCCCTCCACTCATCGCTTCTATAACCTCTTCGATTGACGCGGAGGATATATGGTAGACCTAACCTAATAACACTACATAGTGGAATAGGCCTATCTATTACATACTAACTTCATTTTAGCACAATACAAAGAACACACCTTTACAACAAATCCTTAAATTAGTCAACAAATGTCAGTGAGAGGGTTGGCACTGTTTTCTCTTGGTAAGATTCGGTATGTTAGGTTTGATATTTGACAGCGCACAGCGGAGATCACTTGCAACATTAAGCCGACAGTGCTGCTTTGTTTCTACGACACTCAGCGTTGAAAATCCTGACTCGCATAAATACTGTATTTTTTTGAAAATGGGACAATGACACGCAATACAAATTTAGCTATTACAGGATACACTGCAAGACAGTTTACCCAAAAGTCACCGAGTCCTAATATTTTAGAATCACGTATTAGCTTTGATTCACACTTCAAATCTATGGCTTCTTCTTGAAGCTGTGCTGGCAGTGCTTCAATGTCAATGGCAAACGAATTTCTTGTTAACACCCAGGACCATTCTTCGGACGATATCAGGAAAGTAGAAGTTGAATTATTGTGCCAGGGAATCCAAATGTGACTGAATTTGCACCTAAGTTTATTACGATCACGTTCATTTTCCGGCAAAATTTCATTAAGGCGGTGGAAGGATGAGAAGTTGTTCAACTGAAGCCGGCGTTTCCATAACTGTAATTTTCCCAGGAATGCATAATAGGCCTATTGGAGTTTTCGCCTTGGAGCTTTAAGTTCAAACTATTCAAAGCTTCAAAGAAATCACAAAGATATGCCAGTGCTTTTGAACGATTGACTTGGTGCGACAATCACTTGGAGAGATTCGAAAAATGTTTATTTTACAAAATTGTAATATTCGAGTTAAAAAACTTAATTCTGAAACCACTTCACACCCCCCTTGATAAAGCCTCACGCCCCCCAGGTTGGGAACCCCTGACATAGAGGGATTGGATGAAGGTTTTCTGCCAGATGAGACACTTGTTAACCAGATTCTCGGTGCATGGATTCCACTTCAAAGTGTGTGCAAATAAAATCTATCATCAACCAGATTGCAAATGCGTGTTTGCCCTCTGCGGCAAAGCATGTGACAGATATCATCTCATGCGGTGTGGTCAGAGGAAGTTATCTCTGTCACAGTTATGTACTAGTGAAAAGTAATGCTCAATTCAAATGCATATTTTGTGCTCTAATACATTTATTTATAATTAAGTTATCTTTACTATAAATTATTCTGGATGCAGTGAATGTATTTTCTGTTGTCTGCTGAGCTGTGACTGGCTGAAGGTAAGGACAGACACTTGTAGTTTTACGTGGTTGTTCATCTTGTGATCATCAACTATGGGACATAGTTTTAAGGTGACTTTCGGACCACTGGATGGGGATTGGCTGCGTGGCCCAGCTCAAGGATGTAGGATCAACTTCTGGCGCAGTCAGTTGGCATTAGAGGGTGCGTAAATGCAAGGGAACGGTGCCAGTAGATTTATTAGCACGTTAAAAATCCCATTAGGGCCAATTGTCAGGCTCACTGGCATCTCTAAAAGCCTCGGCTGTTATAAGCACGTAATAGTAAAGTATGCAACGAGCCTATAATGGCAATAATTAAGACACGAGTATACCGTACGAGTGTCTTAATTACTATTATAGGCGAGTTACATACGACTGTTTATGTTCGACGATAATTATAACTTTATTACATGTTTTAACATAAATATTCATAAATACCTATTGAGATTAAGTCACTTGAATGTTGCGTTCGGAATGTAAGCGCTGGGTTTGATAACTCTGTTTTCCAAGTTCTCTGAGCGACCGACGCATGCGCTCTGTGTGCTTGAAAAATGCCATATGTTTACAGCCTGCCGATGTGCTCCAGCATTCAGTCAAACTGTCACCGAAGTCGTTTGAAAGCAATGCGCTGTGTAGAAATTGGAGTTGGGGATATTAAGGTACAGTACTATTTCTTGTGTTATATTCGCCAGTTTATTTACGCGAACATATGGACGGTGCACTTTCATTGTCGGTAATTTATATAGACATGTTGTATTTTGAGTGCATGCGCGAAGTTATTCTTACCTAATTGGTCAATGAATGAGCTCTGATTGGCTGGAGAAACTGTATCATAATGGAAAACAGTACTATAATGACCATCATTATGATACAGTTTTCTGACGTATAATATTCACATTTTGACATCGTCGAACATAAAACCAATAACTCGAAGTGACATTTTACCTTGAAAGTCCCACATGCATTAACCAGAAATCAAACCCGGTCTACTATGTTTGGAGGCAAACAACTTGACCACTTGGCTATCTCGCCCGTGTTGTCTGAAGATGCAGATTAGACGTTGGTTATCATAAATTTAGCATGAGCCCAAGAGACTTGCAAGTCTACTTCTGAATATATTGTTATGTGTAATATTTATGCAGGCCTTGTGTTTGATAATTTGTAGTACGACCATCTGACATTTTATTAGACCCGTCCCATGAGGCGCTGCTCGCTAATGAAGGTCTCATTGCCAACGAAGTTATTTTATCCATCTCAGTTTTTATATCACTTTCTTTTTTATTTATTTCTTATACCGGAGCTTGAGTGCCGTAAAATATGCCTCGGATACCCTTAGGCGAAATCCCATTAAATTGAGACGCTGTCCACCAGTAAATAAAGCTGCATTGGGCAGTGGGCCGGTGCAGCGATGGTGTAGCGTGGAGGGCTTAGGTGGTTTCATCAAGTGGCCGGCTAGCACGTTATAGCAGGGCGAGTGATAAAATCGTGAAGTTGTTGGACCTTCCAATCAACGAGCGTATGTTGAGACTAACCCGCTCAAATTGGACGAGACGTTTTCAGGGAAGTCATTTCAGACGCAACTTTATGACCAACTTCTCTCTTGCCATTTAATATCAGTGGTCTCGGGTGGACAGTATTTTCTCCTCCAGAGACTCGTGAAGAGGCGCGTAAAAATTGGAGAAATAACTGCCACTGCTAGGAGTAACATAACTTAAATAAAAACTGACATAATGAATGCAATATACTTTTAAATTTTGAATTTAACGCACAAATATTATATCTTTGTCTAAAACATCTGAATTAAATGGTTAATTACAATTTAAGATTTAACAGCAAAAAAGTACAGTTAAATGTGGATACCTTATGCTCTTAGGTCCTTTGTGACACCACGTCACCTTCTCTTGTTTTACACTTATTTTCCATGTAAATAACCTCTGAGAATTCTGAATGGCTGTTTGAAATTCTACATCTCACCAAGATGGAGTGGATTAGATTCCCGGTCAATGCGTGACATTTTCGAAGTAATATGCCATGTCCTGTGGTTCGGATTCTACGTAAAAGGAGGTCCTCTGGCTCAGAATCACAAGATTAACGGTCACGTAAAACTACAAGCTTCGTTCTTTTAAATTCTACCTATTTGTAGAGGGGTCATTGCCCTCTTGTACTCTTCACCACACAATATGGTACATATGAAAAAATTTCATTAAACACAATAAATACAAGTTCATGAGACTGATAATAATAATAATAATAATAATAAAATGATGATAATGATATTGGTTTTACCTCCCTTTTAACTACCGGTGAGGAGGATGATTAATAATAAGGAGTAAATTAATTCTGTTAATACTAATTTTAATGAAGAAGACACATGAATATGATAATAATCGATCCCCGGCTCCGTCAGGGATTTTAAAACTGACGTGAGGGTTGGAACGGGGTGCACTCAGCCTCGTGAGGACAATTGAGTAGCTGTCTGACAGTGAGACAGCGCCCCGATCACGAATACCAAGATTAACGGCCGAGGGGACGCGACGCGCTGATCACGCGTCACCCCAATATCTGCAGGCCAAATGGCTGGGCAGCGGTCGCTTGGTCGGCCTTAGCCCGTCATGGGCTGTATAGTGCCAGGGGTGGGGTGTTGTTGAATAATAATCGAAGTAAAATTTTATCGGGTAATGTACAGTATGTAGGATTTTTGATGTGAAATGTCCGTCCAGTGCTTCGGATTTAACAAAAGAAAGAGGACTCCTATGGTTTATAATTGTGAGATTAGGGATGACGTAAAACTTTAATCGTTCTTCAACTGTTTACCGCAAAATATATAAGTACCGGTCATATACTTATATTAAGTGGTCATTTGAAGACTTGAAATGATAGGAGTTGTTTAAAGTAAATAGTTGTTCTTGCTTCAATTGTCTTAGATATTTTTCGGGGGGCGTGGTGGCTCAGCAGTCTAGCTGTATGCCTTTCACCAAGGCGGACCGGGTTCGATTCCCGGTCAATGCATGTGAGATTTTCGAAGTGAAATGCCATGTCCTGTGGTTCGGATTCCACGTAAAAACGGAGGTCCTGTGGCTCATGATCGTGAGATTAACAGTCACGTTAAACTACAAGCTTTGCTTTCTTAGATATTTTGGGCATCAGCTCCATGTGTGACAATCATTGAGTCTGTTGTGATAGTGGTTGCTGTCTTGAGGGGTTAGCACATCGAGGTTATCTGCCCCAACGTTGTGTCATGATCAGTAGGATCTGGAATTGATAGCAAGTGGCGTTGGTTTTTAGTTGGGTACCATCCCAGCGTTCACCTAGAGTAGAAGAGAGAGCACGGAAACCACTTCTAAGATGGTTAAGACGGAGAATAATATTCGTCTTTTATCAGTTGTCCTTGGGGCTCCATACAGGAATTACATTTCTTGGGAGAGGCAGAAATCGAACCCAGCCTTTTGGGATAGAAGTATCAATACATACTGTGCCCCTAATTGATCCAAGATACCACAGGGCTGAAGTTCAAATCAACCCTATTCATCACAACACACTTGGATTTGTGCTATTTCCAGGACGAGACAAACATATGTTAATTAATAAAATAAATGTTTAAAATCTACTACAAATAACCAAACATTTGAGATGAAAACTCGTGTCCTCTAGAGGTTTATAGCTTACTCTGTATTGGGGATCTGGTGGCTAGTCCACTAGATAACCAGAAAATAAACACTCCTGAAATATACTACATCCTACACTGCTGTCCTAACATCCTCTCAAGAAGTCCTATCAACAAAAACGTCGCAAATATACAAGCTAAGAAATGGCACGAAAACAGTCCATGCGCAAATTCAAATGTGCAAACAGATATGGAGAATATCAGGCAGGATTCCGGAAAGGCAGGTCTTGTGCAGAACAAATCTTCAATCTTAAGACCAACATGCAAATCCGTAATGCTAGACAAACTGTGATCACATCTGAAGACTTCAAAATAGCCAATGACTCAATAAACAGACCAACACACTTTCGTATATTAGAAGAATTCAAAGTAAACAGGAAAACAAGAGAATTAATCAACCAAACATTAACGGGTTCCACTGAATTACGACAAGGAGATGGACAGTGCCCCTTATTATTTAATCTTGTTCTAGAAGAAGTGATTAGTATATGGGAAAAGAAAGTTGAAGGGTTAACCGTTGGCAGACTACGTGACTTTGGACTTTGCAAATGACCTGGCAATTGTGTCCAACAATAGGCAGGATGTGATTGGATCCATTGAAAACTCCATGAAGTTGCAGTTCATTCATAGACGGTGTTGTTCTTTTCTCTATTTTGTCCATGCCTTTCCAGTTTTCAGCTCCGACTTAGGTTTGAAACTCCGATTTTCTAAGAGTTTACACGTAAGCTGGTCACGCTCCTGGATGTCTTCACATGAGATCCCAATCTCGTGTCGATAATTTTGAATCTCACTGAACCAGTCTCCTTCTGTCAAGTGGATAGTCTATTACTATCTACTAGCGTTTTGTGATCACAGACTTGCCATTGTTTAATCCCGTCCAAAATGAAAATGAACTCCAGCAATTGATACAAATTTCAGGACCCCATCTTCTGGCAATACTGTGTTTGATTATTTTGAAATCCTATGTTAAGACGTTATCTTTGGCGGCAAATACAGTTTGAATATATTCAAATATCCAGGGCACTATAATAATATCTAGAATGCCTAATTTACCTAGTTTTCAGTGGTCTTTTACCCACAGGGTTTTTCCGTAAATTTGAACCATAAGGTTCTTATGTGACAGTAAAACTACTTAACTATTGCACATTTTAGCACCCAATTATGTCATCTGTTTGTGCTGGGATTCAATCCTGTAATCTTGGGAGCAGAGGACGAGTCAGTAATCTCAGCCAAAGAGACCCTTAAGCAACTGAAAAAGAATTAATGTGATCATGTGTTACAAGTGTGAACGTCATAGATTCGGCCGGTGCTGAAAAGTCTTAGGCTAAGTCAAAAATGGAGATTTTTTAAACATCTAGTGTTCTCAAGTATTGACCAATAGACATTTGAACGACATAAGAAAGAATTAAGTCAGCCTTCTCGTTTTGCCAGAAACCACTGCTACACGTAGTGTGATCGTGGAGAAAAGCATTAAGTCAATGACTTGCTGCCTTTCAGCGTCGTATTCCGTACTTGAGGTTGGCTGCACTGTAAGATTTCCAACTGTTACATTGCTATTGTACATTACATTTGTGCAGGATTTAGGTGGTTTTTACGTTAAAAATACATTTTACAGTAAAATACCTTCTGATATATTCATTCTGGATGGCTTTATGCCGTACTAAACTGACCACAGAACTGGAAGTCACGTTTCCGAAATTGATTTGAACAATGGTTTATTAAATGAAAATTGATAATTAACTAACACCATTATAACTTAAATAGTTGCTTCACAATATGGATGACTAATATAGTGTGTTTGTTAAGTTCTGTTCTGTCAATGACGATTTTTCACTTTCCTGAAAAGTAGGGAAAACTGACTTAATGCTTTTTAGCTCCGGTCGATTCAAAGTTAAAACCAGTATCACGAAATCTCATAAAACATTTACAGCCTTACGCAATAGCACTACGGTTGATAGCAGAAATGTTATAAGCCTTATTGGTTAAACTGTTTAAGAACGATGTTGGTATCTAACCCTGAAGCAGACTCCTCTTTGGCGCATATTAGTTTTCTATGAAAGGAAAGCTATAGTGTAAGAATTTATTTTTGCTGGGTATCTAGAATTTAACGTGGGCTGGTCTGATCTCACGTCCGATATTTACACAAGGGCGATTGACTTCCCTGCTCCTTTATCACGCCCGTACCATCCATCTTCCGTCAATGCACGATGAGGGATGGGCTTTGCTGTGTCGGTTCTCGCTGAGATTGCATGGGCATACGTCTTGCTCCAGCATCTTGGTCAAGCAATTGACTATGACATTCCATCGAACAGTCATTCAGCTGAGTGCTGTAAACACGCTTCACAATATCGATCCAGCACGTCGATACTAAGATGCAATGATGAGCTTAGATTTACGAGCATTATTAGAGACTCACAAGGAATCCACGGCAAAATTCCGATGAACGTAATTTGTTACTTGAACTCACGTGCTACATTTCGTCGTTTATTTTTGGAACACGAGTTATATGGCTCCAAATTTTGCATCACTTAATACAGTGCTTGTGATTATTTTAGTGATGGGCAGATGACCTCGTAGTTGCGCCCCTTAAAACCTCAATAACTAACTAACTGACTAGAATGTTAGTGAACATTGAAATACTTTAATATTTCCCGGATTGCTGAGTGACACAGTGGTCACTTGCCTGCTTTTCCCAAAGTTGCGGGATCAAATCCTGGGTTTAGGGGCCGATAACCTAGATGTTAGGTCCCTTAAAATAACAATTATCATCATCATAATCATCATCATCATCATCATCAAATCCTGGCGCAGTCAGTTGCATGTAAGGGTGCTTAAATGAGAGGGAGTCGTGTCAGTAGATTTACTGGCATATTAAAGATTCCTTCTACTGACAGCAGTACTGCTCGAGTCTGAGCTGCGAGGACCTGAGAGGAATGTGCATCGCAGACTATGAGTAGTGGTGGTGACGAGTGATGCGGTTTCTCGGTCCTTGCGTAGTAACAGCAGCAAATACATTAGTCGGTGACTCAGTCACTCATTCCCAACGCCACACTGGTTTCAGAAAAGACCCATGTAAGCAGTATCGGAATAGACGAGAATGTTAGGTAACACGGCGGGCTGTCGACAGGCTTCTCAATTCTCGCCTGCTCCTTCCCTGCCTCTGCCCTTCATCCCGCAAGTTCAGAGAGCTTGGAACCGAGCAGTAGTTTCGCTCACTAACGCGCAGCGCTAGGCCATGGGGTCAAGCTCTCTGCAGACTCGGAAGACGTGGGATCGAGCCACCCCCGCCGGTCATCCTTGAAATGGTTTTCCAGGGTTTCCGATTTTCAACTCCAGGAAAATTCTGGGACGGTACCTTCCAACAGACCACGGCCGCTTCTTTACACATTCCTATCTAGTTTCATCCATCATCATTCATTTCATCTCTCATTGATTCGTCTCATGAGCTTGGCGTCAGGAAGGGCATCCAGCCATAAAATGTTTTAGCAGTAAACAATCACGAGAAACTCTGTGTCGTGAGATTCGGAAATCAACGTTTGAATATTTATTTATAAGTTTATCATTTTCGTGCAAAATGTGCATTTAAATTTAATTTATTACCGTAATATAATAATATCGTATGACCTCGGGTGCAGGATGCAAACTTTGTTGATTGACGCCCAGAGGGCAGCTTGCATGTCGAATTTTATCGCTTCTTGGAACGCTATGAAAGTCAAGGAGGTTAGATATCTAAGCTCCTTGACACTACAGCGCTTTCTAGTAGAGAAAGGTGGAACGTTTGTGTTGGCGGGAAATCCCGAGATTAATTTTTCCATTATGAACTAGGCCTGCTGAATTCAAATGGGTTCTTTAACATGCCAACAGCATATGCCATGCCTACAGTGATTTTTGTCGTCTTTCAAAAAAATCACTTACCACGGCCAGGAGCGAAGCAAGCTTGGGGTTGGTCGTACGACATGATAACCACTCACCCACCCTGGCAAGCTATTAATTAATTGAATGCTATTCATGGAAAGGTCAAAACCGAAACTTTTCAGCGCACAATAAGCACCTATATGTTCTCATATACCACATTCATGTTAAAAACTTACTTTTTCGTAAACCGAAATCATTAGAGTTCACCAGTAATTTAGAAATTAATATTGTAGCTTTCAGTTGGTCAACACAAACATAATTCCAATTACTGGAATAGGCCTATGCGAAAAAAATCAAAAATAAATTACATGTGATTAAGATCCAAATACGCAAGACATATAGCTCTACAAAACACTACCAAACCCACAGTGACACCCACAGACAGTCTCTGACCTCCAAAAACAAAATACAAGGAAATCGGTCAGACAATTTCGTAAGTTTGGTAATTATTAGTGATAAATATTAAGGCATTAACAAAAAAGAAAAAACAACGTATTTTAATGTTGCAAAAACTTAGAAATGACTAGGGTATCCCATTAACAACAAGTAGTTCCTAGAAGAACTAAATAGCCTATTATCATGTATCCTACTTATGTTAATTGCCTCTATCAACATACACAATTTCAGTTTGATTGCTGTGATGGATTCGTAGACATTGAGAACCATCTAAATACTTCAGATGGTCGCCATGTTGGATTTTTATATATGTAGGCCATAGAGTTATGTACTATTACTTGAAGATTATTGCGTAGGTGTATTTTTCAAACTTAAATCGCATGATTAGGATACAAGGAATAAAACGAGATTTTAAATTTTCGCAGAGCCGCCATCTTGTGGTTATGAAAATAATCGAAATAAATCAGATGTCAGTGGATTAGAATTTGTATAAGCATTTACCGTACCAAGTTTCAGTGCGCTCGGATGGTTAAATCGCGTAAGTCGCGAGAAACGTCCATTTAAATATATAAATTTCGCGTCACCGCCATGTTGGATTGATGGTCATCTGGTTATTTATTGAAAGTACCATAGGTGAACTTAAGTTCATAGCATTTATCAACAAACAAAATTTCAGTTTAATTGCTGTCATAGATTAGTAGATATTGAGAATTGTAAACAAATATACGGAAATTAACTAGAAGTACTCTGTTGTGATGACTAATAGCTATAACTACAACATAATAGTAGTTATGCAACGAGCCTATAATGGCAATGGAAATTATAAAACTCGCTTCGCTCGTTTTATAAACATACTCAGTCTTAATTACCATTATAGGCGAGTTGCATACGACTGTTTATGTTCGACGATAATTACAACTATTTTATGTTCGAACATAAGTATTCATAAATATCTGTCGAGATTTCGCCAGTTTTATGTTCTGAACAAGGCGCATGGGACGCAGAGAATACCTTGTATTTTACCATGGCATCCTTAAGTACCCCACTATGACACGCAGTGAAATTTAAAATAGGAAGCCGTGGAAGTCAGCGCAGGTGCGATGCTATCCTTACCTAATTGGTCACACAACTGTTTGTTGAGCCCTGATTGGTGGGAGAAACTGTTTCATAATGAAAAATAGTGTTATAATGACCCTCATTATGATACAGTTTTCTGACATATAATATTTACATTTCGACATCGTCGAACATAAAGTATGTTTCTTTACTACCAATGTTTTCAAAGTAACTTTGTCTACCATTGAGGTGATTCGAGGTGACATAATTGGTTTCCAGACAAATTAATGCAATTTGACAATGGTTTTTCTGTCATTCAGTTTTGAATTGAGCATTTTAATCCTGATGTACAAACAATATGCCACAATGATTGTATGGATCCTGTGTTCGTGTTGTGTGTATCGCGATACACCATTGTTTATCAACATTTCATGCTGCCCTAGTCTACAGCTGTCATCATTGTCTCGTCACCACTAACCTTAGGGATAATACTAGGGCCTAATATTCCTGGTCGTGACCTATACTGCCACTCGTTCATAAAATATTTTTGATTCAATACTTCTGATTTCATCTTACGAACTCTCTGATGAAGTGGTAATTACCACCTCCAGGAATAGCCTACTTACCCAAATATAGACTTCTTTCTTTCTTTCTTTCTTTCTTTCTTTCTTTCTTTCTTTATTTATTTTGTACTTATTGGGTACTATGTTTTAATTGAAATATTTGAAGCACTCTCTGTGTTGTCAAGCGGCTTCGGTGGTGTAGTTGGTAGCATGCTGAGCTTCGATGCCCAAGATAGCGGGTTCAAACCCGGCCAAAGCCGTCGGATTTTTTAAGAGTGTTAAAAATCCCTCAGTATGCCTTCCTTTGGAAGGGAAGTAAAGCCGGCGGTCCCATGTCATCGATTTAAGGCATGTTAAAGAACCTTCCACTAATTTCACCTGTGTGAAGCTAAATTGTGTAGGTTAGGAATGTAAACAACGCTCTTAGTTTCTACGTTCGTTGCCAAGAGCCGACTGCGATGGCGTCTAGTAGCTAAGTTCTGAACTAGGCCTAGTAGTCGTTGACGGTGGCGTTTGGCGGCAAAAGTAGGAACTATTTGAAAAATTCAAAGTTGCAGTCCTTACTTGAATTAAAAAACAGACACACACTAATACAGCCATCACAATTAACACCGGTTATCAGACAGATTCTACACACACCCCAAGTACACGGGGCTACATGACCGCGTTGTCGCAGCCCCTAAACTGAGGAACCAACCACCAGTTAATAAGCTTATTAGTCGGTCAACACGAGCGTGCTCTAATTAGATTGGGCAGGGAATTACAATTAATTTCCTAGTTCCTGGAATAAATTACAAGAATTATTTATACACTACGCTTCTCACAAAATGGGGGGCTAAATTGGATGACTAGTTTCGTTCGTCAAGTAAACATCATCTGATCCTGCTCTCCTAGGCTCAATTGAGGTTCAGTGGATGTGTATATAACATTTATGTACAACAGTATTACAATTTATTAAACTTCATAAATTTTTATATAATGCTAGTCTACTGGTTTTACGTCCCTTTTAACTACTATGGCTTTTAGAGACGTTGGGGTGCCAAATGTGAGCCCCGAAGGGGATCTTTAACGTGCCAGTAAATCTAAGAAGTTTTTAATTAAATTTTATAACAAGTCTATTTTTTTTACCAATTATATTCTTTTCCATTAATCTATTACACGTCTATAAATGTTGCGTTTGTTTTCATGTTTATAAATGTGAAACCTTTTTGAATCGTTGCAAGCTACTGTAGTGATTGCATTCTAGAATGTTTTGCCATTAACCGTTAATATTCAAATGTATATTTACTTAATGTACTATTGTAGTTGGTTAGTTATGTTAAAAGTCTTAAACAAACACTTAGTGAAACTGAGTTTACACTTTGATTTGGTAGACTTAGCTGAATTGCGGCAGCTCCTGTATTCATGTCCACTTCGCTACACGTCTCACTGCGGACAGTAACTTACACTAAAGATATATCACACTGGCATTACATGTACCGGCATATATTAATCGGTAAAACTACCGGATTCTTTCACAAAAAATAACAAGTACGTAGTTCCGTAAAGACTAAATAGTCTATTTTCATATATCCTACATATGTTAATGCCTCTATCAACACAAAATTTCAGTTTGATTCCTGTAATATATACGTAGATATTGAGAACCATCTAAATATTTCGGATGGTCGCCATGTTGGTCTTTTATATATGTAGGCCATAGAGTAATGTACTATTAGACGATAATTGCGTAGTTTATTATTCAAACTTGAACTTGAAAGATACGAGCCTTACAGTAATCGCATATGATGTGTAACATCTGACATAGAAGGAACCTCACATGAAATTGTTGATACACCGGTATTGTATGTCTAATTGTCTACCCCTTATTATTCCCATTTTCCTACGGGGATGAGATGCGATGGATGGTTTTTACGGCCGGATGCCCTTCCTGACGCCAACCTCACGAGAGGAGTTAATGAGAAATGACATGAATGATGGTGAATGAAACTGGGTAAGGATGTGGAAGGAAGCGGCCGTGGCTTGTCAGAAGGTACCGTCCCAGCATTTGCCTGGAGTTGAAAATGGGAAGCCACGGAAAACCATTTCAAGGACGGCAAATTGTTGATACACCGGTATTTTATAATATTATTGGCACAAATATTAATCTATTGTAAAAGGGAGTGTTTTACAGATATTGTAGTTTATAATACGGAACTCATTTTATTAGAGGTTTCGTACCTTCCTCCAGTACTAGCCTAAATAAAGAACACGATATGGATCAACAAGATTAATAAACGCGACACCGCTCATAGCCTTAAATTCTCTATAAATAGGCCAACTTGTGAGTAAATGCAATGTGCAGAGCAGTAGATCATGAAAGGCTTGATCCAGTTCCCGAACCTCTTTATTCACAGACCAACACGTAATTTCATATGGATTCTGTTAAAATTAGTCATCTGACATGATAAATATCGTTTAAAACGATAATCTGGTAGCAAAAATATCTAACCCATCGGGGATTCGAACCCGAGATCTTTAGATTCACAGTCAATGTCGTTAACCCCACGACTACTTCGAACACACGAATATTAGGTACAAGATGGTGACTTATATTCACGTATCAATAATACTGCATCACGGAATTAAGTTTAATTTATATTTTGCTGTTTCGATAATGTTCCTGCGTGAAATTGATTTTAAAATGCCTTATGAATAGGCCCACTTGTGAATAAAGAGACTGGGTTCAGCATTAGTTCATGAAGGCTTGCCTAGGTCCCGTATAAACACGATGATATATATTATTTTGATGACTGCATTACCGTTATAAGGGTTAATATTTGAATAGCCATTGTGCAGAAACATAATCCCGGAATTGCTGACTACGTACAATATGTCACATTAAAGCATATTTTTTTATTTTCTTTTCTTAGTCGTTTACCCTCCAGGTTGGTGGAACCCACGGACTCAGCGAGGGAACTCACCACTACCGCCTCTACGGGCAGTGTCCTAGAGCTGGGAACATCTAATCGGAGTGGATACAACTGGTGAGGTGAGATTGGCACCTCACCCAGGTGGCCTCACTTGCAAAGCGAACAGGGGCCTCATAAGGGAAGGTAATGGAAGGTCAGAATGGACAGGCAAGGAAGAGGGAAGGAGGCGGCCGTGGCCTTGAAGAAGGTACCATCCCGGCATTTGCCCGATGACGAAGTGGGAAAGCACGGAAAACCACTTCGAGGATGGCTGAGGTGGGAATCGAACCCCCTCTACTCATTTGGAACACCCGAGGCTGAGTAGACCCCGTTCCAGTCCTCATACCACTTTTTCAAATTTCGTGTCAGAGCCGGGAATCAAACCCAGGACCTCCGGGACGGCAGCTAACCATGCTGACCGCTACGCTACGGAGGCGACATATTAAAGCATATACTAATTTAAATATTGATACGAAGACTTCGACTATGTGCTATGTGCTTTGTGTTCCATCAGTTGACACCAGAGTTCGCATGAGTATTTACCGTCAAAATGAAAGTGTTCAGCAATGCGATCCAGCAGGCAGTGCGTATTACACTTCCGATTGATCCACCACTGCCAGCTGGCTCGTCCAATCCACTTCCGTCCCATTTTTCAAAATCACTCCCACAAATATCCAGCAACCGAGTGGAAAGATGTTACACATCAAAAACGAGATTTTAAAATTTCGCACAGCTGCCATCTTCAGGTTATGAAAACAATTGAAATTAATTAGATTTCAGTGGATAAAAATTGGTATTGTACCCATGTGAGTAATCTCGGTGGATAATATGCATCTGCCTCCAACTAGCATCAGCTCTCAGGTGTGTACGGTAACCCCAATTTAGCAGTGCATATTTTGGATTTGAGGCTAAAAGGTATCAACTCTACAATGATAAGGCACAACTCTATTCTAAAACTTTAATCCAGTAAAATAAATCATGGCTTCAAACACAAAACAATACCCAAAAAGCATAAAATAAAGCAAACAAAATTTTTACTTCCACAATCCACAAGTAAACAAATATAAAATCACAACAAAGTCATACCTAGCCATAAGGCTTTACCCTTCTGTGAACTTCACAAGGATATATTAGTGCGCTGATGCACCTACGACTTCAAAACAAACTGTACATTAACATAACAGTCATACAATGTGACTTCTTTAATATTACAACAAGGATTATTCCTTAAACCTCTTTATGTTAAACAATTATGTGTGCCGTGCGTGTTTTAATATTTTTCTTCTCACCAATGAAATGCTTTGCATGCATTTACCTATTTGGACGTTGCACCAAAAATCGATGTGCAACTCCATAATTATGTAAGCTACCCCCTACACATCCTCCAATTATATGGTTTCACCGCATGCTGTCTGTGATTCCTAGATAAAACGTTACGTTATAGCTTATGTCGGATTGTACAATAGACTACCTCGCGCTCATGGCGATTGGCATCTAGTCACCAACTACATGACTTGGCTCCAGTGACAGTACAAATATATCATGTAACTATTCGTCAGATAGCTAAAATAATGAACCATCAGGATGAACTATAATTATCCATGTGTTCACAAACCACATGGCTCTAATACTCAACATAACACTCATGCATTATATGTCATTTCAACAAGGTCTAGAATCTCTTCCCTCTTTATAACTTGCCTGAGCGGCCCGAGTGGCTAGCACCGACCCTCGGCTAAGGAAGTCGCTACACAATAGAAAGTGGAATGGGTCGTTTCACCAATTATCTCGACCTTTCTAAAAGTTTGAAAGCCTCACTCTCTAAGCAGTGAAGATTTACAAGACAAATACTGTGTCCTGACCGACACACATGTTCCCAAAGGATCTTAATTGACTATTATGCCAACAGGTATTGAATGAGCTTTTGTAATTATTCCTACGTCGAGGATAACGATTAATTAATGGCCTCACATGGGTCCATTCAACATGAAGGTTCGGGGTTCGCAATGCATGAGCCTGGCGGTTTGACCGATGTCTCAAGTATAATATAGGCGCAGAAAACCACTGTCGCCATGAGTTTCGCTGCCAACGAGCGTAAATAACTCATCAATAAGTTCTCGGGAAATCATAGAGCTGCGAGGTGTCCTTGTTTCCTCGACTCTATCAAGATTCCAATCCGGAACACATTTCAATCCTTTCTTCAGAGTTAGGGTCCTACACTAAAACTCTGGAATAAATAATATCTCCAACAATGTCCACGACATAGGAGAATTCATACGTAGAATAGACTATCTGGCCCCTAATGCTCCATGCTACGACACTCCGACCTATAATATTAAGAGAAATCTAACATTTACTCTATAAGCTTCTCAATTAAGCTGCAAATTCAATTCACTAAAAGCTCTTTCATTACTGGTATCATTACTGAATATATGCAATATTCTGATATAAAACTTCTTTCCATAGTTACTGTAATGTAATCTCACTGTAACATCTTCCTGCTTAGATCGATAAGTCTTGCACTTAGCGTTAATAATTCTCGCTTACAACATTTATTTGTTTCCTGATGTGTTCATTCATACTCTTAATAACCATTATTATTATATCATCATTCTCATTGACATAAATGACCAAAATCATTATTTATTATTATTATTATATATCTCATTGACATAAATGACCAAAATCATCATTTATTATTATTTTCACATAAATTACCAAAATTTCCGACATAGCTAGACGTTTTAAACTCGAACAATCGCGTTCGTTGCATTTACATAACTGATTGCCATTCTTAATTCATAGTGGGAATAATTACTCCACTTAATGATGCAAATTAACATTTCAACTCTATCAAAATCAACTCATTACTGATTAAACATGGAGGATCAGCCTCCTAACTGATTTTTACTGGCATCTATAAGGAATTCACAATACCTTTACGGAATCACAGACATGCAGCGGTCCATACTTCTACATAATCATAACCATAATTTGTGGGGTACTTACATCTCTATAGGCATCTAAGGTGGCTCCGACCAATCATATTCTTCCATGTCGCCCGCCATAATGGGTTTAACGCGACATATTTCTCTTGTTTACACACATTTGATTACACATAATTTCTATCACAAACACGACACGTTGCATACCTTTCAGGAAGTTATCACTCCCCAAACAAGTGAAACACTTCATCAAACACTACTTTAAATGATATTTTTACATATACATTACACTGAACACTCGTCACTTTATACACACTTCAATGCTGAAATTCCCTAGCAGAGATCGAAATTGCAGGTGTCGACGGCATCTTACGTTACCAACTCCTGATTGAAAGTCTGGTTATCTGCTCTCGGAACTCTCCAACAGTTTTATGACGATCATTACTCCTACAGTAAGCGTCCTGCGTTACATCAATACGCTGGCTCCCAAACATGAGCGTTAACATCTGGTACTCTCATGGCAATACCAAACACTTAGTAGAGTTTCTTTCGCGCATTCTATCGTAGTTACACATACACGATTAGTTAATACTATACACATTGCGCTTGATAAAGTTCAACACTTTCACAAATAATTATATACAATAGTTCTACCGTTAGTCTATACGGTGCTTCGTAACTGAACACGTCATAGTTCGTGCTGCTAATTATGCCTGTATCACGACTATTATTCATACAAGCATATTTACTGTTTCTTTTACACATACCAGTCTTTGTTCGGCGTCTTGATGAATAGATCCGTCATGCGTTTTGCCTTGACGAACTTGCTTCAACCTGGCTGTAGCTGACTGAAGTTTCACTCGAAGACTGCACGTAACTTATTTGAAGACTTCTGTCTGCGGCTTACACGCTGTCTCGTACTGCTGCATATTTGCTGCATACTGATTGCAACTTATTGCCATTGTGCTACAATTGACAATTGAGTAAGACTGTAACTGGCTGTAACTGCGCTTGGCGGCATGTAGACTGAACTTGGCTGCGTTACCACTGGGCTTCAGCTGGGCTAGACTGAGCTTGACTGAGTGAGACTGAGAGCTCCTCCTGGGGTCTACTCCCTTATATCGGATTTCCACAGAAAGTAGAGCAACATCTTCCCGCGTAATCTTGGCTCCTCTCACAGCATGATTCAGGTCTTCAAACCATGATCATTGTGTTCCTCTCTCTTCACAGGTCCCAAAACTATCTGTGTGCAAAGGAATCGCTCGTCCAATTAATTAATATTAATTCCTTTCTCCATGGCGTGGGACGCTACCTAACGGGAAACCCCCGGCAACATCTTCACATCCATCCGCGAACAATGGTCGTTTTACAGTCCTTACGCACATCATTAAATATGCACCAATTTCGCAGGTAAAAGACTCTAAAATTATCTTCTTGCCAAGATATTCACCTGTGTGCAACTCTCATCTCGATTCGTTACTCCAATCACGAGTAATCAATGATTTTTCTGGGCATTTCTCCGCCCCTACTCCAAATCCATTCTCCGTCGGGGAATAACTATGTCATTATTCAGGCCTCGCCCCTGCTCTAGACGACATATTGGGGTCACTGAGATGGACGTGGCGCCGCTGGTTCCAACCCACAATTCTGGGCCAATTAGTAAATGTCAGCTCTGCCCTCCTCTGTGCTTCAAACCTCCAATAGCTTACACCAAATCGTCTTATAATGATATAATCTGCTCATTATTTCCTACATTATTTTAATAAATAATGCCATTTCATCAAAAATCACACCAGTGATTAAATATACATTTCTTTCGAGGGGTTTTTACCAAGAAACTCCCTGTACAGATCTCTGGTTCGCTTCCTGGTGGAACCTTTATACTGAGATCACAGTCTCTGAGAACCATGTTCGATTCCAGTCAGCATAACCCCATCGGGTTCAGTATAAGCATTTACCGTACCAAGTTTCACTGCCCTCGGATGGTTAAATCGCGAGAAACATCCATTTAATTATTAGAATTTCCAATCGTCGCCATGTTGGATTTATGCCTACCAGGTTATTGAAAGTCCCACAGGTGAACTTTTGTTGATAACCTTTATCAACACACAAAATTTCAGTTTGGTTGCTGTCATAGATTAGTAGATATTGAGAACCGTCTAAATATTTCGGATGGTCGCCATGTTGGATTTTTATGTATATATAGGCCATAGAGTTATGTATAATTAGATGAAAATTATTGCGTAGGTTCAATATTCAAATGTTGACTTTGATTGCATGATTAGGACACAATAAATGAAAGCTTAATATTAATATTTCGCACAGCCGCCATCTTGATGTTATGTTACCAATTAAACTTAATTAGAAGTCAGTGCATTACAATGCGTATAAACATTTGCTGTATCATGTTTCACTGCGCTTGGAAGGTTAAATCGCGGGAAAGGTCTATTTAAATGTTTCAACTTCGCTTGGCCGCCATGTTCGTTATGTACTTAACAGGGGTTTGAAAGTCACATAGGTGAACTTATAGTTGTGCCCTTTATCACCGTGCAAACGTTCAGGGTGATATCGGTAATAGGTATAGAATGCCGGTGAAATATAGCGCAAAGCCACCATGTTGGATTGGTGAGACAAAATAAAACTAGAAGGTCACGGTCGAGGTCAGACGAAGTAGTACTATGTAATCAATTGAACTTAATTAGATGTCAGTGCATTACAATGTGTATACACATTTGCTGTGCCATGTTTCACTGTGCTCGAATGGTTACATCGCGGGAAATGTCTATTTGAAAGTTTCAACTTCGTTTCATTGAAATCGCTCACGCCGTTTTGATTTAATTCGGGAAACATACACACACACAGTCACACAAACGCACACACACTTACACAATCGCACACACACACGCGGATAGAGTGTGATCTCATAAGCCTAATTATTTCACTAATGTAATTTTGCTAAAAAATGTTATGTTATAGTTTAAAATAGTACATACAAATCTGATGTTTGACCTAACAAGGCAGTTACACACGTGGCCATGTTATTAGAATGACGTTTTATATTACTGTTTCAGACAGAGAAATTAATTCTGAAACAGTCTGTTAACGATTCATTTTCATGCCAGTGTATAATGAAGTAAATGTATTACTTGAAATTCTTTTGTATATTTCGACAGCATTTGATCCAAAAACGTAGGAAATAATTCAAAACAAATACATTAGTAAGTGAGGTGGTCTTGCCACATTATTTCGTTGGTTGGTTCCTCGGTTTGGAGGCTGGGACAACGCTGTCATGTAGCCCCGTGTACTTTGGGTGCGTGTAGATTCTGTCTGATAACCTGTGTTAATTGTGATGGCTGTATGTATTATTGTGTGTTATCTGTAATTCAGGTAACGACTGCAGGCGACCAATTTCAAATAGATCCTACTTTTGCTTCCAAATGCTACCGTCAATGACACCTATCTGTTATCTTGGCTACTAGATGCCACCGCAATCGTCACCTGGGGATGAACGTTGGAACTAATAGAGCGTTAATCAAATCTAACCTACACAATTTGCTTCACATAATTGTAGTTAGTGGAAGGTTCTTTTACACGCCATAAATCTATGACCTGGGCCCGCCGGCTTTACTTCCCCTCCGAAGGAAGGCAGAGGGACGTTTAAAGCTCATAAAACATCCAACGACTTCCGCCGGGTATGAACCCGCGATCTTGGGCTTAGATTATTGCTTACAATTATTTAAGTTATTGGATTTAAAAAATGTATATGCAGTCAATGTTGCATGGGCTATAATTGCCTAACTATTAAAATACCCTATGTATTTACCTGTTGTTTATGTATAGTGAGACTTGTATATTTATTTTCTGAATTAAAGTATTTTTTGATTAAGGAGGATGGACAGTGGGGTGGAAAGTCTCCTTCGACTCATAATTGTATAATAGTACATTATGCAACGAGCCTGTAATGGCAATAATTAAGACACGAGTATGACTATAAAACGAGCAAAGCGAGTTCTATAATTTCCGAATGAGTGTCTTCTTCTTCTTCTTCAAGTGCCTCGTCCTCCAAGAACATTGGCGATCAGTAGCATGATCTGCTGTTTGTCCATTGCTGTTCTAAACAGGAGACACTGTATTAAGTCCAAACCACTGGCTTAAGTTCTTTAGCCAGGATATTCGTCTGCGTCCTTAATACCATTATAGGCGAGTTGCATACCACTGTTTATGTTCGACGATAATTATAACTTTATTATACGTTCTAACATAAATATTCATAAATATCTGTCGAGATTCTGTCGGTTGAATTCTTCTGCTTGGGAATTGTGTGGGCCCAGCATTTGATCTCTACCCAATAACGAATCCTAAAACTTTGAAACATTGTTTATCCTGAACTTGTACCAACAGATAGCGCACATTTACTATGTTGGATCATTTTGTTATTTTGGTCAAATAACACAAAATAGGCTGTTACAAACGCTTTTAAAATTAAAAATAATGTATCGTATTATCAGCTAGTTATTCTTCAAATTCGATGCGTATAGAATGTCAATGGAAGGCAAATCAATTAAGTCCCATTTAAAACAGTGATGACATCTGGCGGAATATTTTCGCATAAGAAATCTATTTACTGAACAGAGAGCTGGATTGTAATTTCCGTGGAAGTAATGTCCAACGCCTGCTTCCTCCATGACGTTCTGGTGTGTTTAAGTCAACAACAGCATTCAATAAAATTGTCGGCGAAATCTTACGATTGTGTAGAAATTGGGGTTGCGGATATTAAGGTACAGTGCTATTTCTTTTACAATATTGCCCAGTTTGTTTATGCATTGTAGCTACAATGGTTGATCCAATATAGGCTACATTGCCAACTTTCAAATCATGTAACTCATATCCGACATGTTGGATTTTGAGTGCATGTCAGAAGCTATCCATACCCAATTGGCCAATGAATGAAAATATTGAGCTCTGATTGGTGGGGAAAACTGTGTTATAATGAAAAGTAGTACTTTAATGACAAACATTATGTTACAGTTTTCTGACATATAATATTTACATATCGACATCGTCGAACATACAATATTATATAGCTCAAAATATAGAAATTTTAATGTCTAAAACGAAATTTATGAAAACACAGGTTACTAGAGGTATATAATGTTAATGAACTTAGGAGCATGGTGGCGCAGTGGTTAACCTGTTGGGCTCTCACCACGGCAGACCGGGTTCGATTCCTGGTAATTACATGTGTGATTTTCAAAGTTAATGCCATGTCCAGTGATTCAGATTCCACTTAAAAAGGAGGTCCCGTGGCTCATGATCGCGAGATTTACGGTCACGTAAAGCTACAAACTTCCTTCCTTGCTTCTTAATGAACTGAGAAGTTTCATTTTCACTCTAATTATTTGACTACGTTTGAACTTGCTGAGCTGTTCTAATTAAATAAGAAGAAGAATTAAGAAGAATCAACAGATGAAACACGTCATAATAAACATCCCCAATCACAGATTCTTCAATGTAAAATCTCCAATTCAACATTTTTATAATCATGGCATGTATGTGACTATCTAGGAACAGTGCAGTTGCTTACTTGTTCTGTGGAAGGGTCTGTTATTACACCAAACGAAGAAAGCTTATTTTCCCTATTAGAATCGGCGGCTTCGGTGGCGTAATTGGTAGCATGCTGGGCTTCTATGCCCAATGTCACGGATTGAAACACGGCCGAAGTCGTCGGATTTTTTAAGAGCGTTAAAGATCCCTCAGTATGCCTTCCTTCGTAGGGGGAGCCCAAGTCATAGGTTTATGGCATGTAAAATAACCTTCCACTAATTACACTTGTTTTGAAGCTAAATTAGTGGCTAGATTTGTCTCACGCTCTCAAGTTCCAATGTTCGTCGCCAGGAGCCAACTGCGGTGATATCTAGTGACCATGTTCACAACTAGTTGTAGTAGACGGTAGCATTTGGTATCAAAAGTAGGAACTACTTGAAATTTGAATGTCTGCAGTCCTTACCTGAATTATATATAACTCACACTAATACAGCCATCACAATTAACACCGGTTATCAGACAGATTCTACACACACCCAAAGTAAACGGGGTGTTGTCGCAGCTTCTAAACTGAGATACCAACCTAACAGAATCAATTTGTCACTGGCTGCGTGGCTCTGCGGTAACGTTCTCGCCTATTGTGCTCAAGGGTGCCGGATCGAATCCTGAAGCAGTCAGCTGGCATTTGAGGGTGCGCAAATGCGAGGGAGCCGTGTCAGTAGATTTACTGGCACGCTAAATACCCCCTTTGGGTAAAAATTCCACCACCCCGGCGTCCCAAAAAGCCAAAATGGTTCAAGGGACGAAAAACCAATAATATTAACGTTAAACATTTACATTAGAATCAATCTGCAACTCATTTTAGCCTGAAAGTGGAGCTACCTGGTTTTGTCACCAAGCTCTTCATTTGTTGAGTTAAAATAAATATGTTTAGAAGAGTGATCTGATGTAAGACGTGAGTTGAGGTACACTGTATAATACTTAGCATAATACATAATTCCAGTGACTTAAAATGCGACAAAACACCATGTTATGAGAAGTTTCTAGTACAGTTTCTCTTTACAATAGAGAACAACGCCGGTAGAAAGTGTGAGAACTCATTATACTGGTTTCACTTCTGAAGATAGAGCCGTAATTGTTAACAGTTCAAAGAACGAAAAGATCATCTCAAGCGTAATGTTGCCTCGAAGCAAGATGTTTGCCGGTTCGGCCCGGTGAACCTTGACGAGGGCCGTGTGTTTCCTCAAGACTACTTGAAGAACACAGCGTAATGACAAAAAACATCTCTCACTAACTTCAAAGGAGTAAACAGAACGCATGAATTTAATGAACACATACATTTAAAATCCTTGCAAGTGTTTCTATTCACTCACCTAAAAACTGTCCCTCTCTTCAGCTCCTTGCAGCTAGACGGAGATACAACATTTTGCACCATTAAATCTACCACCCTCTGCAAGTTCTAATGATATTCCTGATGTGTGCTGTGGGAAAAAGAGCAAGACCAGGCAGCTCTGGCCACTACTTTCGTCTGGGGCGAGCCCGAGCGGTTGCTAAAGTAACGTACCTCAAGACCACTTGAGACACCATTAGAAGCAGCCCCAGTCACATGAAAGCCTCTCGTTTGTTGGATTTATCCAGAGAGCGATTTGTTATTTTTCCAAGAGGGGGAGGGAGAGGAGACTGGCCTATTCCTTTTTTTTAAATTTATCTACTGATGCTTTACGTGTTGCTTGTTCAATTATTTATTTACTTAGCGTATGGCAACGCATTGTAAAACACAACAATATTCGAAATACATAGCAGCATAAATACTAGGACATTATTACAATAGAATCAAAACAGATAATATTAGTGTAACCTAGATTCACAATTGGTACTTATAATGTAAAGTTTAAATTGTCTATCCACTTAAAAGCATCTAGAGTCAACACGAGAAAATCCTTTAAATCCCCTGAGTATGACGTAATACTACACTGCTGCACAATGTGTTGTTTGGTCTGGGGTGTCGCTCCACAAACACATGCAGGATAGGGAATTTTGTTCCACTTGTAGAGTAAGTCCTTACACACTCCATGGTTTGTGCGAATCCTGTTGACAGTCTACCACGTACCTTGAGGCAAATCGAATCCCTCTGTTTTTTTGTGCGTATTTATTCTGTTTATTACTTCTGCTGGTGCATGTTGGATCCATTTTTGTTCCCATCTATCGCTTATATCGAACATCTTGTTAAAAAGTTCCACAGCAGATTTTATTGCTGGTTGTCTGGATTTTAACCTGTCAGATATTGCACTTGGGATGAAGTCATGAATGGGAAGTTCAGGGTAGTCCAACATTTTCTTATATTCACGTACCAAAGCAACCTGTCTTCTGAGTTCAGGTGGTTGAATGTGACTTAAAGTTGGGAGCCAAACTGTAGGAGTAGTTTTTAGACATCCTGTGATCATGCGCATAGTTGTTCAATGATTGGAATGAATTCTACCGGATGATCTAGCAATGGGCATTAACTTAAAATACATACATTAATTAATTAATAAATATCACACGGAATTCATAACCTATATGAAGATCGGATATGTAAACTATGACTACCATTGCACAGATTCAATGACTGCCTTGACTATCTCATATTGTTAATGTAAATTGTCTCTAAGCCTAACTACTAATATACCGGGTGAATCAGCTGCCCCTAGTAATATTGTTTAATGCAGCCCAACTGACGCGTGTTGTCAGGAAGGTAGATATTTCTCTGCTTGCATCCCGTATTATATTAATGTACTGCAAGCATGACCCACAAACGGTGCTGAACACTACTATTTTTCCCTCGTAGTAGTCTGTAGTCACATCGAAGGAATAATAATGATGTGCAGTATCGTTTGTGGGATATGCTTGCAGTGTATTAATACCATACGGGATACAAGCAGGGAAATATAGACCTTCTTGGTGACAACGCTAGTTGGGCTGCATAAAACAATATTATTAGGGGTAGCTGATTCACCTCGTATATTTCGCCGGCTTAGGACCAGAATAGCGTATCTACAAAGACACTACTTTTCAGGAAGCAAGAAAAACTAACAAAATTGTTATTAATTGGCATGTAACTGGTTATATATTTTGATTTGGAAGTCGGTGATTTTTTATGTATTGCTAACATATTTCCAAAGATCATTGTGCAGTTATTTCTTACAAGCAGTGTTATATAATCATGGTATAATTTTTTTAAAGACCATTAACAGAGACACGCTATTTTGGCTCTAATGATTTTCTATTGAAATTATTTTACCTAAGCTTATGTAGGTAACTTGAGTGTAGGAGTAAATTTATTTTGAATCATTTAATGACTACAAAGCATTATTTGATTCTATTTCTTAACCTTTAACTGAAGAAGTGAAGTTTGCAGTTTTACGTGACCGTTAATCTCCTAATAATGAGCCACGGGACCTCCTTTTTACGTGGAATCTGAACCACAGGACATGGTATTTCACTCTGAAAATCGCACATACATTGACCGGGAATCCAACTCGATCCGTGGTGAGAAGTCAACGGATGGACCACTGCGCCACCACGCCCCCTAACCTTTAACTGGGGGGCGTGAAATAAAAGAAATGCACATCTGTGATTCTTTAATTAAATCTTGCACGGAGCTGTTGTTTATGTTTGCCTTCTTATCTGTGTGCTCATGCTGACACTTAACACCCTCGTTGATGAAATTTTAGTGGCCCTGGTTAGCTCGCTTCGGTAGGTTGAAGTTTCAAGTGGACTGGAAGACCTCACGTCACCACCAGTTACGGTTAGGTTCCAAAGTGTGTTGTACGTGTGAATCAGTGAAAAGTGATCTGCGGTGTATTTGTTTAATTTTAAGTGGCGACAACCAGCATCATGAAATTTATCAGAAAGTCTGCATACTGTGAGTAAAAAATGTTTTTTTTACTCCTTGTATTATTACATATTAAACACATTAATATTACCAGAGGTTATTGCATGCAGAAACATATAACATAATGAAAGTAGTTGTATGAAGTATCAATTGTTCGTTATTGAGAAATCTATTTGGCAGGAGTCTCTTAGACCTCACGTCATAAGTTATGTTCCGAATTCCATAAGTCACCAGTTAAAGGTTAGAGGTACAAGTGTTATTAGTCAACAAGTTAACAATGGGTCATGAATGGCTGAGTGATTTTTCTTCTCGTCCTTCTTTTAGTAGTATTGTTGTCATTATCTTCTGGGGTGTAATTCTGTTCTTTAATCCGACATAAATTTCCGTGAGTGCTAATGACATCGCAACTTCCAAAATGATGAGAATATATTTTGTCTACTTTCTTCATCAAAGTTACTTGAACTCTTTCTATGGCAATTCGAGCAGTCTCTATGTTGTAAGAATTTACCTGGTTTCAGAATGTTACTGTCACTTTTATAGGGCTGTCCACTTTGCCTGTTCATTTTACGTTTGTTCCTTTTCCACTCAATTGGCTGAGTGATTTTTCTTCTCATCCTTCTTTTAGTAGTATTGTTGTCATTAACTTATGGGGTGTCATTCTGTTCTTTAATCCGACATAAATTTCCGTGAGTGCTAATGACATCGCAACTCCTATCTGCCAATGGGACGCTGGTACTGATTTTTCTTTTTCTCCTAACAGTGTGGGCCTCCATGTCATACATTTCATCGTCTGTTGTAATCCCGTTCGAGGATGATGGCACAAATGAGTCTTCTGAAATTTCTGATTTTTCATCATCACTTTTGTCATCTACGTCAATGCGAATACCTCCTTCAGCGGTGATTTCTCTCCAATTAGGGCATTCTTGAAATTTATCTGGTGCCGTACTGTATTTTATAGCACTTACTATAGACTCAACACCACATGAACTTTCTTGCAGATCCTCAGAATTGTGATTTTGTTTTCCAGAAACGTTCGTGAGTTCTGCCAAAGTTTTCTCCTGTTCGGAATGTAATTCTAATTCTAAATCCACATCACTTCCAAACTCTGCTTTAGAATCAATGGGCACTGGAATTGCGGATGGCGGCTCTGGAAAAGCGAAGAATACAGTACTTAGTGTAGTCATAGCCTCTGGGAATCACATGCGTTTTATAAATTAGTTAACGGTAGCATTCATAAAGATCCATGATCACCGACTTGGCCTCCCCTCAACTCGGTTATAAAATCTATTCCGGAATAAAATGATCTATCTCCAAAGACATCAACATTACTTTGGTATATTTAATGCAGCCATAATCTTCTGAGCTCGGCTTAAATACATCGTAGCTATTCAAACTTTGCACAGTAATGAACGAACTCACCAACAACTGCAAGGCATTTAAGCTACTACAGCACTACTCGAGTCCAAGTTATGTGAACCTGAGAGAAGTGTCGATAGCGGACGATAATGAGTGATGTAGGGGTTTTCGATCCGTGCGTAGTAACAGAACCAAATATATTGGTGGATCACTCACTCATTTGCAACATCTCACTGGTATAGGCAACGGCCCTATGTTAGCAGTATTGGAATAGACAGGAATCCTAGATAACACGGTGGGCTGTTGACAGGTCCTTCGCTTCCTGCCTCCCATGTCACCTCACTCCACAAGTTCATAGATCTTGGAGATACAATTAAGTAGTAAGGAAAAGGCGGTAAGCATAACAAACCTTTAGTGTGCGCCAATAATTCAGTTCGAACCAAAGTAGCGTATTTACACTTACGCTGATACTGCTCTAACATTTTTCTCGTAATCCATAGAAGCAAAGTGACGTATCTTAACTTACGATTTTTAGGTATTAACGCTATAGGCTTATTTCAAAAAATATTAAGATTACGCTTACGCTGTTTTGGCAGTACGTATGCTTCATTCTAACTAAGAAAAGCCATGCGATACGCCAATTTGGCTATTTTTGTAGATACGCTATCCTGGTCCTAAGCCGGCGATTTTATGTCGTGTTTAGTTTAGTGAATGACAGTTACAATATTTATCTATCTATGTATACCCCTTATTAATCCTGTTTCCAACGGGGTCGGGGATGAGATACGATAAAATTCCACGTAGCTTATGTTTTCTACAGCCGGATGCCCCTCCGGACGCCAACCTCATGAAAGGTGTTAATGAGAGATGATATGAATGAAGATGAATTAAAATTCAATTTCAGGTAGTTCCAACTTTGGCTACCAGACGCCACTGTCACCCAGCAGTGAACGTTGGAACTTAGAGTGTTTCTAATTCTAATAACCTACAAATTTAGCTACACACTACATATTGTAATGTAGGTTCTTTTTCATTCCATAAATCTATGACATGGACCCTCCAGCTTTACTTCTCTTCCGAAGGAAGGCATAATGAAGGATTTTCATGCTCTCAAAAATCCAAGTGGTGTTTAGTTTTCCACTGATGACTGTTCCAATTTATATAGGGATAAAACAGGACATGTCAATACATTCAAACATTTTATATTTTATATTTTCCTCGGGTATGAATCACCGACCAGCTTCTGATTCTCTGGTATCAGGAGAGCTTGGTTCGAATCCCACCTCGGCCATCCTGAAAATAGTTTCCATGGGTTCCTATTTTCACCACCAGGCAAATGCCAGGACGGTTCCATCAACAGGTCCACAGCCGACTTGCTTCCTACTCCCTTCCCTGATCCTTCCTAAGTTAGCGATCTCCTGAGTGATCGGCCTGTCACCATCCCCAGATGTATGCCTATCTGCTGACAAAGAGGTGTTCATCTCCTAGACAACGTCCTATCGACGGTATAGGAATGATCCCTCGCAGAGTCCGTCGGTGAAGCCAAGTTGGGATGATAAGTGACTTAGAGAAATACATTAAAAAATATCAACGTTTAAAAATTAATTTTATTGTTATTGTTTTACTTGCAGGCAGTTCCGTGTACTTGGGTGTGTGTCAATGTGTGAAGGATTCGTCTGATAACCTGCTTTACTATAATGTCTGTAATAGCGTGTGTGTTTGTAAGTAAGACTAGGATTGGGAAGAAGGCGACCAGAATATTTGAAAAAAAAAAAAAAAAACATTTACACTAGCTGATAATGTTCTTGTACTGAAATCTCTTCGATCATTCTCCTATTTAATATTTGAGCCCTATAGTTTGCAAAATATGGTTATTGTGTAAGTAGAAATATTTGTAAGTATGATCTGTATGTTTCTATTGGAACTGGACCTCAGAAACATCCAAGACGGAACTACTGGGACTCAGTCCGATTTAGATTGAGTTGCTCTGCCTTGAACACGCATAGACCTACTCAAGCTAGAACATCAGCGGGAAGTTTCTACAGACGGATGCCCTTCCTGACGGCAATCTCATGAGACGAATCAATGAGAGATGAAATTAATGAAGATAAATAAAACTGCACGAAGATGTGAAGGGAAGTGGCCGTGGCCTGTCAGAAGTCACCGTCTCAGCATTTGCCTGGAGTTGAAAATGGGGGAACCACGGAATACCATTTCAATGACGGCCGACGGTGGGACTCGCTTCCGCAGAGAGCTTGGCCCCATGGACTAGCGCTACGCGTTGGTGAGGGTAGCTACCGCTGTTAGTTATAATAATGATAATAATAATAATAATAATAGTAATAATAATCATTCATAGAGTATGATCGCAGTCTAGGATATCACAACGAGACTAAAACCTATCAACCTGGTTCGATAACTTGCTAGCATGAACATAAATGATATCAGGAACATCATTAATGTTAACAGAAGGAAGGCAATGGCAGAGGAAGTCTTTTAAGAAAGATGAAAAGCACTTAACTGAGAACCTTTTTGAAAGAAGGAAGCGTTTTGTAAGAACATTTTCTGGTTAGGAGTTATACGGGTGCAGACTTGTCGAGAAGAGTAATTAGAAGAAGCCGGACATAATGATAAAGCAAAGACCAAGTTCCCATAGCGCTAAAATAAAGTGGAATTATAAGAATTCGATTTAAAAAGAACGGTAAAGGAGCAACGCCTTCCTTCAAATATTTCAGGAGAAATGTTGGGAATAGTGTATGAGCGACTTACTGTTATGGCTGTAACACACATAAGTTACGTGGTAATTATTGCGTAAGGACGAAGCTCATATAAAGGTAAGACCTAACAGCATCACTAAATAGGACAACAGCCCATCACCACCTATGAGCTGCAAAGCTGAGTCTACACCGACTGAGCTACAACGATACACGGCCAGGAGCGCCATACCAATATGAGTGCAACTTTGGTCGTATTTAGGACCGTTTGCATAAATCGGTGCTATGTCCAGTAACTGTTTCTTAAACCTGTAGACATTCTGCTGTACACTAGTTAGCCTACTTTTCACATTTTGCAAAAATGAGGAAAAAGTAGACTTATGAGATCGATCCGGGCAAATGTGAGGCTGTTTGTCAGTCTGCCCTTCTGTCTGTCTGTCTATATGTATGTCTGTCTGTGTGTGTGTGTCCCCCTATCAACTCCTAAACGGCTGCAGCAATCGAATCCAAACTTGGTATAAGTAAAGATCAATACCTGAATATCTCACGCCCATATTTGGAAATGATGTCATTGCTACCAAAAAACCGTAATTAAAATTTGAGCTCCATGTTGGATATCTTGGAAGGTATGCATGGGAGCTATACCAAAATTGGCAAACATATAGATAATAATATTCCAGTTTAATTTGCAAGGGGCCATACATAGAAGTGTTGGCAAAATGATTCTAAGCCTGCTGATAGGTCCAACGTTTAAATGCATATAACTTCTACACTATCAATTGGATTTCAATCAAATTTCGTATCTACTATGTTTACACAAACAAATATGACTGAGCGTATTCTTAAGAGCCACCAGGGCTGCCAACTGTTAATAAATGTTTTCTCTATTTTCTTATCCAAATACCAATATATCAGAAAGTATGCAAGCCGACGGCTTTTAACTATGAACACGTATAGTGAAATACATTCTAGATTAATTTGGAGTAACTAGTACACGTCAGTGCTACTAACATGATTCTAAGCCTGCTCATAGGACCAATTTTTAAATACACATAAATTCTATACTACCAATTGGATTTCAACCACATTTCGTATGTGCTATGCGTATCATAATAGATATGACTATGCGTATTCTTAAGAGCAACCAGGGCTGCCAACTGTTAATAAATTCTGTCTCTATTATTTTACCCGAATATCAATATGTCAGAAAGTATGCAAGCCAACAGCTCTAAACTTCGCACACGTATAGTACCTGACATTCTAGATCAATTTGAGGTAAGTAATATACGTCAGTGCTGCCAACATAATTCTAAGCCTGCCGATAAGTCCAATTATAAAATACATGTAACTCCTATACTTAAAAATGGATTTCTTCCAAAATTGGCACAATAAGAGATCATAATATTTCAGATTAATTCTGACCAACATATGCATGACATTGTTGCCAACATGATTTTACGCGCACTGATTGATCCAATGTCTAACTGCATGTAACGTCCATGCTATCCATTGGACTTGAACCAAATTTTGTATGTGTATTCTGTACCTTAAGAGACGGAACTAAGGGTATATTCAGTCAACAGGGCTGCCAACCGTAGTCTACATTATACCAGGCATATTTCGAACTAACTAGAAATTTCGATATTACAAACTTAATTTCGTCATTATTCTAGATAGGTCCATAGAGATTAATCGTTGGCATGCATCTTAAATTTTAAGGAAAGTATGCTCTTTAGTTCGTCACGGAACTTCTTGTTTTGATGACAACATGTATTTGAGTATTGTCAAAGTGAATACCAAATGGCATGTAATGGAATTTAATTCCACCTTACTCAATAATATTAAAATTAATATAAATTTCACAGGTCGGCAAATAAATATTTTTGAAAATTGTTTTAGTTTTGATAACTGATTTTTAATAAGCAAAAATATTTGCCATAATAGAATTTTTTAAACTGATTTTTATGTAGTTTTTGGCGGTGATTTCAGAAATGATATTGTTTTTTTTCCTATCACGTAAGGTTTGTATAGAAAATGGGGTAAAACGTTAGGAAAAATCCTAAAAAGGCCATTTTATATCAGTATTATTTTTGTTGGACCCTGACTATTATATTTCAGAAAACTGTACTATAATGAGGCTCATTATAACACTATATTTCATTATGAAATGGTTTCTCCCACCAATCAGAGCTCAAGAAAAAGTTGCTTGACCAATTAGATAATTACATACACTGAGTTCCACGGCATTCTAATTTAAATTTCACTGCCTGGCCTAGTGTCATAGTAGGGTAATTGAGGAGGCCATGGTCAAATACAAGGCATTCTCTGCGTCTCATGCGCCCTGTTCAGTACATAAAACTGGCGAAATCTCGACAGATATTTATGAATATTTATGTTCGAACATAACATAGTTATAATACAGTAATTATCGTCGAACATAAACCGTCGTATGTAACTCGCCTATAATGGTAATTGAGACACTCGTATGGAAATTATAAAACTCGCATACGCTCGTTTTATAAACATACTCGTGTCTTAATTATTGCCATTATAGGCTCGTTGCATAATGTACTAATGTCCAATGATATTAAACCACATTAAACATAATTTAATCTTAAACATAGAGTAAGAAAAGCTGATAAGGCTATATTACAACACTATTACAAGTCTTTGTAGAAACGTTTTCTTTTTCCTTCAAAACTTCTTTTTTTACTTTTCCTGCTATGGTGTTGAGGATCCAGCTATCATGTTACAATTATTATTTAGATTTTACCGAAAGATTATAGTTTCGACATGTGTTCAAAAACCTTAAAAGTAAAAAAATCAATGTGTTATGTGTGGGTAAACAAATGGTGATGGCATTTTTTCAATATTTTTTTCTCTATTCAGCACAAAACGTACCATAAGAATCACTATAAAATTTGAAACAATTTTTTCGTTGCAGACCTGTGTTATTTAATTAATTAAATCGTACCAGTCTGCCACTTTGCAGCCTTCCTTAGCTGTGTTTAAAATAACTAAATTAATTGCGAGCATTGCATTCATAACCTATAATTCAATTGAGTTGTTGAATAAAACAGGAAGGAAATTAACATGGACAATGAAAACCAAGTATGATGACATAAAAAGAGTCCATAAATTCAAGTATCTAGGGAGATTCTGATTCCTAAAAACGATGAGAAGTCAGCTATTGAAGAGAGAGCGCAGGAGATGGAGATTGCATTCAGATTATGCCAGGAAACTTGTAAGTCCAAATCCCTCTCATATGAAGCCAAACTTAGACACTATAATATCGTGGTGAAACCTGAATGCCTTTATTCAGCGGAGACAATTGCCAGAAACTGAATCACAGAAATAGAAAAGAATGAACGTAAATTTCTGAGGAAAATTCCGGGACCCAAGAAAGCAACCACAAATGAGTTTACCTTCCGTTTGAGATCAAATCAAGTGCTATATAAAAAAATGCGAGAACATTTGCAAACAGAAAAGTGTTCAGAAGGAAAATTGCGGAGGTGACGTCTCTGTCCGTAGAGAAACCCAAGAGAACTCGACGGGTGTTCTCGGACGAGGAACGAGCAAGAGTGAGAAAACGAATGGCGTAACAGGAAAGAACATCAACAGTCAAGGCAATTGTGTAATCGTAACACATAGGACGTTGAAACGATCCTAAATAAATAAATATTAATAATACTTTGTTAGAAATGTTATAAGATTATAACTCAGCTATTTTTCTAGGTTTATGGCGTGTCTAGTGTGGGGATTCGCCTAGGAACGCCAAGCTGGCTCATCAGCGGGCTCTTGGTGACCGTGCCCGGACCTCCACAGGAGTAGCGGACTGACGTTACCTCCCTTATTAAGAAGCACACTTGCGCTTCTTTACTGCGGGAGCTAAAAGCTCAAGCAGCCTTTCAACTCCCTACAAAGGCTTTATAGGTGAAACCCCACACAAGACACGGCAAAAACCTAGGAAAATGGCTGAGTTTTAATTCCTTGGCCGTGAAAACCAATAGAGGCCTACCATCTTTTTGTTATAGGATTGTTGTTAAAATCATAAGGTCCTGCAGGTTAAAAGAATGTCAATAAAAATAACCCCGACTTGAAAACTAAGGTTGATTTACGGTATATATTTAAGATGTCAGGGTTGTAATATAATAAAACAAGTAGTTCCGTTAGAAACTATACAGCCTATTTTTATACACTGTATCCTACTTATGTTAATTGTTTCTATCAACATACAAATTTCAGTTTGATTGCTGTAATAGATTCGTAGTTATCGAGAACCGTCTAAATATTTCGTAAGGTCGCCATGTTGGATTTTTATATATGTAGATATTAGAGTTGTGCATTATTACATGAATATTATTGTGTAGGTGTAGTATTCAAACTTCAATCATATGATTAAGACACAAGAAATGAAAGAGAAGATAGCAGGAGATTTCGGATTAGGTGAAAGGATTGATCGAGGAAGCAGGCTGATGGAATTCTGCACCGAGCATGAGTTGGTCATAGCTAGCACCTTATTCAATAACCACAATAGAAGAATATACACATGGATGAGACCAAGAATTCATGATGAAAATTAATAAATCAGAAACCTCTAAGAGGATCAAATTGGCAGGTGAAAAGCTGAAGGAAGTAGGAGACTTCTGTTACTTAGGAAGCAGAATAACCGGTGATGGACGAAGCAAAGATGATATAAAAAGTAGGTTGGCTCAGGCAAGGAAAGCATTTCTATCAAAAAGGAATCTGTTGACATCGAATGTAGATTTAGGTATTAGGAAGTCATTTTTGAAAGCCTTTGTCTAGAGCGTGGCGCTCTATGGAAGTGAAACTTGTACTATTGGTACAGCAGAAAAGAGGAGAATTGAAGCGTTTGAAATGTGGTGTTACAGGAGATTGATGAAGATCAGATGGGTAGATAGGGTTACAAACGAAGAGGTATTAAGACGAGTGGGAGAGGAGAGATGTTTCTGGCGACTGCTAATGAAGAGAAGAGATAGGTTAGTAGGACACATACTAAGACACCGAGGGATAGCAAGCTTAGTTATGGAAGGAAGGGTCGAGGACAAGAAATGTAGAGGTAGACCAAGGTTAGAATATGTTAAACAGATTGCCTCGGATGTAGGGTGTGGTAGCTATTTAGAGATGAAACGATTAGCTCAGGACAGAGAGGCCTGAAGAGCTGCATCAAACCAGTCCAAAGACTGAAGACTCAAACTCAACAAATGAAAATCAGATTTTAAAATTTCGCACAGCTGCCATCTTGTGGTTAAGAAAACAATTGAAATAAATTAGATTCCAGTGGATTAAAATTTGTATAAGCATTTACCGTACCAAGTTTTACTGCGTTGAGATGGTTAAATTGCGAGAAACGTCCATTTAAATATTTATATTTCACGTCGCCGCCATGTTGGATTTGTGCTTCCAAGTTATTGAAAGTCCCACAGGTGTACTTATGTCCATAGCTTCTACCAACATACAAAATTTCACTTTGATTGCTGTCATAGATTAATAGATACTAGCATTATCCGTCGCGGCTTCGCCCGCGAATATTCTAGTTGTAAAGAGTACACTTAGCATAATCTCAATCATGAATGCTATGACTGATTTATCCTAGGTATGAATAATCAGACTTTATCAATTCAGCTACTGGTGCAGTGGTTAGGGGTTTGTCATTCCTTCATAGGTATAACAGAGCGAAGTTAGTTTTCTGGGAACATCACAGACACTGTTAATTTAAGGGCCTTTAAATGTGGTTTTCGGAGACCCTTTATAGTCGGGTGAAAAAGACCTTTCGTACCACAATCACACATGAAAATTGCGTGAAAAAATTCTAGAGTGCCCCTTGACCCCCCTAAGCGCATTATACTGTATGTATTGATGAATTTTACAGCTTAATTTTGTTCAGTGATAACCTTATAACCGTCTGGAAACTATCACAGTAATCTCTACTTAGTATAAAACTAAGTCCCCGATTCCTGTTTGTTACGGGTAAACTCGAGAACCACTGGATGGATCTTGATGCAGCTTCCACCATTCTGTAAAGGATATATTGAGGATTATTTCTGTAAAAAATAATTCAATTATGGTCAAAGGAAGCCGAGCTGTAACGATTTCAGTGGAAAAGTCGAAAAAACAATCTGGCGTCCGAGCGCTTTGTAAGCTTACGCTGGGCAAACCGTTAAAAATATCTAAATACTATGAGTGTAATAATTGTTCAGCATGGAAAGTTCTACAAAAAAAGTCCGCGAGAGCATATGTCTATCTTCAATACATCGCCCAATATAAGCGTTTTTACGTTTTTTCTTTTCTTCCAACCATGTCCATTCAACTAGTGAGGCGACAGAGTACGAGCCAGCTGAGGGCGAGTCTATCATCTCTGTTTCTGCCTAGCTAGCTATCTATTGCCGCAGATAGAAGCCAGCAGCAAACCGTCCAGTCGTGTTGAGTTGATACTCCTGAGAAGGGAGGTTGTGTTTGGAGTTTCCCTGGAAGTGTAACTCGGGTTTCCTTCATTTCGCCTGTGAAACACAGTCAAGTTAAGATTGGGCGGAAGGGGGATTTGAGTTTTATTCACCTCGCCATTCCCGGGAAGTACAACTCTCATTTCGCCTGTGAACTTTTCGTTCCGCAAAATTCACAGTTAATTTAAAATTGGACGGAATGGGGATTAAATTATATTAAATTATACTGATTGGCGTATAATCTCTACTTAGTATAACACCAAGTCCCCGATTCTTAGATGTCATGGGTAATCTCGAGAACCACTGAATGGATTTTGATGCGGGTTTCACCATTCTGTAAAGGATATCTCGAGGAAGGTTTCTGTAGAAAATAATTTATTTATGACCAAAGAAAGTCAAGCACTAACGATTTCAGTGAAAAGGTCGAAAAAAATGGCGTCCGAGGGCTTCTTAAGCTTACACTGGGCAAACCGTTAAAAATATCTATATACTATGAGTGTAAGAATTGTTCAGCATGAAAAGTTCTTCAAAAAAGCTCGGGAGAGCATATCTCTATTTTCAATACATCGCCTACTATAAGTGTTTTTACGTTTTCATTTCTTCCAGCAATCTCCATTCAGTTACTGAGGCGACAGTTTACGAGCTAGCTAGGGGCGAGTCTATCACTCCAGTTACAGCTTAGCTAGCGGACGAGCGTATTGCCCCAGATACAGCCAGCAGCAAACTGTCGAGTCGTGTTGAGTTAAAAACTTTAGAGAAGAGTGGATGTGTTGAGTTTCCCTGGAAGTGCTACTCGACTTTTCCGAAAAATTCACAGTCGAGTTAAGAATGAACGGAAGGGGGATTTGTGTTACATGCACCTCGCCATTCTTAAATTACGTCTGACAAGAATTCGTTGCACATGCTTCTCCATGATAATATAATTAATATTCCAGTCAGTGATTTAACCCATCATGCCGAGACGTAAAACGGATATTGGTCGTTGTTCATTGACATTGGAAAAAAGCGCTTATCACGTAATGCATTCATAACTGTTCCCGGGCGAAGCCGGGTCGGGTTGCTAGTGTAATAATAATTTGAATTGCATTGCGTCCTACAGAAATAGATGGACCTGTGAGATTCAGTTACCATGGTTACCGTGTTGCATTATTTCATTTTTAGCCTATTTTCAATTTTGAAAAAATAGGCTTATGAGATCACCGTTTGTCCGTGTGTGTGTGAGGAGTGTGTGTGTGTGTGTGTCCCTAATAAATTCTAAACAGCGGAAGGATTTCAATGAAACTCGGTAAGTTCATAGCACTATTCCGAACGACCCCGACCGTGCCCTTCAAATTTTGTTAGGTCTCACAAATCCAACATGGCGGCTGTGCGAAATATTTCACCAGCATTCAATATCTCCGAAAATAATCCGGATATAACCCTGGATTTTTTACGGTGATAAAGGAAACTACTAGAAGTTCATCTATGTGACTTTTGAAAAACTGGTAACTACAAAACCAACATGGCGGCCACGCGAATTTGCGACTTTTAAATAGACGTTTCTCGCGATTTAACCAACCAAACGCAATAAAACTTGGTACAGTATATGTTTATACACATTGTAATGCACCGACATCTAACTTGGTTCAAATGTTTACACAACCGCAAGATGGCGGATGTGCGAAATATTCCACCGGCATTCTATATCTCTGAAACTATTAGCGGTATCGCCTTGAAATTTTGGACGGAGATAAAGGGCACTACTGGAAGTTCATCTATAAGACTTTCAAAACCCGTTTAACTACAAAACGAACATGGCGGCCAAGCGAATTTGAAAATTTAAATAGACCTTTCTCGGGATTTAATGTTCCAACCGCAATGAAATCTGGTACAGGAAATGTTTATACACATTGTAATACACTGGTATCTAATTTAGTTCAATTGTTTACATAACCCCAAGATGGCGGCTTTGCAAATTTTAAAATTAACTTTTCATTTCTTGTGTCGTAATCATGCGATCGATGTGAAAGTTTGAATAATGAACCTGCGCAATAATGTTCCTTTAATGGAACATGACTCTTTGGCCTATACATTTAACAATCCAACATGGCGACCATCCGAAATATTTTGACGGCTCTGAATATCTACGAATCTATTATAGCAAACAAACTGAATTGTTTATGTTCATAGGGGCCATGAACTTAAGTTCACCTATAGGACTTTAAATAACCTGGTGATCACAAATCCAACATGGCGGCGACGCGAAGTATAAATATTCACATGGACGTTTCTCGGAATTTAACCATCCGAGTACAGTGAAACTTGGTACAGTAAATCCTTATACGAATGTTAATCCACTGGCATCTAATTTATTTCAATTGTTTCCATTACCACAAGATGGCAGCTGTGCGAAATTTTAATATCTCCTTGTTTCTTCTTGTGTCCTAATCATGCGATTGAAGTTTGAATGCTACACGTACATAATAATCTTCATGTAACAGTATATAACTCTAGGACCTACATATATAAAATCCAACATGGCGACCATCCGAAATATTTAGTCGGTTCTCAATATCTACGAATCTATTACAGCACTCTAACTGAAATTTTGTATGTAGATAGAGGCAATTAACATTAGTAGGATATATGAAAATAGGCTGTATAGTTCTTCACGGAACTACTTGTTTCATTGTAAATATACATGTTTTAACGTGTTTATTTAATTGTGAGGCATTTAAAGAGTAAGTGGGTGCGTTTCGCTTACGCATTGGGTTATGCTGAACCTGTAGGTACCTCATATGTGTAGGTTGGTGTTAGTGGGACCTTATTTTCGGTACAAAACTGGAATGGGACCTTAGCAGAATAATATAGGGAGGGATTGAGAACAGTCCAAATAGTTCGGTTGGTCGCCATGATGGATTTTCATATACGTAGGCCTAGAGTTATGTACTATTAGATGGCGATTATTGAGTAGGTTCATTATTGAAATGTTCACTTCACTCGCATGATTAATATGCAAGAAATTAAAACTTAATTTTAAAATTGCGCACAGCCGCCATCTTGCGGTTATGTAAACAATTTAACTAAATTAAATGCCGGTGCATTACAATGTATATAAAAGTTTACTGTACCATACTTCAATGCGCTCAGACGGTTAGATCGCGAGAAAAGTCTATTTAAAAGTTTCAACTTCGCTTGGCCGCCATGTTCGGTTTGTAGCTCCCAGTTTTTTTAAGTCTCATAAGTGAACTTTTAGTAGTGCCCTTTATCACCGTACAAAATATCAGGGTGATATCAGAAATAGTTTCGGAGATATAGAATGCCGGTGAAATATTTTGCACAGCTGCCATCTTGAGGTTATTTAAACAATTGAACTAAATTAGATGCTAGTTTATTACAATGTGCATTGAACATTTGCTGTACCAAGTTTCATTGCGTTTGGAATGTTGAATCGCGAGAAAAGTCTATTTAATGTTTCAACGTCGCTTAGCCGCCAAGTTCGTTTTGTAGTTAACAGGTTTTTGAGAGTGTCGTAGGTGGTGAACTTCTAGAAGTGCTCTTTATTACCGTACAAAATTTCAGGGTGATTGATATCGGAATAGTTTCAGAGATATAGAATGCCGGTAAAATATTTTGCACAAACGCCATGTTAGATTGGTGAAACGTAATAAAATTTGAACGGCACGGTCGGGGTCGGCCGAAATATTTCTATGACATTAGACAGACAGAGGGACAGACATACGCACACATACGGACACACATACGCACACATGGACAAAAGGTGATCTCACAAACCTAATTTTTTTTAAATGAAAATAGGCTAACAACGTATACATGTATTAAAAGCAGTGTTGCAAATGTTTTCTTAAATATGACTTTGTTAAATATGAATATCAATTATTTCCAGATGAATAAACACCCATGTGCTGAGGTATTTTCACACAATTTATCCCCATTCTACATCAGTCCCTAAATCAATTTAACACATTCCCCTTTCTCCTAATCCTTCCATGTAGCCTATTACATTGGGTTACATTTTGCACACATGCACTTAAATAAGCTTCCTTCAGGGCGTACGCGGAATATAATTTAGGGGAGATAGTGGATCTGGATGTAGGTAAAGGTGACGGCCCTACGTAGTGACTGGCTAAACGGCCTTTCACTAGGGGTGACAAATCAGACTTTTAGGGAGGATATATCCCCTATGCTTCCTCCAGTATATGGTAGATTTTTGAAATCTGCACTACTCAAACTACTATTAGGTCTATTGTCAGCCATTGCAGCGCACAGAAGTCAAATATAAATCAAACATTGCCATCTGTTTGAACAAATAAATGGCGTAATTTTGCATCACCATAGAGATTAAAAATAAAAGTAAATAATTCTATAGACTATCAGAAAAGAATGGGCAAGTCTACTTTGAAATAACATCGCATCAAACAACTGAAATGTGAAACTAAAATGGCGCGAGCAGTGTCTCTAGTACTCTGAAGGTCAATGATTCCTTTCCGGCACCCCGGTGTCTCAGAAAGTCGCAGCAGTTACAAGGGACGGAAACACATAACATTATTAAACAAGTAGTTCCATGAAGAACTATGTAGCCTATTTTCATATATTTTACTGGTCTTACGTACGACACGAGAAATGAAAACGAGATTTTAAATGATTGCACAGCCGCCACAAAATACAAAATACCATTAAATTACACGTCAGTACATTAAGGCGTGTATGAAGATATACCGTGGCAAGTTTGACAGTGCTCGGATAGAAAGTCGCGAGAAAATTCCATCTAATTATTTAATATTCGCGTCGCCGCTATGTTGGTATTGTGGTCACCAGTTTACTGAATGATCCATAGGTAAACTTACGTTAATAGTCTCTATCAACATACAAAATTACAGTTCGATTTCTTTAATAGAACCGTAGATATTGAGAACCGTCCACAAATTTCGCATGGTTGCCATGTTGGATTGTTATCTGTGTGGGCCATAGAGTTATGTACCATTATATGAAGATTATTGCGTAGGTTCATTATTCAAACGTCGTTCACTTCGATCGCATGATTAGGATACAAGAAATAAAAAATTAATTTTAAAATTTTGTACAGCCACCATCTTGAGGTTATGTAAACATTGAACTACATTAGATGCCAGTGCTTTAATATGTGTATGAACATTTGCAGTACCAAGTTTCATTGTGTTTGTTTGGTTAAATCACGAGTCAAGTCTATTTAAATGTTTCAACTTTGCTTGGCCGCCATGTTCGTTTTGTACTTAACAGGTTTTTGAAAGTCACGTAGATGAACTTCTAGCGGTACGCTCTATCACAGTAAGACATTTCAGGGTGATATCTGTTACTGTTGCGGAGATATAGAATGCTACTGAAATATTTCGCGCGGCCGCCATGTTGGATTGGTGAAACGTATTAAAATATGAAAGGCACAGTCGAGGTCGGATGAGGTAGTAGTATGCACTTGACGAGTTTCATTAAAATCGCTTCAGCCGTTTACATTTTATTAGGGGACACACACACACACATACATACACTCATACTACGCAAACTCACACATGCATGGACAAAATGTGATCTCATAGGCCTATGTTTTCATAACTGAAAATAGGCTAAAAAGACTCGTTAGATAGAAACTCATATCATCGTTGAGCCCGTACAAACTGGAGTAATAAGAGATAGAAATTCACCGTCCATAGGTGTAAAATAGAATTGCACAAATCCAGTTTGAATCGTATCTCCACGAGATGAACTGTGCACACGCTACACAATGGTGAATTGTGGCACTTCATGAAAAGTCCCAATCTAATGAGCTCTCTATACAGTATGATCTGGTTGTGTACAGCTCCAATAAACGCGGCATTTGTGTACACTGCCTCCAGGAAAATTTAATATTGTAGGGGAGGTATATTAACAGACATGTCGCTGATTTTCAATATTATGGTGGGGTGTGGTGCTGCAATGGATCATTCAACCTTTGGCCGTGGTTCGATTTCCAGCAATTGCGTGGTGACACATACGCTTTTCCAAAATAAACATATTAATTCATATTTTAAACAAGAAGTTCCGTGACGAACTAAAGAGCCTACTTTTCTTAATATTAATATTCATGCCAATGATTAATCTACAGTATATGAACCTATCTAGAATGATGACAAAATTAAGTTGGTAATATCGAAATGTCTAATTAGTTCGAAATATACCTGGTATAATGTAGCCTAATAGAGCACTACAGTTGGCAGTTCTGTTGACTGAATGTATTCTTGGTTCCATCTCTTAAAGTACAAAATTTAGTTGAAGTCCAATGGACGTTATATGCAGTTATACTGTACATTGGATCTATCAGCACGCGTAAAAGCATGTTGGCAACAATGTCATGCATGTGCTGGTCAGAAATAATCTGAAATATTATGATATCTTGTTGTGCCAATTTTGGATGAAATCCATTTGTTAGTATAAAAGTTACATGTATTTTAAAATTGGACCTATCAGCAGGCATAGAATCATGTTGGCAGCACTGAATTATATTAATTACTCCAAATTAATCTAGAATTTCAGGTGCTATACGTGTGCAAAGTATAGAGCAGTTGGCTTTCATACTTTCTGATATATTGATATTAGGGTAAAAAAATATAGACAGCATTTATTAACAGTTGGCAGCCCTGATTGCTCTTAAGAATACTTATAGTCATATCTGTTATGTTACGCATAGCACATACGAAATTTGGTTGAAATCCAACTGATAGTATGGAAGTTACAAGTATTTAAAAATTGGTCCTATCAGCAGGCTTAGAATCATGTTGGTAGAACTGACGTATATAAGTTACTCCAAATTAATCTAAAGTGTCATGTAATATACGTGTGCATAGTTTAAAGCTGTCGGCTTGCATACTTTCTGATATATTGGTATTTGGATTAAAAAAATAGAGAGAGCAATTATTAACAGTTGGCAGCCCTGGTTGCTCTTAAGAATACGCTCAGTCATATCTGTTTATATACACATATTACATACAAAATGTGGCTGAAATCCAATTGATAGTGTAGAAGTTATATGCATTAAAAATTGGACTTATCAGAAGGCTTAACATTATTTTGGCAACAGAGTCATGTATGGCCTCCTGGAATTTAAACTGAAATGGTATTATCTACATGTGTGCCAATTTTGGAATAGCTCCCATGCATACCTTCCAAGATATCCAACATGGAGCTCAAATTTCTAGTGCGTTTTTTCATCAGTTGGTAGCACTGACGTCATTTTCAAATATGTGCTTGAGATATTCCGGTATACATCTTTACTCATACTAAATTTGGTTTCGATTGCTGCAGCCGTTTAAGAGTTGATAGGGGACAGACACACACACACACACACACAGCCAGCCAGACAGACATACAGAAGGACAGACAGACACACATTTTCCCGGATCGATCTCATAAGTCTACTTTTTCCTCATTTTTGCAAATTGTGAAAAGTAGGCTAAAAATCAACCCCCAAAATAAATGTTTTCTTTGTGAGTTTCGAACGTCCTTTATTTGTTTGAGTATGTCAAATGTGTCGAACAAATACGTAGGAAGAGGTGGGTTTTATTCCTATCCCAGTCATCCTGGAAGTGGTTTTACGTGGTTTCACCACTTCTACTCCAGGAAAATGCCGGGATGGTACCTAACTTAAGGTCACGGTCTCTTCCTATCCAAACTCTACCTCAATTACAAATACACACACTAGAACAGACATCACAGTGACACAGGTTATCAGACAAATTCTGAATACACCCTGGTACACGGGGCTACATGACAAAGATGGCGCAAATTCTCTAAGGAATCAACAACAACAACCACCTTCCCAATTCCAGCCTCATTTACAGAGTAGGAAATTTGTAGTTTCACATGACCGTCAATTTCGCAATCGTGAGCCACGGTACCTCCTGTTTTACGTGGATTTCAAACCACAGGACATGGCATATGGACATATGACCTTGCAAGACCCTAAAGCCCCTAAACAACAACGATGAGTCTATTTTAGCGTGACGACGCGACGTTTGGTTATATCCCCTTTAAACCGCGACTCAGTCGGGCACAAGTCGTAGCCGGCCACACGTGAGAATGAGAGCTTTGATAGTAGGCCCTACCTGGATACAACATATCAGCGAGGGTCACGGACCGTGTGCTGCTAATTCGCTTGAGCTCGGTATGAACGAAGATCCCACAAGTGCATAAATAAACTTGTGGAAATGAGGGTCGCTCAATGTGATTGAAATTCCTATATAAAAGAAGAGATCCGACAGGGTCTCATGCACAGTAAACGGGGTCTAATCCTAAATGACATTTTGAGGTAAGCCTCAAGCAATTTCAACGTACACGATTGCTTTTTGAAGCTTCGACATTCACGGCGTAAGCTAGCATGCAATGCCGTGGGCAATCCTATTAGTTCATATGTACGGTATACTCGGGGTAGCTTCACAACGGAACATTTTAGAGCGGAAATTTCTCTCGCAACAAAGCTTCGTGTTTATCTCTTTGTGTTACAACATCCGCATGAAAAAGGAAATGAAAGGAAAAAGAAGTAAGATTATAAACTCGCACACTGGAAATAAAAAGAGTTCATTGCTGATTCTACAACTTCGGATGTGAAGCAGCAAACGAAACTTAGTCACCAGTAACTTATTCGCCTTCAATATAGCTTGATAGTCGTTTATGGAAACTCAATAGAGCTACACTCTGAAGGAGAAGAATATGCGAGGCGATAAAACGAGTCCTTTTGGAAGACAGGGAACGATGAATGTTTACATGTAAGGGATCTCACTAGGCCTACTAATGTGATGTGGATGGAGTCATAAAGCTCTGCGCTAACTCAACGATTGCTCCTATTTATTTGGGTTGAAATACAAATGGCTCACTAGGAGCTCTAATCGTAACGAATCTTCACACACCCATCTGTGTAATCTTTCTTCGCCATTAATACCACTACATTATTAGAGAGATCGGACATCTGGCTCGATTTCTACACAACAGACGCGATGCTGGATAGGAACTGGACGGGAGCAAACAAGGACCTACGAAGCGCCATAACTAGGCCCTCAGTGCACGGTTTCTATCACAAGTTATGCACAAGAAACAGTTTTCACGATCCCTCACCAGTGTGTGTATGCATCCTCTGCGGGAAGGCCTGTGAGCGCTACCATTTCACTGTGTGCCAAAAGCGCACAAAACCACTGAAGGAATACAGCAAAGAATAATGATATTTACATGCACATGTAATCTAAACTGTTATACTCTATGGTCGTTCGACTGCAATAAAGTTTTATTATTATTAGATTCTTAACATAAATTTAAGAGAAAGGATTCCTGGCAAAGTTGGTTACGGAGATTTGCGAACGCAAGCTATTTCCGTAGACTTGCGGACAATAGGCCTTTTGCTACCTGACAAAGGGATGACAAAATCCAAAAGTATTTCTACACTACGTTTGGTAAGGGATAGATTGTGGAAAAGTAAAAAAAGAAAAGAAAAAAAAGCGACCATGAAATTTTTACAACTACCTTGTGACCTTGACATATTTTATAACAGCTGATTTATAATGTATTAAAAAAAGAAAGTATGTGGTTATCATTTTGAACATCTAAAGCTTGTACAAAATGTAATGTAAATCAGCCATTTTATTGGCCTATTTTTTCGAAGGTGTCCGCAATTCTCCGGATATAACTTGATGTTCGCAAATCTCCATGTCCACGCCTCCTGATAGCAATTAAATTCACATGCGACATCTTCCAGAACAACATTTCTAAATCTGGTGTCTTTAGATGCACTATAGTTAAGGTTGTTGTTGATTCATTTGTGACATCATGGTCAGATATCCCCGTTTACTAGGGTGTGTGTGGAATCTGTCTGTTGCGATGGCTATACTAATGTGAGTGTTTGAAATTGAAGCTAGGATTTGGGTAAAAGGTAGCCGTGGCCTTAATTTAAGTACCATCCCCTCATACATCAAAAGTAGAACTGGAAAACCACGATAAACCACTTCTAGCATGGTTGAAGTGGGAATAGAACCTACTCCCTCTCAATTCTGCCTCACAAGGCTGAGTGAACCCCGTTCCAGCCATCAGACCAAAAATAAATTTCTTGGCAGAGTCGGGAATCGGATTTTGACCTCCGTGGTGACAGGCAAGAGGGACATGACAGTTAAGAGAAACGTCTAGACTTTTCTATTATTATTATTATTATTATTATTATTATTATTATTATTATTATTATTATTATTATTATTATTATTATTATTATTTATATCATTATTGTGGTGTTTGAAGCCATTCTTCGGTGTTGCCTTAATAATTGAAATTGAATGTTTTGCAGTCGATAAACACGATTGTACTCAACTGAGAAACATTAAATATATGTTATATTATTATTATTACTGTTAAGTAATACGATTCTCTTAAGTTCAAACCTCTCTGTAAGGTAGAGAACCGTTTTTCCTGTGTAAAACTCCGGAAGAAGTTAAGAGTGGAAGAAGATTAAGATTCAAAACCGGATTGCAATATTATGTTTACATTTTACTCAACATATATACTTGAAGCTATTCTCTAAAGTAAATACTATATTATGCAGTATTTTGAAACTTATGCAGGCTTTTATGGTCGGCGAAATAATCTTTATAGGCCGTGCTATACGCTTCATGGCATCTGACGTTGTACCAGGAAGTACGGCTGGCATTTTCAATTATTTTTTCTGAACAAGCTACTCTGAACATTATATTATTATTATTATTTAGTTAGGTGGATACCAGGTAAGCAGACTGGCTTATGCTCATGACCTGGTTGCAATGACGAACTCTGTTGAAAGCCTACAAGTTAACATATTTTCATATTTCATTTCATATTTATTTATCAGTGCCTCACACTATATTTACAGTACATTAAAGGGAGTCTCTGAAAAGAGCAAAGCCCCACTTCGCATTCGGGATGCGTCAGGGCCCCCAATATATATACACTGGCTGATATTTACATATGTACACAAGATGGCAATTAGTGAGAATCGAGCAATGATTACATTATTTACAGTATATATTAGGGGGATGGTAAATGTACATTTACCTAGGATAAGAGAGGAACAACAAGAGAAGAGATCAAATAAATATTTTAAAATAGATATTCACGGGAAACACTAGCACAACAAAGAATCGGGGCATAATTTATGAAGAACAACCTACTTGTTGAACAAATAATGACGCAGCTTCCTCTTGAACGGTACGGCATTATTATTTCTGGCCTTCAGAGATCACGGTAGGCTGTTCCATGCACAGACCGATCTATTTACAAACCCCAGTTTGTACGACTCAGTCCTGGGTAGTGGGGCGTACAGCGTAACTCCGCGGCCCTTCTGAGCTGATCGTTAGCCAAGGAAAATTTTGTCTAAAATAGCAGAGGAGTCTGTATTATTAAAAAGTTTTCGCAGGTATGACAAATCAATTTGGGTAAATGGGTTCTCAATAGATGGAAGGCTACATTTTTGGCGTCCGATTTTAGAATCTAAGTCGGAATTTTTCGAAAGAATGAATTTAGGCTCTAAGAACTTGAACAGAAATGTAGGGTATATGGTATGAAGATCACATCATAAGCAAAGGTAGTATCGGTATTGAAGAAACATTAAAAAATAAGATTCCAGGTAGGAGGAAATACAATGGAGATGGTGGACCGCTGTAAGTACTTGGGCTGTGTATTCTCCCATGCTGGTAGTATGATACAAGAGATAGAGTCAATGTGCAGAACAGCCAATGAGTTAGTTCTCAGTTGATATCTACTGAATTCTGCATGAATGAAGTTAGTGTAGCGACGAAACACTCTCTACATCACTCAGTATTTAGACTGACCTTGCTGTATGGAAATGAGAGCTGGTAGAGCCTGGATATGTGATATATAAGCTAGAGGTAACTGATATGAGGGCAGCACAACGATTGCCGGGGCTAATAGATACAGTACGAGCAATGGCAGAAATGTACTCCTAATGAAGAGATTAAGGCTAAATTAAAATTGAACACGCAAGACGAAGCTGTTTGTATGAGCCGACTTAGATTGTGGGGTCATGTGAAGAGAATGGGGGAGGAGAGATAACCTAACAGGCTATTGATCTTTGCTGTAGAGGGTAAGAGAAGCAGAGGTAGATCTAGGAGGCATTTGTAGATTGAGTGTTGAACGATTTCACGGTGAGGGGTGCAGAAGTGGAGGAGATCACAGTGCCAACTGCTAATAAGAGGTGCAGGTGATTCGTTCACAAACAGAGGCTTGCATACTAAACTAGACGCTGAAAGGTAAACAAATATCGAACGAAAAAAGAATGAGTGAATTATTAGTCTATTATTTTTATTATTACAATACTATTATTATTATTAATTATCCAAGCATAAAGATCAGCTTCTTGCTTCCTTTCCTCAGAGCTCTGTTACAGGTTTCAAGCGTAACAACGAGTTGATAGTGGAAAGGCACCATCACAACGTAAATTCTAGCAACCCGCCTAGGGGTGAAGCGAAACGAATCCGTGAGACTCTACTGATCGTGAATTTGTACAGAACGAGTGATGAGAAGTGACAGCGTCGTACATTGCCTCGTTCGGCTGTCTCAGCGAGATAAGCCGGTATCGGGCTGATGGAAGCGTGCCTTCGACCTCTCCATTCAAGGAGAGAAGTCGGTAAATCAGCGTCAAGTTACATACCTAGCATTCCAGAGAAACGTTCAGACTTTCTCCGAGATGAGCACTAAAAAGTACATCAATGAGATATTAGGCCCAAAAACAAATACAGTCAATATGACACATGATATTAGTTTATTGGTTTTCAATTCAACTGTAGATTATTATACCAGTAGTTTTTGTAGTTTCATTCGGTAGCTGCTAGCCACATGCACTTCGGTAAATCCCGAATCTGCCTGATAACCAATGTTGTTGGGATTATTATTATTATTATTATTATTATTATTATTATTATTATTATTATTATTAAGAATAATCAATATTACATACAGCATTACAAGAAAATATTTACACACATAGCTTTTTAAGTATTAGGACATACGTCCGTACAATGTTCAAGCAATCGCGTGTGCTATATAGATATTGTCCTTTGCACTACAACATTGTATAATTCACTTGTTCTCTTAATCACTGGAGTCCCGTTACATTAAATATGTACAATCTTCATCAAACCGTAACATTAGTCTATTTCTGATTATTATCTAAGTAAACGTATTAGTCTAAAAATGTACATTCTGAGATCTATGTGATGAATATCAAATTCAGCCGAGTTAGGGAAGAATACATGTAAGCTATACCACGTAAGGCAAGGCCTTGTGGGTGGCATATTAGGCCTACTTACCTAATTATAACGTTAAGTGTTAATGTTAAAAATATATTACATATACTGTATATATTAAAATAAGCCTTGTGAAATAGCTAGGTAGCAATGGTAATGCTAATTTATAGATTAAGCTACTTTAATATATCTTTATTGACATTTTTATTCTCTCGAACAAATATCTTCGCATTACGTATAAACTTTGTAGATTTATGTAACTGCTCTTTTATGGGTTTAGGAAGGATATTGTAAAATTTAGGAATCAAGTATTGAAAAGTACGCTTTGCAATAGATAGATTTGGTTTGAAGAGGACAGACAAATTTCCTGTTCTACCTCTTGTTTGGTAGGCGTGTTCTGCAATTGGTGCTTGGAATGAAAGGATGCGCCCTTGGCCGTGCATTAGGTTTCATTCCGAGAGTAGAATTGGGTAACCAAGGAGTACCGCTTATAGGATTGCTTGAGTGAGATTCAAACCAACCCTTTCTCAGTTTTTCTCTCACTCTAAGTGAATTTCACATACTAGAAGTTCTTGTCAGAACCGGAACCTTTGTACGAGGATTCTTTATACAGACCATTAGACCACAGAAGGTGTTAATGATAGTATTGGTTTTACGTCCCTTTTAACTACTGAAACTTTTAGAGACGTCAGGGTGACGAAATTTTGACCTGAAGGGAATCTTCTACGTGCTAGCAAATCATCTGACACGGCTCCCTCACATTTGCGCACCCTCAAATGCCATAAGAGGTTTTTCTCTAACAGCAGGTGAGAACGTTACCGCTGCGCCATGCAGCCAGTCACCACAGTATAGTGTGTGACATTAAGGGGGAATGTGCATGAATATTTTTCAAAAACTGATTTCTTTGGCTGTAAATGAATTACGTAGTTTTAAGATTGTAAATCCTAACGTTCCATAGCTGTACTTCAATTCTAAATAGTTATAGGAAAATTCCTTTATGACACCTTAGCTATATCCCGTATGTTTTTATTTAATTTATGCTATTTTTCTTCGTTGTGTTAGACAATAGGCATTAGATAATTTTAAGAAAGCAAAGTGGCTGTCGCTGTGATGGAGCGTGCCTCGTCCTAAACCCAAGTTTGAATGCATATACCTGGTCTAGACCACAGAAGGCTGGAGTATTATTGTGTTTGACACTACAGTAAGTGTTCATGAATCGCCAGGGATTATTCAACAAATCACAAAATATTTTTCAGTTTGTTAGTAGTGAGTCTCTTTCTAACTTATGGGTTTTACAATTTGTCGTCATCATTTTCAGTTACCTAAGTGTCTTTGAATTTTGCAAAATCATCATCATCATCATCATTTCCCCTTATCCAGCTCCTGCCGGGTCGAGGTATTTATGGCACTTCTCCACTTTCCTCTTTCCTTCCACAATTCTTCTTCCACGATCTTGTCCCAGTCCAAATTCCTTTTTCTCACGCTGTTCTTCACTGAATCGATCCACCTTGTTCTAGGTCTTCCCCTTGCTCTCTTACCCTTGCACTTCGCCTCCAGCATCTGTCTTGGTATTCTATTTTCCTCCATCCTCTTTACATGTCCAAACCACCTTAGTTTATTCTTCTCAATTCTCTCATTTAGTTTTCCCATCCCAACTTCCTTCCTAACATCTTCATTCCTCACTCTGTCTTTCCTTGTCTTTCCTATCATACTTCGTAGGAATTTCATTTCACTGGCTTGGATTCTACTCTCTTGCCTGCTCGTCAGGGTCCAAGTCTCAGCTGCATAAGTTAATATGGGTACATAGTACATTTTATACATTACCTCCTTGCTTTTCCTTGGTACTTCCTTATCCCAAACAAGTTTTCTTACACTTTGATAGAATGCATTGCTCTGCTGTACCCTCCTGCCAATCTCCATGTCCAACCTACCAGTTTGCATCAATTCACTTCCTAGGTATTTGAACGTGTCCACAATTTCCAAACTCTGACTTCCAATTTTTACAGTGCCCTTTCCTTGTCTTTCCTTTGCAAAATATCCGGTGTTATTCTAGTGCACGGACTAGTGTGTGTATCTATTTGCAATAGCTCCTCGGATTGGGATGCGAGCAAGGGTGGTCTTAAGTTAGTTGCCATTCTAGATTTGCTTGTAGTTTATGTGGAAAACTCCTTCGAGAACCGCTGAGATGGGATTCAAACCATATGTTCTTAGTTGTCTCCTTGAGGCAAGGGCGAACACCGGTTCATCACCCAGATCAGAATTTTAAATACTTGGCAGAGCCGTTATTATCGTACATAGTCGAAAGTTCTTGTTTTTGTTCTTATTATAGGCTACTGTATCTGTTAACTGCTGTGGTTTTAATGAATTCTGGGCATAAAACTTTCCCCATAAGAGGCTCTAACTTGCCAGTAGGTTTATTACCAGGTGTATCTCAATTTTTTGGGGCAGGTGACTTCGTAGTTTCGCCCTTTATAACCTCAATAACTAACTAACTATCTCAAATTTGATCACCATGAAATGCAAACTTACTGTACTGTTATCCACTGCCACAACCTGGATGGCAGGAAGCAAGCACCTCAGGCTACAGTAAATCACACAGACGGAAATAGAACCTGGGGCTCTAGGGACAGCCGCATCAATTCGTACACCCATCCCGCGGCTGTAAGCCATAGGGTGCATTTTAACCTAGACAATACATTCCAAATACTGTATTTCTTGTTGAAGTAGAATTAAATTACGAGACACGAATTTGTCATATTCTTGTAAGAACCTTCGCGTTCGAGCAAATGTATTTTAAGGATGACCCCATACGCAAAACTAACTTGAACTCAAATATTCAGGTCTACCTCGTGGCGCAGTGACTGGAATTCTTGGCTGTCACCCCTGAGGTCCGAGTTCGAATTCCGGCTCTGCCAAGAAATTAAATTCTGGCCTGAAGGTTGGGACGCAGTGCACTGAGCCTCTTGAAGTAGAACTGAGTAGACGTGGGTGCGATTTCCATCTCCATGGTACCTAAGTTAAGACCACGACCACTTGTTGCCTAACTCCCAAGCCCAATTACAAATACAGTACACACACAATCACAATCACACAGGTTATCAGAAAGATTCCACATTCACACAAATACACCGGGCTACATGGGAGGTGAGTGAATCTACAAGTAAGAAGTTCGCACGGGTGCAGTTCAGAACATTTCATCGAGGTATGACGTGTCTGTAGAAATAGCAAGTACTGTATTGCAGTGTAACGTCAGACAAGACGAGGTGGTGTGAGTAGATTCCAAGCGTTTTTTAGTGACAATTGCGCATTCGAAATGACAATTGCTATGCTGGACTTCATCCCTCCTACTCTCTTTTCCCTCAAATACACACACTGTCTACCTGTCAGGGAACTGAGCAAGACAGCAGCATAGTGTGTGCTCACAGCTTTCTCGGCCTGTTTTAAGGGATGTAACGAGAGCCGCAATTAATAGCTTTTCCAACCCCAGGCCAATAGCAAACTGCTGGCTCAGTAAGGCAACAATTCAACTAGTTTACATCTCGCCTTGGCTAGTGTGTCTTATTATAGTGCTACTTTTGTGAGTTTCTACCTACATAACCTACAATGGTGCATTATGAGGGTACAAATAGCCTTAGAGCTGTACATCGAACAGACAGACAAACAATACAGACATACAGTTGTTGTTGTCTCCTATTTTATGGTCTTGGTGACGTCGTAGTCATGTACTTGGGTGTGCGTGTAATTTGTCTGATAATCTATGTTATTGTGATGGCTGTACTAGTGAGTGTATTTGTAAATGGGGATTGAATTGGGAAGGAGGCGGCTGAGACCTCAGGTAAGGAACCATTTGCCTGGAGTAGAAGTGGGAAACCATGGAAAACCACTTCCTGGATGGCTAAGCTGGGACTCGAACCCTCTTCTTCTCAGTTTTGCCTCATGAGTGCTGTCCATTCCAGCCCTCAGACCAGAATTAAATTTCTTGGTAGATCAGGGCTTTGAACCCGGACCTCCAGGGAGACAGACAAGAATGCTAGCCACTACACCACGATGTGGAACAACAGACAGACGGACAGACTGATAGGAAGACTAAAAGAAGATTCGATACCAATATTAATAGGGGTATCTTGACTTCTGGCGGCATCACATGGTTACAATTTACGACGTCAATACCCTTGTTTCACGACATGCCTCCTGAATCAAGTTTCAATTCCTTACAGATGAGAAACTCATGATTGAGTGATTTTAATTCACGTGTGTTTCCCCACGGACCGTGAAGTGGCAATGATCAGCCCCAGTTCCCCGACATCTCCAAGACGTTGCCATGGCAGCCATCAATAATTAAGGGGGCTGTTGTCTTGTTCACTGCCTCCAAGACTCATTTGATACGGTGATGACAAATCTTATCAATTCGGTTAATTTTGAATGAACCATCTGAATTTTACTGCTACGTCAAGCCTACCGCATTAGTCAATATTTCATGAAAGAGCTGGTCCCTCAAGCTACATTAATATCCCACCATGTGCACGTTTATATGATGTCCACGGTGGACCGTCTATCACATTTGTGACATCCCAGAAGAAGTAGTAGCATTTATAAAACATATGTAATCTAAATAGAATTAACTTAGCTCGGGCAGGCATAAGACAAAGTGTATCAGGGTGTTTAATGGGAAAGGTAAGTGCGGGTGTCTTCAGACAAATATCCTCCAAAAAATACGAATGGACTGTATAGATTAACAGGAACACAAGCTACAAAGAACACATACATGATAATCCATGATTGCATAAGATTTGATTCGTAGAGATTTGAAGCTATTCTTTCAGTGTTGTCTATACAAAATTGCTCTTTAGTCGGTCAACAGGATTACGCCCAATGAATTAATGGGCGGGGTACAAGATATAAATATGTAAATACACTCCTGGAAAAAATACCTGTATTAGCTAATTATCACTATTATTGCCTCATTTCAATAGTGATAATTAACTAATACATTTAATTTTTTCCAAGAGTGTATTTACATATTTATATCATTTACTGCGCCCATTCATTGGGCATAATTGTGTTGACCGACAATATCATTTGATTGCTCATTGCACCAAGAATATGAATAAGAATAATATTAAATACAATCACACATGGGTTTGTATTACGTTAGGATTCCACAATCCGAAAGTCTTCAAATTCCCATCGATCGCCCTTATTAAATTTACCGGAATATAATGTTCATCAGTCTGTTTACAGAGAGTTAATATGTCTAACGTGACATTTAAACTCTACTATTTATTTATTTATTTATTTATTTACTGATTCCTTGATAACAAGGCTCTCATTACTGATAAATCATACCAAACTTCTATAATTTAAGCAATATATCTCTTTACGACCAAAATGCAGAGCAAATTATTACATATGGTGAAAATTAGGCTAGGATTTTAGGCACAGTTTCTCCAGGTATCAATGGCATAAGCTACCAAACCTCTTATGAAATAAATATTATAAACTACAATCTACGTGTAACACATTCCTCTTTTACCATCGATGTGTACTATGCTCATAATAAAAACAAATCAACAAGTTGCTACTCGATTTTGTAATTAGTGGACTAGCCAGATTACCTTCGCCTGTTATTGCGGAAAAATCGGCCTCACTTTCGTAACACGTAGTACGACATCCAGTAATAATGGAGATCACTGGATACGCCTGACATTACGTTGTCATGGCAACCAAAATTATGTGTTTAGATTTTGCTATTTTCGCAGAAGGCTGTCAATTTATGTATGGGTTTATTTATACGTTCATGAAACCATGCATCACGGTTAGGAACTCTTTTTGATGGTTTGCCCCAGGATATGGCAATGCAGTTAAAATGTTAAGCCATTCGTACATGAAAAACCATTGGCACAGTGGGCCTTAAGAAGAGATAAATATGTTCATACATTATTATATCGTGTGATATTAACCAAAGAATTTCAAGATGATGGCCATGTATGTGTGTAAGTCGATCCACCACATCCCCCTATCAATTCTAACACGACGAAACCGAATTGAACCGACTTTGGTCAAGAGGTAGCATTAGGAAAGAATATGAAAACCAAACTATCAGCCACATAGACGATAACTGTTGCAATCGATCCCTTAGAGCTAGTTTAGCGACTTGTAGAAAGATGGAGTTAGGGATTTCCTGTCTCTTTCATCTTAATGGCTTGTATTTTATGTACGCAACAGAACCTATTAGCTAAATGATTGCATTTGGTAGACAGATAGAAACATTACTTTATGTGTAGAGATTATTTTCAGGTCATACTCTTATGTATCATGCACCATTTTGAAATAATAATAATAATAATAATAATAATAATCATCATGGGTATTGATGCTGCGTCTTATATCGGCCAATACGGAGGAACTGTGCTTCGTTTGTGGCTTCCAGGGAATAATAGTGGCTTTACTTTTAGTGCTGAATGTGTGTTAGTGTTATCTAGTGTATATGTTCCTGTGTAATAGTGTTTTAAAGTAATATTTAATATGAATTTTGTGCTATAAATGTCCGCCATCTTGGTAATTGCGACAATATTATTCCATATTTAGAGGTCACTCCGTATATCTGACTAACACCTTTGACCTAACTTCTCCATTTTGTTTTCTTTTGTCATTGATCTCATGGAGGCAATGAATAGGATACGCACTATTCTGTATAGACTCGGTGTTACCTAGGTCACACAACTGGGCACTATTGTCAGCCATCTTTACGACCGGCAATGTGACGCTTTTGTACTAGACAACATACTACATTATTACCTAGTCAGCTCACGTGGGGGTTTAAGACCTAGTCAAATAAGCACCCGCGGATCAACTGAGGTGAATAAAACAATGGCCAACGGCTTCGATGGCAGAGGAGGACCTATGTCTCAATGGCAGCGAGGGCGGAAGAACCAAAATTGAAATCCACTTCGCGTCTGACTTGGATCGAGCGGCAAAGTGGTCAGCGTCTGTTTACCTAGTAGGTACGGCTGCATAGCTTATGTTCCAGGAACTAGCAATCCCTGGTCCTAAACTCCCAGTGGAAACACTGGATTAATCCTTGATTACAAGCAGTTATGATTCGTGCGAGTAACTACAGAATTACCCCAGGTGGTAACCAATCCACCCGTCCATGGACGGCAACCAGGTTTTCGGACTCTGGGGGAACTGGGCAACCACGATCACAGAGAAAGTCGGAGTTCTCTGGCAAACTACCATCAAAGACACCCACATACATCGGGACCTTCAACATCAACACATTACTAAAACCAGGCAAACTACACACCTTAACATCAGAACTAGATCGACAAAGGATACAGATACTAGCTCTTCAGGAAACACGCTTTACAGACGAGAGCACACTAGACTATGGTAACTACCGTATTTTCAAAAGTAAAACGGACAAACGAATAGGAAGAGGTGGCACCCCCCTCTTGGGTATGGCATTTGTAGTTCACAAGAGCATAGTTGATTCGATAAAAGAAGTCACTCCCATAAGTAATAGAGTAATGACTATGCGCATACAATGTGCGAACAAAAAATACACATTAATTAACGCACATGCCCCCACGAACATTGAAAATAAAAGGGACTTGCAGAAGGTAGAACAGTTCTGGTCTAAACTCGAAAAGATCGTGGCAACGGTTCCTAGAGAAGACACAAAGATATTAGTAGGTGATTTCAATGCACAGATTGGCAAAGGAAAAGAATACCAAAAGACTGTAGGCAAATACCCAGCTCATAAATTCACCAACAAGAATGGCATGAGACTCATTGAACTGTGCCAACAGAACAACTTGAAGATAATGTCCACCTCTCTGAGGAAGCACCCTCGAAAACAGAAGACTTGGCGATCACCTGTGCAATCTCTTGGAGAATATCAGATCGACCATGTGGCCATCACACATCCTTTACAGAAAGAAATTCATGATGTGAAAGTTCGAAGAGGAGCCAATATTGACTCCGACCATTATCTAGTGCGAATCAAAGTGAAATTTACCCCGAAAAGAATCCACCCCAAGAAATCTCATCTTCAGAAATTTGACACGGAAAAGATAAAGGAAAGTAACATAACAGAGGAATGGGAAAAGGAAAAGGCAAGCATCTGGAAGCAGTTTCATGACAAGATCATTACGAGAGCTAAAGAGACTATTCCATTGAAGAAGAATACGAAACACCCGTGGTGGGATTCTGCATGTGAAGAAGCACTGGAAATGAGAAAGAGAGCTTTTCAGAAATACAACAGTAAGAAGTCACTCGAGACTCAACAACACTATCTTCAGACCAGGAAGGAAGTGTCAAAAGTAATCAGACAAACTAAGAGGAAACACATGAAGGACCAATTGGAATCTATAGATCAAGACTTCCGAGATCACAAAACGCGAGATTTCTACAGGACGTTCGCAGGAAGAATCCGAGGATACACCCCACAGAACTTGTGTTTCCGAAAACAAGACGGAAACCTCGCGTTGTCCAACCGGGATAATTGCAGTGAACTGGCTCGGTATTTCTCTGAGTTACTCAATTGCGAGGAGCCAACATCACGATGGCCCAAAGAGACTCCCGTACATGTAAACCCTGAATCTCCACCACCTACTAAAGAAGAAATCCAGAGACACATTTTCAGACTCAAAAGTAACAGGGCGTCTGGAGAAGATGGCATAGTTGCAGAACTATTAAAGAACATAGGCCCAAATACACTTGAGGAGCTCACACTAATCATCATGGATATCTGGAAAACAGAAAAGCTACCTGAAGAATGGAAATGTGCACTCATCCATCCGTTATACAAGAAAGGTGACAGAACGGATGTGAATAACTACAGAGGAATTTCTCTCCTTCAAGTCACCTACAAGATTCTTCCGCGTGTCTTCTTCAAAGAGTACAGGAACAGCTTGAACACAAAATTGGTGAATATCAAGCTGGTTTCCGACCTGAGCGTTCTTGTGTTGAACAAATTTTTAACTTGAAGACGATATTGAAATACAGAGCGACCCGAAGCTCTCCGATCATTTGTAGTTTCGTCGACTTTAAGAAGGCGTACGATTCGGTCGATCGACCGTCTCTCTTTAACATCTTAGAAGAACTAGTACTTGATCCAAAGACATTAAGACTCATCAAGGAAACACTCACGGACACGAAGTCAAAAGTAAAATTTCTGGGTGAATTATCAGAGCGTTTTGCGATTAAGACAGGCGTGCGACAGGGTGACGGATTGTCACCACTGCTCTTCAACCTTGTTCTAGATAAAGTCATTCGAGAATGGGAGGACTTGAATGCCCAAAAGCTCTGGAAACCCATTCAACTTGGACGAAAGAATGATGACATGAAGGTCAGTTGTTTGGCTTTCGCAGACGACCTAGCGATACTAGCAGACAGCGATATTTTAGCGATCAAACAGATTGAAGTCCTCAAGGAATGCGCTGAGAAAACTGGGTTGCAAATCTCATTCGAGAAGACCAAGTTTATTTGCACTAGGTTCGACATCCAGGAACTACAAACAAAATACGGGCACATCAAACGGGTTCCACACTTTAAATATCTCGGTGAGATCCTAGAACCAACAGGATTGGAAAAGGAAGCTCAGAAAGTTCAATTACAAAAACTCAAAAGAGCGTATTGGAGAACCCGTGACATCTATAACAAGAAATGCATGTCCTTACATACAAAAATCAAACACTATAATACGGTGATTAAACCTGAAGTGCTGTATGCAAGTGAAACCTTGGTACTTAATAAGAAAGGTGATCTGGAAAATATCTTGAAGGAGGAAAGAAAGATCTTGAGGAAAATTCTGGGCCCAGAGAAAAGTGAAGAAGGGTATAGACTCAAATCACGCAAAGCCACGGAAAAACTATCCAACCTCGCCGCAGACATCAGGAAACGAAGACTGAAATTCTATGGACAGGTTCACAGACTCTCATCTTCAAGGTTAACTAACAAGATTTTGACATACTCTGGAAAACTGAAGAACGTGTCTTGGATACAAGATGTTAAAATGACCTGGAAAAGGCCCGGATAGAAACGTCAGAAATACTAGACAGAAATGTCTGCCGTCAGAAGATAAATAAATGGGTGGTACAGCCAGAGAATGAAGTCCCCAGAAGATCGGGGACTAAGTGGTCAGAAGAAAGGAAACAAGCGCACATTGAAAGAATGAAAGCAATATGGTCTGTTAGAAAGGCGAATCATAAATGTAATGCGTGATCCAATAGGGTCCATACGCACATAATAATAATAATAATAATAATAAAATATGTTGCCTCCGTAGCGTAGCAGTCAGCATGGTTAGCTGCCGTCCCGGAGGTCCTGGGTTCGATTCCCGGCTCTGCCACGAAATTTGCAAAGTGGTACGAGGACTGGAAAGGGGTCTACTCAGCCTCGGGTGGCCCAAATGAGTAGAGGGGGTTCGATTCCCCCTCAGCCATCCTCAATGTGGTTTTCCATGGTTTCCCACTTCGTCTTCGGGCAAATGCCGGGATGGTACCTTCTTCAAGGCCACGGCCGCCTCCTTCCCGCTTCCTTTCCTCTCCATCCTCACCATCCCTTACCTTCCCTCATGAGGCCCCTGTTCGCTTTGCAGGTGAGGCCGCCTGGGCGAGGTGCCAATCCCACCTCACCAGTTGTATCCCTTCCGATTCGATAGGCAGGAAGATCCCACGACCATTCAAGACTAGTAAACTCGTACTTTTGCTATCTTATTTCACAAGAACTGACCATTAGATCCTGCCAGCAATAATTCTGAGAAAAGGTGTAGAGTAACATTTCCCACACAGCATCCTTTCACCCAACCACCCGCATCGGTATCTCCTTACCAAACACTTAACAAATACCAATGACAATAAGTCGCTTGCCAATGTGACCACCACTTTCTTGCAAGAATAGATTCTTCTTTTTCTGCCATTGTCGACTTGAATTAGCCAGGCCTTTGCAGTCAGTTCAAAGACAGTGAGTGAACAGGTGAATTATACCGCGTGTTCAGTGGAAGTGGTTAGCCTGAGATATGGGGCGTGGTGGCTCAGTGGTCTAGCAGTATGCCTCTCACCAAGGCGGTCTGGGTTCAATTCCCGGTCAATGCATGTGAGATTTTAGAAGTTAAAATGCCATGTCCTGTGGTTCGGATTCCACGTAAAAAGGAGGTCCCGTGGCTCATAATCTACAGATTAACGGTCACGTTAAACTACAAGCTTCCTTACCCTGAGATACAATATACCGTGCCCTTTGGAAGATATGACATTACACGAGAAAACTGCGGGGTCATGATCGGTCACTATTGGTTTATAGAACATGCCTCTCATAAAGTTTCCAGGGTCCATAAGGTTCTAATGTTATGAATAATTAAAATGACAGGTTAAAACAAAATACAATTTAAAACTGAATCAGCCATAGAACAAATATAGCCTCCCTTGCGTGTGCTGATGACCCTACCGTCTGTTAGGAGTAACAGCTGGGAGTTCATCAACCCACTTAGCGTGTATGAGGACTGGCGATCTGCCAACGTCAGCTGTGAGACGGAAGCTCCATTTGCCCGTGTTGACAAAATTGCCACTCACCACAACAGCTAATAAAATGAATAACTGATCTGCATGTCAGTTTAAATAGAATTATCTAAACACTTGGCTTAGACAGCCTTAAACCCACGTGATCTAACACATCACGATACAAAAATTTTCATAATGAACAAACAAAATAAAAATACCTGAAATAAAATACAATATTATGTGCCGCGCTATACGTTTTCGAACTACACTTTGATTATTTGAGTATTTAGACCGGAATTCACTTCCGTGCGCTACATACGACTGGGCCGTGAACTCCTGTCTGTGGGAAAATGAATCACGTCACTACTGGAAAGTATACAGAATGGTTAAGACAAATTAATATATATGCTGGCATGCACTAACCCTTTACAAAATAAACACATAAAACACGAATTGATATTTACAGATTACAAGCGGCCTGTAAGCAGGTCTTATGCCTTTTACTCAAAACAGAGCACTACGTGACAAGGCAAAACAGAAAGAACCGACGAATGTGTCCCGATAATTACATTAAATTCACACGGCCGACGCCGGTCACACAACATGAATGCTTACAGCAATAAATGACATGAAATGCAATGCCAAATGGACAAGCACAACAACACTCCGATTAATACGACGAAAAATCTTCAGCCAAAGCGGCGTGGGCATCTAATCCCTTAATTCAATAAAAGTATTTACGCATCGTTAAGCAAGACATTTATACAATTTATGGGCCTAATATCTCAGCACAATGCCGGATGCCTAATAAACATTCCAATTCTGGGTCCAAGGTCAAACAAGCGCTGAATCGGTGCCATGTGTGTGCATAATAATATTATTAAAGCCCAAAGCCTGAATCCTCGTAGAAGTCTCGCAGCTCCTGTAATCGCGACATAATAAATTCATCGTTCTTAAAAAAAATCCCTACCTGGGATATCAAGATTCAATCTCAGCAAATACGCCCCATAGGTCACGTACCCTGAAAAGTAATAGCAACGACACTGGATATCACGTCCCCGCCAGCTCTCATGTAGAATCACACCGTAGCACACACACATAATATAGCTTGTCAAAAAGAAACCCAACTGGTACCACAGATCAGAACTGAAGCAATAAAACATCAAATACGGTGAGGTAGAAATTCCTCCCGTGTAACTACTGTTGCTTAAATTACAAAGGACAAAATCACTGCATTTGCATAACCATCGTAAATATCAGAATTCCCAAACCAGACCTGACATTAATATTATAAAGTCCCACTTGTCACCGCTTTTCTAACGTTTCCGTGATAATTAACCTCTTAAGTACTGGGCTTTCAAGTACACAACAACTTGAAAAACTTGTGCTCTAATAATAACAAATCAAACATCAGCAAGTGCCAATAGAATATTAAATGCAAAAAAATCAGCAAAATTGTCACGTACCGCTATTTAAAATATTATGCCGGCAGAATCTACATATTCGCACACAAAACAAAGTTATTTACAAAATATACAATTTTCCACTTATACGCGATTTTTTTAACCCATCAAAATGAATTAATTCAAATTTTTACTCAACCCATCTGCGTCTAGTCCGGATGCCATGGAAATGACCTCATCATCATCCCATCTTATGGACCTAGCCTTCCATCGATACACCTCTTGAAGACGTTGCTGATGGTACCATGTTCCTTCTGTCGTCGGTCGTCATCTTGATGCTGAATGAAAGTGTGTAATGGTTAATATCAAAAATATATAACTGCTTATTTGTGTTACTATATTCACACAAGAGTCCTATAGCAGTATCGCAGACGTGCCCTGACTTCGTGGTGTAAGAACCACTTAAGTACTCACTAAAATTGCAATATGTTGCTCGGCACACAACTTACTAAGTTTTAGTCACAAACACAAGTAAAAGTTAGAGTCCTAATCGCTCTACAGACCGGCATGGCTTCGCCGTCAGCTTCATAAAATCGAGTGTCGTTTAATGTTGCTCGGCTCCCAGTATTCATTCAATCACTCAAATCTTTAGGAGAGGGGAGATTCGCTCCTCAATAAATCGATAAAATTGTCCTATCACGTTTGAACACATATCAAACGTCATGTAAAAATTCGCACATTTCAGCCATACTATTGCGGAGAATATTGCATCGTAGGATCTATTAATTCACTGTCGCGTGGGTACCTCTAGATTCGCGCCACGCTAAGCATTCGCATTTCATTGGTCACAAGTTCAAATCCTTTTTAAGCATTATGTTCATGGTCACACCTCTTCGTGGCGTCAATCAGCGCGAAGACCCCGTGCGCATTCAACCATCGCTGTCCTACACCAGGAAACTTCTTACCGACGTGCGTTCAAGCTATGACGACTTACCTCAGTTTCCTTGTTCACAAGGTGCGAGCCAAAAATAGATTGTCCAGACTTCTTGTCTCCAGAGTTGTGACATATCTCAGCTCTCTGAGCATCACGGCCTTCATCAAGCTAGCCAGAACTTCCTTCAAATAACATAAAATTATGCCCAATGAAAAGAATAATATAAACACTAAAATGTTAGCATAGGATTTTAGGGTACAATACTGATACAAGTAACGCCAGGAGCAAATACTCTAGATCTTGTGATCCAGTTTTTGTTGTTGCGAAATAGCCTATGAGAAGTGCTAAGAAAAGAAAGAAGAATAAAGAGGGGCTAGATATTTCATGTTTCAGAAATACCACAGAAAAGGTTTGAGAACCCCTGCATTAGATTTGGAGACTGACGTATTGTTGCTGAGGAACGAAAAATATTACCGTCCCCTTACGCACTGCACCCAGTTTTTTTTAAATTTATTTTTCATACTCTCTGCATGCTCCACTACATAAGTAGTACTACATGCACTTACATTACATTTTATTTATTTATTTACATATGTTACACCCTCATTGGAGCACTTAACCAAAACAAGTATATACATATCTCAAAAACAATATTAAAGATTCAGCTTCTTCTTTTTCTTCTTTTCCCAAAACATTTTCATTCTAGTCGACCTTGCCGCTCTCTCTGCATCGCTTATGGTGTAAGATTTGCGGGTAAAGGTTTTAAGGGAAGTCGGATGTTCTTGTTATTTCAAGATATTCTTCTCATCTTTGTTAGCAATTTGGGACATTGTCAAGCAGAGTTCATCCAGATCATTTTGAATTTCTATAAACCAAGAGTTCTTTGTTTTACTTTTGAAAAAATAATTAAATAATACTTTTAATTGTCTGGTATCCGGCAGGCGTGAGATATGACAAAAAAAGGCAATTCGCCTTTTTCGCATAGTATCGACTATAGACTCAGTTTCTTTATAAACCACTTCATTTGGTAATAGACGCCATTGACCATCCACCTGATGTTTTTATTAATTATAGTTCTGAGAATTCTTCTATCAATCTTCTTTAATGTGTCAGTAACTGATCGAGTGTTTAGCTTGAAAAGTGTTTCACAAGCATATATAGCTTCCGGTTTAATGACTGATTCGTAATGTCGTAATTTGGCATTTATGGAAAGTGATTTTTTTTTGTAACTAGACCAGTAATATATTGCGCTTGTCTTAACTTTGTTGTTCTATTTTCGATAGACGCTTTCTCATTCAAATTCCATGTTATAATCTCCCCTAAATATTTAAATTTATGCACAACTTTAATTTCTTTATTGTTGATCAATGTAATAGCTTGTGTTTCCACATCAAAGGATGCCATTATTTCAGTCTTTCCAATGAAATTTGAAGTCCTAATTTTGCTGCAATAGACCCAAGTTCTTCAATTTGGTGTTTAGCCTCATCTATACTGGTTGCAAGCAGTGCAAGGTCATCCGCAAAGGCCAAGCAATTCAGTTTTATATTAGTACCAATCTTTACATTTGGAGGACAAGTTTTGTTCCACTCACGCATGATCTTTTCAAGAACACAATTAAATAATAACGGTGATAGACCATCTCCCTCTCGAAGTCCAGCCCGGATATCAAATGGTTCAGAGAAGGCGCCTCGAAATTTAACCTTTGATTTAGTATCTTTCAAAGTAACGCCGATGAGGATGATAAGCTTTTGATGTAACCCAAATTCCCTAAGGATGTTAAGTAATGACCCTCGATGGATACTGTCATAAGCTTTCTTAAAATCCACAAAAGTAATGACCAAATCCTTTTGTCTCATTCTATGATATTTCATTATCCATTTCAGACTGATGATCTGATCCGGACAGCTGCGACCTGGTCGGAACCCTCCTTGATATTCTCCTATTTCTTGATCGAGTTGTTGTTGAATTCTTGTCAAGATAATTCTAGATAGAATCTTGTATGTTACATCAAGCAAAGAAATCCCACGGTAGTTGTTCGGGTCTGATCTATCACCCCAAAGGTACTTGTAGCTCACCCATTGGGTGTCCGTCTCGAAGCAGCTACAAAACTGGCGAGCCGAACATGTCCTCGGACACTCCCGGCACTAAAAGCCATACGCTAAAAAATGCTCCTTTATAAATTGTTTCCAAAGCCTGGTGTTTTAGACCCCATCCTATTCTAGCCGATTTTGATAATGCGTTTATTAATTTAATACATTTTTCACTAACTTTATTGATGTGGTCATTGAACTTAAAGCGATTGTCTATAGTTATTCCTAGATATTCCATCGTATCTACTTGTACAAGACGTTTCCAATTCATAAAGATATCAATTGTCTTCTTTGCTTTTCTTCTTCTTGATATTAGAATAACTCTTGACTTACTTTCATTAAAACGGGTTTTGTTTTCTGTTGACCATTTAGTAACTTTCCGTAATTCCATATTGACAATATTTTCTGCTTCAATTTCAGTTTCAACCCTGACTGCAATTATAAGGTCATCAGCAAATGATATAGCTTTGGTGTTTTTACCGTATTCCAAACTGAGCAGTAAATTATGCTGTACATTCCAGTACCCCGGTCCACAACATGAACCTTGAGGACATCCTTTATTAACTACTGGTTCTACTTGGATACTATTGGAATTCATGAACGTCGTTCTATCCTTGAAGTAGCTCTTATTCAGGTAGTACAAATTTCTCAGGCATTTGAAGTCTTTTAGGGCCTTTAGGACACATGGCCACCACGCAGAGTCAAAAGCTCCTTTGACATCAAGACTAACTATAACGGTAATTTAACCATTTTTGAACGCCTCAATTATAAATTCCTTAAGTGCCATAGCTGCATCAGTAGTAGACTTTTGAACTGTGAAGCCATATTGATTTTCGTTCAGTAGTTTATTGGTATAGAGGTAGTGATTTATTCTATTTATTAGAAGTTTCTCTAATACTTTGCCCGCCACATTTATCAGGCTTATTGGTCGGAATTTAGAGGGATCCTGAATCTTATCTTTCCCTGGTTTTGTGATTGGTATAAGTCTCGCATTTTTCCATCGCTTCGGGAAACAAGCATTCTTCAAGCAACCATTATATAATGATGTCATAGTTCTAGGGATACTTTCATACGTCCACCATAGTATTTTACTAGCGATTCCATCTTCACCTGGTGTCTTTTTATGACCTAGATCTTTGATTGCAGATTTAATTTCTTCTTCTGTAAATTCCCAGTCGTCCAGAGTGCCTATTGGTTCCTCTACTTCCTTCCTTATTTGCTTTTGCTGAGCAGTATCTTCCATTTCATCATCCTTCTGAATGAGATGGTTTAATATACACTGCATTGTTTCCTTTAAGTCTCTTGTGTAGTGACCTTCATTGTTAATAAGAGTTGATACAATTTGAGTATTCTTAAATTTTTCCTGACGCTGATTTATAGACTATGTCCCAGGGATTTGAAGAAATTTTATTACAGTATTATTTCCAAGACAGTATCTTTGCATTTCTGATTTTAGCTTGATATTTAGTTTTTTCAGCAAAGTATTCAGTTTTTCGCTGATCTCGGAGGTCATTATTATTTAACGTTCTCTGGAATTTTCTTCTGAATGCATTTACTTTCTTCCGCATTATCGTAAGTTCTTCATTCCACCAAGGCACTGTTCTGTGTTTTAGGCTGATAGTTTTGCCAGTAGGTCTACCAACTTTGAAAGCCTGCATGCAAACTTTCGTCTGGGCTGAGCTAACTTTATTTACTACAAGCTGTACCCGGCATGCGTTGCAATGCCAATCAAAGAAATTGTTGGCGTGGAAATTCTGTTTCTTGAAGTGCTTTTGGATACGCAACATGTTTTTCAATTTCCGTTAACTGCCTCTAAGCTATCGTAAAATGGATTTTCTAATTTAGAACCATACGTGGGAGCGTGAACAACAACTTTCAAAAGTTTCATCGCAATCGGATGAATGGCATATGAACGTATACGGGATTTTGTTTGAACGATTCGTGCGCTGTCACTCAATTGTTGAATCTACTCGTACGCTACCTATTGAGAAATGGATTTACTTAGTCGAAACCCTACCCTGGCGTGTATACAATAACTCATCAGGGTTTCATCACAATCGAAGAAGGTTATTTGAACGCATAGGGGATTTTGTTAAAACGCTTCGCGCGTCGTCACCAATTTGTTGCATATACTCGTGCGCTACCTACTGTGAAATGGATTTACTAAGTCGAAACCCTTCCCTGGCGTGTACACAATAACTCATCAATGATTCATCGCAATCGGATGAATGGCATATGCACGTATACGGGGTTTTGTTTAAACGATTCGTGCGCTGTCACTCATTTGTTGAATCTACTCGTGCGCTACCTATTCAGAAATGTATTACTAAGTCGAAGCCCTTCCCTGGCGTGTTCACAATAACTCATCAAGGTTTCATCGCAATCGAAGAATGTTATATGAACGCAATAGGGGATTTTGTTGAAACGCTTCGCGTGTCGTCACCCAATTGTTGCATCTACTCTTCCGCTACTTATTGTGAAATGGATTTACTAAGTCCCCTTCCCTGGCGGGTACACAATAACTGATCAATGTTTCATCGCAATCGGATGAATAGTATATGAACGCATACCTGATTTTGTTTAAACGATTCGCGCTCCGTCACTCATTTGTTGAATCTACTCGTGCGCTACCTACTGTAAAATGTATTTACTAAGTTAGAAACCGTCACGTAATGTCCACAACATCTCACCCAAGTTTCATCGCTATCGGACTAATGGGATATGAAGACATAGGGGACTGTATTGAAACGCTCCGCGTGTATTGGTTCATTTGTCGAATCTACTCGTGTGCTACCTAATGTGAAATGTATTTACTAAGCCAGAAACCTACCTTGGAGTGTCCACCATATTTCACCCAAGTTTCACCGCTAACGGCAGAATGGTATATGACCTTATACGGGACTTTGTTGAAACGCTTCGCGCGTCGTCCCTCATTTGTTGAATCAACTTGTGCGCTGCATATTGTATAGTGGATTTACTAAGCCAGAAATTTTCCATGACGTGTACACAACATCTCACCCAAGTTTCATAGCTACGGACGAATGGTACATGAATGCATACGGGACTTGGTTGAAACGCTTCGCGTGTCGTCGCTCATTTGTTGATTCTACTCTTGCGCTACATATTGTAATATGGATGTACTCAGCCAGAAACCTTCCCTGGAGTGTACACAGCATCCCACCCAAGTTTCATCGCAACCGGATGAATGGTATGTGAACGTATACGGGACGTTGTCGAAACGCTTCGCGCGTAGTCACTCATTTGTTGAAGATAAACGTGCGCTTCGTATTGTAAAATGGAATTACTTAGCCAGAAACCTTTCCTGGAGTGTACACAACAATTCACCAAACATTTATCACTATCAGACGAATGGTATATGACTTTATACGGGACTTTGTTGAAACGCTTCGCGTGTCATCGCTCATTTGTTGAATCTACTGGTGCGCTACCTATTGTAAAATGTATGTACTAAGCCAGAAACCTTCCCTGGAGTGTACACAACATCTCACCCAAGTTTCACCGCTATCGGATGAATGGTATATGAAATTATATGGGACTTTATTGAAACGCTTCGCGCGTCGTCGCTCATTTGTTGATTCTACTCATGCTCTACCTATTTTTAAAGGGATTTACTAAGCTAGAAACCTTCTCTGGAGTGCACACAAAATCTCAGCCTAGTTTCCTCGCTATCGGATGAATGGTATATGAACGCAAACGTGACTTTGTTGAAATGCTTCGCGCGTCGTAGCTCATTTGTTGAATCTACTCGTGCGCTGCCTATTATAAAGTGGATGTACTAAGCCAGAAAATTTCCCTGTAGTGTACACAACATTTTACGCAAGTTTCATAGCTATCGGACGAATGGTATATGAATGCATACGGGACTTTGTTGAAACGCTTTGCGTGTCGTCGCTCATTTGTTGAATCTACTCGTGCGCTATCTACTGTGAAATGTATTCACTAATTTTGAAACCTTCACGTAAGTGTACACAACATCTCACCCAAGTTTCATCGCTATCGGACGATTGGTATATGAACACATACGGGACTTTGTTGAAATGCTTCGCGCATCGTCGCTCATTTGTTGAATCTATGCGTGCGCTACCTATTGTAAAATGGATTTACTAAGTCAGAAACCTTCCTTGGAGTGCACTCAACATCTCACCCAAGTTTCATCGCTATCGGACGAATGGTATATGAACGCATAGGAGACATACATACCCACAGACAGACAAACTATCACGTAACATTGATTTTTAGCCTACTTTTCACATTTTGCAAAAATGAGGAAAAAGTAGTCTTATGAGATCGGGCAAATGTGTGTCTGTCTGTCTGTCTGTCTGTCTGTCTGTCCTTCTGTCTGTCTGTCTGGCTGTGTGTGTGTCCCCCCCTATCAACTCCTAAACGGCTGCAGCAATCAAAACCAAATTTAGTATGAGTAAAGATGTGCACCGGAATAGCTCACGTCCATATTTGAAAATGATGTCAGTGCTACCAACTGCTGAAAAAACGCACTAGAAATTTGAGCTCCATGTTGGATATCTTGCAAGGTATGCATGGGAGCTATTCCAAAATTGGCACACATGTAGATAATAATATTTCAGTTTAATTTCCCGGAGGCCAACCATGACGGTGTTGCCAAAATAATTTTAAGCCTTCTGATAGGTCCAATGTTTAAATGCATATAACTTCTACACTATCAACTGGATTTCAACCAAATTTTGTATGTATTATCTGTACATAAACAGATATGACTGAGCGTATTCTTAAGAGCCACCAGGGCTGCCAACTGTTAATAATTGCTCTCTCTATTTTTTTATCCAAATACCAATATATCAGAATGTGTGCAATCCGACAGATTTAAACTATGCACACGTATAGTACCTGACATGTTTGATTAATTTTGGAGTAACTTATATACTTCAGTTCTACCAACATGATTCTAAGCCTGCTGATAGGGTCAATTTTTAAATACATGTAACTTCTATACTATCAGTAGGATATCATCCAAATTTCACATGTGCTATGTGTAACATATCAGATATGACTATAAGTATTCTTCAGTGCAATCAGGGCTGCCAACTGTTAATAAATGCTGTCTATATTTTATTACCCTAATATCAATATATCAGAAAGTATGCAAGCCAACAGCTCAATACTTTGCACACGTATAGCACCTGACATTCTAGATTAATTTGGAGTAATTAATACAAGGCAGTGCTGCCAACATGATTCTATGCCTGCTGATATGTCCAATTTTAAAATACATGTAACTTCTATACTAACAAATGGATTTCATCCAAAATTGGCACAACAAGATATCATAATATTTCAGATTATTTCTGACCAGCACACGCATGGTATTGTTGGCAACATGCTTTTACGCGTGCTGATAGAACCAGTGTCTAACTGCATGTAACGTCCATTGGACTTCAACCAAATTTTGTATTCTGTACCTGAAGAGATGGAACTAAGAATATATTCAGTCACCAGGGCTGCCAACTGTAGTGCTCTATTAGGCTACATTATACCAGGTATATTTTGAACTAATTAGATATTTCGATATTACCAACTTAATTTCGTCATTATTCTAGATAGGTTCATATTCTGTAGAATAATCATTGGCATGAAAAGTAGGCTGTATAGTTCTTAACGGAACTTCTTGTTATATATATAGATGTCCTCCATATCTGCAGAACTATTTATGTACTCTGATAGTTTGTTGTCAATATCTTCAGTATGTTCTTCCTGTATTATTCCCCAGAACTGTCGTGCTATTTCTTTCTTTAACATTTCTTCATAAAATATACGATCTTCTTCTCCCGTTATATATTTGATACCAGTGAATCTGGTTTCTGTTGTATCATAACAGAAGTTTTGTGCTACTAAGAATTGCAAATTATATTATCATTAAATTCACGGCAAAGTAAAAATAAATCATACCTCCATTTCACCTCTAAATTGCACGTTCCCTAACACAACAGCGTGTTTAACCATCATAATGGTAAGGGACCCCTTAGTATAGTAAACAGCCTTCACTGTACTACCATCGCTCGCCACGAAAGGCTAAGATACAACACGTACAGCCGTGCCTGCCTCCATCAAAACATACAATTGATTTGCGCATCTATATGGAAATATTCTAAATAATGGCTTACTGAAACGTTATTGCCGTGTAAAATGTTCACACTCAAGTGCCATACAAGGGAGGTGAGCATGAGTAGAAGAAGAGGACAAATCTCGCAAGCACACCCTTACGATCAGCTGCAGCGTGTAACCCTCTAACTGTCGATCCTCTCGGAGTTATTTGGAGGACCTACTTTAGAAGTAAGCTAATGATACCTAGCAGATTAGTCATAATCTCTAAACGAAGGTTTTGGGAGTGGGATGTGGGCTTAAGTATTCTAATAATTAGGGCTCGGATTTTTAGGTGCTATGAATCGGGAAAATATTTATTTTTTATGTATTAAAATACCTTAAATATGTTACAAAAAAGTAAAAATATTTAATTATAATCTAGTTTATTAATGCAAATATAAGCAATATGCAGTACTCATGAATGCAATTTATTCTATACACAATACACAACGAGATACATCTTCAGGTTGTCCATGACCGACGATTATCGCGAAACATTTATTCTGAAGGCGCGAAACTGCGGCAATATTTTTCTTGCCCTTGAGGTGTTATGTAACTTGAGATCACTGTTCAGCCTTGATTGCATTCCCACATTATTGGCAGAACAGAATGCCCCCATCCGAAGTAAAATTATCCTTTAATTCTGCAACATACTGCTGCAGAGGATAACTTGTAGTTTTTACTTTAGGCATCGCAGACCTGCCTTACACTTCACAGTGCCCGAATGAACTGCATGTGAGTGACACTGGTTCCAGGTAGCTGTGGGAGGAGGAGGGGGAGCTCTATCACGTGGTGCAATATGGCGATGGACAAGGAAATCCACATTGAGTGACACTGGGCGACAAGTTAAGAATAACATAGTTGCAAACTGTCATACGCTCTGCATGAAGATTAGATAGCTCACAGGTTCTTCCCCGTTGAAGTAACACGGAATAAAAATGCAATAAACTGAAAGATCTAGCATACTGATTTTAAAAATGTAAATATCATGTCTTTTTATGTGCTAATTAGTGAAAAGCAGGAATTCATGTAACGGTAATTATAGAAAAAAATGCTTCAAATATGTATCTACATAAAAAAAAATATTTATTTACCTAAAAATCCGAGCCCTACCAATAATAATCTATATATATAAAAATCAATGTAACGTGATAGTTTGTCTGTCTGTGGGTATGTATGTCTCCTATGCGTTCATATACCACTCGTCCGATTGCGATGAAACTTGGATGAGATGTTAAGTACACTCCAAGGAAGGTTTCTGACTTAGTAAATCCATTTTACAATAGGTAGCGCACGCGTAGATTCAACAAATGAGCGACGATGCGCGAAGCATTTCAACAAAGACCCGTATGTGTTCATATACCATTCGTCCGATAGCGATGAAACTTGGGTGAGATGTTGTGTACACTTACGTGAAGGTTTCAAAATTAGTGAATACATTTCACAGTAGATAGCGCACAAGTAGTTTCAACAAATGAGCGACGACACGCAATGCGTTTCAACAAAGTCCCGTATGCATTCATATACCATTCGTCCGATAGCTATGAAACTTGCGTAAAATGTTGTGTACACTGCAGGGAAATTTTCTGGCTTAGTACATCCACTTTACAATAGGCAGCGCACGAGTAGATTCAACAAATGAGCTACGACGCGCGAAGCATTTCAACAAAGTCACGTATAAAGTCATATACCATTCGTCCGATAGCGATGAAACTAGGCTGAGATTTTGTGTGCACTCCAGGGAAGGTTTCTAGCTTAGTAAATCCCTTTAAAAATAGGTAGAGCACGAGTAGAATCAACAAATGAGCAACGGCGCGCGAAGCGTTTCAACAAAGTCCCATATAATTTCATATACCATTCATCCGATAGCGATGAAACTTGGGTGAGATGTTGTGTACACTCCAGGGAAGGTTTCTGGCATAGTACATACATTTTACAATAGGTATCGGACCAGTAGATTCAACAAATGAGCGATGACACGCGAAGCGTTTCAACAAAGTCCCGTATAAAGTCATATACCAGTCGTCTGATAGTGATAAATGTTTGGTGAATTGTTGTGTACACTCCAGGAAAGGTTTCTGGCTAAGTAAATCCATTTTACAATACGAAGCGCACGTTTATATTCAACAAATGAGTGACTACGCGCGAAGCGTTTCGACAACGTCCCGTATACGTTCTCATACCATTCATCCGATTGCGATGAAACTTGGGTGAGATATTGTGTACACTTCAGGGAAGGTTTCTGGCTGAGTACATCCATATTACAATATGTAGCGCAAGAGTAGGATCAACAAATGAGCGACGACGCGCGAAGAGTTTCAACCAAGTCCCGTATGCATTCATGTACCATTCGTCCGTAGCTATGAAACTTGGGTGAGATGTTGTGTACACGTCATGGAAAATTTCTGGCTTAGTAAATCCACTATACAATATGCAGCGCACAAGTTGATTCAACAAATGAGGGACGACGCGCGAAGCGTTTCAACAAAGTCCCGTATAAGGTCATATACCATTCTGCCGTTAGCGGTGAAACTTGGGTGAAATATGGTGGACACTCCAAGGAAGGTTTCTGGCTTAGTAAATACATTTCACATTAGGTAGCACACGAGTAGATTCGACAAATGAACGACGACATGCGGAGCGTTTCAATACAGTCCCCTATGTCTTCATATCCCATTAGTCCGATAGCGATGAAACTTGGGTGACATGTTGTGGACACTTACGTGACGGTTTCTAACTTAGTAAATACATTTTACAGTAGGTAGCGCACGAGTAGATTCAACAAATGAGTGACGGAGCGCGAATCGGTTAAACAAAATCAGGTATGCGTTCATATACTATTCATCCGATTGCGATGAAACATTGATCAGTTATTGTGTACCCGCTAGGGAAGGGGACTTAGTAAATCCATTTCACAATAAGTAGCGCAAGAGTAGATGCAACAAATGTGTGACGACGCGCGAAGCGTTTCAACAAAATCCCCTATAGCGTTCATATAACATTCTTCGATTGCGATGAAACCTTGATGAGTTATTGTGTACACGCCAGGGAAGGGCTTCGACTTAGTAATACATTTCTCAATAGGTAGCGCACGAGTAGATTCAACAAATGAGTGACAGCGCACGAATCGTTTAAACAAAACCCCGTATACGTGCATATACAATTCATCCCATTGCGATGAATCATTGATGAGTTATTGTTTACTCGCCAGGGAAGGGTTTCGACTTAGTAAATCCATTTCACAACAGGTAGCGTACGAGTAGATTCAACAAATGAGTGACAGCGATGAAACTTTTGAAAGTTGTTGTGCACGCTTCCACGAATGGTTCTAAATTAGAAAATCCATGTTACGATAGCTTAGAGGCAGTTAACATGTTGTGTATCCAAAAGCACTTCAAGAAACAGAATTTCAACGCCAACACTTTCTTTGATTGGCATTGCAACGCATGCCGGGTACAGCTTGTAAACTAATAATAATAACTTCAAATACCTCGGTAAATTCATCGAGTCGACAGGCCTTGAAAAATCTCACAACAAAATCGTCTCCAAAAAGTTAGGGTTAGTCCAAAACAACAACAACAACAACAACAAAATCTATGTTAAAACTGACAAACATTCGGCACTACAACACAATCATAAAACCAACAGTTCTTTACACTAGCGAAACTCTGACACTTAACAATAAACATGAAGATGGTATATTGGCTTTCACGGCCCATGAATTAAAACTCAGCAATTTTTCTAGGTTTATGCCGTGTCTTGTGTGGGGTTTCGCCCAGGAACACCAAGCTGGCTCATCAGCGGACTCTTGGTGCCCACGCGTAATCGGTAAGATGTTGAACTGCGATGTCCAAGATCGCGGGTTCAAACCCCTTCCTTTGGAGGGGATGTAAATCCGGCGGGCCCATGTCATAGATTTATGGCATGTAAAAGAAACTACCAGTACAATTGGTAGTGTGTAGCTAATTGTTGTGGGGTTTGAAGCCATTTTTCAGTGTTGCCTAAGTAAACAAAAGTTTGGTGCTTTTCAGTCGGTCAACACGAATGTACCTAAAAAAAAGCTGGGTTGTGCCCTAATCCTGAAATAAATTACATGAGATTAATAAATTCACTAGGATGACTAGTTTCGATCGTCAAGCGATCATCATCAGATCCATTACACTTAGGCTATAACATCTATGTTTGAGAATACAGGTGATAAATATTTACAATATGTACAATTATTTAGTTGCAGTATTGGTAATGCAACTGTCGGTGTATGCTAAATGTAGTAGCCTATATCTTATGTTAGGTGAAATGCTAAATTGGTGATCGAAATCCGGAGTTTGTCTGTTTGGGGTGATTATATGGTTGTAGAATATCAACTACGGTTATACTGTAATAATACAGGCTGATACTTATCAGCCGACCACAACTGGTGCTAGAGTGAACACGAAACTGCTCGAAGTTCCAGCCACGATTCAGGTAAGGACTGCAGACGATCAATTTTTCAAGTAGTTCTTACTTTTGCTACCAAATGCTACTGTCCACGACACCTAGCCGCAGACTTGGCTACTAGATGCCATCGCAGCCAGCACCTGGCGGCAAACGTTTGAACTAATATAGCGTTGTCAAATAATCTAACCTACAAATTTTGGCTTCTCACAAGTGTAGTTAGTGGAAGGATCCTTTTCATGCCATATACTGTATCTATGACATGGGACCGCCGCTGGTTTACTTCCCCTACGAAGGAAGGCATGCTGAGGGACTTTTAACGCTCTTAAAAATACCGACGACTTCGATCGGGTTTGAACCCGCGACCTTGGGCATAGAAGCTCAGCATGCTACCAACTACGCCAACGAAGCCGACCTACATACATACTGACATCGCGTATTAAGTAAATGCCTTTTTTTAATTTCTTCTGAACATGATCGATGCACAAAAGCCAAAATTTCGTGTTTCTGATGAATGTACAGTACAGTAACTATTTATATAACATTTCATTTGATCGAACGTGTATTATATCAACGATATGATATCATGTGTCAACTTGTATTTCGAAGCATGCGCTGGGAGAGGACGAATGGAATTATGTTTTCAATTAGACATGAAATGGGAAGGAATTTCAAAGGGAAATCACGTTAAAACTTAATCCTTTTCAATATTTCAACTGAATTGTGACTTAAAATGATCCTAATTAACACGTACGATGCAAACGTGACCTGTAATAACGAGAAATGATGATCTTCTGGGTTCATTTATATACATTTCTTTAGAAGGTTGCAGTCCCCACGCAACTAATTAGCGTATGAATATGTGTAGATAGGTTCTTTTGTGAAGCTCGCTGAATGGTCTCCGTATCAGCTAATAACCAACACCTCTGGCTTTAACGCGTCGTTTGACTGGAGAGAGCGAGCAAGCGTCGGCGTCTTTGGCAATCTCTTGCCTCGCCTAGCAAGCTTTTTAGCGCTTGTTGCCTCAGTCAACAAAGTTAACAAAGGTTATGTTATTCTCTGATCATGGAATGTGTGTGTTACAGATAACGCGCTGTTTACTTTTGACGGTAGAAATCTCCACCGTTTTCCAAGGAAGTAGCTTGTTAAATTTTTATTGACTTGACATCATAGTGAAAAGCTGACGCCTGGGAAAAGTACAATATCGAAGCCACGAGAAGCCGAAATATGTGTGAACTTTAAAGGCGTATAGGCAGGATAAAGGAAAGGGGTAGTTTGCATAATGAACTTCAAGCTTTATAGCATTTCCTTTCCGGTCGTGTGTTGGTGAGATTCTTATTACCTTATGAATAGTCAGTTGGATGAATTCTGTCGTCATTATCGCAGCTGCGAATACCGTAATCAAAATAGGATGATAATGATCGGATCGTAAACACGTCTAGACTTCATGGTTCATTTGAACGCTATCAAACATGCATATTTTCTTTTTGAGGATACAGTTTGCTTATTTCTTCAGGGTAGAATGCATAGCTGTCAATTTGTACTAACAAATAGCTTTTCTTGTATAAACTTGTAATCGTGGTAAGAAACCTGTACTGTAAAAAGAATGTTAATTGACATTTTATTGTTGTTGTTGATTATTTTATGGACTTAGCGAAATCGTGCTCATGTAGTCCCGTGTACTTGGGTGTGTATAGAAGTTGTCTGATAATTTGTACCACTGTGATGTCTGTATTAGTGTGTATATTTTGTTTTTGAGATAGGATTTGGGTGCGAAGCGGCCGTTGTCATACGTTAGGTACCATCCGGCATTTTCCTGGAGTAGACGTGGGAAACCACCTCCAGGATGGCTGAGGTAGGGAGATTATTGTAATGTGTACTGTATATTAAATCATAGAAATTCAATGGGCTTAAGACAGCACACACATTCATACCCGTGGCTGGAATCTAACCGGTAGCCAAGTAAGAGTTCATTTCCAAGACCAACACTTAACTGCTCACCCAACCAGGTGACAAAACGAAGAAAAAAAAAAAAAGGAGAAAATTAAGATTGTGTGTTACTCCCCTGGACACATTTATCTTTGTAATGGTTCATTCCATCGTAAATATTATTAGGTGGTAATGTTCACGGTAAAATTTCCTGATAGACAACTTGCGACTTCTTAAATTACAGGCTACATTGAGACACAAGCGTGAGAACAGTGATGTGACATCCTTGTCAGGACACGTCACCTCGCGGTAAATTAGGCCGCCGTTTGTTATGGGGTTAGCGTCAAAACTACTGGAGCGATTGACATCAAATTTCGTATGTAAGTTAGAAGGCACCCCTAAAATAAAACTAGACTAAAAATTGTATATGAGGCTCAACGAAATGTTGTTTTGCTCAGCTTTAAAAAAGAAAATAAATATCACTAGCTATTATGAGTATTTTCACAACACTATTAGACAATCGGTTCAGAAATTACTCATGTTTAGGAACAAACAAACAAACTGTCCACATTTGCACCTTGGATATAATGAAAGAAGCCGTATCGATTAAAAACTGTTGTGTAAGTTGAAGTGGTAGAAGCCATTGTTTCAGTGTTGCCTAGTTCTATTAAAGAAAGCTTTCCAGTCGGTCAACATAAATTGTGCCCAATTACATTAGGCGGAAATTACATAAGATATTTAACACAAAATAACATGCTTTTATGTACAAAACAAGATGTTCAGTAAATAACATATAGCATACTTTCTCCTAAATGAATTGGAAGTAATAACTCTTTGCCTTTTCAAGGAGCATAATTGAATATTGGTTGTACTGTAGTAGCTTGTTGAAATACAACGTGCTATACGGATATAAAACATTGATTGATTGATTGAATCCTCACCTGAATATATATACACACACTAATACAGCCATCACGATAACACAGGGTAGCAGACAAAATTCAATACTCACCAAAGTACACGGGGATAAATTACCATGATGTCCATGCATCTCAAATTAAACAACAACAACAACAACAACAACAGATTCCTACCCAAATCCTTCCTCGTATAAAAGTACACACACTAGTAAGCCTACAGACATCACAGTGACACAGCTTATCAGACAACTTATACACACATCCAAGTACACGGAGCTATAGGATCATGATGCCGCAATGCCCCTAGACAATCAACAACAAAAATAACAACAACAACAATAGACTCTACCACGGATCAAGGACAACGAATTTTAATCGCTGTAGTGGAAAATCGAAAGTAGGCTAGATAGGGGGTGTTAATTGGATTAATAATAATAATGAAAATCCACAGCCTTCTTCCAGTCGACCGACCGGGTCAGGGAATGGAATGAATGAACCCCCATCTAGCGGCGAGGATATGAACTGTGCCGGCTGCTGAAGCCTGTCGCACTCACCTGGGGCAATGATTAAATGAATGACAGATGCAATGAAATGATAGTGGAGAGTGTTGCAGGAATGAAATTGTGACAGGGAGAACTGGAGTACCCGGAGAAAAACCTGTCTGTCTCCGCTTGGTCCAGCACAAATCTCACATGGAGTGACCGGGATTTGAACCACGGACCCAGAGGTGAGAGGCCGGCGTGCTGCCGCCTAAGCCACGGAGGCTATAATAATTATAATAATAATAATAACATTAAGAGTAAAGATTCATAGAGAAATAATTAGGCTACAACTCTGAGATTTTCTGATGACATTGTTATCTTAGCCGATTCACCAGAGGATTTGAATGCGTGCTTTCAAAGCTTCCAAAAATGATTTTCTAATACCTAAATCTATACTAGATGTCAACAGATTCCTTCTCTGTAGAAATGCTTTCCTTACAAGAGCCAACCTATTTTTATATCCTCTTTGCTTCGTCCATCACTGGCCATTTTGCTTCCTAAGTAACATCAGACTCCTGCTTCCTCTTGATTTCCTCCTGCCAACTTCACGTTCATAGGGGTTACAGATTTATTTCGGCTGCATTCCATCATTTTGTTTTATAAGTATTTGTTGATTTTCATCATGAATTCTCCTGGCGATGAACGTTGGAACTTAAGAGCGTTAGTCAAATCTAACCTATAATTTAGCTTCACACAAGTATAATTAGTGGACGGTTCTTTTACATGCCATAAATGTATATGACATGGAACCATTTTAAAACGCATTTAAATCCTCTGGTGAATCGCTATGATAACAATGTCATCAGCGAATCTCAGTGTTGAAATTATTTCTCCTTGAATTTTTGCGCCTACTTAAATTTACATTATTATTATTATTATTAATCCAATTAAGTACCCCCTATTTTATACATAAATGCGTGTTATTTTGTGTAAATTATCTTATGTAATATTTTTCATGTTTGGGCATATAACTAGACCTACTTGTTTTCCCGCCTAATGCAATTGGGCACAATTTGTGTTGACCGACTGGAAATCTTTCTTTAATAAATGTTGGTTGCTCAGTTTAGGGGCTGCGACAACGCGGTCATGTAGCCCTGTGGGTGTAGAATCTGTCAGATAGCCGGTGTTAATTGTGATGGCTGTATTATAAAATGTGTTTTATCTGTTCTTAATTCAAGTAAGGACTGCAGACATTCCATTTTCAAGTAGTTCTTACTTTTGCTCTCAAACGCCACCGTCAATGACAAGTAGTTATGAACTTGGTTAGTAGATGCCACTGTAGTCGGCTCTTGGCGATGAACGATGGAACTTAAGAGCGTTAGTCAAATCTAACCTATAATTTAGCTTCACACAAGTGTAATTAGTGGAAGGTTATTTTACATGCCATAAATGTATGACATGGGACCATCGGCTTTACCTACCCTCCGAAGGAAGGCAAAGGCTACTGAGGGATTTTAACGCTCTTAAAAAATCCGACGACTTCGGCCGAGTTTGAACCCGCGACCTTGGGCATAGAAGCTCAGCATGCTACCAACTACGCCACCGAAGCAGCTTTAATAAATGTTACGAAAGTTTTTAGGAGGGATGTAGCCAATACCCCTGCGTCAGTAAATGATTACAGCGTTTAAACAAATTTATTTATGATTCGTATGGCTTTTAGTGACGAGAGTGTCCGAGGGCCTGTTCGGCTCGCCAGAGTTTATAACGGATTCTATGTGGACACCCATGGGGTGAGCTACAGTACAAGTACCGTTGCGTGTGGATGAGATGAAATGTTGTGAGCATCCCACATAACCACTGGAGGATTAAGCACTTCCAAATACCAAATGACTGTGCCGGAATTCGATTCCGCAATCTTAGACACAGCAGGTGAGAACGTTACCGATACTAACCGAAAACAAGTAGTTCCGTGAAGAACTATACAGCCTATTTTCATATATCCTACTTATGTTAACTGCCACTATCACTATACAAAATTTCAGTTTGATTTCTGTAATAGATTCGTAGATATTGACAACCAACTAAATATTTCGGATGGTCGCCATGTTGGATTTTATATATGTAGGTCCTAGAGTTATGTACTGTTACATGAAGATTATTGTGTACGTGTAGCATTCAAATTTCAATCACATGATTAGGACACAAGAAGTAACAAGGAGATTTTAAAATTTCGCACCGCTGCCATCTTGTGGTTATGGAAACAATTGAAATAAATTAGATGCCAGTGGATTAACATTCGTATAAGGATTTACTGTACCAAGTTTTACTGCACTAAGATGGTTAAATTGCGAGAAACGTCCATGTGAATATTTATACTTCGCGTTGGATTTGTGATCACCAGGTTATTTAAAGTCCTATAGGTGAACTTATGTTCATAGCCCCTATGAACATAAAGAAATTCAGTTTGATTGCTATAATAGATTTGTAGATATTCAGATCCGTCTAAATATTTCGGATGGTCGCCATGTAGGATTGTTAAATATATAGGCCATAGAGTCATGTACCATTAAAGGAAAATTATTGCGTAGCTTCATTATTCAAACTTTCACTTCGATCGCATGATTACGACACAAGAAATAAAAACTTAATTTTAAAATTCGCACAGCCGTCATTTTAATGTTATGTAAACAATTGAACTAAATTGGATACCAGTGCATTACAATGTGTATAAACATTTCCTGCACCAGATTTCATTGCGTTTGGAACATTAAATCGCGAGAAAGTTCTATTAAAATTTTTAATTCGCTTGGTCGCCATGTTCGTTTTGTAGTTAACAGGTTTTTTGAAAGTCTTATAGATGAACTTCCAGTAGTGCCCTTTATCTCCGTAAAAGTTCCAGGGTGATATCGGGAATAGTTTCGGAGATATTGAATGCTGGTGAATTATTTCGCACAGCCGCCATGTTGGATTGGTGAGACGTAACAAAATTTGATGGGCACGGTCGGGGTCGCCCGGAGTAGTGCTATGAACTTACCGAGTTTCATTGAAATCGCTCCTGCCGTATAGAAGTTATTAGGGACACACACACACACACCTCTCTCTCTCACACACACACACACACACACACACACACACGCACACACAGACACACGGACAAAAGGTGATCTCATAAGCCTATTTTTTCAAAATTGAAAATAGGCTAAAAATGCTCTGCTTTGACCACAAAGTTAACTGTTAAGCTCCTTATATTCCTAATACTTGAAGAAACGTGTCGAACTTGTAGAGACAAGAATAATATTTATTTTATTGGTCGTAAAGTGACAAGTTTGAATGAGGCGGGGGCAGGGGTAGTGCTATGGGACGATAAGGGGGCGCGAGGCGGCACGACGGGCAGATGGCCGCGGACGATAAAGCAAGCACCGTACATCACCCGCTATACTGGCCGGACTTGATTTGCATGAGAGCTTCCACTTGCTTCGTCCCTTCTTCATTTCGCCTTATCTCGTTCACGCTTCATCTCTGCTTGCAACAGTGTCACCATGGACAAATATATCATTCTTACACAGTCGGCCACGCGATTCCGCTCGCAGACTGATTTTCCCTTGTGTTCTTCCAGCTTCACACCCACACATTTAGAATTACACAGTATACTGTAGCTTGAAACCTATTTATTTCTTCAGTCGTGATTTTCTGTTTTACAGCTTTATTATCCATCATTGACGGGTACATAGAATAAAGGACGTGCCGACAACTTCTAGGTCATATCCCCGTCACAAGAGTAAGGAAAGAAAACCTCTATGACTGAAAAGATAGAGGACAGTCTTGCCCTCTAAATAGTTGATGGTGGAGTAAATTACTCGATGTTCCATGAAGAGTTAAATATTCACTAGTGGTGTGATGAGCTATCACTGTCCATTGGATAGACCAATTAAAAGTATCCATTATCAGACGTATTTTGAGTGAATTCAAAATAGAACAAAGTTTGAGCGTTAAGGAACATGGGCTAGACAATATAACACAAGAAAAGAGAACAGAGAGAGCAGGTAGCTTTAACATATATATTGAGAAAATTGAACATTCATTTTCATATCTTTACAGGTTAATACAATTTGAAAGAACAATGTTTTATTAACAAAATAATAATTGCATCTGTCTTTGAACATTAATACAAGGTAAGTGCTTTTAAGCACAACTTAATTAAGTTGCTTTTTGAAAGAGAAAAAACAGTAACGCAGCTTACGAATGCAGCTGATGGCTGGCAGGGAGCAAATCCTGCCATACCTCAGGAAAGAAAGTAGGGGAAACTATAGAAGTTACCAAGAAAGACCTAGCCAATGAAGGGAGCTAATGGCTGACAGGGGCTTAATCCTGCAGTACCCTATGAAATAGAAATGCTGGGGGAGTTGCCAAGATGCAATTAAATATTTCCGAAGAAAATGCAATGGCAGACACAGGTAAAAGTGAACTGCATGAATGTTGACCATGAAAGATTTCCAATGAAATTGAGATCACAGATGCAGGTAGGCAAGTAGGCCTATTATTGAAAGTGAACCTTGAAATGTTCTAACAAGAAGTGCAATTGGCATATGCAAGTATGCACTAGAATTAATGAGAATAATCTCAAATGAAAAATGGCCATGACATAATTTTCAAAGCAGAAAATGACAAAAGCCAGTCGATATGTAATCCGGTAGGAAAATAGCAAAGACCAGCAGATATTAAGATTGAGAAAACGTTTTTAAGCTTTCACAAATCTAACATGATAAAGCAGAAAGTACATTACACAATACATGGTACAAAATACTTAGCTTGACAAAGTGTGGGTAGCAACCCATATGTTCGTAGAAGCCTTGAGTAAGAAGAAGATGACAAAGGTTATGTCAAGTTGTGGTTGAGTTCACAAACGTAGAGCTTATAGTAAGCTTTTGAAGACCTAAATAGGTAATGACCTATTTACGTAGTAGTAGATGCACACGGAATAGTTTTCCTTAGCACTAGAGACGTAAAGTTTACATCTGAATGTACATTTCGTTGACATGTTGCAGGAACAAGCAATATGTAATCTAGGTTAGATCACTTTGAAAATGTCTTGTTGACTTGGCGAAGGTTGTATGAACACTTCTTTGCGCAGAAATTAAAGATGAGAAGTTGAATAGTTGATGTTTATCGTCCGGTAGCAAGACGCGTGATCAGCATGGTCGCTGACGTTGAAAGCACTCCGTATAAGACATGTTGTCTTGAAGAGTGACGAGTTGTCACTTGAAGCGAGGTTAAGTCCTGCGGCTAGGTTAGCCAATGGTGACGATCAAGTAAGCTGACGACGAGAAAGTACGAAGAGGCTAGCAGAGCAAGTCTCTTAAATAGTTGACAGGCCGTTGTTCTCGGAGCTTCGATGGCTGGAGATTGGAGAATCCAGACCACGTTGTGAAGAAGAAGCGCGGTGATTGGCTGGAACGAAACCACGTCATGGCGGCGGCCAATGATCGTGTAGCTTATGGATTCCAGTTCGCCACGATGATTCAAAGAGGGTAGAACAACGTTTTAACACTTAGAAAAATGTCTTAGAGGCGAGCTATGGCTATAACCTAACAAGTAAGTAGTTAAATAATTTTAAACATACTCGGTTTAAACGAGGAAGCGTAATACAAAATGAATTGTCACAAGCACATGCTGACGAAAATGAGGTTATGAAAAGTAAATTCTGGTCTGACTTTAGCACTTTCAGAAACTTGAAAAAAATTAACAAATTAATTATTCGCAAGTACGAACAACTAGAATTATAATCCATAGCAAGAAATCAATGTTAACATATTTTTTGTCAAACATAGCCAGTGGAATAAGAGAAGAGAAGAGAAGAGAAGAGAGAAGAGAAGAGAAGAGAGAAGAGAAGAGAAGAGAAGGGAAGAGAAGAGAAGAGAAGAGAAGAGAAGAGAAGAGAAGAGAAGAGAAGAGAAGAGAAGAGAAGAGAAGAGAAGAGAAGAGAAGAGAAGAGAAGAGAAGAGAAGAGAAGAGAAGAGAAGAGAAGAGAAGAGAAGAGAAGAGAATCTACACACAACTAAAAAGGTTTTGCATATACTTACCACATCAAGTGACAGTGACACAAAACTACCTCCAGGAGTCGGCCATTGAACGAATGAAATGGCCTGCGATGTCGCCGGACATGAACTATATCGAAAATGTCTAGGATATGCTGAAGCGTGCTATTGCTCAGCATCCACGCCCTCCCATAACCAGCCAAGGGATCACGGACCCCACCGACGAACAGTGGAATCGCCTACCTCAAGAGGACCTGGACAACTTGATCTGTGGTATGCCACGGCGAGTAAGAGCCCTGCTGGACGCCCATGGTGGTCATGTTACTTATTGAAACGTCACAGGATGTCAAGATTACAACACATATCACTCCCTGTTTAACAGGCCAAATGTCTTCCTGTGCGTATAGTTTGCAATTTTATTTTCACATATTAATAAAGTCTACAGGATATTTGTCGGAATGCCGTCTCTTTTGTAATAACCTCACCCACAATCCCACAACATACTCTCTGCATCATGGCAATCAAGTGTTATGCAAAACTTTTTTTGATGTGTATATTATTTTTACATCTGGCCGGACACAGTATATGTAACTTGCGTATGGACTCTACCAAATGTAAATGTAAAGGTTTTGAAGCCATTACTTTAATGTTGCTTATACAGTGCGTCAGGGAATGAGAGCCGGAGTTAAGTTGGCAGCGCGGTGTCAGACCATTCGCTCACTCGCCATGGCTGTCTTCTCCAAGGTCGACAGGATATCAGAACACACGTATGAGCTGTGCTCTGCTGTGCCAACTTAACTCCGGCTCTCGCCTAACGTAGCAGTGCCTAGGCACTGCGGAGAACATTCCCTGACACCCTATACAAACTGTGATTTGTAACTCTTCAGTCGATCAACACGAATTTTCCGAAATTTTGGGTAGGTTCATTGTATATAATGCTCCCAGATGGAACCAGTTGGAACCAGTCACCACTATCATGCGACGGAGCCGACTGAAATTCTACGGGCACCTCTTCCGGATGGAGAACGATTGAATCACCAAGAAGATCTTCAACTTGATTAATGGCTACAAGACTGGAAGCTTGTGGCTTAATGAAGTGAAACAAGACTTGAATAACGCTGGGATTGTAGAATGTGATATTCTTGACGGTTCCAAATTGTGTGATAGTGTTAACTCTTGGTCTCCACCACCCAAAGTGATTAAGACCCGACCACCACTCACACAGGAGAGGAAGGACATATTATTGGCTGGACAGAGGAGATATTGGAAGACAAAGAAAGCGTCGCAGAAGCACTAGTCAAAAGCGCTCCTTACTGGGCTTATATCACTAATGATAATAAATAATATAATATCTAAAGGACGCTCCTGGAAAGAGCCCGCCGATGAGCCTAGCTTCGTGACCTAGGCGAAATCCCACACAAGACACGGCACAAACCTAGAAGAATTGCTGAGTTTTAATTCACCGGCCGTGAAAGCCAATATACCATCTTTTTGGAAGCCTTCATAGGGAGGTTAAGGCTACTTGAGCTTTTAGTTCTCGTAGTCAAGTGGTGCAGTCGCACCTTATATAAAGGGAGGTGGCGCGCAGTTCGTCACTCCTGTGGGGGTCCGGGCAGGGACACCAAGAGCCCGCCGATGAGCCTAGCTTGGTGTCCTAGGCGAAACCCCACACAAGACACGGCACAAACCTAGAAGAATTGCTGAGTTTTAATTCACCGGCCGTGAAAGCCAATATACCATCTTTTTGGAAGCCTTCATAGGGAGGTTAAGGCTGCTTGAACTTTTAGTTCTCGTAGTCAAGTAGTGCAGTCGCACCTTATATAAAGGGAGGTGGCGCGCAGTTCGTCACTCCTGTGGGGGTCCGGGCGGGGACACCAAGAGCCCGCCGATGAGCCTAGCTTGGTGTCCTAGGCGAAACCCCACACAAGACACGGCACAAACCTAGAAGAATTGCTGAGTTTTAATTCACCGGCCGTGAAAGCCAATATACCATCTTTTTGGAAGCCTTCATAGGGAGGTTAAGGCTACTTGAGCTTTTAGTTCTCGTAGTCAAGTGGTGCAGTCGCACCTTATATAAAAGGAGGTGGCGCGCATTTCGTTACTCCTGTGGGGGTCCGGGCAGGGACACCAAGAGCCCGCCGATGAGCCTAGCTTGGTGTCCTAGGCGAAACCCCACACAAGACACGGCACAAACCTAGAAGAATTGCTGAGTTTTAATTCACCGGCCGTGAAAGCCAATATACCATCTTTTTGGAAGCCTTCATAGGGAGGTTAAGGCTACTTGAGCTTTTAGTTCTCGTAGTCAAGTGGTGCAGTCGCACCTTATATAAAGGGAGGTGGCGCGCAGTTCGTCACTCCTGTGGGGGTCCGGGCGGGGACACCAAGAGCCCGCCGATGAGCCTAGCTTGGTGTCCTAGGCGAAACCCCACACAAGACACGGCACAAACCTAGAAGAATTGCTGAGTTTTAATTCACCGGCCGTGAAAGCCAATATACCATCTTTTTGGAAGCCTTCATAGGGAGGTTAAGGCTACTTGAGCTTTTAGTTCTCGTAGTCAAGTGGTGCAGTCGCACCTTATATAAAGGGAGGTGGCGCGCAGTTCGTCACTCCTGTGGGGGTCCGGGCAGGGACACCAAGAGCCCGCCGATGAGCCTAGCTTGGTGTCCTAGGCGAAACCCCACACAAGACACGGCACAAACCTAGAAGAATTGCTGAGTTTTAATTCACCGGCCGTGAAAGCCAATATACCATCTTTTTGGAAGCCTTCATAGGGAGGTTAAGGCTACTTGAGCTTTTAGTTCTCGTAGTCAAGTGGTGCAGTCGCACCTTATATAAAGGGAGGTGGCGCGCATTTCGTTACTCCTGTGGGGGTCCGGGCAGGGACACCAAGAGCCCGCCGATGAGCCTAGCTTGGTGTCCTAGGCGAAACCCCACACAAGACACGGCACAAACCTAGAAGAATTGCTGAGTTTTAATTCACCGGCCGTGAAAGCCAATATACCATCTTTTTGGAAGCCTTCATAGGGAGGTTAAGGCTACTTGAGCTTTTAGTTCTCGTAGTCAAGTGGTGCAGTCGCACCTTATATAAAGGGAGGTGGCGCGCAGTTCGTTACTCCTGTGGGGGTCCGGGCGGGGACACCAAGAGCCCGCCGATGAGCCTAGCTTGGTGTCCTAGGCGAAACCCCACACAAGACACGGCACAAACCTAGAAGAATTGCTGAGTTTTAATTCACCGGCCGTGAAAGCCAATATACCATCTTTTTGGAAGCCTTCATAGGGAGGTTAAGGCTACTTGAGCTTTTAGTTCTCGTAGTCAAGTGGTGCAGTCGCACCTTATATAAAGGGAGGTGGCGCGCATTTCGTTACTCCTGTGGGGGTCCGGGCGGGGACACCAAGAGCCCGCCGATGAGCCTAGCTTGGTGTCCTAGGCGAAACCCCACACAAGACACGGCACAAACCTAGAAGAATTGCTGAGTTTTAATTCACCGGCCGTGAAAGCCAATATACCATCTTTTTGGAAGCCTTCATAGGGAGGTTAAGGCTACTTGAGCTTTTAGTTCTCGTAGTCAAGTGGTGCAGTCGCACCTTATATAAAGGGAGGTGGCGCGCATTTCGTTACTCCTGTGGGGGTCCGGGCAGGGACACCAAGAGCCCGCCGATGAGCCTAGCTTGGTGTCCTAGGCGAAACCCCACACAAGACACGGCACAAACCTAGAAGAATTGCTGAGTTTTAATTCACCGGCCGTGAAAGCCAATATACCATCTTTTTGGAAGCCTTCATAGGGAGGTTAAGGCTACTTGAGCTTTTAGTTCTCGTAGTCAAGTGGTGCAGTCGCACCTTATATAAAGGGAGGTGGCGCGCAGTTCGTTACTCCTGTGGGGGTCCGGGCGGGGACACCAAGAGCCCGCCGATGAGCCTAGCTTGGTGTCCTAGGCGAAACCCCACACAAGACACGGCACAAACCTAGAAGAATTGCTGAGTTTTAATTCACCGGCCGTGAAAGCCAATATACCATCTTTTTGGAAGCCTTCATAGGGAGGTTAAGGCTACTTGAGCTTTTAGTTCTCGTAGTCAAGTGGTGCAGTCGCACCTTATATAAAGGGAGGTGGCGCGCAGTTCGTTACTCCTGTGGGGGTCCGGGCAGGGACACCAAGAGCCCGCCGATGAGCCTAGCTTGGTGTCCTAGGCGAAACCCCACACAAGACACGGCACAAACCTAGAAGAATTGCTGAGTTTTAATTACATGACAAGTTTATGATCACTATTATAATGGGCTTTTATAGGCGCCAGGGTGACGGAATGTTGCCCCGAAGGGGATCTTTAACGTGCCAGTAAATCTACTAACACGGCTCCCTCAAATGCCAATTGACTGCACCAGTATTCGGCACTGCAACCTTGGGCTCAGCAGGCGAGAACGTTACCGGTGCGCCACCCCACCAGTCGAATGAAAACAGGAAGCACACGAATGGAAGAGATGAAAGCAGAATTTTGAATAATGAGGCACACAAGACATTCAAGGAAGTGAAATAAGAATGGTTGAAGGAGAATAGGCTAATGTGCAAGTATAGAGAATTGTTTGAAAATAAGGAGAGTGGGAGTTCACGGTGCTACTCTGCAAGCAAGTGATATTGGCCTTGTGTTGTCGCAGTGTAGCGCTATGAAATTCGGCCCATATCGTGCACGTTATTAACCAAAGAGACGTCCTCGGTGGCTAAGCATCTAAGGCCAAGATGGTGGGTTCAAACCTGCCCGATGTCGGATTTTTTAAGAGCGTTAAAAATCCCTCAGTATGTCTTCCTTCGGATTGGCCTTCCATAGATTTATGGCATGTAAAATAACCTTCCGCTAACTTCAATTGTGTGAAGCTAAATTTGTAGGTTACATTTGATTAACTCTCTATTAAGTTCCAACGTTCGCCGCAAGGTGCCAGTTGCGGTGGCATTTAGTAGCCATGTTTGCGGCTAGATGTCGTTGACGGTGGCATTAGGTAGCAACGGGGGGAACTACTTGAAATTGATCGTCTGCAGTCCTTACCTGAATCACACATAACACACACTAATACAGCCATCACAATTAACACCGGTTATCAGACGGTTTCTACACACACCCCAAGTACACGGGGATTTATGACCGCGTTGTCGCAACCCCTAAACTGAGCAACCAACCAACCATTAACCAAAAACATTCTTATAATCTGATGACTTTTCATGAGATACATGCTTTTATGAAAGGTGCTTGAATTCAATGAGCTCAGATAATTTTTAAACAATTTACAAAAACATACACCAAAACTGGTTGTCTGAGCAATCTGTAGACATTCCACAACTTCAGACAAGTCTCCATATTAGATCCGTGAACTCATTGGTATTAGACGAACATTATTTATATTGTAGTTATGGCTTTTAATCATCACAACAGGGTACTTGTAATTCATTCCCGCATATTATTTTACAATTCTACTGTAGTTTTAGGGCTTACTGCATAAGTGTATCACAGCAACAGTAGCTACACTTTCACATATAGCCCGTCGAAAAAGGTTGCAGCAAATTCAAAAATTCGTTTCTCCCGTTGTAAGTGAGATAAATTAATAATTCGACCTGAAAACTAATCAGGAACTCATCGAGTTTTAGTTTTAGATGAGACTGCAGGCCTATTCCGCCCGTGAACTTCAGAGTATGCACAGAATGAGTGCTGCCATGCCACTGTTTCAGTAGTCAGTGTGATTGCAATGGGGACAGTTCAGCAGAAAGCACAGTGTGTGTTGTGGTTAGCGGAGTTTAAATCTGTTATAACTATTCAGCGCACTTTCCGAAGTGTTTATGGTAGGGATTTCCCTCATGCATTAAACGGGGATATGAACAGGTACTGGAAACTGGCAGCGTTGATGTGAAGTAGTCCCCTGGACGCCCTAGAACGAGTGACGAAACAGTCGACAGCACATAGAAACATTATATAGAATGGAAAACACATTTTGAGTTGGTGAATTTAACAAAAAAACAATATGTTCAGTAAAGAACATATAGCCTACTTTCTCCTAAATGCATGGGTATTGTTATAACTCTTTGTCCTTTTCAAGGAGTATGATTGAATGTTGGTTGTAGTAGCTTGTTGAAATACAACGTGCTATAGGGATATTAAACATGAATATGAGGTGCCCTTTGCTAGTGCTACCTCTGTACCAAATTTCGTTCAATTCGGTTTCACCGTGTTTGAATTGATAGGGGGAATCGATTTGCACACATACTTGGCCACCATCTGCAAACTATTGGGCTGATGTTCTTGCAGTTTGGTCAGAATATGTTTCCCACATAAAGATGTGGTGTTGCAAAATTTGGTAGAGACTAGATTATTAGGTTGGTCGTAATTACATTTTAGCTTTTAACATTTGGGTGGCCGCGATTACGTTTCCGTCAAGATAGCGGTGATATAAAACATGACACTGAGGTGCCCTTTGCTAGTGCTACCTCTGTACCAAATTTCGTTCTATTCGGTTCCACCGTGTTCGAATTAATAGGCGGAATCAATTTTGACATAAAGATGGCCGCCACCCGCAAAATATTAGGCTAATAACCTATTAGATTGGTCAGAGGATGCTCCCTCCATAAAGGTATGTTGTTGCAAAGTTTGGTAGAGATCGGATGGTTATGTTAGTCGTAATTTAACTTAAGCTTTGAACATTTGTGTGGCCGCCATTACGTTTCTGTCAATATGGCGGCGATATAAAACATGACACTGAGATGCCCTTTGCTAGTGCTACCTCTGTATCAAATTTCGTTCCATTCGGTTTCACCGTGTTTGAATGAATAGGGGGAATTTATTTACACACAAAGATGGCCGCCATCCGCAAACTATTAGGCTAATGACTTATTCATTTGGTCATAGGATGCTTCCTCTATAAGGGTATGTTGTTGCAAAATTTGGTAGAGATCGGATGATTAGGTTAGTCGTAATTTGATTTAAGCTTTGAACATTTGTGTGGCCGCCATTACGTTTCCGTCAATATGGCGGCGATATAGAACATGACACTGAGGTGCCTTTTGTTAGTACTACCTCTGTACCAAATTTCGTTCCATTCGGTTGCACCGTGTTCGAATTAATAGGGGGAATCGATTTTCACACAAAGATGGCCGCCATCCGCAAACTATTACGCTGATGACCTATTAGATTGGTCAAAGGATGCTCCCTCCATAAAGGTATGTAGTTGCAAAATTTGGTAGAGATCGGATGATTAGGTTAATCGTAATTTGATTTAAGCTTTGAACATTCGTGTGGCCGCCATTACGTTTCAGTCAAGATGGCGGCGATATAAAACATGACACTGAGGTGCCCTTTGCTAGTGCTACCTCTGTACCAAATTTCGTTCCATTCGGTTCCTCCGTGTTCGAATTAATAGGGGGAATCAATTTTGACATAAAGATGGCCGCCATCCGCAAACTATTAGGCTAATAACCTATTAGATTGGTCAAAGGATGCTCCCTCCATAAAGGTATGTTGTTGCAATGATTGGTAGAGATCGGATGGTTATGTTAGTCGTAATTTAACTTAAGCTTTGAACATTTGTGTGGCCGCCATTACGTTTCTGTCAATATGGCGGCGATATAAAACATGACACTGAGATGCCCTTTGCTAGTGCTACCTCTGTACCAAATTTCGTTCCATTCGGTTTCACCGTGTTTGAATTAATAGGGGAATTGATTTTCACACAAAGATGGCCACCATCCGCAAACTATTAGGCTAATGACCTATTCATTTGGTCAAAGGATGCTTCCTCTATAAGGGTATGTTGCTGAAAATTTGGTAGAGATCGGATGATTAGGTTAGTCGTAATTTGATTTGAGCTTTGAACATTTGTGTGGCCGCCATTACGTTTCCGTCAAGATGGCGGCGATATAGAACATGACACTGAGGTGCCTTTTGTTAGTACTACCTCTGTACCAAATTTCGTTCCATTCGGTTGCACCGTGTTCGAATTAATAGGGGGAATCGATTTTCACACAAAGATGGCCGCCATCCGCAAACTATTACGCTGATGACCTATTAGATTGGTCAAAGGATGCTCCCTCCATAAAGGTATGTAGTTGCAAAATTTGGTAGAGATCGGATTATTAGGTTAATCGTAATTTGATTTAAGCTTTTAACATTTGTGTGGCCGCCATTACGTTTCCGTCAAGATGGCGGCGATATAAAACATGACACTGAGGTGTCCTTTGCTAGTGCTACCTTTGTACCAAATTTCGTTCAATTCGCATTCACCGTATTCGAATTGATAGGGGGGGGACAGACATTCAGAGTACACACACTCACACACACACACAGAACACACACACACACACACACACACACACAGACTCACACACACACATACACACACACACACAGACTCACACACACACATACACACACACAGACAGACACACTTTTTTCGCCCTGTGTTGATCTCATAAGTCTACTTTCATTTTTTGCAAAAATCGAAAGTAGGCTAATACTTGTTTTAAAATCTCAAATAGTTCCTGAGCTTTTTCGATGACCCTGTGTTAGTTTGGGGGAGGAAGAGTGTATTTCTTGATCGGATCGTCATTTCTAAGTTTTGCAACATTAAACTAAATAGTTCCTTTTTCGGGTGCTTAATATTTTAATATTTACTAGTTGAAACCCGTCAAAACATGACGGTCAAAGGGAAAATATTTACTGAAGAATCTCCTTATATAGGCCTAATGTACATTCTTTGTACGATTATTTTTTGGCTCTTCTGAAACTATAAGGGCGTCAAAAGATTGCACTCTTGACATTGCAAAATACTGCTGGCAATGACTGAAAAATTGATGAGGCAAATTGAGACCTGTACGTTCGAGAGTTTCCCCTTGAGCTTTATTGATTTTGATAGAGTATGCCAAACGAATTGGAAAATATTGCCTCTTAAAAGAAAAATATAGTGTTATATCGGATGGTATTAAATCAAGTCGAAGGATTAGACCTCTCTGCCTAATTTTAACTGCACTTATTATTTCCAAAACCAAGCATTGCATTTAGGAGCCCTTGGGAAACCTTCAGATTTCTAAGCAGCATAACTATGGGTCAAGCGTTTAGAGTATGTGGAGGCAAATCTTATAATTCCAAGGAATTCAATAACTCTGAGGGGTCTAATACAACTGGCCGCAAACCGTCGCTTATAATTTTGGAATATAACGAAGAAATGCGATGATGTGCAAAACATAACGGTCATTGGGAAAATATTTACTGTAGGACTTTCTTATATGCATTCTCTGTATGAACAGAGAAAGATCGACTTTGCAACATATAACTGGTCATTACTGGAAACTTGCGTTACATTACGTTACGTTTGCGTTAACCTTTTTCTCCTCCAGGGTTGTCTTTTCCCACGGATTAAGCGAGGGGTCCCACCTCTACCGCCACTAAGGGCAGTGTCCTGGAGCTTGTGACTCTGAGTCGGGGATACAACTCGGGTGTGTGACCAGCACTACGCCCAGGCAGCCTCACTTGCAAAGCGATCAGGGACCTGATGAAGGGATGGTAAGAGCGGGAGGGTTAGGCAAGGAAGTGGGAAGGAGGCAGCCGTGGCCTTACGGTAGGTACCATCCCGGCGTTTTCCCGAAGACGAAATGGGAAACCACGGAAAACCACTTCGAGGATGGCTGAGGTGGGAATTGAACCCCCTCTACTCATTTGGACCACCCGAGGCAGAGTATACCCCGTTCCAGTCCTCATACCACTTTTCAAAGTTCGTGGCAGAGCCGGGAATTGAACTCAGGACGGGGCGGCAGCTAACCATGCTGACCACTACGCTAAAGAGGCGAGCTACGGAGGCACCGACTGAAAACTTGATGAGGTAAATAGTGACCTACACGTTCCAGAGTTCCCCCTTCAGCTTTATTGATTGTGATAAGGTATGGCAAGCGATTGCAAATTGGTGCTCTAAACGAAAATGGAAGTGTTTCATCGGATGGTGTTAAATAAAGTCGAAGGATTAGAACTCTCTGCCCAATATTATCTGCACTTATTGTTTCCAAATCCAAGCAATTCTCATGCATAATTCTTACAATTAATCTGCCACCAATTAGGAGCTCTTGAGAAATGTTCAGATTCCTAAGGAGCATAACTGTGGCTCGAACATTAGGAGTATGAATATGTGGAAGCAAAATTCCGAGGAATTCAAGAATTCTGTAAGAAGTATCTGGCTTTCATATTCATTATTTAATCTGTAACAGTGGTGTATACTTTTGTTACCTTAGTGTTTTAAATATATATATGGCAATGTCAATCGCGCCGAATTTCTTAGTTTACGGGAATGCTAAGAGTAAAATATGTTTTGTCAATGGAATAGCAATACCAAGAAATAAAAATACGGAAAAAGAGGTGACGGAGGTGGGACTCGAACAGCTCCCATTGCGCGATGCATAAATTAAGAGTCTCTGACGCTACGACCTGAGCTACCGAAACACTGGTAATACCACTCAATATTAAGTTAGTTAAACAACATAGGCCCTACACACTTAACTGTCAGTATACATAGTTCAACATTTTCCGTCGTGTATAATTGTATTCCAGTATATATCGTGGGAACGTCATAAATAATGTTCACTTCTTTTATACTTCTAATAAATAACTATCAAATTGAAACGCGATGCACTTGTAACCGCCATGACTGTCATGAGGCAAGGTGATTGTACGCATGCGTGAGGGGCAAGAATTCTGCAATTTTATATTAATTTAAAAATATACGAATTCCTTAGTTTACGGGAATGCTAAGAGTTAAATATGTTTTGACAATGGAATAGCAATACCAAGGAATAAAAATACGGAAATAAAAAAACATGTCGGAGGTGGGACTCGAACTGCTTCCATTGCGCGATGCATAAATTAAAATTTCTCGCCTCTATGACCTGAGCTACCGAACCACAAGCTCGACACGCAGTATTAATACAGTTTAACTACATAGGCCCTAAACACTCGACTGTTTACGTGTTTCAACATTTTCCGTTGTGTATAATTGTATTCCAGTATATATCGTGGAACGTCGTAAATAATGTTCCCTTCCTTTATACTTCATACAAATAACTATCAAATTGAAACGCGTTGCACTTGTAACCGCCATGACTGTCGTGAGGCGAGATGATTGTGCGCATGCGCTAGGGCCAATCATTTTGCATTTTTGTTTATAAATTTAAAAATATATGGTAACATATTTGTTTATTTTAAAGACACTCTGCAAATATACAGATCAAGGGCTTTCGTCAGAGTGCATTACGAAGTAAATCGGTTCAGCCGTTCTGTTAATCTCGCGGTAACAAAAATCAGCTTACTGTTTTAAATATATAGATCAGTAGGGTTCGGCAGTTTAAAACCTAAAGAAGTACAAAATATGCAAGCAAATATGCCCTAAAAACAGCTAAATATAACATAAAAACTATAAAATATGACCTAAAAACTATGAAATATGACATGAATTTTTGGGATAGGTAGAGTATCATTAACATACAGTATACGTCTTAAGTGCCAAAACAATTTTCCAGTGTGATATTTTGATTTTACAAGTGACTTTTTTAATGAACTATGTGCATTTGAAATGTATTTTATGCCCATAAGTGTTTATAATGTGTATATCGGGCTGATGAAGGACAACATTATTGTTCGAAACATGTACCAGTAATAAACAGTGCTAATAATATTACAAGTATTGAAAAGACAGAAATAAGAGTAAGTTATTTAGTGGAATTTAAATTCAATACGGACCATTATGGATAAAAACGATTTCCTTGTTTGCTAATTGCTTCTGAGCTAAATATATCTACTGGAGTGACATCCTGTTGAAAGTCAGAAGCACACTATCGTCATGTTCCGTGACCTCATGCGTACAGTGTCGCAATCCAACTTGTCCAGAAAGATGTGCTAAAAGACGTCCGTAGGGGAGCGCCTTCTTGGAATCAGATCTTCTAAACCTGCTATCTGCCTGTTGCGGGAAAATAAAGAAAAATATTTCTAATACACTATTCGGAAATCCTGTGTTTGAAACTCGTCGCAGATAACACGTACCTTGATAACGACGCCTCAATTTAAACGAAAATGCTGAAATTATAACCGAATATGGAGTTATATCACTAAAATATGACCAAATATGACCAAAACAATTAAAATGGCCGAAATATGCATTTATAGGCAACATCAAATTGCTTTAAACGTGGTCAGGGACCCGTCATTCAAACTTATTTTTCAGATTTCGGGTAAAATGAGCTCAGGAAAAAAATGACTTTTCCTTAACATCCGAACCTTATTTATCAGTAATAATTACCACACTTACTAAGATTTCTGAGAGGTTTTCTTGTATTTTGATTTTGGAGGGCAGAGACTGTCTGTGGGTGTCACTGAAGGTTTGTGAGTGTTTTGTAGAGCTATTTATCTTGCATGTTTGATTCTGACGATGCACGCTTGACGAGCAAAACATGCCATCTCTTAGTTTTCTTCTTTTTCAGTAGTCCGTAACAATATATTGTATATATAAATGACATGCTGATTTATTTCGGGTTATATTACACATATTCCAGTACGGTAATTGGCATGATTTTTGTGTTGACCGACTGAAAAGCTACAATCCCTCCCTATATTATTCTGCTAAGGTCCCATTCCAGTTTTGTACTGAAAATAAGGTCCCATTAAAACCAACCCACACATATGGGGTACCTACAGGTCCAGCATAACCCAATAGACTACGTAAGCGAAACGCACTCACTTACTCTTTCAATGCCTCACAATTAAGTAAATACCTTAAAACGTGTATATCTAATATATAAAAGTGAAAGTCTGTATGTATGTATGTATGTATGTATATATGTTGGTTCCGTATACAAATCTACACCGTTCCACCAATCTCAACCACATTTTGCATACACATAGTTTAGGACCCAGAAGGAACCGCTGGCTACATGAATTTTCGATAGTCTTTCTCATTCTTCTGATTTTGGCCCTTTTTCACTCAAAAACATGCTAATCAAATCATAAAATATACTCATGATGGAATGGCAAGGCAGATAGTTTCCATGGCAACATAGCTCAAGTCGAGACACGGCCGACTTGATGCCAATTGCGCTCAGCACTACCGGTATAGAAAATGAGGATCTTTACTTGAAATCCCGTTAGTTACTCAATTGCTCACACAGCACTGTCAACCGAGTTTAGCATAACAAAGACTTGACACTATCTTCTTTCTACTATATATTTGTCAAATACCACTCACTCACTCACTCACTCATTCATTTATTCATCACGAAATCTCAGAAACCACCGAACGGATTGGAATGAAATCTGTATGCAGCTTCCTCAAGGGCCGCAAATGCCCCCTAAGAGAGAAATTTTGGCTATTCAGGTTCTAAAGGGGTGTTAAGGGGGTAGACCTGCATTTAATTGAATAGCAATATCTCCCGATTGGTTTCATGGGGGGATGTGATACTCGGCATATAAACTCATCATTAAAAATAAGAAGACATGTGTCTGAGGGTTTTTCGATGTGGTGTATATTATGAGGTGAAAGGGGTGAAAAGTGGGGATTAAAAGATTCTTAACGGAGCGTGTGTCTCTTAAGCGACATAGGCGAGGAGTTTGAAACACAGCGAAAAAAAATCAACATAAAAAAGAAGTAAATATGTGTTTGACAGTTTTTTCATAAATCCAATTTAAGGGGCCCATGGGGAGCGATGAAATTCTGTGGGGGGGGGGGGGAACAGGGAAGAAAGTGTCCTAACTGATTGACTGACTGGCTCACTCATCAAACTCAGGGGGAAAAACTGCTTTAAATTAAGTAAATAGCTGTTCGACAGTTTTTTTTTCATAAATCAAATTTAAGGAGTTCATGGGGAGGGGTGAATTTCTGAAAAAAGAAAATGTCCAGACTCACTCACTCACTTACTCACTCACTCATCATCGCCTAGCCAAAATTATTGAAGTTAGAAACATGACAGTTTGGGGATATGTTCATTGTATGTCAAAACCGTCTACTAAGGGAGGATTTTCGGATATTCAGGTTCTAAAGGGGTCTTAAGGGGTTAAACCTGCATTTCATTGAATAACAATATCTCCCGATTGGTTTCATTGGGGGATGTGATACACGGCATATAAACTTATCATTAAAAAGTAAGGAGACACGTGTCTGAGGGTTTTTCGATGTGTTTATGAGGTTAAAGGGGTGAAAAGTGGGAATTGAAAGATTCCTAACGGAGCGTGTATCTCTTAAACGACATAGGCGAGGAGTTTGAAACTCAGCGGGAAAAAAATCAGCATAAAAATAAGTAAATATGTGTTTGACCGCTGTTCCATAAATCCAATTTAAGGGGCCCATGGGGAGGGGTGAAATTCGGGGGGGGGGGGGGACAGGAAAGAAAGTGTCCTAACTGATTGACTGACTGACTCACTCATCAAACTCAGAGGGAAAAAACTGCTTTAAAGTAAGTAAATAGCTTTTCGACAGTTTGTTTTTCAATCAAATTGAAGGGGTTCATCGGGAGGGGTGAAATTCTGAAGAAAAAAAAATGAAAGGAAATGTCCTGACTCATTCACTCACTCATCATCGCCCAGCCAAAATATTGAAGTTGGAAACTTGACATTTCGGGGATATGTTCGTTGTATGTCAAAACCGTACACTAAGGGAGATTTTTGGATATTCGGGTTCTAAAGGGGTCTTAAGGGGGTTAAACCTGCATTTCATTGAATATCAATATCTCACGAGTGGTTTCATTTGTGGATGTGATACTCGGCATATAAACTAATCATTAAAAATACGCAGACATGTGTCTAAGCGTTTTTCGATGTGGTGTATTATTATGAGGTGAAAGGGCTGAAAAGTGATGGTTGAAGGATTCCTAATGGAGCGTGTAGGCCTATCTCTTAAACGACATAGGCGACAAATTTGAAACTCAGCGAAAAAAAATCAGCTTAAAAAGTAAGTAAATCGGTTTTCGACTGTTTTTTCATAAATTAATTTAAGGGGCCAATGGGGTGGGGTGAAATTCTGGGGATAAAAAGGAGAGAAAGTGTCCTAACCGACTGACTCAGGGGAAAAAGACAGCTTAAGAAATAAGTTAATAGGTGTTCAAGCGATTTTTAATCAATCCAATTTAAGGGGCCCATGGGGAGGGGTGAAATTCTGGTAAAATAAATGAAAGAAAATGTCCTGTCTGACTCACTCACTCATCACGCCCAGCGAAAACTATTAAAGTTGGAAACATGAAATTTTGGGAATATGTTCGCTGTATGTCGAAAACGTTAACTAAGGAATGATTTTTGTTTATTCGGGTTTTAGAGACGTGTCAAGGGGGTAAACGTGCATTTCATTGAATAACGATATCTCATGAGTTGTTTGTTTGGGGATGTGATATTCGGTATATAAACTAATCATTAAAAATAATCAGACATATGTCTAAGGGTTTATCGATGTGGTGTATATTATGAGGTGAAAGGGGTGAAAATTGGGGGTTGAGGGATTCTTGACGGAGCGTGTATCTCTTAAAGGACATAGGCGAGAAGTTTGAAATTCGGCGGAAAAAGAACAGCTTAAAATACAAGTAAATAGGTGTTCGACTGTTTTTTTCATAAATCCAACTTAAGGGGCCCTTGGAGAGAGGTGAAATTCTGAAGAAAAAAACAGGAAAGAAAGTGTCCTAACTGATTGACGCACTTACTCACTCATCAAACTCAGGGGGAAAACAGCTTTAAATAAGTAAATTGGTTTTCGACCGTTTGTTTCATAAATCCAATTAAAGGTGTTCATGGGGAGGGGTGAAATTATCAAAAAATAAATGAAAGGAAATGTCTTGACTGACTCACTCACTCATCATAGCCCAGCCAAAATTATTAAAGTTAGAAACATGACATTTTGGGGATATGTTCGTTGTATGTCGAAAACGTCCACTAAGGAAAGAGTTTTGAATATTCAGGTTCTAAATAGGTGTTAAGGGGGGTATACTTGCATTTCATTGAATAACAATATCTCACGAGTGGTTTCATTTGGGGATGTCATACTTGGCATATATACTAATCATTAAAAATAAGCTGACACATGTCTAATGGTTTTTCGATGTAGTGTATATTATGAGGTGAAAGGGATGAAAAGTGGGGGTTGAAAGATTCCTAACTGAGCGTGTATCTCTTAAACGACATAGAGAGGAGTCTGAAACTCGGAGGAAATCTATCAGCTTAAAAATAAATAAATAAATGAATAAATAAATAAAATAAATAGGTGTTCGACCGTGTTTTCATAAATGCAATTTAAGGCGCATATGGGGAGGGGTGAACTTCTGGAAGACAAACGTCCACTAAGGAAGGATTTTTGGATGTTTGCTCTCATCGACCAACCAAAACTATTAAAGTTAGAAGAATGATATTTTGGGGATATGTTTGTCGTGTGTCGAAAACGTCTACTAAGGAGGGATTTTTGGGTATTCAGGTTCTAAAGGGGTGTTAACGGGGTGCATTTCATTGAAAAACAATATGATACGACTATGACGTGAGCGAAGCGAGGCTAAAATTGAGATGGTGTGTGTCTGTTTATTACTCAATCTAGCAAGTACCACTGGTCCGATTTACGTGAATTTTACATGGAAGTAGCTGATTTTCCTGGTTAACATATAGGTTATTTTTGATTTCAATACTTTGCACTATTTAAAATGGCGACCATTTTAGTGACGTCACTACACCCTTTGGTTTCAAACTTTCATATTTCCATTTCAAATAAAAAGAGAACGCTAAGAAACAGCAAACTTTTGATGGCATATGCGAGGTTTAAAACTACATTTCCTATCCGAAAGGTATCTGCAACTGTTAGCGAGTAAAACCTAAATTTGTGCTATAAAACACGGTCAACGCCGAGCGATGTAGTTGGACAAAATGTTCCATCCTTAATCTCCCTCTGCGCAGCACCTCGCCTATTCCCTGTTTTAACTGTCACCTTTACATTTTAATTTATTTATGACGCGTAGCGAAGCACGGGTACTTCACCTAGTTTACAATGAAATAATGAAAGAATGCAACGCGGTAACCATGGTAACAGAATATCACAGGTCCATCTATTTCTGTAAGACGCAATGCAATTCCAATCATTACATTACTGTGAAAGTTTCCAGACGGTTATAAGGTTATCACTGAACCAAATTAAGCTGTAAAATTCATCAATACATACAGTATAATGCGCTTAAGGGGGTCAAGGGGCACTCTAGATTTTTTCACGCAATTTTCACGGGTGAGTGTGGTACGAAAGGTCTTTTTTACCCGACTATAAAGGGTCTCCAAAAACCACATTTAAAGGCCCTTAAATTAACAGTGTCTGTGATATTCCCACAAAACTAACTTCGCTCTGATATTCCTATGAAGGAATGACAAACTCCTAACCACTGTACCAGTAGCTGAATTGATAAAGTCTGATCATTCATACCAAGGATAAATCAGTCATAGCATTAATGATTGAGATTTTGCTAAGTGTACTCTTTACAACTAGAATATTCGCGCGCGAAGCCGCGACGGGTAATGCTAGTATTTATTATTGTAACCTTCTTACGTTGACCCGTCCTCTCCAGTTGCATTTCAGCAGCCCGCTGCTGGTATCATGTCTAATTACACTTTGTGGGAACGATGTTCTTAGGCCTTGTCTCTGATTATGAGAAGTTTGCTAATCTTACTGCCCACCTCGTCGCAGGGGTATCTGTGTTGGGGCGATGTTCCTCTTTCCTGATCCCTGGCTTCTTGTTACATGTGGGCGAGGCCCCTTGAGACTGAGGGGGCAGGTCTCTAATCTTCTCCTTAATATCAACAAGGGTAATTGTCGCTAATGAGCTGCCTGCAATGAAAATAATTAGAAACTAGATTAATAAATTCTGTTCTTGGTAGCTTATTCATAGTAGCGCGGTGGGATTATTACAAACGTCACCTGAGCTTCTAAGTGGAGCCTACTGTAATTTAGCGGTAAGAACAACCACTTTAACCTCGAAGACAATGGTGGTGGTGAATCATGTTTTATGGGGTGAAACATCTAGGTCATCTGCTCCTAATAAAATGGGTGATAATGAAAATTAATACGATAGGCAATGAATCCCACATTTAGTCTATTTTCACTTATGAAAATAATAGGCTTATGAGATCACCTTTTGTCCGTGAGTGTGTATGTGTGTGTGCCCCCCTAATAAAATCTAAATGGCTGAATCGATTTCAATGAAACTCGGTAAGTACATACTACTACATACTACATACTACTACTCGTCCGACTTCGACTGTGGCTTTCAAATTGTGATACGTTTCACCAATTCAACATGGCGGCCACGCGAAAGATTTCACTGGTATTCTTTATCTCCGCAACGGTAGCATATATCACCCTGACATTTTGTACAGTGATAAAGTGCAAGACTTTAGCGGCTTCGGAGGCGTAGTTGGTAGCATGCTGAACTTCTATGCCCAATGTCGCGGGTTCAAACCTGGCCGAAGTCATCAGATTTTTTAAGAGCGTCAAAAATCCCTCAGTACGCCTTCCTTCGGAGAGACGTAACGCCGGCGATCCCCTGTCATAGATTTATGCCATGTAAAAGAACCTTCCACTAATTACACTTGTGTGAAACTAATTTATAGGCTCAATTTGACTACTGCTCTTAGGTTCCAACGTTCGTCGCCAGGAGCCGCCTGCGGTGGCATCTAGTAACCAAGGTCTGAACAAGTTGTCGTTGATGGTGGCGCTTGGTAGCAAAAGTAGGAACTACTTGAATGTCTGCAGTCCTTACTTGAATAGAAAAACAGATAAGACACACTGATACAACCTTTACAGTTTACACCACTTTTCAGACAGATTCTACACACACCCAAAGTACACGGGGCTACATGACTGCGTTGTCGCAGCCCCCAAAACTGAGCAACCAACCAACCAACCGACGTGCACGACTACAAGTTGATCTATGTGTTTCTCATAAACCTGTGCTAGCTAGGTCACATGATCTGCGGACACAGTAGATGAGTGGATTCTAGTTCCACTGACGGTTGTCTTTGAAATGGTCTTCTATAGTTTCTCATTTTCTGCTCCAGACCAATACCTGGATGGTAGCGTCCAATACGCCGCGGCCACTTTCTTCCACCTTGTTGCTAAGTTTCATTCATCCTCATTCATTTATCTCTCATTAATTTCATGAACTTGACGTTATTAAGAGCATCCGGCTGTAAAAACCACCCGCCACCTAGAAATTAATCGTATTTTATCCTCGATCCCAATGAAACGGCAATAGGTCTAATAACAAGTAGAATTACGTAATCTCTACTTAGTATAAAACCAAGTCCCTGATTCTTGGATGATACGGGTAAACTCGAGAACCACTAGATGGATTTTGATGCGGTTTTCACCATTCTGTAAAGGATATCTCGAGGATGACTTCTTTAGAAAATAATTTATTTATGATCAAAGGAAGCCGAGCAGTAACGATTTCAGTGGAATAGTCGAAAGGAAAACCTGGCGTCTATGCGCTCTTTAAGCTTACGCTGGGCAAACCATTAAAAATATCTAAATACTATGAGTGTAAGAATTGTTCAGCATGAAAAGTTCTACAAAAAAGTCCGCGAGAGCATATCTCTATCTTCAATACATCGCCCACTAAAAGTGTTTTTACGTTTTAATTTCTTCCAACCATGTCCATTCAACTACTGAGGCGACAGTTTACGAGCTAGCTAAGGGCGAGTCCCTGTTACAGCCTAGCTAGCGGGCGTACCTGTTGCAGCAAACCGTTGAGTCGTGTTGAGTTACGACTTCTGAGAAGGGTGGTTGTGTTTGGAGTTTCCCTGGAAGTGCAACTCGGGTTTTCTTCATTTCGCCTGTGAAACACAGTCAAGTTAAGATTGGACGGAAGGAGGATTTGAGTTTCATTCACCTCGCCATTCCCTGGAAGTGCAACTCTCATTTCGCCTGTGAACTTTTCGTTCCGCAAAATTCATAGTCAATTTAAGATTGGACGGAAGGGAGATTATATTATATTATATTAAATTATACTGATTGGCGTATAATCTCCACTTAGTATAAAACAAAGTCCCCGATTCTTGGATGTCATGGTTAATCTCGAGAACCACTGGATGGATTTTGATGTGGAATTCACCATTCTGTAAAGGATATCTCCAGGAAGGGTTTTGTAGACAATAATTTATTTGTGATCAAAGGAAACCAATCAGTAACGATTTCAGTGAAAAAGTCGATAGAAAAACCTGGCTTCTATGCGCTCTTTAAGCTTACGCTGGGCAAACCGTTAAAAATATCAATATACTATGAGTGTAAGAGTTGTTCAGTATGAAAAGTTCTACAAAAAATGCCGTGAGGGCATATCTCTATCTTCAATACATCGCCTACTATAAGTGTTTTTAGATTGGACGGAGGGGATTTGAGTTTCATGCACCTCGCCATTCTTAAATTACGTCTGACAAGAATTAGTTGCACATGCATCTCCATGATAATATAATTAATTGTCCAGTCAGTGATTTTAACCCATTATGCTGAGACGTAAAACGGATATAGGTCGTAGTTCATTGACATCGAAATAAAAGGCGCTTATCACGTAATGCATTCATAACTGTTGCCGGGCGAAGCCGGGGCGGGTTGCTAGTGCTTATATAAATGGGGCAAACTTTTCTTCCCAAATTATTAGTGTGGTGCCACAAAACAGACAGTTCAACTTAAAATGGATCAGTGTCCTTTGAGTGCTTATCAGGGAATGTGACAGCTTTTCAGTATTGTGCCCGTCAGAGGAGCTGTTAGGGTTGCCAACAACCGAAATGACTTCCCAGACACCTCACCTGTCGGACCCATGTGCCGAGTGGATCAGGTGGATTTCTTATAGGCCAGAGCGGCACGAGAAACTATGATCCAGGGGATCTGTGGTAACATGGTGGCTAAGTTCATAGACGGCCCAAGAAAGTACACCTTAAACAACTAGACTGAGAAAGGAAACATCCAGACTTATGTAAAACTTGTAAACACATTTATTTTAAAATATGCAAGCACCTATCCTAATTCGGAGGGTTTATATCGGCTAATCTGCAAAATAATAAACAAAGAAAAATAAAGAACAGGGCCCTACCTGTAAACTAAGGTAAACCCTCGCGAAATATTTAATTACAAAGATAAGCAACAACAGCAACGCTAGGAAAATGGAGAAAAGAAACCCTAATCCAAGTTACAAAGTTCAAGTTATTAACAGAATCTACATTTAACAGGGTGGCAAAAACAAATCTAAGTTACGATGATACCCTTTCCTTATTTACATTTAACGTTAATCAATTTAGCTAAGTCCTGACAATTAATACAAAATTTACGGCGATGACGTCCGTAAAGCAAAAACAATTACATCAAAAGCTACATGACAAGCCATAAAAAAGTGTTAAATACATTCTTATCAACTATGTGCTCATCAGCACAAACAAGGTAAACATTGGGATTTATACACATTGTAATAATAAATAAAACACAAGACCCAATTCATATTATATTCCTGCCTGCACCTTGGAATACTCTTTGTAACCAATGTCATCTAAGTGAGTGTTATTTATGTTGGCAATGGCGTAATTATAACTAAGACTTACATCGCATGAGTGTCGAGATCCACCAGCTACGAACTAACGGTTAAGCAACACTCCATCGAACAAAAATAGTGGCATCTGTCCTAGGTTATTTCCATCAGGCTATGTAAAATATCAACAACGTGTCGGTCAGCAGGTCCAAAATGCATGTATTTCAAGTTTAACAGAAATAAACAATTAGTTATCAGCTTGTTTAGAATAATTATGCGCTTGATTATTATTTTCCTAGGTTTAATTCATCGTCGGTTTATGGCGATATTGCTGACATTCCTAGACACCTGGGCTCAGCAGTAGCGTCTCGTGCGAGATCAATTATCTGCTGTCACATCGACATAAAAGTCGGAAATACCTTCATCGAGCTCCCATCGCTCGGACAAACAATAACACAAATTATCAGTGGCGCGCGGCTCACTTGAGTAACCTCGGGTAGGCCTGGGAAACACATTAGTCAACTCGCGTAAATAACAGGTCTACAGAACGAAGTCTGGACATACGTGCATTACCAGCACTGAATACATGAATAGCCTCAAACAAGGGTGTATATCACTAGCCTCACAATAAAGAATAAACCTCTACAGAATATAAATGTACACTCTCTAACAGTGTCAAAAAGCAGTCGCTGCAGTAGCGATCAAGCGTGTGGCGTTTGCCAATAATTCATCATAAGATAAAACATCTGATCAACACAAAATGGCTGCCTAGACCTTCACCTTAAAAATGAAATACAAAATTAACAGTAAGGAATGCTACAAGCATCTGTCAAAGGTCTGAATAAGTCTGTCTCACATTTGAGTGCGCTCGGTGTATGCTGGGAAATATCAGCACCTGTCCGTGACACTGAGCTAGGCTCGTAACTTGCTGTCACATGGGACAGCTATAACAACACACTAGATTTAACTGAAGGCAGCAGCTGTCTTCAACGGAAGTCCTATGAGAAACTGGCCTTGTAATTCATCCCAGTATAACATTTAAATCACATAATTGTGCTGCGTAGGAGCACGCCATAAAAATATACAATACTAGCAGGTACCCGCGGCTTCGCCCGCGATCAAGACAATGGGGACGATGCATTATTGCTGATAATTGGTCTATTCTATTACAGCAATCGCGGCTATAGGTGTGTCCATTCTAATTCTGAATATTCTGATACATACAGGATATTGATATGATCAGCAAAGTGGGATTTTTATCGAGTTGTGAACGTCTGCAGGGTTCGTTGTTACATTATGTTAACACATTTTAAAATTACGTTTATGGTTTTGCCATCTTCTGCTGAGACATAACGATTTTGTTATCCGGATGCTCGCGAGCACGCCACATACAGTTGGCCATGGGAAAAAATTGTTTTGTCTAAATGTACACGTGCTACTGTTAAGTGTGTGTCATTGCGCTTTGTTAATGAAATTGCGAATATTGTTTGAAGAGGGAACTGCACTCTTGCACACTGGAATGGCAAATCTATCGGAATATGGGGTATTAAATGTATTCTTACTTAAGCTATTCTGGATGTAATTTGGCCATACTAATTGATGATTTGAACGTAAACATATCGATATTAATAGACCTATAATTAAATATCGCTCACCTTGGCCGCTGATGTACATTATGCAGTCTCTTCCTGTGTTACATCCCAGGGATTGAAATTCTCCAACGACTCTTTTGCCCCACATGCCTCTCTAAGTAATTAAAATTCCTGATTGTTGTTGTTTGAGTCTTCAGTTTTTTAACTGGTTTGATGCAGCCTTCCATGTATCCCTCTCCTGAGCTAATCGTTTCATTTCTACATAGCTACCACACCCTACATCCGAGGCAATCTGTTTAACCCTGGTTTACCCCTACAGTTCTAGTCTGCGACCCTCCCATCCATAACTACTGTCGACCAAACTATTATGTGTACTCGAGTTTGAAGTTTGTTTGTGAAGTAACCGATAGACCTATATAAAATCCAATAACATCATCATTTTCGTCGTTCTATTTTACGTTAGATCATGTAGGTTTGGAATTTTTAATTTATATTTTAATATTTTTTATCACAGTTGGAACACAAGAAGTGCCTGTTTTTAAGCGTTTTTCAACCATGCGTCACATTTAAGAATTATTATCTCACAAACCCGTCATCAGATCGAATCCAAATTTTAACACAACATACACTGGAATGTTGTATAACAGGTTTATTATTTTTTTTGTGTCCAAGAAACAAAGTTGTTATTATTTTTGTAAGGTAACTTTTCCTCGGCTCGGGATGGTTTGAAAATGTAGTTCTTGGTCGCGTTGTAATCCTTATACATCAAAACGGTATGCTGTATGATTGTGAAATACGTAAATTAATTCACTTATTGTATATCGGTTTGTATTTGTACGGAGAATTAAGACATGGTTCACCAGTTAGCCGCTCCGGTGAAAGCAGTACATCATTGCCAAGATGGGCTACATCACGCGTCATGGCACGTCTCGCTCGGAAGTGATGGGCTCCATATCAGCAACGCTGTATAGCATTTCCCGGAGCGGCTAGCTGGTGAACCATGTCTTAATTCTCCGTACAAATACAAACCGATATAAAATAAGTGAATTAATTTACTTATTTCACAGTCATACAGCATAACTTTTTGATGTATAAGGATTACAACGCAACCAAGAATTACATTTTCCAACGAACCCGAGCCGAGAAAGAGTTACCTTACAAAAATAATAACAACATTCGTTCTTGAACACACAAAATTTTGAAATTAATAACCCAGTTATACAACATTCCAATGTATATTGTGTTAAATTCGGATTCGATCTGATTACGGGTTTGTGAGATAATAATTCTTAAATGTGACGCATGGTTGAAACACGCTTAAAAAGGGGCACTTTTTGTGTTTCAACTGCGATAAAAATTATTAAAATATAAATTAAAAATTCCAAACCTACATGAACTAACGTAAAATCGAACGTCGAAAATGATGATGTCATTGGATTTTATAAAGGTCTATTGGCTACTTCACAAACAACCTTCAAACTCGAGTGCACATAATATTTTGGTCGACAGTAAGCTTGCTATTCCTGGGTGTCATAATATGTGTCCTACCCTCCTATCTCTTCTCTTCATTAGCAGTCGCCAGAAACATCTCTCCTCTCCCACTCGTCTTAATACCTCTTCATTTGTTACCCTAACTACCCATCTGATCACCATTCTCCCTTATCACCACATTTCAAAAGCTTCAATTCTCCTCTTTTCTGCTGCACCATTAGTCCATTAGTACAACTCAACAACTTTTCTAGGTTTAAGCCGTGCCTTGTACGGGGATTCAATGGCCGTGAAAGACAAAACAACAACTTTATTGAAATAAGTTTGCCCAATTCCTCAGTAAGAGTAATTAAGAAACAATAATAATTAACGTGACAGCCGGTAGAATACGACACATTCGACTGTGAATCAACGTTGCAGATCATGGTTAAAAACGAAAAAGAGCAGATCAAAATTGGCAAACAAAAATATTCAGTTAAGAAAAAACAAATTTATAAAGAAAATGAAAGCATACCGTGCAAAATAGAAAGTATCTTAACATTGTAAATTCGAGTAAACTTCTGAAAGCTCGCTTACAACAACCAGCCGAAAGAGTATAAAATTAGACTCAAAATCACGATCGTATCCGAGCCCCAAAAAGCAACCTCTATATATAAAATACATCTCATTTTACGCGTATCAATGCGAGGAGCAACGTTCGTGGTTAGAGGTGGGAACCGAACCCAGCGTTTTAAGGCCCTAAAATGAACGGTTTTCGAGATATTGCCAGAAAACTATCCCCGGTCTGCGAAATTTCAGCGATTGCCATAGTAACGTTGATCTGTTTCTCAGAGGGAACACAGTTATTTGGGAATAACTCCGAAACCGTTCATTTTAGGAACTTAAAAAGTGTGTTTCGGAGTCCCTACAGGACCTCCGAGTATTGTTTCTCGTATGTGGCGGCTTAAAATGAGCTAAATCCGAACATTTTACCGACTGTCCTTGCTCAGTGCCAAAGGGCCGAAAAAAGTCACTTACAAATTGAATTTTCAAAAACCGTTTCTTATTGGGCCTCTACATACTCGGATCAACCAACATGCAAAATTTCAGCTTTCTAGGTCTAGTGGTTTGAGCCCTGCGTCGATGAGTCAATTTTGGATTGTCAATGATAAAGGGCCGAAAAAAGTCACTTACAAATTGAATTTTCAAAAACCGTTTCTTAGTGAGCCTCTACATACTCGGATCAACCAACATGCAAAATTTCAGCTTCCTAGGTCTAGTGGTTTGAGCCCTGCGGTGATGAGTCAGTTTTGGATTATATATAAGAGATGAGACTTTCCGAGTCGATTTGATCGTAGAAATATGGATTATAGCTCTTTTTGCGCGTATCCATGTGAGGAGCAATGTTCGTGGTTTCCACTTCTAGGAAGTGGGAACCGAAACCAGCGTTTTAAGGCCCTAAAACGAACGGTTTTCGAGATATTGCCAGAAAACTATCCCCGGTCTGCGAAATTTCAGCGGTTGCCATAGTAACGTTGATCTGTTTCTCAGAGGGAACACAGTTATTTGGGAATATCTCCGAAACCGTTCATTTTAGGAACTTAAAAAGTGTGTTTCGGGGTCCCTACAGGACCTCCGAGTATTGTTTCTCGTATGTGGCGGCTTAAAATGAGCTAAATCCGAACATTTTACCGACTGTCCTTGCTCAGTGCCAAAGGGCCGAAAAAAGTCACTTACAAATTGAATTTTCAAAAACCGTTTCTTATTGGGCCTCTACATACTCGGGTCAACCAACTTGCAAAATTTCAGCTTTCTAGGTCTAGTGGTTTGAGCCCTGTGTCGATGAGTCAATTTTGGATTGTCAATGCGAAAGGGCCGAAAAAAGTCACTTACAAATTGAATTTTCAAAAACCGTTTCTTAGTGAGCCTCTACATACTCGGATCAACCAACATGCAAAATTTCAGCTTCCTAGGTCTAGTGGTTTGAGCCCTGCGGTGATGAGTCAATTTTGGATTATATATAAGAGATAAGACGTAGCATGTGGAGGAACGCGAGCTATCTGCCGGAGCTTCCACCGAAGCTATATGATTGTTGTATGTGTGAAATTCCTTGGGAATAAAGGTTGTGTATGAATTAACTCCACGCATATCAATACTTCAAATATTGGTGCCGAAAAATCCGGTGAAACGTAAATGTAAGGGAACTACCTTAAAACGAGACGAAGAGTTTGAAGAAATAATTCACAAGTGCAAATCAGTGTAAAGTGAACGTAACTCAATTGTACGAGCGTCTCCACCTATAGCCTCCAACACGCAGATGAGTACCGTATCTAACTTTCTAAACTATGATGTTATACGATACGGCAGTTAGGAGTTGAATACATGTTATTTTATATTCCAATACGATCTCGCATGGTTCTAGCTTGAATAATTAGGTTATAATTATACTACTTCATAAGAGTTTCCAACACGCTCATCGTGACTGCTAGCGATCTCTACTGACCAAAAACATCAACTTCCTTTTTCCATATAGACTCGAGGTGAGCTACGGGAATTTCACGGCCTATTCGACATTTCAGAACTGTCATTTTCCCAGCCACCTCAAGTAAACTAAATTAACTATCGACTGTCACTAAATAAATGCTATTTTTTGCACGCTTCAAACTTGTACTTAGAGACTCTTAGACATAGAGACAGTACATATTATAAATCAAGATGAATGAAACCCGACTGGCAACGTTATCCAATTTGAAGAAAAACGAAAGAGAGAGAGGACTAATGTTACACGATTTTCTTCAGAAATAAATGGATTTACAGAGGAAACTTCCGTGGAAGACTACGAATTTTCTTCAAATCGTCTTAATGAAACTCTGGATCGTCTAATGTCTCTAGATGACGCTGTTCATGACCTTCTATCCGAGACGGAATACGACTAGGACGTGGTAACCTGTGAAGAATATATTGACAAGGTTAAACGGGAAATTCATAAGGCTACGCGGGAACTTGAAAAGAGACTTGCTGCCAACACAACCACAATGACTAATGTGCCGAATCCCTTAGCCCACACTCCTCTTCATTCCGTCAAACTACCTCCCATCAAACTTGAGCCGTTTTCAGGGGATGTTGAGTGCTGGTCCCGGTTCTGGGAGCAGTTCGATATGTCAATTGATCAGGACACTACCCTTTCTACTGTGAACAAGCACGTCTTCCTACGGGAGTACCTAGAAGGTGAACCTAAGCGACTCGTCGACGGAATAGCCGTGAATGGTAATACCTACGAACAGACCAAACTAATTCTTAAATCAAAGTATGGGGACAAAAAGCGAATCATTCAGGCCCATTTGGACTAATTAGAGGACCTTAAACCAACTCTCCACGATAGCCCTGAGTCACTGAACGTAACATGTGACGAATGTCACCGGCGGGTCCAGGCTTTGATATCGTTAGGTGAAAACGTAAACGCCTATGGTCGGGTACTAACTCCGAAAATCCTACGAGCCTTCCCTTTAGATATCTGCAGACGCTGGCTTATCCACTCCAAAAGGGCGAATACACCTGAGAGCGATATCTCCACACTGATGGTATTCTTAAATGAAGAAGTAGAAGGAGCTCTAACTGCGCAGAAGATCCGCGGTGCAACAATAGCCAGCTCCGACTTTACTCCTACCGCTGCAACGCTTCATGTCCATTCAAACCGGAGGAAGCCTTCGCGAGAGAAGAGACGTACAAGCAGGCGCGGATCTAGAGTTTGGTTTTGGTGGGGGTCAGAGAATCGATCTAGAGTTTGGCCTTGCGGGGGGGGGGGGGGGTCAGGGTCAGAGAATCGAAATTGTTAAGAAAATGGTATCACTAAAAACGCAATCACAAAATAACCAAACGTACAAAACCAGACCAATTTTTTTGCAAGCTACATGGATAGAAATTTGATGCGTTTAGCGCACCAAAAATATTCATACAAATTGCAACGGCGTGTTTTGCGACTTTTACATCGAGCTTCGAGAAAAGGATCAAGGTACGTTACAGTTTCGGCAAGTCGAGTTGGTACCGACAAAGGGAGAAAATCACAGCTTATATTGCCAACCAAGCTTGCGGTTTGGAAGTCGGCAAAAATTTTTCGTGCGAAAAAAGCCCCAGTTTCCTATCCGTGCATTGCTGCACATTCATCGTGACATCACTATAAACATCGATTCGGTAATCACAAGGTTTGCTAAACAAAATAGACGAGTTGATTTTGTTGTATAAGTAATAGTTTTTATACAAGAGGTTTGAAGTTGTTAATATGTACTGTTGTAACAGAACATAATAATTCCAATAAAGATAATTCAGTATTGAATAAAATGAAAAAAAAACCCCTGTTTTTCAGTTAAAATTCGTTAAGTTTTATTTGTCTGGTAATTGTGTTTTCGTTTTTTGAGTTTGCAAAAAAAATTTGGTCTCCGTTTGGGGGGGGGGGGGTCATGACCCCCGTGACCCCCCCCCCCCCTTGAATCCGCGCCTGCGTACAAGACAATTTTGTGTCTTCTGCGAGGGTCAAAACCACTGGGCTCAGGACTGCAGGACTATAACAGATGTAAATAGCCATATTGCCAAACTGAAGGCTGCAGACCACTGTTTCTTTTGCCTTAATCGTGGCCACAGCTCCAAGGCATGCAATAAGAAAGAAAAGGCAAAATGTTCTATCTGTAAAGGGAACCATCACAAATCAATTTGCCACACCAATGGCAATTCGCCATAACCAAACCCACGCACCTCAGCAACATCAGTCGGTAATATAGATGTATCATCCACAGATTTCACATATTTGCAGACGGCGCGGGTGTGGATTACTGTACCTACAGGGATTAGCAAACTTACCAGATGTGCCCTAGACGGAGGTAGCCAGTCCTCCTTTGTGACTAAGATCCTAATTGATGCACTACGCTTAGAGGTAATCGGCAATAGTTCCCTATCTGTAAGTTCCTTCGAAACCACATCTTCTTCCTCTGCCCAACGCAGGTTGATTCAGCTAAACATGAGAAGGATTTGGGAAAATTCCATTATACCTATCACTGCACTCGAAAGTAATCACTCGTTTTCCCCGCATCCATCTGTTCCTCATGATATTTACATGCTATGGAAAATGCGCAAACTATTACTGGGGGATCCCAAGGACAGCTGCGTTGATCTCCCTGTTGAAAACCTGATTGGTGCTGATCAATACTGGCGTATTGTAAAAGATACTTTACCCATACGACTTTCTCAATCAGTAGTGCTACTGCCATCACATCTGGGATGGATTCTTAGTGGAAACCGCTCAGGAAAAAAGACAAATTCCATGATTGTCAACTACATCAATCTTGATCAGACAGTCTCCCTTGTAGACAACGACTTTCGCCACTTCTGGGATTTAGAAACAATAGGGATCTCAGTTGAACAATCACGAACCATGACTGAAAAGGATTCTTCACTACTTTCTCAGTTTCAAGCTTCACACGAACTTGAAGATGGACGAAGAGTGGTATCTCTTCCGAGAAAGGAGCACGTCACTCTATCTAGCAACTATGAAAATGCTAAGCAACGATTTCGTGTACTCGAAAAGAGACTTGAAAAGGACGAAACGATACGCCACGTTTACCACGAGAAAATGCTAAACTACATTAGACAGAAACAAGTAGAAGTAGCGCCGCCTACTGATGGAACAGAAGAGACTTTCTACTTACCCCACCACTTAGTCAGGAAAGAGGAACGTGGAAACTCCAAATGGCGTGTCATTTTTGACGGAGGGGCCCACGAGAAGGTAGCATATTCTCTTAACGACACTTTAGAAGTAGGTCCCAATCTCCTTCCAGACATTCTTTCTATGATGCTAAAATTCCGACAGCACCCCTGGGCCATTGTAGGAGATATAAGCCAAGCATTTCTACAACTAGCTCTCCGTACAAAGGACAGAAACCTATCATGTTTTCTCTGGTTTCACTTCATCCAGAGCTCCGATGGGAACTTCACTATGATGAAGGATGTTATAGCATACCGTTTCACGAAATTACCATTTGGGCTCACCTGCAGTCCATTCCTTCTCTCCGCTACACTGAGAGAGTTAGCTATCGCCCACGAAAATGAATTTCCTGAGGTTGCCGCTCTCATAGATCAACATATGTTCATGGATGACTTTGCTGTATCCGTACAGAGTGAAAATGAAGTAATCTCCTTCTACTACCAACTTGTATCTCTTATGAAGAAATTACACATGCCCTTGTCTAAATGGGAAACTAACTCATGGCAAATGAAAAGATTTGGAAGGCCGAAAGCCAAGAGGTGAAACAACAAACGCAAGCTCTGGGTATTAATTGGGACACAGAACATGATACCTTCCACTTTGATCATCGAGACGTTACAGATAAAATAACAGCCAATCCAGTTACCAAAAGGCAACTACTGCAAACCACTGCTAAACTGTACGATCCATTGGGTCTAATATCTCCAACCACCATTGTAGCCAAAATCATATTCCAGGATACTTGGATCAGAGGGGTTGGATGAGATGAACTTCTTCCACATGATGTTGGCCTACGATGGAATCATTGGATATATACACTTTATTCAATATCGCACATTCAAACTCCTCGTTGGGTCAGCACTACCCATAAAAGAGGGTCGCAGGTTCATGTGTTTTGTGATGCCTCTGAACGGACATATGGTGCAGCGCTTTACATTAGGAATCCCACAGACCACCACGTTTTAGTACGAATTATGTGTAGCAAGGATCGTCTCGCTCCGGTCAAAAGAGTTACACTGCCACGCTTGGAACTCCTCGCAGCGCTTATAGGTGCTAGACTGCTTGACGATTTCTGTAAGGCGACAGCCTACCGAATTTCGGATGCTGTTTTATGGAGTGAATCTATGGTAACTTTAGGATGGATAAGAGGAAACCCAAATAACTTTAAGACCTTTGTCTGCAATAGAGTAACCGAAATCCAGACCTACACTAGTCCAGGCCAATGGCGACACTGCCCAGGAGCAAACAACCCAGCAGACTGTCTTTCCCGAGGACTTCCCGCCGATGAACTCGCTTCATTTGTCACGTGGTGGAAGGGACCTGTTTGGCTTACACAGCCCCCTACCTGTTGGCCTAACGATACTGGCTTCCTTAACCTAACACTTCCGGTAGCAAAGAAATTGATAAAACAAACACGGCTTGTCACTGTGTTTGAGCCACTCCTTCAGGTTTCAAAATATTCCTCCCACTGGAAGGTTTTACATATCACCGTATTCGTCCTGAGATTCGTTTACATTTTGGAGACGCAGAAACGACCACCAGCAAATCTCACAGCTTCCGAATTACACGACGCCCGTATGTATTGGATTAGAGCCGTCCAATTACAATGTTTCGCTGAGGAATTAGCCGGTCTTCAGAAAGAGAAATGTTTACCGATAACATCCAGAATTGCTTGTTACCACCCCTACTTGGCAAATGGCTTAATTCGCCTAGGTGGTTGATTACATTTTTCCAGCTTGACTTCAGATGAAAAACACCCCATATTGTTAGATGGCTCTCATCATTTTACAAAACTGTTAATCATGCACACCCATATCAAGCTGCATCATCTTGGAGTTCATGTTGTTCTGATGGAGCTCAGAGAAGAATTTTGGATTCTGAAAGCACACCAAACCATTATGAAAATTCTTCATAATTGCCTACCGTGCAAAATAGCTCACAGCAGACACGCAGAAGCTATCGAAGCACCACTTCCAGCTGACCGAGTTCAACCCACTACGCCTTTCGCAATCACGGGGCTCGTCTTCGCCGGGCCTCTCTACATTAAATCTCACGCTACTACAAAAAAGGCTTACATTCTTCTATTCACTTGTTCAACCACGCGAGCACTTCACCTTGAACTTACTACGGACTTATCCACTGACCGTTTCCTAATGGGACTCCAACGGTTTGTCGGACGGAGGGGACTGCCTCATACCATATACTCAGATAATGCTCAAACTTTTCATGGAGCCAACAAAGAATTACAAAATTTCAATACCGTGCTGACAGATTCCCAGACTCACCAGTACCTCGCGCATAGGAACATCAGGTGGAAGTTCATTCCTCCAAGAGCGGCTTGGTGGGGAGGATGGTGGGAGAGGACGGTGGGCTCTGTCAAGCGCTGTATATGGAAGACTCTAGGAAAACTGCAAATTGACGAGGAGCAAACCAATACCCTGCTCATCAGTATTGAAGCCGCCCTTAACTCGAGACCACTCACCTAGGCAGATGATCAAGAAATAATAACACCCGCCCACTTCTTGAATGGAGACAAACTAACAGCAATACCATCCGGACAACCAACAACAGACGTTAACTTAACCAAGATGTACAGACTGAAACAAAGAATTGCAGACGATCTTTGGAGACGTTGGACAAAGGACTACCTTTTAGAATTGAGATCTTTCCACGACGTCCGAAACACCCGCAGCAAGTCACCAGCATTCAAGGTAGGAGACGTTGTACTTCTGCAGGAGAACCATGTGCGACGCCATATGTGGAAGTTGGAGCAAATAGAAGAAATTCGACCTGGCAGAGACGGCGTGACGCGGACCGTACTCCTGAGGACCACCTGCGGCACGCAGATAATTCGACCTACTGTATCCAGCTGGTCATCCCTCTGGAGATCGGGAAAGACCAGAGTGGGGAGGTTGTGCAGGAACGCGAGCCATCTGCCGGAGCTTCCACCGAAGCTATATGATTGTTGTATGTGTAAACTCCCTTGGGAGTAAAGGTTGTGTGTGAATTAGCTCCATGCATATCAATACTTCAAATAGCATGTGTTTTCAAACAAAGAATAGTAAAAGATAGCAATCTTACTCGTTCTGAATGTATTAGACATTGACAGATATCTCACCTCAAAAATGCTTAGCATTCAATAACCAACAAAAATGTGTCTGATCACCTGACACAAATAAATACAGAAAAATACGCAAATTCTCACATCTGCTGAGTTTGCTAATGATACGTTGAGTACAGGGTTCGATGCTCTACTGCATAGAATTTAATTCCCTGACTGTGTTCTTCACTGAGAACTGGATGGCCTCAAAGCTCATCTGAATGAAATATTATAGCTTAGTTACAAAATTGATGGTTACAGTCGACCATCTACTGATACCGTACGGTCTAATCTAAAGAAATCAGTGGCCTGACATTAAGTTAAAATAATGGGTGTCACGAAATTATCACTGACAATGACGGCCAATGGTCATGTCAAAGAAAAAAAATACACAAAAATCCTTCATACCAGGGTTAAACTAAGTAGTACAAAGACTACAGTCATGGTTAGTAAGCGAAAAGACTTGACGTCTTTCGTCGTCCAATAGAATGCACCTGATTGAACTGAGTTCAATCACAGGGTGTCTCACAACCACTGCAAGTGAAAGACAAAAATGAGTGCTAATAATACTAATTCCTACCTAATGGCTGTCACGCTAAGTTCAGTTGGTTCTACTAAACTACTCTACCACAAAAAGAATCGTACAAGAAGAGTATGGACTGACTCACTGAATTAAGGCATCTTCACCTCGTTCTTTCCAACGAACTGAGGGGTACAGTTTATCCTCTGGCTTCCGTACAAGGGTTATCCAAACTAGGCCTCCATCATAGGCCTTATCTATGACCTGGGTCTCGATGCGTCCTCGTCGTTGACGTAGTGATGTCGCCTGCATCTCTCCCATTGCGGTAGTGGTCATTCTTCTTGTCCCGGCACGTTCATCTCCTTCTCGTGCGGTAAACCAAGATCTTCCGTCATGTCGTAGTTCCTTAGAACGGCTCCTTCACATCATGGGGGTCCTTTACATCATCATCCCCATCGAAGATAAGTAGTAAATCACTTCGAACACGTGGTCAGTAGAATGATGCATAGTAGAAGATACATTCACTTGAAAAATACGCAACTGTGACACAGCTTTTCACTGAAGCTAATATTATGGTAGTAATGAATTCACAGGTTCTACACAGCGCAGATTTAATCAAAATTGCCTATGCATTATCTTATTTTCACTTCACAGATTTTACTATCACTGAATCTCGTGGCATCTAAGTAATCCACGGTTGAATTTGCTCGCATTTGCAGCTATAATGCTTTTCACAAATTGTGGCGTCTAAATAATGCACTTGAACAATTATTAATACACGGATTCTATTATATTTCGTGTCCCTCGTGGACATAGAATTTTATCAAGCACGTGATAAAAATGTGGTGTTCCTCGGCACAAAAATATTCACTGTCTCTAAGAAATTCACAGAAATTATCACTGAAGCACATACAGGCTTTAATTTCCCCTTGATTGGCAAACAAATAAGTGCTCAATAATACTCGATGCACATTGATTATATTCTTCGCCTACTGGCGGACTGTTTCCTCGTCTTAGCAAGACGGAATATACCACACGTCCTATATGGACGGTAAACCATACTCGAGTGCCAAGAGCAATGTTCCTCGTTGCGGGATCTAGCAAATACTTGAGTCGTTCAGCGACTAATTCCTTCCGGTTCGCGTGTCTGCGATGATAATACATTAATGTAAAATAAAAATACATTCACCTGAATATTTAGTATATGCAGAATGACGAAATGAGATGATCTGAGCCTTGTAGAAAGTTGGGACATGTTAATAAGTACTCAGATAAAAATATAGTGGTTTTCTTCAAAGTCAAAAGTGCGACCATTATCCCCTCCAGGTGTTGCTGCTGACATGCCTGGTCTTTGGGTGTGTTCAAGGATGATGCATCCCATTAACAAAATACGTTGCAATGAAAAATACCACTGACCATGAGCTCAGGGGGCTCAGTATGTTAATCGTTTTTGCATCGCCTATACAGGGAGACTAATTACAAATTTTTCAAACACATAGTGTAAGTAACCTACTCTTATTTCTTGTATTAGGCACTTGTCATACGCTAAAAGAATAAATAGCATATACATGAAAATGACTTAAAGCGGGATATCTGATAAATAAATTACCATGTTCGGAAGAAACCGTTGGGAAACTGGACGGCTAATGCACCTGTCTACAATTCAGGAGATTTAGGTTTGAATTTCAACTGTGGTCCAATTTTAAAATATTACGCAGCAGAAATTATTGATTTCAGAGGAGAAATTCTCTGGAATAATTTCTGATTCTTGATAAAATAATTATAATTATGATAATAATAATAATAATAATGATAGTAATAATAATAATAATAATAATAATAATAATAATAATAATAATATAATTATAGAGACAATTCAGGAGATTTAGGTTTGAATGTCAACTGTGGTCCAATTTTAAATTATTACGCAGCAGACATTATTGATTTCAGAGGAGAAATTCTCCGGAGTAATTTCTGATTCTTGATAAAATAAAATAATAATAATAATAATGATAATAATAATAACAATAATAATCCGCCTCGAGGAGGACGTAGAGCTGACTACGGCCGGACGGGTCCACAGGTGGCGGATAGTGGATCGCCCTCTAGATATGGAGGGCAGCTGCGACATAAGCAGGGCAACCTGACGAATAAGCAGTCCCGGAACAACAGCGGCATTGCTAACAGGATGTGGTGGGTCTGTGAACGGCACCACAGTCTCTATAAAATGCCACATATATCCAAAGACAGCAATGTGACAAGGCGAGTCAGTGCCGCCATAAGCACTAGCCAACAGCGTCTGTACTCCATGTTAGGGGCGGCTGTGAAAGGCGTCTGTACCCCATGTTAGGGGCGGCCTAAATGAAATCCTGGCAGTAGGTATAAAACGCAACCCATTGATAATGGAGAAAATGTCAACGAATAATGAGCCTCGGAAAAGGACGCTACCCGAGGTGCGTCGGGGCACGTTTGGAGCTGGTGCTGAACGTGACAGCAGGCGAACCACCAGTGACATGATGCTGAACAGGCGGGCACATGTCGGGTCACCCGAAAATTCTACAGCCGACAACGCAGATAGGAGAACCCAACAGCCGTCATCTCCCCCTGTCGAAAGTGTTTCAAACATTCAACTGACCACTAAGGCAGGCAAACTGAGGCAGCGCTTAAAATGGACTGATGAGATGAACAAATTCATAATGCGCTCCTACTTTATTGTTACAAACTTAGAGAGAGACCTCACAACATATAGGAAAGATTTGCACAGGTTGTTTGTGGGGAATTTTCCTGACTACTCTTTCATTACAGAACAAAGAATTGCAGACCAAAGACGTGTAATAGTGAGGAACAATAGACTTCCTGCAATAATGATTCAAAGTCTTAAAGAGGAAGCAGCAAAAATTCTAGCTTCAGAATCCAACAATGAAAGCAGATCCACATTATTGATTCAAGCTGTTCAGGAAGTAACCTGCAGAAATAACACAGGGGAAGAGGGAATTATTGAACCAACTATCCCTACTAATATCTCGAGTTCTGATGAAACAAGTTCTATTGAACATGTGTTTAAAGAGGCAATGACAGAATTTATGGGACTTAAAGTAGACTATCGACCAAAGCTGCCCAAACTCCTAGAAACAGCAAAGAGTAAATCTCTTGTCAGTATGACAAATAACATCCTAAAACAGTATGTGGAAACATCCGATAATCTAGAAGAAACTAACTCTCTTGTATATTGCGCAGCAGTAACTGTGATAAGGCTGAACAACCAGAAACTAATACCTTTGTCTGGAAGCTCTCGTGGAAAAGGTGCAGATGCAGAATACATTCCACCCTGGCAGCGTCGATTAGAAAATGACATCAAGGAACTGAGGAAAACCATAGGCCAACTAACAGCATATTTAAACAATAAAACTAAACCCAAAACCAATCGAAAGCTGAGAAATATATTCAGAAAAATTAACAGCCATATAAAGGAATATGATCACACAGAAAAAATCAAGGAATACATTGACAACCAAAAGCTTAAATTATGCGCAAAAGCAGCGAGACTCAGGAGGTACAAGGAATCACGAGCGAGGAAAACACAAAACAAACTATTCTCCAACAATGAAGGTCAGTTCTACAGAATGATCAAACGAAACAAACAATCCATTACAAAAGCAGAACCTCCTAGCACGCAAGAAACGGAAGATTTTTGGAGAAGTGTATGGGCTGCGAAGTCACCGCACAATGAAAATGCAAATTGGATCAACGAAGAACGAAATAGCAATAATGTATATGAAGAAATGGATTTTGATACCATTGAAGAACGGCATGTGCATGATGCTATAAGGAGAACTCAGAATTGGAAAGCGCCGGGCACCGATAAAATTCACAATTATTGGTACAAACATTTCACGTGCGTGCACCAGAAGATAGCCCAGCAATTTACTTACCTCATCCATCATCCTGAGGAATGTCCTGATTTCCTTACTGCTGGAATTACATATCTAATCTCAAAAGAAAGTGGAAATACTAAAGACCCATCAAACTACAGACCTATCACCTGTCTCCAAACACTTTACAAACTATTTACGTCCATAATTGCGGACGAAATATACAAGTTTCTCGACAAACATAACATTTTGGCTGAGGAACAGAAAGGATGCAAGAAGCTGTCGCAAGGATGCAAAGAGCAGATAGTTATTGATTCTGTGATAACACAACAGGCGATACATAATCAAAGGAATCTATATACGGCATACATAGATTACCAGAAAGCATTTGATTCAGTCCCGCATTCATGGCTGAAAGAAATCCTCCATCTGTATAAGATTAACCCTGCTGTAATTCACTTCCTGGAGGTCACGATGGATAATTGGAAAACAGTACTGTATACGAAGACAGACAATGAATGTGTCACATCTGACATAATAAAAATTGAGCGTGGTATCTATCAAGGAGACTCGCTAAGCCCATTATGGTTTTGCTTAGCCATCAATACTCTCTCAAAAATTCTAAAATTCACCGGTTTCGGATTTGACATCAAATACTACAATAGGAAATACAGAATATCCCATCTCCTTTATATGGATGACCTCAAAGTATATGCACACAGTGAGACTCAAATGAATGCCATGCGAACTATAATAGATTCATATTCATCCGATGTCCGAATGACGTTGGGAGTGAAGAAATGCAAGCGTCTGACAATTGAAAGAGGTAAATATGCAACTTCTGAACCACATGAGCTACGCAAAGGATCTCTAATTGAAGGAATGACTGAAATAGAAACCTACAAATATCTGGGATTTGCTCAAAATACAACTTTGGATCATAAAAGTATCAAAGATGAACTCATTGGAAAATATACCACAAGACTACATCAAGTGCTGCGAACCAATCTATGTGCAAAGAACAAAATTAAAGCTATCAACACACACGCTATACCAACCCTAGTATATTCATTTGGGATTCTGAAATGGTCAGCAACAGAAATGGAAAGCCTGCAGAGAAAAACAAGGACCCTTCTCACTACTTACCGTTTACATCATCCAAACGCCTGTAAAGAAAGGGTCACTCTTCCACGAAAGATGGGAGGTCGAGGAGTACTGGATTTACAAATTTTACTCCAGAACCAAATCAAAACCCTTAGAAGGTATTTCTATCAAAGAAAGGAAAACAGCATTCTCCATAAAGCCATTGTACTTGCTGATAAACACACTGTATTGAACCTTCGTACATCCTCTGATGATCATATCAGCCAGACACTACACTTACATGAAAACGAAAAGGCATGGGGAGAAAAGACCCTCCATGGAAAATACTACAGCAACCTATCCCAACAGAGTATTGATAAAAACGCATCGTGTATGTGGTTACAAAGTGGTCGACTGTTTGGAGAAACAGAGGGATTCGCAATTGCCATCCAAGATCAAGTCATTGCTACAAAAAATTACAAGAAATACATCGTCAAAGATACCAGTGTAATTTCAGACAAATGCAGGCGATGCGCCATTCATCTCGAGACCATTGACCATGTCACTGCAGGTTGCCCTATACTAGCATCAGTTGAATATACAAAGCGGCACAATCAGGTTGCAGGCTTCATTCATCAAGCACTCGCACAGAAATATAAATTAACTGAGGAGTATATCCCTTACTACAAGTATCATCCACCATCCCTCCTCGAAAATGCATTGTGTAAAATATACTGGGACACTGGTATTGTGACAGATAAAACAATAGATCACAATCGACCAGACATCATAGTGGTAAATAAGGTTGATGGAACTACATTTATAATAGACATAGCAGTCCCCAACGACACCAACATCGAACGTAAACACAATGAAAAAATCTCCAAGTATAGACAGCTTGCAGAGGAAATCAAGAGGATATGGAAGATGAACTGCGTCCGGATAGTGCCTGTAATCTTGTCAGTCAACGGCCTCATACCTCACACACTCCACAAGAGTCTGAAAGAATTGGATCTTCCGCCGACCATCTACAAGAGTATGCAGCATTCGGTCCTATTGTCCACATGCAATATTGTGCGATCCTTCCTTGCTAGTGAATGAGTGATAATGAACTCTTATATTTTGTATATACATGATATGTATTATAGTTTGTATTATAGTTTTTATGTATTGTTGTAAAGCACTTGGTTTAACCCGTGCTTTAGAGTAACCCATGTTTATAATGGTGAATTGAATAAATAATAATAATAATAATAATAATAATAATAATAATAAACTGAAGCACTACTGCACGGTGATCCGGCCAGAAGCTTTGTATGCAGCGGAATGTCTCTCCATGAATATAAAAGGCATAATGGAAAAACTGGAGACCAAGGAAAGAAAGATATTGAGGAAAATCCTGGGTCCAGTCAAAGAACACGGCGAGTTCCGGAGACGCCACAACCATGAGTTGTACACTCACGTAGAGAAAATAACGGACGTGATGAGGAAAAGGAGGATTTCTTTTTATGGACATATAACCCGAATGAAATCAACACGGCTATCCAACAGAATTTTTGCTTTTCTCCGTGAGAAAAAGAAGTAGAGAAAGTTTTGTTGGAGACTGGGATTACACGTGAAGATATCCAGGAGCGTGGCCCACTTAGGGAGAAACTTCAGAAACATCGGAGTTTTCAACTTAAGCCGAAGCTAAAAACCGGGAAGGCGTGGACGACAGAGAGAAAGGTGCAACATCGATTGCGAATGAAGGAGTACTGGGCTAACATTAAAATGCAGAAAAAACAGTTGACATGACGTGGTCCTTAGTTGGCCGCAACGGAGGAATAATAATAATAATAATAATAATAATGATAATGATAATGATAATTATAACGATAATTATAGAATCACCTGGAACAGATACAACAGATGCAACAGATACAACGGAACTCAACATTAAAACATTATACCTCGGTAATTAATCCCGAAGCATCAGAAACCCTAATCATTGGAGGAAGATCACTAACTAAAACTAAAAAAAAGAAAGAAAAGAAACTCCCCATGAAAATCTTTGGCCCAGTGTGCATAGAGGGAGTGTGGAAGAAAAGGAGTTACTCCAACATTCGGGGAAAATATCAGACACTACAAGAAAAAGGCAATTAAACTTCTATGAAAATATTAAAAATAGCGGCTTCGGTGGCGTAGTTGGTAGCATGCTGAACTGCTGTGTCCAAGATAGCGGGTTCAAACCCGGCCGAAGTCGTCGGATTTTTTAAGAGCGTTAAAAATCCTTCAGTACGCTTTCCTTCGGAGGGGAAGTAAAGCCGGCGGTCCCTTGGCATAGATTTATGGCATGTAAAAGATCCTTCCACAGACTAAACATGTGTGAAGCTAAATTGTTAGGTTAGATTTCGTCGGAACGCTCTATCAAAGTTCCTACGTTCACCACTAGGTATCATTGATATCTGGTAGCGAAAGTTGGAACTACTTGAAAATGAATGGAACTTGTAGCTCACCCTGAGGGTGTCCGCTGGAAATAGCTACAGATGCAGGCGAGCCGAACATGTCCTCGGACACTCCCGGCACTAAAAGTCATACGATAAATAAATAAATAAATAAATAAATAAAAATAACATATTAAAAGAATAGACAATGAAAATCTTATTAATAGGATATTTAATAATGGCTCCTCGTTAAAAGTCAAGAATAACTGGATAATAGAAATTAAAATATCCTTCAAGAAATCAATGTAACAGACGAAATTTTATGGGACAGTCCTATAATCAGAACATTGTTGAACAAACATCACTTTGCTGCAAAACCCCGGATGAGAGCCACCACTGCATACACTACCGATTTCAGGCAGAAATACATATACAGGGTCTTTCATATAAAATAAGAGCGCCAAGCGGCGGCTTCGTTAACCGCAGCTACGGTCACCTTGGCCGAGCTTGTGGCGCTCCAAGGCCCCCTGCTTTAAGCGTGTGTACAATCCTGTATGATGCAGCGGCCTTGTTAGCGTGAGTACAATGCTGAAATGTTACTTTAGTTAGTTTGTTAGGTAGTTAGTTAGTTATTGTTGAGGGGGGCGTGGTGGCTCAGCGGTCTAGCTGTATGCCTCTCACCAAGGCGGTCCGGGTTCGATTCCCGGTCAACGCATGTGAGATTTTCGAAGTGAAATGCCATGTCCTGTGGTTCGGATTCCACGTAAAAAGGAGGTCCCGTGGCTCATAATCACAAGATTCACGGTCACGTAAAACTACAATCTTCCTTAGTTATTGTTGATGAAACCGAAACCCCTACTTGTGCTAATTTTGTGAATGATTTATTCGGAGACCGTTCAAGATTCTCGCCAATGTCATCTAGCTCATCCTCTGTTAAAACTGTTGGTATGCGGACATGTTTTTTATTGAGCACCGAGCCAGCAGTGTCAAACTTATTTGCAATTACGTGAATCTGTGCTAGTGAAGGTGGGGCACTTCATCAGGAAATTGCTGAACAAATGCATCACGTACCCGCCGAGCCGACTCGTACTTAAAATACGTTTTACATAAAAAGATACGATGTTGCAATGATAACTGTCTCACCATGTTAGCACTTGAGGTTTAGACTGGCGACTGAGCACCTGCACGCTTATTGCAAGGTTAAGTTTGGTAATGCCAATCTGTTATTTTTATACAGTCCATCGGAACTAAAAAAAAGAAAAAAAAACAGCCCTTGTATGTACTATGCGCTTGCTTGCAATATTACAGCAGAGGGCCGTGGCGCGCAACAAGCTCGGCCAAGGTGACCACAGCGGTGGTTAACAAAGCCGCCGCTTGACGCTCTTATTTTATATGAAAGACCCTGTATACTGTATATGCCTTAGGAGTGGGGACTTGGTTCTTTAAGGTAATTTAGCAATGATTGGTAATGCTTTTATATTCGATTTTATATGTATTTTTTGCACCCATGCTCAATTTATACTTTTTAGCATCGGGTGCATGTATGTTTTTCAATAATTGGATGTGGAATCTAGTAGGTTTGAGATTAGTATCTCCGAGTTGCGGAAAGGAAGAAAATCAAAGTGGAATTACGAAGAGATTTTGAGAAGAGAAGAAAGCTAATTCAAATTCATCTGTAAAATAGGTTCAATCGTGCTCCTTAGTTGGGCATAACGTCGTAAAACAAGATGTTCAGTATAGAACATATAGCCTACTTTCTCCTAAATAAATGGGTATTGTTATAACTCTTTGTCCTTTTCAAGGAGTATAGTTGAATGTTGGTTGTAGTAGCTTGTTGAATTACAACGTGCTATACGGATATTAAACATGCATAAGAAGTGCTACCTCTGTAAAAAAAATGTCATTCATTTCGGTTTCACCGTGTTTGAATTGATATGGGGAATCGATTTGCACACATACATGGCCGCTATCTGCAAACTACTGGGCTGATGACCTTGTAGTTCAGTCAAACGATGCTTCTCACAAAACGGTATGTTGTTGCAAAATTTGGTAGAGATCAGATGATTAGGTTGGTCGTAATTTGATTTAAGCTTTTAACATTTGGGTGGCCACCATTACGTTTCCGTCAAGCTGGCGGCGATATAAAACATGACATGATATAAAACATGCCCTTCGCTTGTGCTACCTCTGTACCAAATTTCGTACAATTCAGTTTCACCGTGTTTGAAAATGTAGGGGGAATCTATTTGCACACATACATGGCCGCCATTATTAGGCTGATGACGTTGTAGTTTGCTCGAAAGATTCTTTATACATAAAGGTATAACGTTGACAAATTCCGTAGAGGTCAGATGATTAGGTTGGGCATAATTTGAAACAGCTTTTAACATTTGGGTGGCCGCCATTATGTTTTCGTCAAGATGGCGGCGATATAAAACATGGCAGTGAGGTGCCCTTTGCTATTGCTACCTCTGTACCAAATTTCGTTCAATTCGGTTTTACCGTGTTTGAATAATTGATAGGGGGAATCGGTTTGCACACATACATGGCCGCCATCCGCAAAGTATTAGGCTGATGATCTTGTAGTTTGGTCAAAATATGCGACCCATATAAAGGTATGTTGTTGCAAAATTTGGTAGAGATCGGATTGGAATAAAGTACAGGGATAGGAGGGTGATCTACAATCTATACAGAAACCAGACAGCGGTCACTCGAGCTGAAGGACATGAGAGAGAAGCTGGTATTCAGAAAGGTGTAAGGCAAGGCTGCAACTTATCACCCATACTTTTCAATCTTTACACTGAACAAGCAATGAAGGAAATTGGAGAAAAAATTAAAGTGGGAGTGAAGATTCAAGGAGAAATAATTTCAACTCTGAGATTTGCCGATGACATCGTCATCTTGGCCGACGCGCCAGAGGATTTGAAAGAGTATTTGAATGGTATGGACTCCGTCTTGAGGAAAGAATTCATGATGAAAATTAATAAATGTAAAACAAAAATATTGGAATGCAGTCGAAAAAAATCAGAAACCTCTATGGACATCAAATTGGCAGGTGAAAAGCTGAAGGAAGCAGGAGACTTCTCTTAATTAATGAGCAAAATAACCAGTGATGCACGAAGTAAGGAGGATATAAAAAGTAGGTTGGCTCAGGCAAGGAAGCATTTTTACAGAAAAGGAATCTGTTGACATCGGATATGCATTTAGGTATTAGGAAGTCATTTTTGAATCCTTTGTCTGGAGCGTGGCACCCTATGAAAGTGAAACTTGGACTATTGGTGCAGCAGAAAAGAAGAAAATTGAGGCGTTTGAAATGTGGTGTTACAGGAGAATGATGAAGATCAGATGGTTAGATAGGGTGACAAACGAAGAGGTATTGAACCCGCTAAGCTATGGTTCATGTGATATTTTTTATAACAGAACATTTATGATGGGATGTAGTACCTTTGAACACACCCAGAAAGCAACGTGGAGCTGAGAGATCACGCTATACTCTTTGAAGTAGCGGTGAATCGCACTTTTTACTTTGGTGAAATCTGCTAATTATTTATCTGAGGTCTTATTAATTAATTTTATCTTTCCACGAGACTCAGAATATTCCATTTCGTCATGCTGCATTATTAAAACATTTTGGAGAATGTTTATTTCGCTTAAGGTTTCCAGATACGCAAATAGGAACGTAAGTAGTCGCTCAACGACTTCGTTTTGACGACCTACTTCCTAGAGACACTCAGTGCCTTGCACTACGTCTGGAGAATCCGCCCTGTGTAGGCGTGGAATTGTATCTGTCCTACAAGACGTAGAAAATATCCGCTGTTGAGCGTTGAAAGTGATTATCAGGTGCCATCGAGCACGCGAATACTACAATTCACTGTTGTTGAAGCACAGTGAGCCACAGAAGCATATTTGGAAATAATAATTGGCAAGTATAGTGAATTGCATAACATTGCCGTAACACCACATTTTGTGCCCACGTGTATGTGGAGGGCCAAGTGCCTAGTGGAAAATATACAGGTAAAAGTGTTACAACTATCTTGAATAAGTGTAATTATGATTGTATGACATATTTAAATTGCCTAAGTGAATATTTCAATTCAAAAACGACGCATAATTCACGGATGATATGTGATATAAAAGTAGCGTCACTAACAAGTGCAGGAATATAAAACAGTGCTAGCTCACATGTTAATTCACATTTACGAAATAAAGGCTGTGTTACCTATTGCAATTGAAGCCTATAACATTTACGACGAACATTATATTTTTGAAAGTGAAAGAATGAATTATTACGCAACTTATTTCACTACCCACGTGATTGGACTATTCTACATCATGTTTGAGACCGTCATCATGGGCTAATACCATCACGGTATGAGGGTGATGTTTCTACGGGAACCAGCATGATGGTGGAACTTCCAGAACAGCGAACGACAAGGAAGGAACCCAGGATGCCATTTCCAGGCATATCCAGCATATCCACGAAGTTGTCGACAGGGACAGATCGAACCCTGGTCTTTGGAGGAGTCCAGATGGGAATCCTGATGAGGATAATATCGTTCCAGAGATCCAGAGAGGATTTTGTACAACCCTTGTTGTTGAATAGAGGGCTGAGTGAGAGCTTCTCCATTTCGTGAGTTTTTGGACACCCCTTTCTTGTTCTAGTTTCTGACGGTATAGTAGATTAAATGTAGTTTGTGAACCAACCGAACTCAGTTTCAGCCATTTTTATAGGTAGGGAATGTAACTAGTTTAATTAGATGTCATTAATTCAGTTAGAGTGAGACACCCTTGGGTCAGACATTTTGGTCAGCCCTGGTGCAGCCTGATGAACGTCGTAGAACGTCAATGCCTATCTTTTGCTAAACGTGACCGTAGTCATTTGAGGCTATTTTGTTCAACCCTATTTGGGGTGATTTTTCAAGTCTTTGCTGACTTTAGTTATGGCAATCAGATGCCATGGTTATTAGTTAACTGCATTCTTTGCAGCCAGTCTTTGTTACACCCCTGACTGTCGTTAGAACGGTCGTATCAGTTAGGTAGTCAACTGTAATTACCAGTTTTGTAACTGCATTATATTTCATTTTGAATAAGCTCAGAAGCTATTCTTGGTCAAGTGTGAACCTAATAAGTAGAAGGAATGTTTCGTTGTCAAGCATCGAACCCAGTTCCCAACGTATCATTAAGCAGATCCAGAGTGTGGAATCTGCGCCACAATTATTATTTTGTTAGTGTCATGTGAAAACACGCATTCATTTGATGTTGTACAAGCAACTACTGAATTATATCTTTGAGAGCATAGAGCTCAAGTAATAGTAACATTACTATCATTTAGACGTCTTTGGTTTGGAAGACGGAATCGTATTATTGTATTCAGATTTATAGCGTGTTTTTATACACGTATTCTTCGAGGTTTTTAACCTATGGTAAGGTTTTTTATGAAGAGGCCAGATGCATAGTTTTATTTGTTTAAATCGCCGGCCTTGACAGTCAATGTGTTGTGTCAGTGGAGCGCAGGAATGTTATAACCTGCCAGCGACATAAACTGGTTTGTAACCCAGTGCCCTTGAAAGCACGCCTGTTATATTGTGAGACAGAACTACTTTGACAAGTGACAGAATACTTTTTGTATTCGCATTTCCTTTCATTGCAACTTAGCTTATGGAACTCAGTGTCCATTCCTGTATCTGATCACATGTTTTATAGATTGTTTTTTTGTTAGTTAAACGCACTGTTGCGTGTACCGTCGTTTGACGTGTACAGTTATGTCAGGTTTTCTATAGTACGTTGAAGGCTACCCTGTTATAGCAGGAAGTTATTGTATTAAGGTATTTTGCGTATGCCTTGTCCGGGATTGTTCCCGTGGACCAGATGTTATTGGAGGGTAACTGTAGTGTGCAGGCCCGTCTCAGAGTTATTGAACGCGAGCTTTGCGCCGCTGGTAACTTGTGTTATTGTGTGTCCGAGTTGTAATTGCTCGTTGATTATATTCCGACTGTTGAGTCGAGGCTTTTTGGTGGAGAATGATCTCAGTGGAGACACTCCGTGCCCAAGCAATAGTCAATATTATTCGCCATAAACCAACGATAAACCTAAACCGACATCTTAATAATAAAACGCATAATTTTGGTAAAACAAACGCTACCTAACGAATTCTATCTAACTTTGTTCTTTTGCATTTGGAACTGTTGACATAGCCGTGCAGATGAAGGTATTTTCCTTTTGTGGAAATGACTAGGACAGCTGACACTATTGAAGCGACCTGAAGCATGCCCGAACCTTGAGTTCGCAGCTTGTGGAGCGCAGGCCATGCGATGTTAGACGTAGTCTTTACTACGCAGTCGTCACCGTAACCACACATATTAGATGACTATGGCTTACAAAGAGTAAACCAAGGTGCAGGCAGGCATTTTAATAAAACTACTGTGTCTATTTCATTACTTGTTTATGATGTACAAGTGTATAAATCCTACATGTTACCTTATTGTGTGCTGTTAGCACGTAGTTTCTAAGAGTAATTAATTGTTTTCATTTCATGGCTGTACACTTAGCTTTTGAATGTAATTGTTATTCTGTTACGGACGTCATCGCCGTAAATTTTGTCATTAATTGATAGGACTTAGCTAGATGAATTAACGTTAAATGTAAATGTGGAGATAGTATCATCCTAACTTAGATTTGTTTTGCTACCCTGTTAAATGTAAATTCAGATATTAGCTTGATCTTGTAACTTGACCTAGGGACTTGCGTTGTACCATTTTCCTAGTGTTGCTGTTGTTGCTTTATTCTTGTGAGTTAGATCTTTCGCTAGGGTTTTCCGTAACTTCTCAGGTAGGGGCCTGCTCTTTATTTTTGTTTGTTTATTAGCTTGCGGACTAGCCGATTGTAACCCTCCGAACTAGGCTAGGGGCTTGTGAATTTTATCAATAAATTTTCACGGTGTTTTACATAAGTCTGGAAGTTTATTTTCTCAGTCTAGTTTATAAGGTGAACCTTTCCTTAGGCAGTCTATGACCATCGTCACCATGTACCACGATCCCTGTGGACTACGGACTCTCGTGCCGTTTAGCCTATTTGGAAGTTCACCTGATCCTCACGGCAATTTTCTTTTATTTATGCCCGACGGGTGAGATGTTAGGGAAGTCATTGCGATTGTTGACTATCCTGGCAACTCCACCGACGATCGCATAAAATGGCGCACAACGTTGTGGGCGGACTTGGTCGTCATAAAATGGCGCCCAACTCATGTGCCGACGTTAACGTGGTGACCCTCAGTTCCATGTTATTTAGGAGGATCTTAATGTTGATTAATGGTAAATTGACAGGACTGGGACGAACTTAGAAAGTCGTACTGCAGATCAATTGACCGCATGGCATTCATGTTTGATAGAAGTCCATGGGGTGAGGCTTTAGTTTTGGATAAATGAAGGATACGATTTTCATCGATGATGCCTCATCCTGAGTAAATGTAATACTTTGCTTTGCTCACCGTTGTCTTTGTAAATGTAGAAGCACTTAGTTTGCATACTCCAGCTGTACTCGTGATATTTATATAAATGAAACAAGCTTTATACCACCAAGTAACTAATCATAGCTGTAAGTTCCAGTAGAGATTGATCCCTCACTTTCTCATATATATTTCTTGTCAATGGATGAGGAAACTATTTGTCGTGTGTTTGGAGAGATGATGGCAGGTGTGAATGCCAATCTTCAACTGATTACTGCTGACTTAGGTCAGAATACTCAAGCTGTCAATACTGTAAGTGGTCATGTAGATCAAGTTAGACAAGACTTAGAGGTTAACACCAAATCTATAAACAATGTTAGACAGGACTTAGAAGTCAACACCCAGTCTATAAACAATGTCAGTGGTCATGTGGACCAAGTTAGGCGGGAAGTCAACAATGTAAGTGGTCATGTAGACCAAGTTAGGCTAGAAGTTAACAACGTTAGGACTGATTTAACTCAAGTCAGGGCCGACATGGACGCATATAGAGACGAAGCTAGAAATGATCTGACGGCAGGTTTAGCAGCTGTTAGGGTTGATGTCATACGACACCATCAGGAGGCTAACCAGTGCGTAGATTGCTTAACCGACCAGATGAATAGAGCTAGGGAGGATGTGCAAACCCGATTGGAGGAGCACACAGCTCAAATTCAAACGACAATAAATAGAGTCCAGATAGATATGAGAGCCGACCTGGAACACACTCGGGAAGAATTTGGGACTCGATTGAATCACGTCGAGGGATTTATGGACAATGTGAAATAGGACATGGCAACCATGAACATTGGATTGATCTTGATGAGAGGTGCTGCCAATGCTGTTAATAACAACGTAAAGACGATCGTCGACGGCATGATGGAAGTCAAAGACGAACTCAACACCAACAGGAGAAACATTACTGAGTTGACAGAAACCGTAGCAAGCCTACGTGAAACAGTTGACGTTCACAGTGAGGAACACAAAATCGATCTCATGTTATTGAGGGGTGACCTCAACGAACACAAGACCACAGTGGAGGCTAAAGTAGCCGAGGTCAGAGACGATGTTGGGAAGATCCAAAATAACGTGTCAAGAGTTGAAGGAGAGATCGATTCTTTACAAAAACGATTTGAGGAAGTCGCGGTAACTGAGAGGTTAGACCTCAGCTATAACCTCAGGACGGCCATACGCGAAGTAGACAGGAACCTCAAGGGAAAAGTCGATAGGATCGAGTTACAACTGAACGACTTAGGCAACAAAGTCGCAGCCAGAACCATTCCAGGACTTGAAGTCATAGAAAGACGTCTTGACTGACTTGAGACGCTTCCTAGAGAGAGACACTTACACCCACAGATGGGAGAATCTCAGGAGACACCCGTATCTTAATCCGCAGGAATGATGCCTACCCATTTCCAACCCAGCTCACCTACAGAACCGCAACCATCACAATTCACTGGTTCAGCACAAAGTCAGACTTTGAACTTTGACGCCCATCCATTTCAACCAGCACCTAATCGACTTAATCACGTAACACACCTACGCATAACTACATGCAGAATACATCAGATCCGCGTATACGCAGGAAAATGTCACTATAATTCGTTCGAGAGAGGAGCTACCAGCTCGCTTCTCAGGAACTGGAAGTGGTGTTACTCCAGTTGAATTCCTAGCCAACGTCGAAAGCTACTTGAGAGACACTATGGTAACTCCGGAGAGGGAACTCAGAGTTATAGAGCGATTGCTAGAGGGGCAAGCCAGCACCTGGTTTAGAGCATTCAGATACTCGTTTACAGGCTACCAGGACTTTAAAGAGGCTTTATTAAGAAAGTATTGGTCGAGCGACATCCAGCAGAGCATCCGAGCTGAGATGTACACTCGCAGGTACAGTTCTAATAAACCGACGCGTTATGCGAACTACTTCGCGATACAGCTTGCGAAGCTTCGTTGTCTTCAGTCCCCGTTGTCTGAACAAGATTTAGTGAACACCATTGTTTGGCAGTACCCTGCAGACGTGCAACGTGTGTTGATTGCTGCAGGGGCATCCACTTTCCAGCAGTGTGACCAGATCCTGCGAAGGTTGGATGCGAACACGGAACAGTTCCCGACACACCGTCAGCAGAAGGCTGACAGGCGCGAGGAGAGACATGTCAATTTGACTACTGTCGATAAAGTGAGCCAGACGCCACAACAGACGCAAACCCAAGAGAACTCTGGGCAACGTGATAACAACTACAACTATAGCAGGAGAGAATGGATCAATACTCCATATGCTCGAGATCAGCGAGATGACCGTAGAAGTCATTGGAACCGGCGATTCGACCGAGGGACGAACGACAACCGACGTCATGAAAACAACCGCCGAGGGAATAATGGAAGAAATACACAGCACGGAAGTATCCGTAGGGACTACCGATATAGTAGAGGATATGACAGAAATCGAGACCCTAGATACCAGCCAGACAGAGATTGGAAAGGAAGAGCACGGGAGAGCCGTGAGTACCTTCAACAACTCAGAGAACTGCAAATCCGAGAAGAGGGAGAACAGAACCCGACTTCGAGGGAAAATAGAAATTCGGCGCAAGAGACGGAGCAGAACCAGCCCAGTACTTCTCGCCAGGATAGAAAAAAACGCCGAAAAATCAATAGATTCTTGTTCGGTTGAGCACCGAGTAACTGCCACCATATTACTCTGGGAGCCAATCCAAGAAGACTTGTTGGACGAACGACGAACGACGAACCACAACTATGAATTGACGCGTCTACCCAAGATTGTAGCCACCTTGAATGGATGCAACGTAGTCATTCTCATCGATACTGGGGCGATGATTAGTGTAATTTCCGCCGATTGCCATGCCAGACTGAAAGCAAACACTGAGGTGACAGAGCTGCCAGTTTCAGCTGTAAGAGTCAGAGATGTCATACCTGACCGCGTTGTAACGTGCAAAATCCAGATTATATGTACTCTGAAGATTTCGAGCCACGTGTACTTACGAATTTCTTGTAATGAAGGGCTTGCTTCATGATGCCATATTAGGTGCAGACTTCATTAGAAAATATGATGGAATCATTGACATGGGACGTAATACGGTAGAGTTCAAGCCGAACGAACCCATTCAGATGAACCTAATTGAAGAAGAACCGGAATTCCTATCCGAAGTCGACGTAGTCGAGAAATTAAATGGCAAGGAAATTGAAGAGACACTAGATGCCGACGAAGAGGCAGAATCATTATCAGCACCCATACGAGAGAATCTTGATACAATATTGAACGAATACAGGGATATATTCGACACCACACCTGGTGAGATATTGGACTACGAGTATGAGCTTGTGCTACTGGATGATTCCCCATTCCAGAAGAAGATTTATCCGATTGCCGAGAAACATCGCGAAGAAGCTGCTAAGAAGATCCATGAGATGGAAGCAGCAGGCACAATCAAGAAGTCACCGACTCCTTTCTTGAATCCTATAACACCTGTGGTTAAGGTGGATGGAAGCTTGAGACTTTGTCTCGACGCAAGGGCCTTAATTGAACGCCTAGCTCCTGAGCACGACAGACCGCCAAAGATTAGGGACATTCTCAGGAAGTTCAAGGGAAAGAGAATATTTTCATCATTGGACTTGGTACAGTCTTATTACCATATCAGATTATCTGAGCTTACTCAGAAATATACTGGATTTCTATTTGATCAGACCACCTACGTCTTTCGAAAACTACCTTTTGGATTGAAAAATGCCGGAGCTGCATTAATCAGAGCACTTGATGCCAAGCTGACTCCTGAAGTGAAGCAGAAGGTGATATGTTACGTGGATGACATCATCATAGCTTCGGAAACAGAGGAAGAGCATTTAGAGACATTACGCCTTGTTTTTGAGAATCTCCGACAGGCTAATTTTAAGGTGAAATTTGACAAGTGTCGATTCTTCCAGAAAGAAGTGAAATTTGTGGGACACATAATCAATGGAGAAGGATACAGACCAAATCCGGCAAAGATTAGAACTGTTGCTGCATTTCCAACGCCAACCCGTGTGAAACACGTGAGACAATTCTTAGGAATTCTCCAATTCTTTGCTGCTCATTGTGAGAAGTATTCCGAGACTGTCGCACCACTGCAAGGTTTACTGAAGAAGAACTGTAGATGGACCTGGAATGATGAATGCGAGATAGCTTTCAGGAAAGCTAAACAGATGCTAGTTGACTCAATTCAGTTAGAATATCCAGACTATTCACGAAATTTTATTCTAGAAACTGACGCATCTGCAATTGGAATAGGAGCCATATTACTGCAGGAGGATGATGAGAAGAAACGTCATTACATCGCTTTCTTAAGTCGACGTTTGAGAGCACATGAATCTCACTACTTCACCACTGATATTGAAGCACTTGCAATTGTTTACGCACTTGAGTACTGGCAGAAACGTTTGTTAGGCCAGAGGATTATTGTGAGGACCGATCACCATGCGTTAACCTTCATATTACGAACAAGACTGGCAAGCGACAGGATCACACGTTGGACGCTGTTTCTCCAACAGTTTGATCTGGAAATAGTTTATCGACCAGGCAGAGAGAATGTGTTGGCCGACATCCTCAGCTGGAATCCTGAAGCTACTGTTAATGCCATAGACATCGAGGGAGAATGCGAGGAACACCTTCGCCGACTTCGTCATCTACCTGAAGGACAACGAAGTGAGGAGGAACTCAGACATATTATCCGTTTCCTAGAACGAAGAATGGATCCACAGGATGCTCATTATGCGAGAATTGCTGCTGTTGCAGATGATTATTTGATTTATCATCGTGTCTTATACAAGTTTGTGGACGAGGACCACACTCAACTGCGTGCAGTTATTCCTAGGAGATACCAAGAATCTGTTATTCTTATGGTTCATTTATCCATTGGACATGGTGGAACAGACAAGACCATTGCAACCATCAAGGAATCTTTTACATGGAAAGGGCTAGGAGCCACCGTTAGACAGTGTTTACTTGCTTGCGACGCATGCCAGCGGAACAAGTACACGTCACATTTATTGAAGGAACAACCTAGACCGATACTCCCAACTCAACCTAGAGAGTTATATGCACAGGACCTGTATGGCCCAATACCTAAAGCTCGTCGTGGGAATCGCTACATCGTTGTAACTATTGATGTGTTCACGAAATATACGATGCTTCATCCGATTCAGAAAGCCACTGCACATCAGATTATTCAGAGGATTAGACGACAAGTGATACCGGAGGCAGGAAAGCCACAATTCTTGTTGACTGATCACGGATCACAGTACACCTCCGCAGAATTTGCCAAGGCTATGAATGAGCTGGAAATAGGTCATGTTTTATCATCCATTCGCCATCCAGAGAGCAACCGAGCAGAATGCGTGATGTCTATTATCGCAAAATTCTGTCGATTATAATGTCAAGAAGAACACTGGCGATGGACTGAAGTCCTTGTCACGATGGCAAAGTGTATTAATTCAACAGTCCATGAGAGCACTGGTCAAATACCTATGGTCTTGCATTTGAACCAGATGCCGCTGAGAATATGGGACCGTGTGATTGTAAATCCACCTTGTTTACAACCATCACATGCCAGCAGACTTTTAGCTGCAAGAGAAACTATGGACAGACAAGCTGCCAAGCGCTTGAGAAGAACTAGACGCCAGAGATTTAGAGAACCACTAGTTGAAGGAGACCTTACCCTTATAAGGAGACCTGGAATTTCGAGTCCTATAGACCGCATATATGGAAAATTTCTGTCTTTATATTATGGCCCTAGTCGTGTCCGACAGCCTTTGAACAATGGAAGTTATGTTATTGAAGACATTAGGACAGGAGAGCGCATTGGAACCTTCAATGCAGCCAATCTAAAAAAATATCACTTATGAATGAATTTCAAGGCAAATAAAAATGTCATCCCAACATTTTATTTGAAACGACGGAGAGGCAGATGAACCCGCTGAGCTATGGTTCATGTGATATTTTTTATAACAGAACCTTTATGATGGGATGTAGTACCTTTGAACACACCCAGAAAGTCACGGGGAGATGAGAGATCAGGCTATACTCTTTGAAGTAGCGGTGAATCGCACTTTTGACGTTGGTGAAATCTGCTAATTATTTATCTGAGGTCTTATTAATTAATTTTATCTTTCCACGAGACTCAGAATATTCCATTTCGTCATGCTGCATTATTAAAACATTTTGGAGAATGTTTATTTCGCTTAAGGTTTCCAGATACGCAAATAGGAACGTAAGTAGTCGCTCAACGACTTCGTTTTGACGACCTACTTCCTAGAGACACTCAGTGTCTTGCACTACGTCTGGAGAATCCGCCCTGTGTAGGCGTGGAATTGTATCTGTCCTACAAGACGTAGAAAATATCCGCTGTTGAGCGTTGAAAGTGATTATCAGGTGCCATCGAGCACGCGAATACTACAATTCACTGTTGTTGAAGCACAGTGAGCCACAGAAGCATATTTGGAAATAATAATTGGCAAGTATAGTGAATTGCATAACATTGCCGTAACACCACATTTTGTACCCACGTGTATGTGGAGGGCCAAGTGCCTAGTGGAAAATATACAGGTAAAAGTGTTACAACTATCTTGAATAAGTGTAATTATGATTGTATGACATATTTAAATTGCCAAAGTGAATATTTCAATTCAAAAACGACGCATAATTCACGGATGCTACGTGATATAAAAGTAGCGTCACTAACACGTGCAGAATTATAAAACAGTGCTAGCTCACATGTTAATTCACATTTACGAAATAAAGGCTGTGTTACCTACTGCAATTGAAGCCTATAACATTTACGACGAACATTATATTTTTGAAAGTGAAAAAATGAATTATTACGCAACTTATTTCACTACCCACGTGATTGGACTATTCTACACCATGTTTGAGACCGTCATCATGGGCTAATACCATCACGGTATGAGGGTGATGTTTCTACGGGAACCAGCATGATGGTGGAACTTCCAGAACAGCGAACGACAAGGAAGGAACCCAGGATGCCATTTCCAGGCATATCCAGCATATCCACGAAGTTGTCGACAGGGACAGATCGAACCCTGGTCTTTGGAGGAGTCCAGATGGGAATCCTGATGAGGATAATATCGTTCCAGAGAGCCAGAGAGGATTTTGTACAACCCTTGTTGTTGAATAGAGGGCTGAGTGAGAGCTTCTCCATTTCGTGAGTTTTTGGACACCCCTTTCTTGTTCTGGTTTCTGACGGTATAGTAGATTAAATGTAGTTTGTGAACCAACCGAACACAGTTTCAGCCATTTTTATAGGTAGGGAATGTAACTAGTTTAATTAGATGTCATTTATTTCAGTTAGAGTGAGACACCCTTGGGTCAGACATTTTGGTCAGCCCTGGTGCAGCCTGATGAACGTCGTAGAACGTCAATGCCTATCTTTTGCTAAACGTGACCGTAGTCATTTGAGGCTATTTTGTTCAACCCTATTTGGGGTGATTTTTCAAGTCTTTGCTGACTTTAGTTATGGCAATCAGATACCATGGTTATTAGTTAACTGCATTCTTTGCAGCCAGTCTTTGTTACACCCCTGACTGTCGTTAGAACGGTCGTATCAGTTAGGTAGTCAACTGTAATTACCAGTTTTGTAACTGCATTATATTTCATTTTGAATAAGCTCAGAAGCTATTCTTGGTCAAGTGTGAACCTAATAAGTAGAAGGAATGTTTCGTTGTCAAGCATCGAACCCAGTTCCCAACGTATAATTAAGCAGATCCAGAGTGTGGAATCTGCGCCACAATTATTATTTTGTTAGTGTCATGTGAAGACACGCATTCATTTGATGTTGTACAAGCAACTACTGAATTATATCTTTGAGAGCAAAGAGCTCAAGTAATAGTAACATTACTATCATTTAGACGTCTTTGGTTTGGAAGACGGAATCGTATTATTGTATTCAGATTTATAGCGTGTTTTTATACACGTATTTTTCGAGGTTTTTAACCTATGGTAAGGTTTTTTATGAAGAGGCCAGATGTATAGTTTTATTTGTTTAAATCGCCGGCCTTGACAGTCAATGTGTTGTGTCAGTGGAGCGCAGGAATGTTATAACCTGCCAGCGACATAAACTGGTTTGTAACCCAGTGCCCTTGAAAGCACGCCTGTTATATTGTGAGACAGAACTACTTTGACAAGTGACAGAATACTTTTTGTATTCGCATTTCCTTTCATTGCAACTTAGCTTATGGAACTCAGTGTCCATTCCTGTATCTGATCACATGTTTTATAGATTGTTTTTTGTTAGATAAACGCACTGTTGCGTGTACCGTCGTTTGACGTGTACAGTTATGTCAGGTTTTCTATAGTACGTTGAAGGCTACCCTGTTATAGCAGGAAGTTATTGTATGAATGTATTTTTGCGTATGCCTTGTCCGGGATTATTCCCGTGGACCAGATGTTATTGGAGGGTAGCTGTAGTGTGCAGGCCCGTCCCAGAGTTATTGAACGCGAGCTTTGCGCCGCTGGTAACTTGTGTTATTGTGTGTCCGAGTTGTTATTGCTCGTTGATTATATTCCGACTGTTGAGTCGAGGCTTTTTGGTGGAGAATGATCTCAGTGGAGACACTCCGTGCCCAGGCTATTGTCAATATTATTCGCCATAAACCAACGATAAACCTAAACCGACATCTTAATAATAAAACGCATAATTTTGGTAAAACAAAAGCTAACTAACGAATTCTTTCTATCTAACTTTGTTCTATTGCATTTGGAACTGTTGACATAGCCGTGCAGATGAAGGTATTTTCCTTTTGTGGAAATGACTAGGACAGCTGACACTATTGAAGCGACCTGAAGCATGCCCGAACCTTGAGTTCGCAGCTTGTGGAGCGCAGGCCATGCGATGTTAGACGTAGTCTTTACTACGCAGTCGTCACCTTAACCACACATATTAGATGACTATGGCTTACAAAGAGTAAACCAAGGTGCAGGCAGGCATTTTAATAAAACTACTGTGTCTATTTCATTACTTGTTTATGATGTACAAGTGTATAAATCCTACATGTTACCTTATTGTGTGCTGTTAGCACGTAGTTTCTAAGAGTAATTAATTGTTTTCATTTCATGGCTGTACACTTAGCTTTTGAATGTAATTGTTATTCTGTTACGGACGTCATCGCCGTAAATTTTGTCATTAATTGATAGGACTTAGCTAGATGAATTAACGTTAAATGTAAATGTGGAGATGGTATAATCCTAACTTAGATTTGTTTTGCTACCCTGTTAAATGTAAATTCAGATATTAGCTTGATCTTGTAACTTGACCTAGGGACTTGCGTTGTACCATTTTCCTAGCGTTGCTGTTGTTGCTTTATTCTTGTGAGTTAGATCTTTCACGAGGGTTTTCCGTAACTTCTCAGGTAGGGACCTGCTCTTTATTTTTGTTTGTTTATTAGCTTGCGGACTAGCCGATTGTAACCCTCCGAACTAGGCTAGGGGCTTGTGAATTTTATCAATAATTTTCACGGTGTTTTACATAAGTCTGGAAGTTTATTTTCTCAGTCTAGTTTTTAAGGTGAACCTTTCCTTAGGCAGTCTATGACCATCGTCACCATGTACCACGATCCCTGTGGACTACAGACTCTCATGCCGCTTTAGCCTATTTGGAAGTTCACCTGATCCTCACGGCAATTTTCTTTTATTTATGCCCGACGGGTGAGATGTTAGGGAAGTCATTGCGGTTGTTGGCTATCCTGGCAACTCCACCGACGGTCACAGTATTATGACGAGTAGGAGAGGAAAGATATTTCTGGCAACTGCTAATGAAGAGAAACGATAGGTTGGTAAGGTACATACTAAGACACCCAGGAATAGCAAGCTTAGTTACGGAAGGAAGGGTCGAGGACAAGAACTGTAGGAGTAGACCAAGGTTAGAATATGTTAAATAGATTGCCTCGGATGTAGGATGTGGTAGCTATGTAGAGATGAAACAATTAGGTCAGGACAGGGAGGCATGGAGAGCTGCATCAAACCAGTCAAAAGACTGAAGCCTCAAACAACCCAAACAACAACGGATGATTAGGTTAGTCGTAATTTGATTTTAGCTTTGAACATTTGGGTGGCCGCCATTACGTGTCCGTCAAGATGGCGGCGATATAAAACATGACACTGATGTGCCCTTTGCTAGTTCTACCTCTGTACCAAAATTCGTTCAATTCGGTTTCACCGTGTTCGAATTGAGAGGGGAGGACAGACATTCAGTGTACACAGCTACACACACATTCACACACTCACACACACAATTTTTGGCCCTGTGTAGATCTCATAAGTCTACTTTCATTTTTGCAAAAATCGAAAGTAGGCTAAAAGTATAATGATAATCGGTTGGCCACTGCTCCTGGTATAGATCATTTGAGGTGAAGCAATTTAGGCGTTCTACTGTTCAGTGTTGATGTTGTGCTTGCACTGCCATCCAGGAGTAAAATCGGAACTACATGGGGCGATCCCTGGCTGACATTTTATTATGTTTTTTCTACCAATTGGGAGTCGACATTGTATGACTGGAAGTTCCGTGAAATTTTCCCGATCTTAAAGATATCCACTCTCTTCGGCTGGGAATCGAACCAGAAATATTGGGACTGGAGTAATCAATACATACCTCAAGCCAACGAGGTGGCTTCCTTTCAGCCAGATTGAATACACAGTCAAGTACAAGGTGCTGATGACCATACTGTTTCAATCCCCTAAAATTCAATTACAACACCCCCTTGAAATGTTAAGTCCTAGCTGATGTAGATAAAATAGCTTCTAGCAGGGAAATGGCCAGTTGCGAGCACTTAGCACAGGACCCGTGTGACTTGTGAATGGTCTTGGGCGAGATACTCATGGCTGATGAATAGGCCGGTCATCCTGGGGGAAATCAATTCTCTCGGTTGATAAGGGTGTGATTGATGATGACTGATGACTAGTCAGATTATTCTGGGTTCATGACTGGTTTACCTGACGGTCTCCTGGGGAGAAATACCATTTCCCGGGTGTGATCTTGGAGCAAGTTCACTGCATAGAATTTGTATAATCCACTTTGAATTATCCGTATCTGAAGTTTCAGTTTTCTGACTTTCAGGCTTAACCTTGGTGAAGAATAATCAGTAGGCTATAACAAGGAGAGAATAATAATTATAATAATAAAAGTAATTAAAAATGCTTACGACTCTGTTCATAGAACATTTTTGGTCAATATCCTGCAAGAACTCGGACTTGATCGTAAAACACTGAACATCGTCAAATGTACATTAACAAACACCATATCTAAAGTGAAGTTTAGAGGGAAAATCTCTGACCCCTTTTGAGATTAAAACAGGAGTAAGGATGGGAGATGGAATCTTGCCCATATTATTTAACGGTGTATTAGAGAAAATAATCCGAGAATGTAGGAAAAGACTCCCTGAAACAGGTCTAAGAGTAATAAAGAGGAAACTAAAATATCATTACCCGAGTGGACTGTATCGCTTTCGCAGATGATGTAGCTATGCTAGCAGATTTGGTTGAAACTGCAATAGACTATATCAATACTCTCCAATCTATAGCCTCCATGACTGGCCTTCAGTTGTCTTACAAGAAAACAGTGTACATGACAAATGACAAAATCGGCACCAGAATACCTTCTTTCCAACAACAGAATCCGTTAAGTTGGAGATTTTAAATATTTGGGAGAATGAACGACTCAAGATTGACCAGTGTAATCCACAGAGCCAGCTCCTGCAAGAAATCAACATCACTGTGGTACCAGCAAGTTAAACAAGATCTGCCAACCTTTAACATCTCTGAATCCGTTATACAAGACGGAAAATCTTTCCGGAAAATGTTAAAAGAACACCCACAGATTAAACTTAAGAAAGGGCAGAGACCAAAGAGGTCAGAAGCAGCTAAACAATTACAAAGTCAGAAAATGAAGGAGATATGGGCCAGGAAGAAGACTCTTAAGAATTTGAAACCAATCCCAACTCGTCAAGCTGAAAACCATTTTGGTTAACCTACGTAGTCCATAGTTGGCTCATTCGAAGAAAGAAGAAGAATAACAATAATATTTTTATCACTTATCCACACAGCATGTCTTCACACACGGACTCTGCGAGGGATCATTTTTCTACCGTAGCATGGACGGTGTCTGGGAGCTGAACACACTTCGTCAACAGATACAATAAGGGATAGTGACAGGCCGATCGTCCAGGCGATTCATTATTGTATATAATAATAATAATAATAATAATAATAATAATAATAATAATAATGAAATGAAAATCCACAGCCTGCTTCCAGTCTCCGACCGGGTCAGGAATGGAATGAATGAAGCCCCCATCTAGCGGCGAGGATATGGACTGTGCCGGCTGCCGAGGCCTGACGCACTCCTCTGGGGCAATGATTAAATGGATGACAGGTGAAATGAAATGATAGTGGAGAGTGTTGCTGGAATTAAATTTTGACAGGGAAAACCGGAGTACCCGGAGAAAAACCTGTCTGCCTCCGTTTTGTTCAGCACAGATCTCACATGGAGTGACCGGGATTTGAACCACGGACCCAGCGGTGAGAGGCCGGCGTGCTGCCGCCTAAGCCACGGAGGCTTACAATAATAATAATAATAATAATAATAACAATAATAATAATTGCTGGTACAGGTTAGGTTAACATTACCACAAATACTTCGTTTAAAATAGTTTAATCTTTGCCCTGTATTGTGTGTTTATTACTCCGTTTACTCAAGTAGTCCAATTGGGCCCCTATAACAGATATTCATTGTGTAATGGCGTTTATTTCATTAGAAACGGAGGTTACGATCGAGTGAATTGATATCAGTTGGATCACATATGTACAAAGAACCTCGGTCGATCAGTCAAACTAACACACTGGCATTCACAGGAATGTTGTAAACCTTGCCATAGGTATAAAAGGCAATACCCTGTGTCTTACGACAATGGTGAATTCTGAATTAATTAAATGCCCGCTACCGGAGGATCGTCCGGGCACGTCTAGTTATGGCACAGGTCGTGACAGTTTACAAGCCACCAGTAATGGCAGGTTGTGGATGCAGCGGACAACTGCCATTTCATCTGAACAAACCCCCGCTGCCAACGAAAATTCTGCTGATATCCAACATCAACAGATCAGCACCACTGAAAGTGCTTTGCAGAATTCATTTGCAACCACCAAGGCTGGCCGCAGAAGACAACGCATGCAATGGACACGTGAAATGAATACAGACGTCATGCGTTTCTACTTCCTAGCTACAGACATGGAAAGAAATCTGACTGGATATAGAACTTCTCTGCATTCTAAGTTTATAAGTATATGCTCCCATTTGAATATCACAGAACAGCGAGTAAGTGATCAGCGTAGAGCCATAATAAGGAACTGTCTCCTAAGCGAATTTGAAATTCAACAGATTAAAGATGGGGTTCTCTCAGAACTACAACCCATGCAGGGGATCAATAATGAAGATCATCCTGCCGTTAACATAGACACCACACCACGTCAAGGTACTGCAAAAAGTAATAAATCTTCCGTAGTCGAAATTGAAGGCAATAGTAACACACTGTAGGATCGTAGAAATGTGATGAATATTTTACAGAGAGAATTAATGAAATGGGAAGATAGTGATCCAAATTCAAGGAGTATTATTCCCAAGCTAAGATTTAACAAGAAGTTCCGTGACGAACTAAAGAGCCTACTTTTCTTAAAATTTAAGATTCATGCCAATGATTAATGACGAAATTAAGTTGGTAATATCGAAATTTCTAATAAGTTCGAAATACTGTATACCTGGTATAATGTAGCCTAATAAAGCACTACAGTTGGCAGCCCTGGTGACTGAATATATTCTTACATCCATTTCTTAGGGTACAGAATACAAAATTTCGTTGAAGTCCAATGGATAGCATGGACGTTACATGCAGTTAAACATTGGATCTAACAGCGCGCGTAAAATCATGTTGGCAACTATACCATGCATGTATTGGTCAGAAATAATCTGAAATAATATGATCTATTGTTGTGCCAATTTTGAATGAAATCCATTAGTTAGTATAAAAGTTACATGAATTTAAAGTTGGACGTCTCAGCAGGCTTAGAATCATGTTGGTATCACTGACGTATATAAGTTACTCCAAATTAATATAGAATGTCAGGTACTATACGTGTGCATATTTTAAAACTGTCGGCTTGCATACTTTCTGATATATGGGTATTTGGATAACAAAATTGAGAGCATTTATTAACAGTTGGCAGCCCTGTAGGCTCTTAAGAATACGCTTAGTCATATCTGTTTATGCACACATAGCACATACGAAATTTGGTTGAATTCCAATTGATAGTGTAGAAGTTACATGCATTTGAAATTTGGGCCTATCAGCAGGCTTATACTTATTTTGGCAACACTGCCATGTATGGCCTCCTGGAAATTAAACTGCAATGTTATTATCTATACGTGTGCCAATTTTGAAATAGCTCCCATTCATATCTTCCAAGATATCCAACATGGAGCTCAAATTTCAATTGCGATTTTTCAGCAGTTGGTAGCACTGACATCATTTTCAGATATGGCCGTGAGATATTCAGGTATAGATATTTACTCCTACCAAATTTTGTTTCGTTTGCTGAAGCCGTTTAGGAGTTGATAGGGGGGGGACACACACACACAGCCAGACAGACAGACAGAAGGACAGACAGACAGACAGACAGACAGACAGACAGACAGACACACATTTGCCCGATCTCATAAGACTACTTTTTCCTCATTTTTGCAAAATGTGAAAAGTAGGCTAAAAATAATAGCATACAAATAATTGAGGATGTAAACAATTGCTGGGCAGCTTTCTTAGAAACAGTAGATAATCTTACGGACTTCCATTTGCTCATATACTGCGCAGCTGTTACTGTGTTATCACTCCATAACCAGGTGCCCAGCAACCAAAACTTTAGTCCTCGTACAGAAAGAATACCTCCATGGGAACGACGAATCAATAATAAAATAATGTCGTTGCGTAATGTAATAGGTCTGCTCACACAATATGCTTCTGATAATAGAATTCGAAAGATCACTTCAAAAATCATGAGGATAATTCCGAACATAAAAAACAAAGGGAAGCAGGAAATCCTGAATATCATGGACGACTACAAGCAAAAACTGGCAGTAAAAGCAGAAAAACTCAAGAGATACAAGAAAAGTTATCAGAGAAGAACACAAAATTATCTCTTCAGAGCTAATGAGAAAACTTTCTACGCGAATCTTTATGGCAGCCGTGAACCAACAATCTCTAAAACACCAAATGAGGAGGAAATGAGCAACTTTTGGCTTAATGTGTGGTCAAACCCAGTGCAGCATAAAGAAGATGCAGAATGGATTCATAAAATCAACGAGAAGCACTCACGCATTAATCAAACGCAAGAGTTAGTCATTAATGAACAAGACATCCAAATAGCCATCAGCAAAACACACAGCTGGAAAACTCCAGGACCAGACAAAATTCAGAACTATTGGTACAAAATCTTTACCAGCACACACAGAAAATTAGCTGATCTTGTAACTCAGGTAATCTATGATCCTGAAGAGTTCCCGCACTTTCTCACAGAGGGACGAACCTACATATTGCCTAAGAGTGATGACACAGCTAATCCAGCAAACTACAGACCAATAACCTGTTTGCCTACGCTCTACAAGATCATCACATCGGTCATCACAAATGTAATTTATGGTCACATGTACCAGCATATCATCTTGACAGAGGAGCAAAAGGGTTGTAAGAGAGGCGGCCAAGGCTGCAAGGAACAGCTCACCATTGACAGTGTGATTATACACCAAGCGCTGAAGCAACAACGTAACCTCTTCTTGGCTTATATCGACTATAGAAAAGCATTCGATACAGTGCCCCACAGCTGGCTCATCCATACCCTTGAGATATACCGGGTAAACAAGACACTCATCAACTTCCTTGTTATCATTATGCAATTTTGGCGTACCAAAATCATCTTGAAATCTAACATCACTACCACTGAAACAGAGGTCATACCCATCAAACGTGGTATATTTCAAGGTGATGCCTTAAGTGCACTGTGGTTTTGTTTATGTCTCAACCCTTTATCAGAGATTATAAAGATGAACAACTGCGGATACCAAATAAAAGAAAATAAACAAAATCTTCTCAAAGTAAATCACCTCTTTTATATGGATGACATAAAATTGTATGCTGCAAATAGGAACCAACATCAGTCATCAATATAACAGATAACATTTCGAAGGACATTTGCATGGAGTTTGGGACTGGCAAATGCAAAATCAAGAGTATCAACAAAGAACAGTGGTGTAGAACAGAGGGAATAAGCATAACAGCTGATGAGCGAATAGACAGCATGGGGAAAGATGAAACATATAAATATCTAGGATTTGAGCAAGTAGTTGGAATCGACAGTAAATCTGAGAAGGAGAACCTCTACCAGAAATTTAATCAGAGACTTCGACTTCTGCTGAAAACCAAGCTTAGTGCTCATAACCTAACAAAAGCTATCAATTCATATGCTATATCTGTGCTCATGTAATCGTTTGGTGTTTTAAAATGGTCTCAAACAGACCTAGAGAACATTAACCGCACAATAAGGACTATGCTTACGAAACACAGAATGTTGCATCCCAATGCTTGTATAGAGAGAGTAACAACACCCAGAAATGAAGGAGGCAGAGGTATTCTTGATGCTATAGCTCTGCACAATCAACAAGTTATACATCTAAGGAATTACTTTCATTCTCGGAAAGATACCAGTGTTTTACATCGAGCGGTAGCACAAGCTGACTTCAACCACACTCCTTTGAATCTCCATGAAGGAAATTTCGCCATGAAAGACAAGAACACACTGAACAGAGAGAAGGTGCAGAAATGGGCTGGAAAAGAACTTCATGGCAGATTCTACAACCAGTGCAATGACAAGAATATTGACAAACAGCTTTCGAACACATGGTTGTCAAGGGGAGAGCTGTTTCCAGAAACTGAGGGATTTAACCAGGCGATACAAGACAAAGTTATCACCACAAAAAGTTATAGGAAACACATCCTGAAAGATCAGACTGTTATAGATGACGAATGCAGGAAGTGCAATACCGGCCCAGAAACCATAGAGCATATTACCAGCAGCTGCAGAATTCTAGCGCCAACATCTTACACTGAGAGGCTTAACGATGTTGCCAAAGTCATTCACCAAGAACTAGCCCTAAACCGATCTCTCATACACGACATGACGCCTTATTACAAATACTCTCCAGAAAGTGTGCTGGAAAACGAAGATTACAAGCTGTATTGGGATCGCACTATTCAAACAGACAAAACAACTCCTCATAATAGACCAGACATAACTTTAACTCATAAGAAGAACCATCACACGTACTTGATTGACATATCAGTAGTGTGGTAAGGGGAAAGCTGCTTACAAAAGCAAGTGGTGAGCCCCTGCGACCTTGGAATGGAAGGAGCCATGCTAGGAGGGCGTGCTTGGATTCGTTTTTTTCGTCTCGTTGTGCTCTTTACGGGAATGTAGGTGTCGAAAAGGTGAAGTTAGGGTTTTGGGTCTAAAAATGCGTTTTTCACATTTTTGCTGATTTTTGGAAAACGGGCCATGCTAGGAGGGCGTGCTTGGATTCGTTTTTTTCGTCTCGTTGTGCTCTTTACGGGAATGTAGGTGTCGAAAAGGTGAAGTTAGGGTTTTGGGTCAAAACATGCGTTTTTCACATTTTTGCCGATTTTTGGAAAACGGGTCATGCTAGGAGGGCGTGCTTGGATTCGTTTATTTCGTTTCGTTGTGCTCTTTACGGGAATGTAGGTGTCGAAAAGGTGAACTTAGGGTTTTGGGTCTAAAAATGCGTTTTCACATTTTTGCCGATTTTTGGAAAACGGTCCATGCTAGGAGGGCGTGCTTGGATTCGTTTTTTTCGTCTCGTCGTGCTCTTTACGGGAATGTAGGTGTCGAAAAGGTGAAGTTAGGGTTTTGGGTCAAAACATGCGTTTTTCACATTTTTGCTGATTTTTGGAAAACGGGCCATGCTAGGAGGGCGTGCTTGGATTCGTTTTTTTCGTCTCGTTGTGCTCTTTACGGGGATGTAGGTGTCGAAAAGGTGAAGTTAGGGTTTTGGGTCAAAACATGCGTTTTTCACATTTTTGCCGATTTTTGGAAAACGGGTCATGCTAGGAGGGCGTGCTTGGATTCGTTTATTTCGTTTTGTTGTGCTCTTTACGGGAATGTAGGTGTCGAAAAGGTGAACTTAGGGTTTTGGGTCAAAACATGCGTTTTTCACATTTTTGTCGATTTTTGGAAAACCGAAAACGTGAGAATGACGTGTGTGATATTATTTATTTCGTATCTTTATTCTCTTTACGTGGATATAGATATGAAAAAGGTAAAAAGCTGGAAACATGGTTTTCTTATGGAAAAGGTGTTTTTTTTGTTCATTTTCGCGTTATTTGGAAAACGAATGAGGCGATTTTTATGATGGGCATGTCGATGTATTTGTGTCGTTGTTCAGTTTACGGGAATGTAGGTATGGAAAACCTGAAATCATGGTTTCCTTTATTTTTTTTCGAGATCGTTGAGGAAAACGGGGAAAAAAGTAAGAAACCAGATTTGAAGTCACGTTAGGTTATGCGCTTTGATGTTAATAAAACACTTATGCATTATTATTATTATTTGTCTTGACTGGTCAGGACTCACACGCAGAGAGAGAACTTGCTTAATGCAATGAGAATTGAAAGCATTGAGACTGACCCACGGCGATCCAGACAGACACAGGTCTTATCATCGTACGTGCCTCGCAGCAGAGAGAGATAACAGCCTGTTGTTCACATGCAGGTGGCTGTTATCTGACCCAGACGTGTTACCCGATATCGCGATAAAGGACATACAGCTCTGTCGAAAAGCTGATCATTGCATTCCCACACATACTCATGCTGAGATTGCAAAAGCTTGTGAGAATCGCTCTGACTTGTGCGCTCCATGACATCCTACTCGTAGGAACAAAAAAAAAGTAATGTGTTAACTTTGCATCTTGTTGAGGAGACATATATGTTCTGAGGGTAAGAGAGACTCATCATTCTCGTGTTCATCTTTGAAGGTGACGGATGCAAGCGCCTTATGCTCTTTGTGAAATATTACGTGAACTGCGGCCATACTTGTACTAAGGTAGGTTCATTATTGTTAATTATGACATGATTGGTTTTATTGTTATTTTGTGTATGCATGAAAAGTAAGTTAGTGACTGATGGTATTTTTGGGGGATTTCGTTTGTTGCAGATTTTTAAAAACAACATCATTAAGTCTGGGAAAGCAGACAGAGAGAGACAGTGACAGTGACAGTGACAGTGGCGGCAAAGAGCACATTTGCTGAAAGTATTATAATTCATTATATGGTGAGTACATGTTGTTCCATTACTTTTATTGTTGTTGTTGTTGTTAAATGTATTTTATTTATTTCACGGAAATTTATATACTTATGGCGTGTATTTATTATTGTTTCAGAATGAAGATATATATGGAGTGAATAGGTTTTAACTACTTTGACGCTTTCGATATTAAAAAAAAGAGGTGAGTCTTTGTAAATGACTTTGTTATTTTCGAGTGAGTGTCTTATTTATGTGTGCACACTTGAAACCTTTTGTTTTTAGCAATTCTTATGAATGAATGCACATGTTTAATGTATATAACCATGACTAATAACGGATTGTATTGGTTTGTTTTTCAGATAAATCATTGGAAACAAAAAACAAGATAAACCTTGTCGTTGATATTAAAACTATATCAACCTTGTTGGTGATCATTTCCTGCTGGGGGCCCAAATTGCTACAACCATTGTGTACCTGTGAACGAGATTGTGTGCCAGTCAGTAAAAATCTATAAGTGTGGTCGTTTGGAATTGCAGATTTTGGATTAACCTATTTTAAGGTAAGGGTTGCACGTTTATTTGTCCATTTTATAATCATGTCTATATCAGAGAGTGAAGTGTTAGTGTGGCAGCCTTTGGCCAAATGTTTCAAAACGCGAGTATGCTCAGGCCGAATTTACAATGCGATTCACTGTCTGTCTCCTAAAGATTTTGTGGAATTATGTTTTCCAATTTTTTTGAGTGAATGTGAACAAGGCTTAAGATTGCATCACGCTTTAAAAATAAACTTCGAACTACTATGTGAATTTACATTGATAAAAAATAATGTTGAAGAGAAACACACCTTCAACCTTTGAACAAAAATGGAGAAAGTACTGATAGCCGATAATTTGGAAACGTGGTATCAGGAGAAAGCTATTCAAGCGCTTATCTCTAAATTTGATAAGTTGCAACAGGGTCCCAGTGGCTTGGCCCTCGATAGCATTGCCTATTTGCAAATCAATATTTGTAAATACAATCCATTGAATGCAGGAAGTAGCTATATTGCCACACCGAGCTTTATCGCTTCGAGAAAGGCAGTGATCAACATACGCAACAAAGACGATTACTGCTTTTTGTGGAGTATAGTGAGCTGTCTGCAACCCTGTCAAGACAGAAATGGTCATTTGCCAGGGCAGTACAAAGAATTGTTTAACCACATGAAACAAACTCTCAATCTCGAGCGTGTTTCATTTCCCATGCCTCTGGATAAAATTCATTCATTTGAGAAAGATAATCCAAATTTCTCTTTCATGGTGTATGGCATCGAAGGATCCAATATTGTGGGCCCCTTGTATGCCACCAAACAGGTAAAGCAACATCACATTCACCTGCTTTTCCTGTCTGATGGGGATAAAAGCCATTATTGTTGGATAAAGAATTTAAGTAAATTGGTGAGCAGCCAAATGTCAAATCATCATCCTAAAAAGCATATTTGCGAGCGCTGCCTTCAGTATTTTGGAACTGATGAACTTTTGAAACGACATACGGAAGACTGTGAAGGGCAGACGGCAGTAAAGCTAGTCTTGCCCGAAGGGAATGACGCAGTCTTAAAATTTAAGGCCACTAATAAACAAGAGATGGTACCATTTACTGTTTACGCTGATTTTGAGGCCCTTACTGTTCCCATTCAGGGATGTGAACCAAGCCCCCATACAAGCTCAACCTATCCAGTGCAGAAACATGAGCCTTTTGCTGTAGCCTATTATGTTGTCTGTCACTATGATAATTCACAATGTGAGTATGTAAGTCATAAAGGTCAGGATTGTGCGCGGTGGTTTGTTGATCAAATGGCGGCTTTAGCAGGCAAAGTAGAAACTATTTTGAACAACCCTGTACCAATTCAGATGAATGACGTACAGCAAAGAGAATATGATCAAGCCACCACCTGCCACATATGTGAAAAGCCAATCTTAGGCGGAGAAAAAAAAGTAAGAGACCACTGCCACAGGACAGGTCATTTTAGAGGTGCTGCCCATAGCGAATGCAATTTGAAGTACTCTATACCTCGCTTCCTCCCTGTCTTCTTACACAATTTCTCCCGGTATGACCTTCACTTTATTGTAAAACAATTTGCTCATGTAGATAAGAGCAAATTCAGCATTTTGGCTAAAAACCATGAGAGCTTTACCTCACTTTCATGGACAAAAGGAAGCATGAGCATTCGCTTTCTCGACTCATTCAAGTTTATGTCTAGTTCGCTGGATAGTCTTGTGAAAGGCTTAAGCGAAGATGAGTTGAAACATACCCATTCCCACTTTACGGATACAAATCAATTTAAATTGTGTGTTCGTAAAGGCCATTTTCCATACGATTATGTGGAAAGTTACGAGGTGCTTGAAGAAACGACTTTGCCGCCAAGAGAAAAATTATTTTCTCAATTAACTCAAAGCACCATCAGTGAAGAAGACTATGCCCACGCACAGCATGACCGACGTTTTTGAAACGTTTCGTCAGCTATGTCACACGATTTATGGCCTTGACCCCGCCCACTACTATACCAGTCCAGGGTTAAGTTGGGACGCCGCCCTCAAATTTACCCACATTGAGCTTGATTTACTGACGGATCCCGATATGGTACTCATGATGGAAAAAGGGATTCGTGGGGGATTCGTATCGCTCAATCAGCGACATGCCAAGGCAAATAATCATTACATGCCTGATTATTGTCCCGAAGAACCAGAATCCTATCTAATGTATTTCGACGTAAACAATTTATACGGTCACGCTATGAGTCGACCACTGCCGTACAGAAACTTTGTCTGGCTGTCTGAGGATGAAATTAAAGATTTTAATGTGCATAGCGCTAGCAAGCAACAGGACGTAGGGTATGTTCTTGATGTCGACTTAGCTTATCCCTCCCATCTCAGACAGCGACATGGTGATTTTCCCCTTTGCATAGAGAAAATGGTGCCGCCCGAGAGTAAGGGCAATCATAAGAAATTGATGGGTACCTTGTATGATAAAAATCACTATGTGTTGCATATTGACATGCTGGTAGAATGTTTAGCTCAGGGCTTAACCCTGAAAAAATCCATAGAGGTATTTCTTTTTGTCAGAAACCGTGGTTGAAACCATACATGGATTTAAATACCAGTCACAGACAAAGTGCCACTCAGCCATTTCAAATCAATTTTTTTAAACTCATGAATAATTGTATCTATGGCAAGAGTTTGGAAAATGTACGGCAGTATAGGGACATTAAGTTGGTCAATACATGGCATGGCAGATGGGGGGCTCAAAAATATATTGCAAAACCAAATTTCAAATCTTTAAACATTATTGATCATGATCTACTGACTATTGAACTTGCCAAAACTAAAGTGGTCATGAATAAGCCTATCTATTTAGGCCAAGTCATATTAGATTTTTCAAAATTGCACATGTATAAATTCCATTATGGTTTTGCAATACAGCGATTTGGTACAATTTCCTTGTTATATACAGACACTGATAGTTTTATTTACCATATCCGTGACTGTGATCCGTATGTCGTTATCAAACAAAGCCCAAAATGGTTTGACACGTCCTCGTTTAGTGACAAGAACGTGTTCGATATCCCCCGTCTGAACAAAAAAGAAATTGGTTTAATGAAAGATGAGTGTTCAGACACCATGATGACTGAGTTTGTAGGTCTCGCTCCGAAAATGTATAGTTTTCGACAGGTGGATCGATGCGAATCTATGCGAGCCAAAGGGATTAGCCAGCATGTGGTTAAACGACTCTGTGTGGATGATTATTTACATGTCCTTCAGATCCACACAGCCATGGCACATAGTCAGTTTAGGATTCTCTCAAAAAATCATGATTTATTTTTAATGAAGCAGCGAAAACAAACACTCGCTTTGTTAGACGACAAGAGACAGTGGTGTCAGGATATGATGACAAGCGTCCCATTTGGTTACAACCAGTAGTGGTTGTAGCTATTGTTGTTGTACAACACGGCAAGTGTTTGGTTTGGTTGCTATCAAATGCGAGATGCCATCTTGAGCCTCGGAATAAAAATAAAAAATTTTAGTGTATCATATAATTTTTTTTTTAACCTGTGTGCATGGGTGTATGCATGGATGTGTGAATGCCTGTAAATAGTTGTACATAAACTGTATGTCTTGTGCTATTTGCCTGTCAACGCATAAAGAGAGCCATGCATCAACGTTTGCATGGTTCACTGTGCACAGGCTAGATTAAAAACATGTTGACTTCTTTAGGTTAGGTTAGGAAAAAAAACAAGTAGCCACCCTCACTATTGTTGTCGCTTAGTAGGCCTCATGTTTCAGCAAAGTGACCATTCACCCTCAGTAGGCATGCGGTTTAATAGGCCACACTAGGGTGTGGCTTAGTAGGTCTCATGCAAGAACAAAAGAATAATAATAATCTGCTGCTTTTACTGTGGACAAAACTCTCACTTTATGGCTAGAGTTATGAGTGGTGATATATTTGAAATATCTGAACAGAAATTGTTTCTTTAACCTGTTACATGTTTTTTTCCTAACCTAACCTAAAGAAGTCAACAGACAGATGGTTATTTATTTGTGTTTTGCTTATTTTTTATTTTATTTTTGCCATTGACTTAGGGGACAGACAGTGTCTATAGTACATAGTATTTTTATTTATTCACTTAGTAAACGGCAACGACTACTTTTCAGATTCAATCATGAGCCACGGTGAAGATTGTTTTATCGTCACAAAACACACCACGTTCAATGAATATGCCACGATGGTGTCTCATAATCCACAACGTGTGGCCTATCCTTCAGAATATAGAAACACGAAAGTACGCATTGATACCACATTTTATGACAGCTTCATGAATCGTGATGATAATGATGATGATTTGTTTCATGACCCAGGACATCACTTTTGTAAATCCTGTATGCTAAATTTTGGCTTTGAAAATAATGTATCCACGCAAGTGATTCATAAAGCACGGTACGGTTTAACCATGAATCAAGTGATTGTTAAATTAGCTGACGAGGATCACTTTCCAGATTTCTGGTGTACAATATGTACAAAACCCCTGTTTAATGTTTATTTTCCAATAACCTCTCAAATGTTTTGTTTTCATTTTTATAAATTTCCTGCTGAGGAACCAATCACTTCGTATCGACAACAAGCATTTCGCCAACTTTGTCTTAGCTTACCTATCAATCAATATTCGCCTCATAGAATGAGATTTGTTAGAAACTAACAACATTATGTCATGATTATGGCTTTTTTTTTGTTTGCATTCGGCTCTCAGGTGCATACTTGACGTTTAGAATACATTTGGCTATTTTTTTGTTTGTTTTAGTTTATCGTTTATTCACGTTGATGAACACATACACACTGGTTTAAATTGGTAGTTTTGAATTTTTTTTTTTTTTGATGTAGACATGGTTATTAAATGCATAGCGTGTTAACTTTGCCTTTTATAGGTTACCAAAAGCATTCACATGTTTGCTCTTAGTATCTGTTGATACTGTTTATTTAACAGAATGCTCTGTGAATTTGCACAACAACAGAGCAAACGAATACAAGTCATTTGACAAGGGAATGATAGGCTAATTCCCATTTACAACAGAGACATGCATTTACCTCCAAGAGAGAAATCTTGAAAATGATTCACACTTAATTTTGATAAAACATTTCCTATTAAATAATTTCCAAATGTATGTTTTGACTGAAAAAATGATACAAACATTATTATTATATTTTTATCCAATACTATCTATCTACAAATTCAGGTCATAAACACTCAGGATTAAAAAAAAAACACACTTTGATGTACAAAGTTATTGTTGTTGTAATATAAGAACGAGAGTGTTAGAAAGTAACACTCTTTTCTTTGGTTATAGACAACCATGGACGCCTTGAACGCCATTGGTCAAGATTGTGGCTTTGCACGCAAGAAAATGAGTGAATTGCCTACGCAAACACCCTTTCGCATACATAAAATTCAAAAACTGATAACCAAATTTGGTGAACGAGCTCTTTGCATTTGTCAAGACTTTGAGACATTTCTTCCCACACGATTTAATAACCTACCTGATAATGTCATGGAAGATGTCAATTCCAGTATTCACCCTGTCTATTTAATTTATGAGGGTGAAAAAAATAATCGATGCATGGTTCGTTTTGTAAAAATTGAAAACGAATAATTATTGTACGTTAGCAGTAACTTTTTGTTTATTCATGCCCTACTCTTCAATAACTATAATAAAATAAAATAATTATTTTTTGGTGCTCGACAGTTTGACGTTTATTAATTGTTGTTCAACGTTTACCATGATAAATAATAATAAAAATAATTTTTCAAAACTTATGCTTAATGGTAGATTTTTTTTGTTTATAGGTTTAGTACAATTACCATGTATATAATTTTTTATAATAATAATGAAACTATTAGTTAAAATGATGGACTTTTGTCCTTTTTTTATTTTTTGTGATTTAAAATAGCATTTATAGCAATTTTTAAGCAATTTTTTATTATAATGATTATAATTTATAATGATCAAATTCTAGTAACATGTTATTTTATTCAATAATAATAATAAGCGTTTAACAAAAAAAAAAACTGGTTCTAGAGTAGATAAAGATTTCATGCTGTCATTCGTTCTGCTAGACTGGCATTTGAAGCTGATGAATAATGATGGACTTTTGTCCTTTTTTTTGATTGTTTGTGATTTAAAAAAATAGGTTTAGTACAATTACCATGTATATATAATTTTTATAATAATAATAATGATGAAACTATTAGTTAAAATAATGGACTTTTGTCCTTTTTTATTGTTTGTGATTGAAAAAATAGATTTACTACAATTAGTAATATTTTTTTTAACGATGCACTGCTGTCCCTTTTTTTTATTGTTTGTCATTTATAATTATAATAATGAAACTATGAGTGAATAATAATAATGGAAAAAAACACAACATGGACTCTTGTCTTTTTATTTATTTTTTGTCATGATAACAGTGATACTATACATTTTTTAAGAATAAATTCATTACGTTAAAGTCCATATCTAGATAAAAGTAATTTGCTCTTCATAGCACCAATCACTATAAATGCTGCCATTCGTTCTGCTAGACTGGCATCTGAAGCTGTTAATCGTTGCTTGACAATGATTAACAAGACTTTGTCGGCAATGCGTCTTAGTGTGGGATCACTGTTTTCATAGGCTTTATCGTGATTAAGGCATGCATGATCCAAAGCATTGATTCCCATATCCCCTCTCCTCAAACGATCTTGAAGACGAGTACCAGGGCCGCAAAAGCTGTAAGCAGGTAAGTGAGCTTCGAATGGTAAGTTTTTAATAATGTTATCAATAATTCCACGGCCAGTACACCTGGGACATAGAGGTTTCAATCGGTGAAAAACACTTTTTTTGTTGTTGTTCTTCTTCTTGTTCTTGTTCTTGCTGTTGTTGTTGTTGTTGTTTGTCGGCGGCTCCTGACGAGCATGGTAGGTGGTGGTTGTTTTCCGCATGACAGCCATGGAATGATGAAACAATGTCTTTACACTGAGTTTTATGACCATGATATAATTTCATTAATTGGCATGTGGCACACTGTCGAATGGAAGGTATTTTTGCCATGGTTAATTGCTTGTGATGGGAAAAATGACTGCATGGTTGTAGTTCACTCAATACAGAGTCGTTAGTCCACTCGGCAGGCGCCTTTTCCCAAATTTCTTTGACAGCGTTGGCAGCAACATAAAAAAGAAATGATTTAGGTAGTGCTAATAATTCATGTTGTGTAAAGCTAATCAGTTTTTTCTTGCACACAAAGAACTTTCCAATAGCCTTGTCGATTGTAGTGGCGTCCATGTCTATAACGTTGATGTTATCACCTCACGTGTACACGTCTCACTGCTATCATTGGACGATACACTTTCAGTTTTAATTTTATTGAACAACTCCCAACATGCACTCGTGGTGAGCCAATGAAACAATTGCCATGCATGCGCTAAGGCTTTATTCTGAATATTGTCGCAAGGACAAGTGTCCATGAGCGTTTGCAGGGATGGACAACCCAGATCTAAAAGGTCAATACATTGACAGTGAGAGGGTAGAAATGGTTGAAGCCACTGGCGTTTTTCACTCCCTTTAACAAATAAGACATTGGCCGAGGACAAATGGGCTTTCATGACAATGTCAAGATACTTGTAAGAAATATCACCCTTTTTCCATGCTAACTGCAAATGATTTTCAATCCATTGGCTCTGTTTTTTATCTTTTTCACCAAGCAACTCGAAAGCATAGGGAGGTTTAAACACCAAATGAATAGGGTTAGACACCCAAAACGTACTACAATCGATAAAAGCGACTTCCTTAAATATAAATTTGTTGTCTGCAATTTTAAACCCCTGACAATCCACGATGAGTGTACGCATCATGCTTTTTTTATTTTTACTTGTTACCTCATTGACGTCTAATCAACAACTAACCCATGCCATGGTTTAACATGGCAAAGTCAAAGGACTTTAGAGGGAAAAAAAGGAACAAATGAATTGAACAACAGCTAAATATTTTTTTGAGGTTTTATTCATATAAAAAAAAACACTTACACTTTTATTACAAAAAGTGTGTTGGCTTAATTTGGAACAGCATTCAAATGAATAGTTTGCACATACGGTCCACAGGTGTCTCCTAGTTTTGCAGGGTCTGGTACAATAACAGGATAATTCAAACTCCATGGAATATTGCCCACATCATAGCGATTGAGGTAAGGGCAGGATGGACTCCATCGCTGATGATCGCTAAAGGGTCGATCCCCTATTTCCCAGTTTCCAATTTCAATGTTGCAAAAAATACACTTGACCACATCCCCACGTTTTAAGTAATAAAATCCGCTCGCAGCCAATTCTCCACAATCCATAAAGGGAACTGTCCATGTTTCAAAAGTTTTCAAACGATTAAATTCACATTTTAAATTCCATGGTTTGTCTGTCACGTTGTTGTTGTTGTTGTTGCTGTTGCTTATTGAGGGACACATGATGTTTGTTGTTGAAGTATGTGCGCACAGTGCCAGAGCGCAACAGATACTTTGCATGCAGACGCTTATCATCAATCCTATGAATGATGATCTTTTTTTTTTCATTCGACCACAGGTGGCTTACATGCTGGTGACATAATTGGACAAAGGATGATATTTCACTTGTCTAGCATGAATTATCAAACAGTAGGCGCTGGTATGGTCTGGGACATTTTCTTGTGTTTCAAAATCTACCCTTAAATCAATGGTGGTGATTTTCATAGATTCTTCTAGATACGAACAGTCGAAAACAATCAGTGGTGCTTTTGCTTTAAACCCTTGTGGCGACAACATAGGACAATCCGGTTTTTCATAATAAGACGATTGAAATTTAGCGAACATGTCATAAAGGGGACCAAACTTATTTTTTGAAAAATTGAGTTCCAACCCCTCATAGGGAAAGCAAACATTATTTAAAAATAGTCGTATATTTCTCAAGTGAATGTGATCAAACAAGGTGACATCTTTGCTTTGTTGGTATTTTCTATTGGTTTGAAAACCAATAATAACATAGAGGGGTCTCTCGGTAGAGCGAGCCGATTTGACACTCCAACTATGAGTGTCAGTGGTAGGTAGCAAGGGGTATTCATGCAGACACCAACTTCGAAAGGCGATAGGCAAGGCTTTATCTTTTTGCACTAAATTTAACATGCTTAGCTTTTTACGATCCGATAGCGTCACATGGGGCACTTTCCATAGTAATCGAAGCAGTTGAATTTTTGAGTCTATCACTTGGTCAGAGGCTCCTTTCAGCGCATTATAATCACTGCGGTCTCTCACTAGATACAAACTTTGTCTTGCGTTTAAAATAATACGCTTGTGATCTTCGGCAAAGCCAAGGAGTAATTTTAAGGGTAGGAAGCCTGTAAAAGTGCCATCGGTATGAACTAGCCAGTTATTGCTACTGTTGGGACACCATCCTGCCATAGAAAGCGTTTTACTTTCCTCCTCGCTATAGGATGGATATAATTTCATAAGACTAGTCATGCCCACATTTCGAGTCATATCTATGACAATATCATTTATCACATAACGTACTTCAGAAAACAGAAAAGCCAAACCATGATTCGCCAACGCAGACGTTGTGGGCGTACTGCCATCTGCTTTCATCAATTTACCCTCAATTTGAAGGACACTTTCATGAGGTAGAGTAAAAATATATCTTGATTGTTAATGATGAATTGAATCTCGTCATTGTTATTCAGTCCTGTTGCTTGAGGTTGATAGGAATGCATATCAATGCGCACGACGCCATCTTCCACTTGTATGGGATTTAACACTTGCAACAGCTCTTTGTTCATGATTGGGGTGTAGCGTATAACCAAGGCGTTGTAAGCGTTGTCGGTTTACCCGTGTCAACCGTTTCATACACGGCGGGCAACTAACCGAGCTCGTAGACGTTGTTGTTGCTTTATAGATAAATTTCATAGCGTCTTTAAAACCAACTTGTAGGTCACAGGGGTGTTGGCGTCCAAAGCAATAAGTTGTTGGTTTCTATTCACTAAGCGTAAGGTAATATTACTAATATCACTGACACACACAGGATGATAGAGAACCACTGAAGGGTTTTCACGAATAATATAGCCGCAAGGAGAGGTGACAATAAAATCATACAGGGAATGGCTTTGTTCTTGATTCGTAAATACGTCTCTAATAATATTGCAAGTTACAGAAATGTGATGGTCCTCGATGAATTTCACTGGATAATCTGATTCATGGGGTTGCTGAGCTGCCAACACTCTTGGTTTAAATCCTAATAAAGAACCAATAGAATGAACTCGTGTTTCAAAGTCAATGTTAAACGTAGAGAAAATGCGACAGCGATGAGTTATTGTATTGGCTGTAAGTTCAAATTTGTGTGTCCCATCCGCAAATGGTTTGACACCAAATTGTTTTATCATCGACACGCTAATGGCCTCATGCACATCGTCTATAGTATAACCTCCAGGGGGTAGTGTCAACATATAATCATCATAATAAAATTTGTCATTAATATCCACTTGAATATTGTAAATTCTGTTGTAACTTTCCAAAGAAATTAATCCTAGCACATAGGATTGTTCGGGATGCAATTCAATGGGAGGGAAAAAATCCAGGGACACTTCAGGCCCGCGACTGTGCACGGTAAAGGTCTTGGCGTTGACATTCATAATAATGAAACTGTTGGCTTAACGCGACCTCTTATATAAAAAATGTAAACTCAAACGGCCACACTCTTGACTGTCAAAGGTTTGTTGACGATTCACATTATAGAATATCTTTACCCGGTTTCCCAAATAACGTAGCAACTCGATCGGGGGTGGTAAATTTCCATAACTGTCAAAGTACCATACTGTGGAACCTGGTTTCACATAGGCTACAAAATGGGTTCCTGGGCCTGCATCATCATCTAAATTCATCATGACTCGTTCTTCTTTCCACGGTGCTTTAGGTAATTCATTTCGCATAAATACACCTCGAAAATGAGAAATCTTTAGTTGTTTGGCATAGCTTTCCACTTCTTCATGGGTCATGGCATGACGAGGCAGTTGCCTTAAGCGCTTATCGATGATGATGGACATTTTTTTTTTTCCTTAGACGGTAGGCCATTACCTTGTGGATAAAAGACTGGCTTTAAAGGGTTGCCATTTCTAGCTCCCATCGCAATGGCTTCTAACGTTTTATTGTGTCGCTCGCTTTCTTTGAGTTGTTGCTTGCCTTGCTCGACGGCTTTTATGGTTTTCGCTACAGCGCTGGCACCACCCAAAAGGGACCCCAAAGCTGCCAACCCTGCAAATAAAGCCGGCAAAAAACCCCCACGCTTAGCAACAGGAATGACTCGCCCACGTTTTTGCTTTCTTTCTTTTCTTTTTATCGATACATGATGCTGCGATTTCGGAGCTGTAGACAATCGCACCGCTTGTAAAGCTTTTTCGATAGCCACTCTTTTTAGTTTTTTTTTAGTTTTTTTACGTTTTAACACTGGGTGTGAGGCCGATCGACTTGGTTTCCGACCTGGCTTTTTTCTCTTTTTGAGATTTGTTTTTTTCATGTTCATAGCATATCTTTTTTTCACCATGCTGCTACTTGGTGAACCTTTCACAGCAAACATTCGATAACAACTAACGCAGAGAACCTTATTTCATAGCAGTATATTCCAATTCTATATAAAGCGGAAAATCATTCACCGTTTTCCCAGCTTCCTTTTCCTCAAACGTAAGCATAAGATGAAAGGATAATTCATCTCCCACATTTACTCTTTGATGGTTGTGAGCCAACACTCTATCACCGTTTAGTTGTATTTTTAAATGTTTCTCATCAGGCATTGCATATTTAATATGAATGACACCATCATAATGCAGTCGATAACGACTTAAACCGGAAGCAAGCATATAGGTAAGATCATCATTCACCAGTGGTAGTGGTGGTGGGGAATGGTTTCTGTCATTGTTCAGTTTTTGATTTGACAGGTACACTAAAAATACAGATGGAACAAATTTATAAAGCCTTTTCATTTGATAGGTCACATAACGTTTCGTGCAGACATCATTTTCGTCTCGAGGCTCTTGCACATCAATAATACGATGATGATTGGCTGAATAGCCCTCAGCGGTTAGTCTCGGGGCCATGTGATAGACACTTTGCACTTTGCGATCGACATAGCTTTTTGTTGCCACCTCTCGTGTCTGTTTTGACAAAGAGGCGGCCGTGGCCATGGTTACACGAGCTCGCCCAAACACGTCCATAGTGATAGACGTTAACTAACCCATCCTACTTACCACTTGCCTATATATAAACCTTATACACACATGAAAAAAACTCAGTCATCGACACAATGGAATTAATGAAACAACCCCATGCTTTGCCCGTCTCTGATTTGGTTTCAGAGCTATCACTGTCCGTGTGCGAACCTAAACGTCATGGCACCCTATTCCCATCTACCGTTCGATGTATTATGGTAGGGCCTGCGGGTTGTGGAAAGACCAATGTTTTGCTGAACATTATTACCGCACCTCATGGCCTACGATTTCAAAATATTTATATTTTTGCCAAATCCTTGTACCAGCCTCTGTAGGTGTATCTGGAACAAATTATGTCTTCGTTAAATAAAGAAGCCATGGGCTATTTTACATTCACCTCACCTCAAGATGTCATTCAACCAGACCGCATTCAACCAGATTCCATTATAATTTTTGATGATATTGCCACTCAACGACAGGCCATTATTCAAGAGTATTTTAGTATGGGACGCCATAAACAAGTGGATTGTTTTTATCTGGCTCAGACCTATTCCAAAATCCCCAAACAGTTGATTCGTGACAATGCCAATCTCATCGTTCTCTTTCGCCAAGACTCTAGAAATCTCTATCATATTTTTCAAGATCATGTGAATCCAGATATGTCCTTTACAGCTTTCACGCAATTGTGTGCTTCGTGTTGGAACCATCATCCCCATGCCTGTTTGGTCATAAATAAACAGAGTGAACGATGTGAGGGACGTTATCGCTTGGGTTTTGATAATTTTATTTCTGTTTAAAAAGACCTAGGGTTGGACATTTCCTGTTAGTGTGTCTTTACCTTTACCATGGCGAACGCCATAGGGTACAAGAAACATGTTCAAATCATGCAGCGTATTATTGAGGCACGAAATATGATTCGACATAAATTTCGTGAATTGCAACGTTTAAAAAACGTCAATCCTTTACCCATGATAAAACATGCTCCATCATCGGTTGATCCCATGAGATTTAAACCTAATGCTTCTGCTGCTACTGCTGCTGCTGCTGCTACCTCTCAAACCAAACCCATAACAAGTTCAAAATTTACTCAAACAGAATCCACACGACAGGTAAAATCCTCCTCTTCCTCCTCCTCTAATGTTAGTGAACAAGAACATCAAGAACATGAAAAGAAAGAAGAAGAAGAGCATGAACAAAGTGAAAGTGACAGCGAAAGCGTATTTAGTCCTGAAAGAAAAAAGAAATCGTCACCCCTTCAACAGTTTCTAAAAACAAAACAAAAATCTTCCGTCATAGCGGCAACACCGTCTTCCTCCACATCGTCTCCGTTTTCACAAGTCTTGGCAACCCCTCAAAATAAAGCTCAACTCAAAAACATTTTAATCAAACATTATGGGGCAACCCTGGAACCGTATTTGACCCTTCTATTTATTGGAAAGACAGATACCACGTATGGTGTTCGCTATGAGAATGATAGTTTTAAAATTGGGGATTCATCCATTAAATTTGCTCGTACGAAAGCTGTCATTAAAAAGATCAACTATAAATTAACACCAGGTCTGTTAAAGCTGCTATTTTCTCGCACCCCCTCGACACAAGATTTTACGTCCGAGGACCTTGCTAAATATAAATCCATTTTATTAGACACCAACGCTCACAAAAGAAACTAAAAATCCTCTCAGCAGGTTAATGCCAATATATCCCAAAAATATAAAACCATCATTGCAAACATCTTTGGTAAGCAAAAACATCACTCTGCCTCTGGTGTAAGGTTTAAGAAATTAAAACCCTACCTAGATATAACCTTTTGGAATAATCCCAATCAGTTAGTAGAGCGCTTATACTTGCTTCATGCATCAAAACAAGCTGGTCACACTGGACATGAGGCGGAAATCGTCCACATTGAACAACAACTCCGAGATGCTAAAATTATCTTATAAGCCATCTCCCATCAAAGTGGGCATTGCTCATGAATTGCATAAACCAGCCCGACGCATTTATGAACGTCGTCGTGTCATTTCCAAAGGAATCGATGAACTTTGGCAGGCAGACCTGGTTGAAATAATACCTTATTCTAACGTTAACGACGGTGTACGCTATATGTTGACTGTCATTGATGTCTATTCCAAAATGGCTTTTGTTCAAGCAGTAAAAAATAAAACTGGTATCTTAGTCACAAAGGCCTTTCAACATATTATTGAACAATCAAAACGTCAACCTCACTTGTTACAAACCGACCAGGGGAAAGAATTTTTCAACAAGGATTTCTCCAGTTTTCTCAAATCTAAGGATATTCACCATTATGCCACCTATAGCAATCTCAAAGCTAGTGTAGTTGAACGCTTCAATCGAACATTAAAAAGTTATATGTGGAAAGAGTTTACAATACATGGTTCCTATCGATGGATAGACTGGTTACCTCAACTTGTGTCTCGCTACAACAACACCATTCATTCCACCATCGGCATGAAACCTCGCCTCGTCACCAAGAACCTACCCAGACTCAATAGACTGTTTAATCCTATAAAAAGGGTAGATCCAAGGCGACATCGCCTTAAAATTGGAGATTTTGTTCGCATTAGTAAACATAGAAGTGTGTTTTCAAAATCGTATACTCCACAATGGTCGACAGAAATTTTTAAAATTCGCCAAGTCAAGCTAGGTCAACCAGTGACGTATCTCTTAGAAGATCAGAGCGGTCAACCCATTCAGGGACGATTCTATTATGAAGAAGTGCAAAAAACATTATATCCCAACGATTATCTCATTGAACGAGTAATTAAAGTCAAAGGTGCAAAATATTTTGTAAAGTGGTTAGGTTTTCCTTCCACGTATAATTCATGGGTCAATAAACATAATTTTTTGTAATAAAACCCTATTTAATTATTTTGAAAAAAAAAAAACATTTCAAAAAAATGTATCATATGACCTTTCATTATTCCCACCCTTTTGTTTATTACATGTCCAATAACCGCTTTGTTCGAGCCCATGCCAATCTGTTATCATAATGTTATACACTCACTCATTGTTTCAAACTTTGCGTTGCATAATGAGTCCATAATGAATCTAGGCTATGACATACACAGTATAAATCCGCACACTGTATAATGACACCTGCCTCTTATCTCTCTCTGCTGCGAGGCACGTACGATGATAAGACCTGTGTCTGTCTGGATCGCCGTGGGTCAGTCTCAATGCTTTCAATTCTCATTGCATTAAGCAAGTTCTCTCTCTGCGTGTGAGTCCTGACCAGTCAAGACAAATAATAATAATAATGCATAAGTGTTTTATTAACATCAAAGCGCATAACCTAACGTGACTTCAAATCTGGTGTCTTACTTTTTTCCCCGTTTTCCTCAACGATCTCGAAAAAAAAAATAACGGAAACCATGATTTCAGGTTTTCCATACCTACATTCCCGTAAACTGAACAACGACACAAATACATCGACATGCCCATCATAAAAATCGCCTCATTCGTTTTCCAAATAACGCGAAAATGAACAAAAAAAAACCACCTTTTCCATAAGAAAACCATGTTTCCAGCTTTTTACCTTTTTCATGTCTATATCCACGTAAAGATAATAAAGATACGAAATAAATAATATCACACACGTCATTCTCACGTTTTCGGTTTTCCAAAAATCGACAAAAATGTGAAAAACGCATGTTTTGACCCAAAACCCTAAGTTCACCTTTTCGACACCTACATTCCCGTAAAGAGCACAACAAAACGAAATAAACGAATCCAAGCACGCCCTCCTAGCATGACCCGTTTTCCAAAAATCGGCAAAAATGTGAAAAACGCATGTTTTGACCCAAAACCCTAACTTCACCTTTTCGACACCTACATCCCCGTAAAGAGCACAACGAGACGAAAAAAACGAATCCAAGCACGCCCTCCTAGCATGGCCCGTTTTCCAAAAATCAGCAAAAATGTGAAAAACGCATGTTTTGACCCAAAACCCTAACTTCACCTTTTCGACACCTACATTCCCGTAAAGAGCACGACGAGACGAAAAAAACGAATCCAAGCACGCCCTCCTAGCATGGACCGTTTTCCAAAAATCGGCAAAAATGTGAAAACGCATTTTTAGACCCAAAACCCTAAGTTCACCTTTTCGACACCTACATTCCCGTAAAGAGCACAACGAAACGAAATAAACGAATCCAAGCACGCCCTCCTAGCATGACCCGTTTTCCAAAAATCGGCAAAAATGTGAAAAACGCATGTTTTGACCCAAAACCCTAACTTCACCTTTTCGACACCTACATTCCCGTAAAGAGCACAACGAGACGAAAAAAACGAATCCAAGCACGCCCTCCTAGCATGGCCCGTTTTCCAAAAATCAGCAAAAATGTGAAAAACGCATTTTTAGACCCAAAACCCTAACTTCACCTTTTCGACACCTACATTCCCGTAAAGAGCACAACGAGACGAAAAAAACGAATCCAAGCACGCCCTCCTAGCATGGCTCCTTCCATTCCAAGGTCGCAGGGGCTCACCACTTGCTTTTGTAAGCAGCTTTCCCCTTACCACACTACTCATATCTGTTCCGAATGACCATAATATCCACCATAAATACAGAGAAAAGATTGAAAAATATACTCCTCTAGCTATGGAGGTTGCTAGAATCTGGAGACAAAAAAATGTGACGATTCTTCCTTTCCTCCTTTCTCCCACTGGCCTGACACCTAAATCCTTTTCAGTAAATCTAGCTAAACTAAATCTTCCCATATTCACCCATACTATTGCACAAAAGGCTGCAATTCTGAAAACCTGCAGCACCGTTAGAGGGTTTTTGAATACACATTAGGATTTTTCTTTGGACCCTCTTGTGAAAAAGAGACGTGGAAGAAGGAAGAGAAGATAAAATTAACTGTCAAACATCTATGCTATTCGAAAATATATGCTATAGGCTTAAGTGTTACTTGACTCATTTTCTTGTACGTAATGTACCGATATGAGTCATGGTACCGACTGTAAGTTGAGCAAATAAAGAGATAATAATAATAATTAATTAAGGCACTATAGAACGGTGATTTTTCCGGAAGCAACTTACGCAGCCGAAGCAATGGTGATCGACGGTCATTCCAAAATTAAGGATATAGAAAAACAGGAAAGGAAAACTCTCAGAAAGATTTACTGGGCAGTTAATAATAACGGTATTTGGATGAAGAGACCTCAAAGCGAACTCTACCAAAAGATCCACACGATAACGGAAGTAATCAGAAAACGCCGAGTACAGTTTTATACACACATTTACAGGATGGAAAATTTCAGAACGCCGAAGAAATTGCTCAACGTTATAACACGGAGTAAGTGTGGCACGGAGTGGCTGACAGAGGTTCAGAGGGACCTACAACAGGTCAAGATTGAAAATTTTGAGGACCGCGCCGAGTGCAGGAATAAAATAAAACATGTTAAGTTTGATCATAGACCATCACGACAGCCTGGAAGAAAGTGGACAGCTAAGCGGAAGAAGGAGCATTCTGAGAGGATGAAGAGGTGTTGGGAACAGAAGCGGGAAAATGCCAGAAGATTAAATCATGTATTCAAGTTCAATCGCTCTCCTAAAGGGGAACAATCGATTAAATAAATAAATAATAATAATAATAATAATAATAACAATAATAATAATAATAATAATTGACTCTACCCAGAAGCCTAGGTGGACGTGGGTTCGTTGACATTGATAACCAGATGAAACGACAGATAGTCAGCCTTAGGGAGTACTTCTACGCAGAAGTGAGGTCATCTGTACTTCACAGAGCCATCATTGAGGAGGACTGTTCAACGCCACTGGTCTTGTGTCAGCAAGAGATTCAACACCTCCCACATACTGACCTTCAGAAGATGGAAGCATGGAAAGCAAAACCTTTGCACGGAAGACATCCACATGTGGTGAGTCAAGCAAATGTTGATATAACTGCATCAAACTACTGGCTCACTTCAGGGCAGATCTTTCCAGAAACTGAAGGTTTTATGCTAGCAATTCAAGACCAAGTCATCCCTACAAGGAACTACCTCAAGTTCATTGTAAAAGATCCCGATGTACGAGATGATAAATGCCGCTACAGATGTCAACAGTCAGAAACAATACAGCATATTACATCTGCATGTAGATATTTCCTGGCAACGGAGCACAAACAAAGGCATGATGCAGTTGCTAAAATCTTGCATCAGGAGTTGGCTGATAAGTTTCAACTTCTGAAAGGAAATAAATTTCCGTACCACCAATATCAGCCAGAGTGTGTTCTTGAAAACAATGAATACAAGCTGTATTTGGACCGAACTATTTTGACTGATCAATCGGTATCACACAACAGGCCGGATCTGGTGGTTGTTAACAAGAAAACCAAGCAAACTACATTGATCGATGCTGGGATTCCTAACAACAAGAATCTCTAGTCAAAACACATTGAAAAGATCAGCAAATACAGCGAGTTGGTCGGCCCTATCAAAATACAATGGCATGTAGAGGGGGTAAAGACCATACCAATCATTGTCTCGAGAACGGGCGTGATCCCAAGTACCTTGCTCCAAGGCCTTAAAGAACTGGATCTGGATACTCGGCTGTACAAACTAATGCAGAAGGCAGCAGTTCTATCAACAACCAGAATCGTTCGGAAATTCCAGCTTAGAAATTGCTGTTTCAGTAACTATACTTTGGTTCACTGAAGCCCGAATAGTTTTGTTGTAATATACCAGAAATGTGTTATATGTACTGTGTAAACCAATAATAATAATAATAATAATAATAATAATAATAATAATAATAATAATAATAATAATAATAATAATAATAATAATAATAATAATAATAATAATAATCATCATCATCATCATCATAGCCTCAGATACCGAGATATAGGACTTATAAGTTGGAGCCATTGGGTCATTCTACTCCTTAATTTAGACGTTCTGTTAAACACTGCCATCTGGTAGTGAAACTTGGAACTCTACTGGGTGAGCTGTGGCGAAGCTTAAATAAATTTATCACGGTATAACCAAATGTGATACGAGATATCTTTTACGAGCCGACATCGTAAGACTCGGATTGGTGTGGATATGGTCCACCCCTCAAAGATCTACTTCCTCGGCCAGAAATTGAACCAATGATCTTGGGATTATGAGGCAGAAACTTTACCGCTGATCCACCGAGGAAGCTATCGTCCCAGTAATTGACTGAAATGAGTGTGGAATAACCTGTGAAAAATGTGACATCCAACGCCGGAATTTGAAGCTTGGATCTTTGAACGAGTAGCTCTCTGTTCCAGAACAATATGCACAGTAACATGACACATTTGACTACGCTGAAGGGGTTGAAGGGAATAAAGTGATAGTAATAATAATAATAATTATATTGGTTTCACGACCCTTTTAACTATTGCACCTTTTAGAGACGCCGGGGTACAAGCAGTTCACCCCGAAGGGGATTTTTAACGTACCAGAAAATCTACTGACATTATTTTCCCTCCCTATATTATTCTGCTAAGGTCCCGTTCCAGTTTTGTACCGAAAATAAGGTCTCATTAACACTAACCCACACATATGGGGTACCTACAGGTTCAGCATAGCCCAATTCGTAAGCGAAACGCACTCACTTACTCTTTAAATGCCTCACAATTAAATAAATATCTTAAAACATGAATATTTACAATGGAAATATAATGAAAGAATGCAACACGGTGACCATGGTAAGAGAATCTCACAGGTCCTTCTATTTCTGTAAGACGCTATGCAATTCCAATTATTACATTACTGTGAACGTTTCCAGACGGTTATAAGCTTATCACTGAACCAAATTAAGCTGTAAAATTCATCAATACATATAGTATAATGCGCTTAAGGGGGTCAAGGGGCACTCCCTAGATTTTTTTCACGCAATTTTCACGTGTGAGTGTGGTACGAAAGGTCTTTTTCATCCGACTATAAAGAGTCTCCGAAAACCACAATTAAAGGCCTTTAAATTAACAAGGTCTGTGATATTCCCACAAAACTAACTTCGCTCTGATATACCTATGAAGGAATGACAAATCCCTAACCACTGACCAGTAGCTGAATTGATGAAGTCTGATTATTCATACCAAGGATAAATCAGTCATAGCATTCATGAGTGAGATTTTGCTAAGTGTACTCTTTAAAACTAGAATATTCGCGGGCGAAGCCACGACGGGTAATGCTGGTTATTTATTATTATTATATAATATTTGAAAATGGGGGTATTCCCCGGTGGCAAATTGTACAAATACAGAAAATCACCAACAATAACATCAAACACAATTGGATACACAATTCTCAATTCAGTAAGTATAGTAATTACATCGTATATTTACACAAAATTTCAATCTTCTCTTAAACACATCATTATGTTTGGGTAAAGGCTCTAGGACTGAGGCAGGTAATGAGTTCCAATTATCAATACCACGGTTAATGAAAGAATATATCCCATAGGCTAATTTGTACTCTGTGGTCGGACCTAGACTTTACGTGGATGATCCGCCCTGCTCAGGAAGGTGGGATTTCCCAGACGTTTGCTTATTTTTCCCCATGCTGACCGATTAGTGTAAGATTAGTGTAGTGTAGTGTTAGCTCCTACAGTTGCGCAACTGCACCAGGAATCGATCCTGTAACCTTGAGAACAGCAGGCGAGAACGTTACCGCCGTTTCACGCAGCCAGTCATAAGCTGAGCATAGTACTGTGAGGGTAGCAATGCTAAGAGCTCCTAAGAAAGTGAAGATATTTTACAAGATTGTGGATCAAGATTCCTTGCACTTCTCTTTGTTTACCGTCCCGGAGGGCTCCGGGAGAGCAGTTGTTTCCTGCCGCCAAGACAGGGAGGCAGAGGCTGTGTTAATTGCCTACGCGGTGATGAGACCCTCGAGAAGAATTCTTCTTTATTGGTTACTGCTCCCTCGAGAATACAAGTGACGCCTTTTTATTCCATTTTCTAGGTCTTTGGTGCGATCTGGGTGAAGGTGAGAGATACCAGGGACCCGGAACAGAACTGAAATGCGTTACGTAACGCTGTGTTCCACGTTACGTTACGTATTCCATACCGCGGCCCCGAGCTGGTTTGCGGTATCGTTCCGGAACTGTAACTTGGAACTCAGTACGAGCATGTGGAACGTTACAGCGCTGGAACGGTACAGTCGGAACTCGACTCCCAACTGTACCGAGCATCAAGGTACGTGTTAGCGGAACGTTACGTATGGAACGGTACATGACTGGAACGATTCCTCAGCGTTACCAGTTCGAAAGTTACTCTGCGTACCGTTCTTGGTTATCGAAATAGAGTAACGTTTCCACCAGTACCTGGTTACACTGTGTACCGTTCCAGGTTATACCAACCAGCCACCCGGTATCTATGCGTAACGTTCCAGGTTCTCATGTTCCAACGGAAAGTGGAACGGTACAGAGCCTGTAACAGTACAGCAGCATTTCCCAAAATGTATGTAGGCCTACAGACTATTACAGGACTGTTACCGGTACTACTGTCCATTAGCTATTAAAACCATTATGGCTATTACACCGAATTTTTACGTAGACTATTACGGCTATTACACAGTCTATTTAGTTACCACGGCAATTGTAACACTGCGTTTATTACACTGTTACGCTGGTTGTTACAAACTGTCACATAATAGCCTAATTACACAACAACTACATCAATTACATACCTGTTATCTAATCTAGGGGCATTTCTTTCATGATATCGAAATACTCTATCTAGCCTAAGGATATTTTTCAGTATCTACTGTCCTACCTAGAACCCTGATGAACAGATCCTTTTTTCTGCGTCAACAACTATCCCAGTTTGAACGATGCCATATGCAATTCCAGGCAAATTATTTATTCAAACATAGGATAATTACTTCTTGAAATATCAATAAAAATAAAAATAAAAATACTGATTTCAGTCTGAGTGCGTGCCGCATCAGACAGGGCAAGGCACGTTGCTCGTTTCGATCGCGGTCATACTGTAGCCTACGTTAGAAATACGTTTCCTGAAAACAATACGATGGATCCCATTGATTCGAAATATTTATTGTTGCTCCATATAGAGGTTTGGAACATAGGTTATTGTTCATCGGTCCATGTAGTTGAGGTTTTTATGGAATTTGTCTGATAGGTCTAAACTTTGTTATTGTGATGTCTGTAGTAACGTGTGTATTTGTAATGATGGCATGGCTTGGGAAGGAGTAGGCCGTGGCCTTGACTTAGGAACTATCCACGCATTTTCCTGGAGTAGAAGTGGGAAACCACGGAAAACCAATCTAAGATGGCTTAGATGGGAATCCAACTCACCTTCTCGCAGTGTTGCCATATAAGGCAGAGTGTAACCTACACAGCAAACTTTAGCTCCTTTGTGACCAATAATAGTATTTATTTTCTAAATTAAACCTCCCGTTCTTGCTTTTCGTTTACTTGTTAGCCTATTTTCATTTAGTAGTGATAGAAGCCATTTTTCAGTGATGCTTAATTCTAATAATGAAGGCTATTCAGTCGTGTTGACCGACTGAAAAGCTTCCTTTTTTATTTACATTTATGAAAGATAGACGTATGACATCACATATAGTCCGTGTGTGTGTACGTATGTGTGTGTTTGCATGTGTCCGTAGCCTCGCTCCCCTCCCTAATAAAATCTAAACTGCTGGAGCGATTTCAACGAAACTCGGTATGGTCATAGTACTATTTTGTCCAACTCCGACTGTGCTCTTCAAATTTTATTATATCTCACCAATCCAACATGGCAACTGTGCGAAATATTTCACCGGCATTCCATATCTCCGAAACTATTACAGATATCATCCTGACGTTTTGTATGAAGGAAAAAAGCACTAATAGAAGTGTAACGATGGGACTCTCAAAAACCTCTTTACAAAACGAACATGGCAGCAAAGCGAAGTTGTTGTATTTAAATAGACTTTTCTCGCATTTAAACCATCCGAGCGCCGTCACACATGGTACAGCAAATGGTATACACCTTGTAATGCACTGACATCCTATTCAGCTCAATTGTTTACATAACTTCAAGATGGCGACTGTGCGAAATTTTAAAATTAAGGTTTAATTTCTTGTGTCCTAATCATGCCATCGAAACCAACGTTTGAACAATGCACCTACGCAATAATCATCATCTAATAGTAAATAGCTCTATGGCCTACAATGCATATAAAAATCCAATATGGTGACCTTCTGAAATATTTAGACGATTCTCAATATCAACTAATCTGTGACAGAAATCAAACTTAATTATTTTCTTAACCACGAAATGGCGCCAGTGTCAATTTTAAAATCTCGTTTTTAGCCTATTTCTATTAATGAAAAAATAGGCTTATGAGATCACCTTTTGTCCGTGTGTGTCGGTATGTTTGCCCACAACTCCCACTAATAAAATCTAAGTGGCTGGATAGATTTCAATTATATTCGGTAAGGTCATAGTACTATTCTGGCCAACCCCGATCGTGCCCTACAAATTTTATTACTTTTCAACAATCCAACATGGCGGCTGTGCGAAATATTTCACTGGCATTCAATATCTCCGAATTGCAGAAGACTTCTGTTAAGTTACTTAGGAAGCAAAATAACCAGTGATGGTTGGAGGAAAGAGGATTTAAAAAGTAGGTTGGCTCATGCAAGGAAAGCATTTCTACAGAAAAGGAATCAGTTGACATCGAGTGTGGCACTCTATGGAAGTGAAAATTGGACTATTGGTGCAGCAGAAAAGAGGAGATTTGAAGCGTTAGAAATGTGGTGTTACAGGAGAATGATGAAGATCAGATGGGAAGAGAGGGTTACAAACGAAGAGGTATTAAGACGAGTGGGAGAGGAGAGATGTTTCTGGCGACTGCTAATGAAGAGAAGTGATAAGTTGGTAGGACACATACTAAGACACCCAGGAATAGCAAACTTAGTTATGGAAGGAAGGGTCGAGGACAAGAACTGTAAGGATAGACCGAGATTAGAATATGTTAAACAGTTTGCCTCGAATCTAGGGTGTGTTAGCTATGTTGAGATGAAACGCTTAGCTCAGGACATGGTTGCATGGAAAGCTGCATCAAACCAGTCAAAAGACTGGAGACTCAAACAACAACATCAGCCAACATGAATGAATTGATAAATATCAAAGACATAAGATAAATGTATAGTATAACACTAAAACGTCCCTTGGTATTAAACCTTACATGGTGCACCATAAAGATGGATGGAAAATTGAACGCCTAAATCATCATACCGTAACATGATGTATGAAAATATGATAAAATAATCATTTGCAACAAATTTCAAACACATATTATAACTCTAACAAGAAGTTCCGTGACGAACTAAAGAGCCTACATTCCCTAAAATTAAGATTCATGCCAATGATTAATCTACAGTATATGAACCTATCTATAATGACGGAATTAAGTTGGTAATATCGAAATGTCTAATTAGTTCGAAATATACCTGGTATAATATAGCCTAATAGAGCACTACAGTTGGCAGCCCTGGCGACTTAATATATACGACTTATTTCCATCTCTTAAGTTACAGAATACACAATTTGGTAGAAGTCCAATTAATTTTACATGCAGTTAAACTCTGGATTTATCAGCACTCGTAAAAGCATGTTTGGCAACAATGTCATGCGTGTGCTGGTCAGAAATGATCTGAAATATTATGATATCTTGTTGTGCCAATTTTGAATGAAATCCATTTGTTAGTATAGAAGTTACATGTTTTCTTAAATTGGACCTACCTGTAGGCATAGAATCATGTTGGCAGCACTTACTTACATTCATTACTCCAAATTTATCTAGAATGCCAGGTGCTATACGTGTGGAAAGTATGGAGCTGTTGGCTTGCATATTTTCTGATATATTGATCTTGGGGAAAAAATATAGACAGCATTTATGAACAGTTGGCAGCCCTGATTGCTCTTAAGAATAAGCATAGTCATATCTGTTAAGGTACACATAGCACATACGAAATTTGGTTGAAATCCAACTGATAGTATAGGAGTTAATTGTATTTAAAAATTGGTGCTATCAGCAGGCTTAGAATCATGTTGGTATAACTGACTATATATGTTATTCCAAATTAATCTAAAATGTAAGGTACTATACGTGTCCATAGTTTAAAGCTGTCGGCTTGCATACTTTCTGATATACAGGTATTTGGATAAACAATAGAGAGAGAATTATTAACAGTTGGCAGCCCTGTTGGTTCTTAAGAATACGCTCAGTAATATCTGTTTATGTCCACATATTACATACAACATTAGGTTGAAATCCAATTGATAGTGCAGAAGTTATATGCATTTAAAAACTTGACTTATCAGAAAGCTTAAAATTATTTTGGCAACACTGTCATGTATGGCCTCATGGAAATTAAACAGAAATATCATTATCTACATCTGTGCCGAATTTGGAATAGCTCCCAAGCATACCTTACAAGATATCCAACATGGAGCTCAAATTTCTGTTGCGTTTTTTCAGCAGTTGGTAGCAGTGACATTATTTTCAAATATGGGCTTGAGATATTCCGGTATAAATCTTTACTCATACTAAAAATTGTTTTCGATTGCTGCAGCCGTTTATGAGTTGATAGGGGGGGGGGCAGGACACACACAGCCAGCCAGACAGACAGATAGACAGACAGACAGACACACAGACACACACACATTTTCCCGGATCGATCTCAAAAGTCTACTTTTTCCTCATTTTTGCAAAATGTGAAAAGTAGACTAATAATTCCTGATTTTCGCACAGATCACTGCCAGTGGAAGAACGTGGCTAGTATTAAGGGACTTTTTTCAAGAAACATTGTGTGTCTGTGTGTGTATATGTCTGCTCCCCTCTATCAATTGAAACACGAAATTTTGTACAGAGGTAGCACTAGAAAAGGGCACCTCTGTGTTATGTTTATTTTGCCGCCATCTTTACCAAATCTCAATTGTGGCTACTCAATTGGTCAAAACTTAACACTAATAAACGACTAAACTAATCATCAGGGACCCGGAACAGAACTGAAATGCGTTACGTACCGCTGTGTATGCCATACCGCGGCTCCGAGCTGGCTTGCGGTATCGTTCCGTAACTGTAACTTGGAACTCGGTACGAGCAAGTGGAACGTTACAGCCCTGGAACGGTACAGTCGGAACGCGACTCCCAACTGTACCGAACATCAAGGCACGTGTTAGCGGAACGTTACGTATGGAACGGTACAGTCGGAACTCGCCTCCTAACTGTACCGAGCATTAAGGTACGTGTTAGCGGAACTTTAGCTCCTTTGTGACCAATAATAGTATTTCTCTTCTAAATTAAACCTCCCGTTATTGCTTTTCGTTTACGTGTTAGCCTATTTTCATTTAGAAGTGATAGAAGCCATTTTTCAGTGATGCTTAATTCTAATAATGAAAGCTATTCAGTCGTGTTGACCGACTGAAAAGCTTCCTTTACTATGTACATTAATGAAAGATAGGCCTATGACATCACATATAGTCCGTGTGTGTGTACGTATGTGTGTGTTTGCATGTGTCCGTCGCCTCGCTCCCCTCCCTAATAAAATCTAAACTGCTAGATCGATTTCAACGAAACTCGGTAAGGTCATTGTACTATTTTGTCCGACCCGACTGTGCTCTTCAAATTTTATTACATCTCACCAATCCAACATGGCAACTGTGCGAAATATTTCACCGGCATTTCATATCTCCGAAACTATTACAGATATCACCTTGACGTTTTGTATGGTGGAAAAAAGCACTAATAGAAGTGTAACGATGGGACTCTCAAAAACCTCTTTACAAAACGAACATGGCAGCAAAGCGAAGTTGTTGTATTTAAATAGACTTTTCTCGCATTTAAACCATCCGAGCGCCGTCACACATGGTACAGCAAATGTTATACACCTTGTAATGCACTGACATCCTATTCAGCTCAATTGTTTACATAACTTCAAGATGGCGACTGTGCGAAATTTTAAAATTAAGGTTTAATTTCTTGTGTCCTAATCGTGCGATCGAAACCAACGTTTGAACAATGCACCTACGCAATAATCATCATCTAATAGTACATAGCTCTATGGCCTACAATGCATATAAAAATCCAATATGGTGACCTTCTGAAATATTTAGACGATTCTCAATGTCAACTAATCTGTGACAGCAATCAAACTTAATTATTTTCTTAACCACGAAATGGCGCCAGTGTCAATTTTAAAATCTCGTTTTTAGCCTATTTCTATTAATGAAGAAATAGGCTTATGAGATCACCTTTTGTCCGTGTGTGTCGGTATGTTTGCCCACAACTCCCACTAATAAAATCTAAGTGGCTGGATAGATTTCAATTAAATTCGGTAAGGTCATAGTACTATTCTGGCCAACCCCGATCGTGCCCTACAAATTTTATTACTTTTCAACAATCCAACATGGCGGCTGTGCGAAATATTTCACTGGCATTCAATATCTCCGAATCGCAGAAGACTTCTGTTAAGTTACTTAGGAAGCAAAATAACCAGTGATGGTTGGAGGAAAGAGGATATAAAAAGTAGGTTGGCTCATGCAAGGAAAGCATTTCTACAGAAAAAGAATCAGTGTGGCACTCTATGGAAGTGAAAATTGGACTATTGGTGCAGCAGAAAAGAGGAGATTTGAAGCGTTAGGAATGTGATGTTACAGGAGAATGATGAAGATCAGATGGGAAGAGAGGGTTACAAACGAAGAGGTATTAAGACGAGTGGGAGAGGAGAGATGTTTCTGGCGACTGCTAATGAAGAGAAGTGATAAGTTGGTAGGACACATACTAAGACACCCAGGAATAGCAAACTTAGTTATGGAAGGAAGGGTCGAGGACAAGAACTGTAAGGATAGACCGAGATTAGAATATGTTAATCAGTTTGCCTCGAATGTAGGGTGTGGTAGCTATGTTGAGATGAACCGCTTAGCTCAGGACAGGGTTGCATGGAAAGCTGCATCAAACCAGTCAAAAGACTGAAGACTCAAACAACAACATCAGCCAACATGAATGAATTGATAAATATCAAAGACACAAGATAAATGTATAGCGTAACACAAAAACGTCCCTTGGTATTAAACCTTACATGGTGCACCATAAAGATGGATGGAAAATTGAACGCCTAAATCATCATACCGTAACATGATGTATGAAAATATGATAAAATAATCATTTGCAACAAATTTCAAACACATATTATAACTCTAACAAGAAGTTCCGTGACGAACTAAAGAGCCTACATTCCCTAAAATTAAGATTCATGCCAATGATTAATCTACAGTATATGAACCTATCTATAATGACGGAATTAAGTTGGTAATATCGAAATGTCTAATTAGTTCGAAATATACCTGGTATAATATAGCCTAATAGAGCACTACAGTTGGCAGCCCTGGCGACTTAATATATACGACTTATTTCCATCTCTTAAGTTACAGAATACACAATTTGGTAGAAGTCCAATTAATTTTACATGCAGTTATACTCTGGATTTATCAGCACTCGTAAAAGCATGTTTGGCAACAATGTCATGCATGTGCTGGTCAGAAATGATCTGAAATATTTTGATATCTTGTTGTGCCAATTTTGAATGAAATCCATTTGTTAGTATAGAAGTTACATGTTTTCTTAAATTGGACCTACCTGTAGGCATAGAATCACGTTGGCAGCACTTACTTACATTGATTACTCCAAATTTATCTAGAATGCCAGGTGCTATACGTGTGGAAAGTATGGAGCTGTTGGCTTGCATATTTTCTGATATATTGATCTTGGGGAAAAAATATAGACAGCATTTATTAACAGTTGGCAGCCCTGATTGCTCTTAAGAATAAGCATAGTCATATCTGTTAAGGTACACATAGCACATACGAAATTTGGTTGAAATCCAACTGATAGTATAGGAGTTAATTGTATTTAAAAATTGGTGCTATCAGCAGGCTTAGAATCATGTTGGTATAACTGACTATATATGTTATTCCAAATTAATCTAAAATGTAAGGTACTATACGTGTTCATAGTTTAAAGCTGTCGGCTTGCATACTTTCTGATATACAGGTATTTGGATAAACAATAGAGAGAGAATTATTAACAGTTGGCAGCCCTGTTGGTTCTTAAGAATACGCTCAGTAATATCTATTTATGTCCACATATTACATACAACCTTAGGTTGAAATCCAATTGATAGTGCAGAAGTTATATGCATTTAAAAACTTGACTTACCAGAAAGCTTAAAATTATTTTGGCAACACTGCCATGTATGGCCTCATGGAAATTAAACAGAAATATCATTATCTACATCTGTGCCGATTTTGGAATAGCTCCCAAGCATACCTTACAAGATATCCAACATGGAGCTCAAATTTCTGGTGCGTTTTTTTCAGCAGTTGGTAGCAGTGACATTATTTTCAAATATGGGCTTGAGATATTCCGGTATAAATCTTTACTCATACTAAAAATTGTTTTCGATTGCTGCAGCCGTTTAGAAGTTGATAGGGGGGGGGGGCAGGACACACACAGCCAGCCAGACAGACAGATAGACAGACAGACAGACACACAGACACACACACATTTTCCCGGATCGATCTCAAAAGTCTACTTTTTCCTCATTTTTGCAAAATGTGAAAAGTAGACTAAAAATTCCTGATTTTCGCACAGATCACTGCCAGTGGAAGAACGTGGCTAGTATTAAGGGACTTTTTTCAAGAAACATTGTGTGTCTGTGTGTGTATATGTCTGCTCCCCTCTATCAATTGAAACACGAAATTTTGTACAGAGGTAGCACTAGAAAAGGGCACCTCTGTGTTATGTTTATTTTGCCGCCATCTTTACCAAATCTCAATTGTGGCTACTCAATTGGTCAAAACTTAACACTAATAAATGACTAAACTAATCATCAGGGACCCGGAACAGAACTGAAATGCGTTACGTACCGCTGTGTATGCCATACCGCGGCCCCGAGCTTGCTTGCGGTATCGTTCCGTAACTGTAACTTGGAACTCGGTACGAGCAAGTGGAACGTTACAGCCCTGGAACGGTACAGTCGGAACGCGACTCCCAACTGTACCGAGCATCAAGGTACGTGTTAGCGGAACTTTAGCTCCCTTGTGACCAATAATAGTATTTCTTTTCTAAATTAAACCCCCCCTACTTGCTTTTCGTTTACTTGTTGGCCTATTTTCATTTAGTAGTGATAGAAGCCATTTTTCAGTGATGCTTAATTCTAATAATGAAAGCTATTCAGTCGTGTCTACCGACTGAAAAGCTTCCTTTTTTTCTACATTTATGAAAGATGGGCCTATGACATCACATATAGTCCATGTGTGTGTACGTATGTGTGTGTTTGCATGTGTCCGTCGCCTCGCTCCCCTCCCTAATAAAATCTAAACTGCTGGAGCGATTTCAACGAAACTCGGTAAGGTCATAGTACTATTTTGTCCGACCCGACTGTGCTCTTCAAATTTTATTACATCACACAAAACTAACATGGTAACTGTGCGAAATATTTCACCGGCAATCCATATCTCCGAAACTATTACAGACGTTTTGTATGGTGAAAAAAAAGCACTAATAGAAGTGTAACGATGGGACTCTCAAAAATCTCTTTACAAAACGAACATGGCAGCAAAGCGAAGTTGTTGTATTTAAATAGACTTCTCTCGCATTTAAACCATCCGAGCACCGTCACACATGGTACAGAAAATGGTATACACCTTGTAATGCACTGACATCCTATTCAGTTCAATTGTTTACATAACTTCAAGATGGCGGCTGTGCGAAATTTTAAAATTAAGGTTAAATTTCTTGTGTCCTAATCATGCGATCGAAACCAACGTTTGAACAATGCACCTACGCAATAATCATCATCTAATAGTGCATAGCTCTATGGCCTACAATGCATATATAAATCCAATATGGTGACCTTCCGAAATATTTAGACGATGCTCAATGTCAACTATTCTCTGACAGCAATCAAACTTAATTGTTTTCTTAACCACGAGATGGCGCTAGTGTCAGATTTTAAAATCTCGTTTTTTGCCTATTTCTATTTATGAAAAATAGGCTTATGAGATCACCTTTTGTACGTGTGTGTCCATGTGTGTGCCCCCACCCCCCACTAATAAAATCTAAGTGGCTGGATAGATTTCTATTAATTTCGGTAAGGTCATACTGTAGTACTATTCAGGTCAACCCCGACTGTGCCCAACAAATTTTATTACGTTTCAATAATCCAACATGGCGGCTGTGCGATGTATTTCACTGGCATTCTATATCTCCGAATCTCAGAAGACTTCTGTTACTTAGGAAGCAAAATAATCAGTGATGGTTGGAGGAAAGAGGATATAAGAAGTAGGTTGGCTCAGGCAAGGAAGGCATTTCTACAGAAAAGGAATCTGTTGACATCGAGCGTGGCACTCTATGGAAGTGAAAATTGGACTATTGGTGCAGCAGAAAATAGGAGATTTGAAGCGTTTGAAATGTGGTGTTACAGGAGAATGATGAAGATCAGATGGGAAGAGAGGGTTACAAACGAAGAGCTATTAAGGCGAGTGGGAGAGGAGAGATGTTTCTGGCGACTGCTAATGAAGAGAAGAGATAGGTTGGTAGGACACATACTAAGACACCCAGGAATAGCAAACTTAGTTATGGAAGGACAAGAACTGTAGGGATAGACCGAGATTAGAATATGTTAAACAATTTGCCTCGAATGAGGGGTGTGGTAGCTGTGTGGAGATGAAACGCTAAGCTCAGGGCAGGGAGGCATGGAGAGCGGGATAAAACCAGTCAAAAAACCGAAGACTCAAACAACAACATCAGCCGATATGAATGAATTGATAAATATCAAAGACACAAGATAAATGTATAGCGTAACAGTAAAAAGTCCCTTGGTATTAAACCTTACATGGTGCACCATAAAGAAGGATTGAAAATTGAACGCCTAAATCAACATACCGCAACATGATGTATGATAATATGATAAAATAATCATCTGCAACAAATTTCAAACACATATTAAAACCCTAACAAGAAGTTCCGTGACGAACTAAAGAGCCTACTTTTCCTAAAATTAAGTTTCATACCAATGATTAAACTAGTGTATATGAACCTATCTAGAATAATGACGAAATTAAGTTGTTAATATCGAAATGTCTAATTAGTTCGAAATATACCTGGTATAATGTAGCCTAATAGAGCAGTACTGTTGGCAGCCCTGGCGACTTAATATATACATCTTCGTTCCATCTCTTAAGGTAAAGAATACCCAATTTGGTTGAATTCCAATGAACTTTACATGCAGTTAGACTCTGGATTTATCAGCACGCGTAAAAGCATGTTTGGCAACAATGTCATGCGTGTGCTGGTCAGAAATGATCTGAAATATTATGATATCTTGTTGTGCCAATTATGGATGAAATCCATTTTTAGTATACAAGTTACATGTATTTTAAAATTGAACCTATCTGCAGGCATAGAATCATGTTGGTAGCACTGTCTTATATTGATTACTCCAAATTTATCTAGAATGCCAGGTGCTATACGTGTGCAAATTATGGAGCTGTTGGCTTGCATATTTTCTGATATATTGATATTAGGGAAATAATATATAGACAGCATTTATTAACAGCTGGCAGCCGTGATTCCTCTTAAGAATAAGCATAGTCATATCTGTTATGGTACACATAGCACATGCGAAATTTGGTTGAAATCCAACTAATAGTATAGGAGTTACATGTATTTAAAATTTGGTGCTATCAGCAGGCTTAGAATCATGTTGGTAGAACTGACTATATAAGTTACTCCAAATTAATCTAAAATTTAAGGTACTAAACGTGTGCATAGTTTAAAGCTGTCGGCTTGCATACTTTCTGATATTTTGGTATTTGGATAAAAAATAGAGAGAGCAATTATTAACAGTTGGCCGCCCTTGTGGTTCTTAAGAATACGCTCAGTCATATCTGTTTAAGTCCACATATTACATACAAAATTTGGTTGAAATCCAATTGATAGTGCAGAAGTTATATGCATTTAAAAACTTGACCTATCAGAAAGCTTAAAATTATTTTGGCAACATTGTCACGCATGGCCTCCTGGAAATTAAACAGAAATAGCATTATCTACTTGTGTGCGAATTTTGGAATAGCTCCCATGCATACCTTGCAAGATATCCAAAATTGAGCTCAAATTTCTAGTGCGTTTTTTTTCATCAGTTGGTAGCACTGACATAATTTTCAAATATTGGCTTGAGATATTCCGGTATACATCTTGACTCATACTAAAAAATGGTTTCGATTGCTGAAGCCGTTTATGAGTTGATAGGGGGGGGGGGGGTGGAGGGGAGACATACACAGAGCCAGACAGACAGACAGACAGGTAGCCAGACAGAAACACATTTTCCCGGATCGATCTCATAAGTCTACTTTTTCCTCATTTTTGCAAAATGTCAAAAATAGACTAAAAATGCCTGATTTTCTTACAGATCACTGCCAGTAGAAGAACGTGGCTAGTATTAAGGGACTTTTTTTCAAGAAACATTGTGTATCTGTGTGTGTATATGTCGGCTCCCCCCCTATCAATTGAAACACGACATTTTGTACAGAAGTAGCACTAGAAAAGGGCACCTCAGTGTCATGTTTATTTTGCCGCCATCTTTACCAATTCTCAATTGTAGCTACTCAATTGGTCAAAACTTAACATTAATAAACGACTAATCTAATCATCAGGGAACCGGAACAGAACTGAAATGCGTTACGTACCGCTGTGTATGCCATACCGCGGCCCCGAGCTGGCTTGCGGTATCGTTCCGTAACTGTAACTTGGAACTCGGTACGAGCAAGTGGAACGTTACAGCCCTGGAAAATTACAGTCGGAACTCGACTCCCAACTGTACCGAACATCAAGGTACGTGTTAGCGGAACGTTACGTATGGAACGGCACAGTCGGAACTCGCCTCCTAACTGTACCGAACATCAAGGTAGCCTACGTGTAAGCGGAACTTTAGCTCCTTTGTGACCAATAATAGTATTTCTTTTCTAAATTAAACCTCCCGTTCCTGCTTTTCGTTTACTTGTTGGCCTATTGTCATTTAGTATTGATAGAAGCCATTTTTCAGTGATGCTTAATTCTAATAATGAAAGCTATTCAGTCGTGTTGACCGACTGAAAAGCTTCCTTTACTATGTACATTTGTGAAAGATAGGCCTATGACATCACATATAGTCCGTGTGTGTGTTCGTATGTGTGTGTTTGCATGTGACCGTCGCCTCGCTCCTCTCCCTAATAAATTCTAAACTGCTGGAGCGATTTCAACGAAACTCGGTAAGGTCATAGTACTATTTTGTCCAACCCCGACTGTGCTCTTCAAATTTTATTACATCACACCAATCCAACTTGGCAATTGCGCGAAATATTTCACCGGCATTCCAAATCTCCGAAACTATTACAGATATCACCCTGACGTTTTGTATGGTGGAAAAAAGCACTAATATAATTGTAACTAAGGGACTCTCAAAAACCTCTTTACAAAACGAACATGGCGGTCAAGCGAAGTTGTTGTATTTAAATAGACTTTTCTCGAATTTAAACCATCCGAGTGCCGTCACACATGGTACATCAAATGGTATGCAGCTTGTAATGCACTGACATCCTATTCAGCTCATTTGTTTACAGAACTTCAAGATGGCGGCTGTGCGATATTTTAAAATTAAGGTTTAATTTCTTGTGTCCTAATCATGCGATCGAAATCAACGTTTGAACAATGAACCTACGCAATTATCATCATCTAATAGTACATAGCTCTATGGCCTACAAAGTATATAAAAATCCAATATGGTGACAATCCGAAACATTTAGACGATTCTCAATATCAACTAATCTGTGACAGCAATCAAACTTAATTGTTTTTTAACCACGAGATGGCGCCAGTGTCAAATTTTAAAATCTCGCTTTTAGCCTATTTCTATTCATGAAAAAATAGGCTTATGGTTCACCTTTTGTCCGTGTGTGTGCGTCCGTGTGTGAGCCCCCACGCCCCACTAATAAAATCTAAGTGGCTGGATAGATTTCAATTAAATTCGGAAAGGTCATAGTACTATTCTGGCCGACCCCGACCGTGCCCTACAAATTTTATTACGTTTCAACAATCCAACGTGGCGGCTGTGCGAAATATTTCACTGTCATTCTATATCTCCGAATCTATTACTCATATCAACCTGAAATTTTGTACTGTGATAAAAGGCACTACTACAAAATCGTTCAAGGGACTTTCAGAAACCTGTTAACTACAAAACGAACAGGGCGGCCATGCGAATTTGAAACATTTAAATAGACTTTTCTGGCGGGTTAAAAATCCGAACGCAGTGAAACTTGGTACAGCAATTCTTTATACACTTTGCAATGCACTGACATATATTTTTGTCAAATTGTTTACATAACCTCAAGATGGCAGCTGTGCAAATTTTTAAAATTAAGTTTTAATTTTTTGTGTCGCAATCATGCGATCGAAATCAACGTTTGAATAATGAACCTACGCAATAATAGTCATCTAATAGTACATAACTCTATGGCCTACATATGTTACAATCCAACATGGCGAGCATCCAAAATATTTAGACGGATCACAAAATCTGATAATCTGACAGCAGTCAAACTGACATTTTGTGTGTTGATAGAGGCTATAAACATAAGTTCACCTATGGAACTTTCATAACCTGGTGATCACAAATCTAACCTGCCGGCGACGCGAAATGCGAATATTGAAAAGGATGAGCACAGTGAAACTTGGTATGGTATATGCTTATACAAATTTTAATCCACTGGCATCTAATTTATTTCATTTTTTTTTCAGAACCAGAAGATGGAGGCTGTGCAAAATTTTAAAATCTCGTTTTTACCATTTCTTGTGTCCTAATCATGCAATTGAAGTTTGAATAATACTCTTACACAATAATCTTCATGTAATAGTACATAACTCTAAGGCCTACATATATAACAAACCAACATGTCGACTATCCGATATATATAGACGGTTCTCAATATCTACGAATCTATTACAGCAATCAAACTGAATTTTGTATGTTGATAGAGGCAATTAACATAAGCAGGATAAATGAAACTGGGCTACACATTTCTTCACGGAAATACTTGTTATTTCTTGTGTCCTAATTATGCGATTGAAGTTGGAATAATACATTTACGCAATAATCTTCATGTTCTTATATTATATTTTTTAAGCGTGTGGCTATTAGTGCCGGGAGTGTCCGAGTACATGTTCGGCTCGCTCAAGTTTTCAGCTACTTCTATGCGGACACCCATGGAGTGAGCTACAAGTACCGTCCCGTGTGGTGGTTGTCTGGCGAGGAAAGTGTGAATGTAAGGATGAGGAATTGGAAGGTAGAGGCTGTGGCCTATAGTTGGGGACTAACCCCGGCATTTGCCTGGAAGGAAGATAGGAAACTACAGAAAACCATCTTCAAGGTTGCCGGTGGAGGGTTTCGAGCCTCCTCGCCTACCGGATGTGAGCGACTGCCTGCAGTCACGCCGTAACGAGCACGGCTAACTCAACCGGTATCTTCAGGTAATAGTAGTCTACAAAACTCTATGGCCTACATACCGAACGGTCCACTGGCCCCTTGCGATCCAGTTTTATGCATTCTGTCACATGTACTACAATTCTGAAAGACATAGGTCCCTCTCCCTAAACCGGGGTAATATAACGAGATGTGTGTTTACGGGCTAGAAGACAGCAGGAATCGTGAGCGCCACTATTAATTCAGTATGGGTACCTCGAATGAACCCGTTAAACGAGCCGAGATACGCAGAACTCACACTTGAAAACAAGAGGTGCACGCACATACCAAGAGCAGGTATTGTGTAGACCGGGAGGTGCGCGCTGCAGATCAAATGTCGCACAAGCTCACATGGCAAGCGCGCGATTGGAGTTGCCTGGCAAGTGGCAAGGTTATATACTTAATCGTTTTCACAGACTGATTAGGTTTTTTTTTTCGTTATCATTTTACCCTCCTGGGTTGGCTTTTCCCACGGACTAAGCGAAGGACGGTGTCCTGCAGCTTGAGGTTCTGAATCAGGGGATACAACTGGGGAGTGTGACTAGCAATTCGCCCAGGCGGCCTCACCTGAGAAGTGAACAGGGGCCTGATGAGGGGATGGGAAGAGTGAGAGGGATAGGCAAGGAAGAGGGAAGGAGGCGGTCGTGGCCTTTGGTTAGGTACTGTACCTTTCCAGCATTTGCCCGAAGACGAAATGGGAAATCACGGAAAACCACTCGAAGATGGCTGAGGTGGGAATCGAACCCACTCTACTCTTCTCCCCGAGAATGAGTAGACCCCGTTTCAGCCCTCATACCACTTGTCAAATTTCTTGTTAGAGCCGGGTATCGAACCTCAGACCTCCGGGGTGGCATTTACGCACGCTGACCACTACACCACGGAGGCGACACGATTTGTTTATTTGGCTCTGTAAAAGACCATGTCACTGCGGAGGCCCGGGTTCAAATCTCGGCTCTGCCACGAAATTTTGTTCCTGCTCTGAGGCCTGGAACGGGGTTCACCCAACCTCGTGGGGCACACAGACTTAGTAGAGGCAGGTTCGCTTCCTGCCTCAGCCATCCGAGAAGTGGTTTTCCGTGGTTTCCCACGTCTCCTCCAGGCGATTGCTGGGATGGTTCCTTTCGACAGGATCACGGCATCTTTCTTCCCACTCCCTTCGCTGCCCTTTCCTTCATTAGACCCAAGTTCGTGGTCACTTAGGCGATTGGCTTGTCACCATCCCCAGTTGTATCTGCTGTCAAGGTGTGTTCAGCTCCGAGGCACTGTCCTGGAATTAGACGGTAGAGGACTGATCCCTCGCAAAGTCCGAGGGTAAAGCCGAGCTTGGAGGGTAAGCGATCAAATAAAAAGAAAAAGAAAAGAAGACCGTGTGTATCGTTGCATAAGCTAAGGTGCGGGATTGGACAAGGATGAGGAGGTGATTGTCTCTGGCTAGGGCACAGGCAACCAGTTAGCTACGTCGTACATGTTCCAAGCTTCATAGACCACAGTTAGGGCAAAGTGTGCCCCATTGGAACGAAAACAACATGCGATGGCAAGTCAGTATGTAGCTGCGCGAACTCGCTCCTTCGACGTAATTCACAACACGAAGCGTATTCACTGCCTCGTGATGTAGGCTATTCCAGCGAAGAGCATATGAATATGTTCAGGCGCGGATCTAGAGTTTGGCTTTGGGGGGAGTCAGCGAATCGAAATAGTTAAGCAAAATGGTATCACTAAAAACGCAATCACGAAATAACCAAACGTACAAAATCAGACCAATTTTTTGCAAGCTACATGGATAGAAATTTGATGCGTTTAGCGCACCTAAAATATTCGTACAAATTGCAACGGCGTGTTTTGCGACTTTTACATCGAGCTTCGAGAAAAATACCAAAGTACGTTGCAGTTTCGGCAAGTCGGGTTGGTACCGACAAAGGGAGAAAGTCACAGCTTAAATTGCCAACCAAGCTTGCAGTTTGGACGTCGGAAAAATTTTTTGGTGCGAAAAAAGCCCCAAATTCCTATTCGTGCATTGCTGCACATTCATCGTGACATCACTATAAACATCGATTCAGTAATCACAAGGTTTGCTAAACAAAATCGATGAGTTGATTTTGTTATATAAATACTCGTTTTTATATAACAGGTATGAAGTAGTAAATAAGTACAGTTGTAACAGAACATAATAATTGCAATAAAGAAATTTTCAGTATTGAATAAAATGAAAAAAAACTGTTTTTCAGTTAAAATTCGTTAAGTTTCATTTGTCTGGTTATTGTGTTTTGGTTTTTTGAGTTTGTAAAAAATTTGTTCTCCGTTTGGGGGGGGGGCATGGCCCCCGTGACCCCCCCCCCCCCCCCGCTTGAATCCGCGCCTGAATATGTTATATCAATGGAGGAACTCGACAGAATGCATACCAGGCGCATGGCCTGTACCAAGAACTCTATCCGGATAGACAACGACCGACAGGCATGGTATTTCGGAGTGTGGAAAGACGCCTGGGAGATACTGGATCCCTGGGAAAAACACGGCCTGTTTGAGATCATCGCGTGACGTCTGCTCACAATGAAGAGGTTGTGTTTGACGATATCCGGCGTCACCCTCATACTACCACACGGGCCATTGCACTGGAGACGAACATCAGCCGAGTGTATGTTATGCGGATAATGCACACCCACTGGTCTCACCAGTACCATCTGCTCTTACACCTGGAGATACATGGTCATGATTTCGAAGCACGGGTGGCGTTCTGTGGAAACTGATCCGGCTTTTCTAGCGACCATATTATTTACGGACGAAGCACGATTCCACAACAATGGAACCGTTTATCGTCATAATATGCATTACTGGAGTGTGGATAATAGAGCCACCTACGGAATAAAGGATCTCCACAAACTCTCACTAGAATCAGCAATGAAAATATTCCACGCAGCCATAAGCCCGATAATAACATATGGGATTGAACTAGTCTGGGAAGCGCTATCACTAGCAGATTTAAGAACCATAGAGAAAGTCAAAGAAAGATACCTGAAGAGAGCTCTATGTCTCCCGATGAACACACAATCAAGATTGGTATACGTACTTACAAAGGAAACATATCACATCGAGGACATAAGACATAGGCATTTATTACCATCCACACGACAAAGCACGGAGATTCTGAAGGAAAGAAGAAGGAAGTGCGAAGAAATATGGCCGGAATTCTACACAACTGACGCCATGATGGAGAGGAAATGGACGGAACCAAACCAGGAGCTACGACATGCGTTAACAAGAATGGCCGTACATGGGTTCCATCACAAACTCTGTGCGACGGCACGCTACCATGAAGTAAAAGAAGACTGCAAGTGTACACTATGTGGTGAGAGCTGTGAACGTTATCACATAGAAAAGTGCAAGAAGAGAACAAAAACAGTGACAGAATACAGCAAAGAAACTTAATGACAATATCTTGACATAAAAATTATTTTGGTATTATTGCATAATTATGAATGTAATGTATATTTAGGAATGTAACAATGGCTATTTGGCTGCAATAAATTTCATTCATAATCCCCATTGGGTGCGACAGACATCCTTTCAGGTACACCCCCGTGTGGGTTGCGGGTTAGAATACACACACCGTATGCTCTGCTTGTCGTAGGAGGACACTAATAGGGCCGACAAGACAGACTGACATGACTGACTTTGATTTTGAAGACTCCCTGTTGATGGGAAGAGAAAATTCATCTACGGTATCCCCTGCCTGTAAAAGGTCTTTTCCGACTTCCGGTCCCATTTTTGGTTTGACCCTTAGAAATAAACGTCATGCTGCCTGCGGACGGGCCACCAACTTGGCCATCTGGCCAGAAAGCCTGGACAGTATTCCCCATCCCGTCAGGTGGGTGCGCCATGTACCCTTGCAGTGGTATCCGCCTCACAACGGAGGTCCCTGCACGGCCGAATAATTTCGCCAAACATATCACTGTGCATGCCGAGGGGGAAGTGCCTATTCAAGGCACTGGGACCCCGGGCAATACCTGCTATGCCAGGTAGGTATTGCCTTGGCTGGGTTGCGTCCACAGTGATGACCCTCGTTCGGAGTAGGTTGTATTCGGGGAGGGTGATTTCGGGATGACGCGAAAGCGGCCCAATAAATCATCAGAGGGTGTCCCCCTTAAATAGCCGTCTCTTGAGTGTCGGATCAGGGATAAAACTTTCAATGCACGTTTCCCTGTTGACAAGTCACATCGCTACCTGGTAGCTATCAGGACAGACGGGGATTATTTCAAAGTGGTGAAATCAATGATCTTTTCCGAGGAATTCGAGGGGAAATTTGGAGATCTAAACGGGATTTCCAAGCTCCGGAACGGACAGCTCCTACTGCATACAATTAGCCGACAGCAAACTGAAACGTTGCTGGAATGCACGCATGTCAGTGAAATTCCCGTTAAGGTCTCAAAACACGAAACGATGAATGAGGTCCGTGGAGTTATTTTCCATCGTAAATTCATTTTGAATCGCGATGCGGAATTGTTGCGGAATCTGGGGAAGATAGGCGTCACCAAGATTGGGCGCATCACCCGTAAGATTGGAGAGAACAGCGTCGATACCGGCGCTTTTATTCTCCATTTTGAGGGTGATGTTTTACCTAAGCAGATGTAGGTCACATCGAACCACTGCAATGTTCGACCGTACATCCCTCCACCTATGTGATGTTATCAATGCCAGAAATTCGGGCATGTTTCTGCCAGGTGCACTGCCAAGGCCGTGTGTAGAAAGTGTGACAAGGGGACACATGAGGGTGAGAGGTGTACGCCTCCCCCGATTTGTCCTATACCAGACCCAAAACAACTGTGAACATGGGCTCGCCCATTAGCGTGCGTCCAGCGGAGCGCTGTTGCCACAGTGAGACTGGCAGAGATGACACAGCTCTACGCTCGCAGTATACACACGACCTTCCCCCAGAACACAAGGCGCTCCGAATGCAAGCGCATGTACGAGCTGGGGGACCTGATCCTACGAATATCTATCCTCACAACGGATTGCACGCAATGTGATATGAGGCAGATATAAGATGCCACACAAACGTTATTCGTGAAAGTGACCACCAGCGACCAGCATTCTTGGCTGTCGCGCAGGAGATTCAGGTTCGATTCCCGGCTCTGCCAAGCTATTTAATTTTAGTCTGAGGGCTAGAACAGGGTTCGCTCAATCTCGTGAGGTAAAGCTGGGAAGATGTAGGTAAAATTCCTACCTCAGTCATCCTGAAAGTGGTTTCTCATTTATAGTCCGGGCAAATGCCGGGATGGTTCCTAACTTAAGGACACGGCCGCCTCCTTCCCAATCCTCACCAGAATAATAATAATAATAATAATAATACACACACTCTAATACAGACACCACAGTAACCCAGATTTTCAGACAAGTACACGGGGCTAAAGTACCAATATGTCCAAGCCCCTCAAATGAAACAACAATTACAACGTTATTATATCACATGACGTAATCTACACCCCAAGCCATTCAGAGTAACATTGCTTGGTAGCCCTTTATAAGGTAATAGAAACAGAGAATACAATTTTTGGGATCAGTTTTTGTTTATTGGAGACCACCTTGTGGTGTACTGGCTAGCACATTGCTGTCCATTCTTGGCTGTCACCGCGGAGTCCCGGGTACGATTCCCAACAAATGTAATTCTGGTCTGAGGGCTGGAACACGGTACACTCAGCCTCGTGATGCAAACCTAGGAATATGTGGGTTGGATTCCTACCTTAGCCATCCTGGAAGTGATTCTTCTGTGGATTCGCACTTCTACTCCAGGCAAATGCCGGGATGGTACCTAACGTAAGGCCACGGCCGCTTCCTACGCAAATCCTTCCTCAATTACAAATATACACACTAGTAGAGACATCACAGTGTCACAGGTTATCAGATAAATTCCACACACACCCAAATACACGGGGCTACATGACCAAGATGTCACAAAGCCCCTACAACAATAATAATCACCAACAACAACAACAACTCTTGCTGTCTCCCATGATGTCCAGATTCGATTCACAGCTCAATCAAGACATTTAGTTCTGGTCTTAGGGTTAGAACCGGGTACTCTATGCCTCGTGAGGTAAGACTGTGAAGAGGTGAGTTTTATTCGACTCAATTTTAAAAAAGAAAACATATTTGCCGACAACACAACAACACAGGTTATCAGATTTTGTGTTTTCACGTACTTCGGTATTCGAAAGATTCTTTAAAAGGCCGTATACCCTGAAAAATATTGTTCTTGCCTCGCTGTTCGACTGCCACTCGGCTTGCTACGGAACATTGTTATGAGTTCAAAACTTCAGCTCACAGTACTAACTTCTATAAGCTCCACTACTGAATTGATACAGCCATGCTGTCACTGTTATCTTCCCCAGCGAAACTAAATATTTCAACACCTAACCATTCTTCGCTCTAATTATCCCTTCAGTTCAAGAGCAGATGATATCTCCCGAACGGCTGGTCGTATCGTCATGGGGTTTGCACAGTCAGCTTCAAAATGTTTAGCTCTGTAACATAGGTTCATCTAAATAATTGGATAATTAATGATTTTCGTGCGCGGAGAGAAATAGGGATTTCGTACGGCACAGTGAGCCCAGATTGCGTAGTTAACTAGGCAACGCCGCGCTATGCAATTGGCTGGCGCGGGTGAGCGCGTGAATCTGGCTCCTCCCTCATGTTCACAGTTGTTTTCGGCCTGGTATAACTGCCAAGGAAGCCACTTTCCACGATCGAAGCAGTGCCATGAGTTCTGTAAAGAAGCCACAATCCAAGAAATCAGAACATTGCATCGGCTTTCATATCACGATGCTCGCAAGAGGTACCGGGATATTAATGCCCCCGAATTTCGGGTGACGTTTGTGGCCGCAGCGACGCCCTCATTCACCCCTGCTGTCACAGTTCCCAGTGTAGTACCTTCGACGTCCGGTAATTCAGCAGATTTGAAATCACCCCTCGCTGTACCAGCGAAAATTGTCTGCCCGAAGGAGGTCCCACAACCTTCTTCGGGCAAGGAAAAGAAGGCGACAGTTATACCATCTAAACCGGCGAAATCGGAGAAGTCCTCTTCTTCTTCTTCGAGCCGGTCGGCTAACATGTCTTCCTCAGTTAACAGGGGAAAGAAGAGTTTGCGGACCAGGGCTGGTCCTTCTTCCAGTCCACCCGATATGACAAAAGTAGTAGTGGAGATGAGAGAGAAGGTTCGTCGCCATCTCTCTCGCCCTCCTCCTGACGGAGTGGCTACTGACTCTGCTGGCCTTCCCGCTCCCACGACCATCAAGGGAGGGAAGCCGGCTGAAGCCAAACTCGTCCGTATGGAGGAACTCCCCTACAAATAGGAAAATACATCAGCGGAGGAGAGAGGAACGGTTCAGCGCCGTTTCTCTTCCTCTCCTGGAGACAGGGCTGCTCAGGTATCTGCTGGCCATTCCACTCCCACCACCACCAGTGGAGCGGTGTCAGCAGGATCGGCCATGTTTCGTAAGGAACTGGCGTCTGTGGGGAAGCGACCATCTACTTCCCCAAATAGACGTCAGCGCCGATCAAGAAAGAAATCTCTTCGGGACATGTCGGGGACAGACACCCAGTCTTCGGACCGGGAGAAAGTCCCTCGACACCACTCTCGCTCTTCCCCAAGAGCGAGACTCGCGAAGTCCGACGAGGACCGCGCGCCATCCAGGGCACTGCCCGCTCCATTTTCTTCGTCTTCGGACCGAGATTTGGAGATTGAGTTGCGCTCTCCTGCCCAATCATATCCAACTAAAGATGGGGAATGGTGGCAAACGGTCAAGCGTAAGTAGAAGACCCACTTCTACTTACAAGGGAACTGTAATAGCTATTCTCGTCATCTCAATGAGTTACGTCAATTAATATCTTCGTTTTCGGCAACCATTGTCTGTCTTCAGGAATCCAGGTTTCGTCCTGGACGTGAGACAATAATGCGTTACTTCAACCTCTTCTCTGAAGAGCCGGTGGATGGAGCTGTGGCCGTCGGTGGCGCCTGCATTCTCGTCCACTCTAGCCTCTTTAGTGAAGAGGTGCCGTTGCGTACTCAGCTAGAGGCAGTTGCAGTTTGTACTTCGTCGCCAGTAATGGCAACAGTATGTAACGTGTACATTCCACCTGATTCTCAACTGGATTGAAACCAGCTGGAGGATCTAGTCTCTCAGCTCCCCCCGCCCCCCTCCTTTTCTCCTTCTGGGATATGTTAATGCCCACAACACCATCTAGGGCTCCGCTACCACTAGTGATGGAGGGAGAGATTTTAAGAGACTGATCAGGCACTGGAGCTGTATTTGTTAAACACAGGGGAACCTACGCACTTCTCTATTGCACACGGCACTTATTCAAATGTTGATATCACCTTGTGCTGTCGTGCGCTGGTTCCCCTGCTACAGTGGGGTGTACATGACGACCTTTGTATTAGTGACCATTTACCGATTATCGTTACTCTTCCGAACCAGAGAGCCATCGAGTTACCAAGTTGAAGGCTTCTCCGTCGGGCTGATAGGACAACTTTCACAGCACGTGCTGATTTTGCCGAAGATACCTTTGAGACTGTCTATGATCATACCATTCACATAACGCATGGTATTTCGGCTGCTGCTGAGGAAACAATACCTTCCTCATCCGGCAACTCCCACCGGAAACTTGCCCCTTGGTGGACAGCCGAGATTGCAGCAGCCTTTAAAGATCGTCGACGTGCTTTCAAATGCTATCGGAGGCAAAACACTATGGCCAACCTTATCACCTTCAAAAGGATGCGTGCTAGAGCCCGATATCTGATTCGGGAGAGTAATAAAACGACGTGGGAAAAGTATGTTTTGTTTATGACGACACATACTCCTTCATCGGAGCTTCGTCGGATCTCCGGACTCCCGATATCATTGATGGCACACGGAGTCTCCATCATCGGAGACATCATCACGGACCAACTCGCCATTGCCAACCGTATTGGATCGCACTTCAATGATGTATCCTGTTCTGGGAGTTACGATCCTACGTTTCTGACTCTGAAGAGGGAGGCGGAGGCTCACCCCTTGTCCTTTGCCACTGCTGCTTTGGAGTCCTACAATGTACCATTCTCTGAAAGGGAACTGTGCAGTGCGCTTTCACTGTGTAGGGATACGTCTCCCGGACCGGATAAAATACAGAATCAAATGTTAAAACATCTGTGCGAATCCAGTATAAAGCAATTGTTGGTCCTCTTCAATCGTATATGGATTGATGGGCAGTTTCCATCTCAATGGCGAGAGTGGATCATGATACCGGTTCCCAAGGCTGGAAAGGATCCCAAACTTGTCAGCAGCTACAGGCCTCTCAAATGCCCTGTGTAAGCTGCGAGAGAAGATGGTGAACCATCGACTGGTGTGGTTCCTGGAAGTGAGAGGCTTACTGTCAGGGTACCAGTCTAGATTTCGCTCCCATATGTCCACCACCGTCCATCTGGTGCGACTCGTGAGCGCCATACAGGAGGCATTTCTCCGAATTACCTACGACACCATATGGCGCTACGAGATCCTTTCCACCCTTCATGAGTGGGGACTCCGTGGTAATCTACCGACTTTCATTACGAATTTCATGTAGTCCGACTCTCCGTGTAAGGGTCGGTAGAACATATCGCAATATTATACCCAAGAAAACGAAGTTCCTCAGGGTTCTGTTCTGTCACCTTGTTCGAGGTTGTCATATCTTTTGGCCAAAGATGCTACATTAAGATTGTTATTTTTTTCTCTATTATCTTTTTTCCACTGTTGTAAAATTAACTGTCATGGCATCCAGAAGTGTCAATAAATGGTTGTTTTGAATTGATATATTTTCCTTAAATATAAAAGAAGAAAGAATCTGCGATACGCCGGTGAGCGTAAAAGTAAAATAAGTGGCGACCAGTGATAGGATGAATATATCAATATATTTTAATTATGGAGAGAACCCAACGTGAACTGGATCGAGCGATAAAGCTACGTAAGGTAACACGGGCGGCGTTTTCGAGGCAGTTGAATAACCCCAAAGGTGAAATTGATGACGTCCAGATGACAGCTCATGAGAAGCGAAGGAAAGTTCAGGTTTCCCTTTCTTTACTTCGGAAGAAAAATGATGAGCTCCTGCAGCTGGATGGTAAGGTCGTAAGTCTAAAACTTGACGTCGGCCAAGAGGACTTGGACGACGAATGTAGACTTGCCGATGACTATCAACGTCAATTTCTTGATATAGAGGTGAGTGTTGAATATATTCTACCTTCAGGAGGTATCGCTCAAGACAACAGTGATTGTAGCAGTGTAGATCTTGTGAGTAAGAGAAAATTCAAACTACCTAAATTAGAACTAAGGAAATTTGATGGCGATGTAAAACAGTGGATACAGTTCAGGGGCCAGTTTGAAAAGATAGACAAGGATCCGTATATTGCACCGGAAGATAAGTTTCAATACTTAATGCAAGCTACAGTGAAAGGGTCTCGTGCTCGAGAAATTACTGAAAGTTTTCCACCTATTGGGGAAAATTATACGAAGGCAGTAGAATGTTTAAAGAGCAGGTTCGGTAGAGATGATCTGTTGGTTGAAGTTTACGTAAGAGAGTTGTTATATTTAGTTCTTAAGAAATCTTCCACTCCCGATGATGGCAATTCAATGTGTAGCCTTTATGACAACTTGGAATCGCACATACGGTCACTTGAAACCTTAGGTGTTACAACAGATAAATGTGCATCTATGTTGTTTCCTTTAGTAGAGTCATGTTTGCCTGAGGAGTTTCTTAGGGCCTAGCAAAGAAGTTCCAATTTTGCACACACACGTGATTCGAAAGATAGGTTAGACAATCTCATGCTATTCATGAAAAGGGAAGTGGAAGCCGAGGAACGGATCAGTTTAGCAATTTCCGGTTTTGGAATCAAAGATAATAACAGGAGTAGAGACCAACCCAAATTGTCAGAGCACATTGCTACTGCAGCTGACTTGTTAAACACTAACCCAGTTGAGGAGAGGAGAGGGTACTGTATTTTTTGTGGAGGTCAACATGACGCCCTTAATTGCTTTAAAGCACACTAATTAGGTCTATCTGAGAAACAGAAGGTCCTAAAGGACAAGGGTGGGTGTTTTAAGTGCTTTAAGAAGGGACACTGTGTCAATAAATGTAAAGCCGTAGTACGGTGCATTATTTTTAGTAAGAGCCACCAAGTTCTGATGTGCCCTGATTTACCTCAGAATAAACAAAATATATCCCATAATAATGTCGAACACAGGCAATCCGGGGGGGGGGGGGGGGGAGAATGAACAAAAGACAAATTTGCTGAGTAATCTTTCTAAATATCCTAAAGTTATTTTGCAAACTTTGGTTATAAATATGAAAGGTATTGGCTCTTCCTTCTCTGTTAGAGCCTTAATTGACTCAAGATCCCAAAGATCCTATGTTAAGAAAGACATTGTTAGAAGATTAGGTTACACTCCAGTCAGAACTGAAACAATTAAACATGACCTTTTTGGGGGAGTGAAAACGAGTGCTAATGAACATTCATGTTACAAAGTAGAAATTGAAAGCCTGGATGGAAAATATCAATGTAATTTTGAAGTATTGGATCAGGTTTTAATATGTAATGGCATCCCTTCGGTCAAGAAAGGACCTTGGTTGAATGAACTTGAGGAAGGGAATATCAGCCTAACAGATATTGGGGATGAGTCTAGGCCTGCGGACTTGCTGATTGGAGCGGATGTAGCGGACAAACTTCTGACAGGAAATATTAAAGTTCTATCTTCTGGTTTGGTTGCTGTGGAAACAAATTTAGGCTGGACTTTGATGGGGAAAGTTCCACAACAATCTTCTGTTAACTTGGCAGAAGAAGTTACAGCTCTGTTTGTTAATGAGATCAACGATCGCTGGAGCCTAGATACCATTGGAATCTCAGACTCAGCTGTTAAAATGTCCAAAAATGAAAGACAGCTTCAATTTAGAGATGATCTTCTAAGAGGTATTACTGTAAATGATGAGATACGTTAAGAAGTTTCATTGCTATGGAAAGAAGATAGCTTGGCTCTTCCTAGTAACAGGGAGCTAGCACTCAAAAGGTTAGAATCTACCACTAGAAAGCTTCAGTCTCAAAATCTTCTCATTTCATACGATGCAGTTCTAGCTGAGTGGGAAGAACTGGGAATTATTGAAGAAGTACCAGTGAAAGAAGTAGGGAATTATGGACACTACCTACCACATCGAACTGTTATTAAGGAGAATAGCACTACCAGAGTTCGTCCTGTATTTGACGTGTCAGCAAGAGGTAGAAATGCTCCTTCTCTCAATCATTGTTTAGAGTGTGGACCCAATCTGATTGAACTGATTCCTTCCCTGTTACTAAAATTTCGGGAAGGGAGATTTGGGGTGACAGCTGATGTAGAAATCGCTTTTCTACAAATAAGTGTTCGTCAAGAAGACAGAGATTTTCTTAGGTTCTTCTGGTGTGATCCAATTGACTGGAAGAATATAAAGATATTTCGGCATCGGAGGGTGGTATTTGGATTAAAATGTAGCACTTTCCTTTTAGGAGCAGTTCTTGATTACCATTTGGACAAGGCAATGGAAGATTGCCAATATAGTAAAGGACAGATATCAAGACTTAAACAGAGCCTTTATATGGACAATGTTGTAACCAGTGTTGATACTGAATCAGAACTGAAAGAATTCATTAATGAAGCACGTGATATAATGCAGGAAGGAAAGTTCGACCTCAGAGGTTGGCAGGCTAACAATGATGCTTTCATTCTTGTAGGACGGACAGCGGTGCTAGGTTTACGATGAGATTTGGAATCTGACAATTTATTGTTAAACTTGGAATGGTTACAGAACCATGAATTGGGAGTGATCACGAAACGATCCATTCTGTCAGTTGCACAAAAGATATTTGATCCGATTGGCATAGTTAGTCCAGTACTTCTAGTTCCTAAATTGTTATTACAAAAGATATGGCTAAGTGGTATATCTTGAGATGAAGAGGTTACTACTGATATTAAGGACCAATTTGTAACCTGGTATTTAAGCCTTTTTCTACTGAAAGAGATGAGAATTCCACGCTGGTTTCATTATTCCAAGAACCACAGGTATGTCAGTCTACATATTTTGTGTGATGCTAGTGCACAGGCCTACGCTGCAGTAGTCTTCATACGACTACAAATTGACGGTGAGAGTAAGGTACACCTTCTTGCAGCCAGAGCAAGAGTAGCCCCATTAAACACAGTCATCATTCCCCGACTGGAACTAATTGCTGCAACAGTGGGAGCTAGATTAGGTAATTCAGTGCTGGAAGGACTAAACTACCAAGATGTCAAGTTGAATTTCTAGACTGATTCGACAACGGTTTAAGCATGGATTCTATAGGAAGAAACATGGACTGTGTTTGTCAACAACCGTGTTAAAGAAATCCATCGGTTGACTTTACCAGAAATGTGGAGATATGTTCCTGGCTATTTGAATCCTGCAGATCTTCCTTCAAGAGTTGTCTGGCAGAAAAATTGTTAGCACTTAAATGGTGGGAGGGGCCAGAGTTTTTACGAAAGGACTGGCCAGAGTGGCCTGGTGAATTTCCACCTGCAGAGGCAGAGCTGATTTTGCAAGAAAAGAGAAAATCAATTCAAATTTGTAGATACTTCATGTAGCACCCCAAAACATGTAAATAATGATCAGTGCAGGTACCACGATTTTAATTGGTATTACTTATAATTCGGTTGGTTGCTTGGATAAAGAGGTTTTTCCAAAATACGCGAAGAGCAAACCTTACAAGAGCTCGTGGAGAATTATCATGTGAGGAGATAATGTCAGCAGAAAAAATAGTCGCAAGATTGGTACAGGAAGAGCATTTCTCTTCAAAAAATGACAAAAGTCTCATTAGCCTAAATGTGTTTAGGGATGAGAAGGGATGTCAAGAGTAACCACTAAAAGTGGTAGAGCTGTAAATACACCAAAGAGATTAGGTTTATGATTACTGTATTTTGAGGTAATTATAGTTATATATGTATGGTTGAGTTGTTCTTCCACCTACTCAAGGTGGGAGTGTGTCATATCTTTTGGCCAAAGATGCTACATTAAGATTGTCATTTTTTTTTCTTTATTATCTTTTTTCCACTGTTGTAAAATTAACTGTCATGGCATCCAGAAGTGTCAATAAATGGTTGTTTTGAATTGATATATTTTCCTTAAATATAAAAGAAGAAAGAATCTGCGATACGCCGATGAGCGTAAAAGTAAAAGAGGTTGCCATAAACGGCATTGTTACCGCCACCGGGCCCACGATAGTTCCATCGCTGTATGTAGCCGATTTAACTCTGCCTTACAGCTCTGGAAGTATGTCAATCGTGGAACGGCAATTGCAGATAGCTATTAACCGGGTCGACAGGTGGGCTCACGACCGGTTTTCATCAGCGAAATCTTCCGTCGTCCATTTTTGTCGGCTCCGAAGCTACACTTACACCCTGAACTACATCTCAGGTATGCTGCGTTGCCGTTGGTTGACACTTGTCGCTTCTTGGGGCTCCATTTTGACAGCAAATCAACGTGGCAGCCCCATATACGGCAACTAAGAACGACGTGTCTCAGGAAACTGAACATGCTCAAGTTTCTTAGTAGCACTACGTGGGGGGCTGACCGTGCGGTGCTGCTACGGTTCTACCAAGCCCTCGTCGTGTCCCGGCTAGACTATGGTTCTGCGGCTTACGGTTCAGAAAGACCGGCAACCTTGAATATGCTGGACAGTATCCACCATAGTGGCGTTAGGCTGGCTACTGGTGCCTTCCGGACCAGCCCGATACCCAGCCAACTCGTCGAATCGGGTGTTCCACCTCTAAATTATCGACGCCATCTTATGCTTTTGGCATATACTACTAATGTGCGTCAGTACCCAATACGACCAGAAGTACGCCAGCCAGCCTCGAACCAGAAAGTATGCAAGCCAACAGCTCTATACTTTGCACACGTATAGCACCTGACTTTCTAGATTAATTTGGAGTAATTAATATAAGTCAGTGCTGCCAACATGATTCTAGGCCTGTTGATAGGTCCAATTTTAAAATACATGTAGTTTCTATACTAACAAATGGATTTCATCCAAAATTGGCTCAAGAAGATATCATAGAATGTCAGATTATTTCTGACCAGCACACGCATGGTATTGTTGGCAACATGCTTTTACGCGTGCTGATAGATCCAGTGTCTACCTGCATGTAACGTCCATTGGACTTCAACCAAATGTTGTATTCTGTACCTTAAGAGATGGAAATAAGAATGTATTCAGTCACCAGGGCTGCCAACTGTAGTGCGTTATTAGGCTACATTACACCAGATATATTTTGAACTAATTAAATATTTCGATATTACCACCTTAATTTCGTCATTATTCTAGATAGGTTCATATACTGTAGAATAATCATTGGCATGAAAAGTAGGCTGTATAGTTCTTCACGGAACTTCTTGTCTTACTTACGAAACCACCCAACCATCTTCTTCTTTCCTGGCGTTTATCCCAGTACAGAGTCCGCTGCTCTACCTCCCAACCATCAGAATATAATAAATAGGGGCCGGATTTTGGTGGTTTTTAAAATTGTCATTTTAGGTTTTCAAAAACATAAAATTGTTCATTTTAGTTTTTTATTAGGTAGAATGGGTTTTTACAATAGGTTCATGTGTTTAAAGGGTAGCGAAAGTTGACATACATTACATAAGGCTTAAAATTAATACCTCATTGTTAGTAGACAATCTGATTGCAACGAGAGAGTAAATCTTTTACATAATGATGCGTAATCAACTCGCCTCCGTGGCTTAGGCGACAGCACGCCGGCCTCTCACCGCTGGGTCCGTGGTTCAAATCCCGGTCACTCCATGTGAGATCTGTGCTGGACAAAACGGAGGCAGACAGGTTTTTCTCCGGGTACTCCGCTTTTCCCTGTCAAAATTTCATTCCAGCATCACTCTCCACTATCATTTCATTTCATCTGTCATTCATTTAATCATTGCCCCAGAGGAGTGCGTCAGGCCTCGGCAGCCGGTACAGTCCATATCCTCGCCGCTAGATGAGGGCTTCATTCATTCCATTCCTGACCCGGTCGGAGACTGAAAGCAGGCTGTGGATTTTCATTTTCATGCGTAATCAAATTATCACCAATAACTTTACACTTTTAGGGATTGCAATTAAGCCAAGGATGTCAGAGATGATTTTCACACTCTATCTCGTTCAAATAATGTTGATTCTTTACAATATTGGATTCTTGGGAATAATAAGAGATTTATTCGCTCTTTCCTCTCGGTAAATAACCAAACAATAATATATAAGCTGGAAAGTGCTGAAAATATTTCATTTTTCCATTAGGTAGGATTGCTTTCAATCAACTGGAGCTAGGAATAAACACTATCTTCACATTTAATTTCAAGGATTATGGACACAATTTGAAATATACTACAATAAATGGTACAAAACTGCAATTAGTTATTTCTAGGTACTCGCGTATTATTTAGTTTATTAGGTAGTACGGAATTTCAGTGTGATTCGTAAAAGTATTTAGAATTATGGGAAAAATAGATAAGAACCTAAGAATCCGGTTCCTAATAATAGGCTAACTGCGCCCCGATAGTATAAGGTAGTTTCTCTGTTGCTGGATAGCGAATTTTTGTACAAACTCAATTGTCTAGAATAATGAAAAATATAATAATAATAATAATAGTATACTAATAATAATCATTATTGACTAATAATTATGAAAATAATAATAACTGTCTAATGATGATAATAATAATAACAATAGTCTAATAATAATTATTTCGCTGTCCTCTTGGAGTGACGATGTGGGTAGTCATAATATAGCCTTATTCTGAAAGCAGAGACATGAAATGATTGTCAATGATATGTAAGCCAACCAAAATTTGATTAAACTAGAGAATCGTCTGTACTCCCCTCTCCAACTCCAGGCAGCTTGAAATGTATAAATTTTATATGTGGACTCAAACCTCATGTCTCGGTGATAATCAACGTTGAAGTACAAACAAACACTACGGTGTTCCCGCAACTTAGATCTACTTAGTTATATACGGAAAATGTGCCACGGAACCGCTTGATAGCACTGTGCTTTGCCCATTGCCCTACCTCACAAATCGTGTACGGTATCCCAAAGAAATTTTGATCAACCGATCACAACGAGGGGACGGAGTCGCGCAGCTTCTTTTGGGGTACAGGATCTCTACATTAGCTGAAACAGAAGGCTGGCGTGCTGTGAGGTGAGCGGGAAAATGGGATTGAGTGAGTAAATGCATGCACGTCGTCCCAATAAAAATAACAGCTACATCGCACGCCTTCTGCTTGACCTTGAGACGTCATAATGCAGCCTTGTAACAATACAATCCCGTTAAATTTGTAACGTTCCGTTCCGTCTGTTTGTTCCGTTATTATAAGTAGAATGTTCCAAACTGTAACGTATCGGATATTCCTCTGTTCATTTCGGTACGGGACAACGTAACGTTCCACCCGTCTCCAATACGCTGTACCGGTACAGGCTCGGCTAACATTCCACTGTTCCAGATACCGGGTACGGTTTCAGAATCAGTTCCGTTCCAGGACGGTAACGTTACGCTTGGAACAGACAGCGGTAACGTTACAACTTGGAAATAACCTTGGAGATAACGGAATTTCTCCGTTCCACATAGACAAGAGTTCCGTTCCACGTTACGTTCTGTTCCGGGTCCCTGCTTGCTGGTATTGTGTGAGGCGAGGTACACACAGGAAGCACCCGTCAATAGGCCAGGCAAGCAAACACAATAGAGCTCGATACCATTCATGTTCCTCCCGCGGCTTACGGAAACAAGGCTCAGTGTTATCGCCCGTTAGGATCAGTAGCCAGTACTAATTGTTCCAGTCCACATTTAAGTGCAATCTAATTAAAGTAGATTTGAATAGATTTTTCTGAAACAGCACTTGTCAATATAAACACATTTACCACAAAACAAAAACAAAAAGGGACAACTTAATGTATTTCACAATTTTGGTATTCTTAGCCTACAGTACTTTCAATCGTTGCCAAAAATTAAAGTAGACTTATGAGATCTACACGGGACACATTGTATACCCATGGCTAAACAACCCTGCCAATTATTCAAGAACGTAGCTGACCATATTAATAAAACTTCAAAGTCAATAACTCAGGATCCAATTGCGCAATTAACACGAAAATTGTAAGAGGGGAGAAACATATAAGATAGCTCGCTTGTAAATAAGAATATCACACTGCATATAGCACGCAGCCTCGATCATGAATATATAAGACGTTAATATCGATAACCCACCGTCTATTACAGTTACAATGATGAAATGCAATGAGTAGGTAGTCTTATAGAAGAGGCTTTCTCTGCAGAAGGCACAAGATCAACGATTCCGTACATTCAAGATGGGGGATGGACGTACATTTGTAATATTCCAATCAATTCATCTGAATGCAAAAGTGGAGTTACAAAGAAACTTAGTAAATGGGGATCCTATACAGGATAAAACAATTTAGGTTCTTCACAAGAACATTCATTTATACTCCTTGATAAGGACATAGTCTTATAATTACTCCTATATATTTAGGAGAAAATAGGCTACATATTCTTTACTGAGCTATTTTTTTTTGCTTATTGTCTGAACGTATGGATATTGAGTTTTGAGTTAAAAATTAATGCTCTATATCACAATATATGTCGTGTCAAAAAGTTTTCTAGAACAACACATGGCAAATCCTTGGGTGAGCCTTATTTTTAAAATTTGTATACGAATATATGAAACATATATGAAAATAGGCTATTAGTTCCTCCACGGAACTACTTGATTTTAATGATATATAATTTGTCGTATAATTTGATAAAATCGAATAGGACTTGTATACATAATCGTGTGTTTACAGAGTTAAACAGACTTGCAGGCATTTGCATTGACCTCATTCTCTGCAATGTCGCTCTAATGCATTTTGTCTATTTACCCTCAGGACAACATGCATTTATATTGCAGCTTGATATGAAATGAAAATAAAATGAACACTCTGTGCTTGCTTTAGTCAGGTAGAGACAAACCATTACATTATATACAATATTATGGGAAAAGTAGTATATACAACCGGAAATAAACTGAGAAAAAAAATAGCTGGCAGTGATATTTCGGTTATTAATAATCCACCGTAAAAATGCAGGCCATTAGTTTTACTATCCCTTTTTGGCCATAGGTAGGTACAAAAAACCTGGGACAATCGAAAAGTGCTGCCAGGATATCTGTGCTGCAATTGGTAAAAATTAATGCTCTATATCACAATATATGTCGTGTGAAAAAGGTTTCTAGAACAACATATGGCAAATCCTTGGGTGAGCCTTATTTTTAAAATTTGTATACGAATATATGAAAAATATATGAAAATAGGCCATTAGTTCCTCCAAGGAACTACTTGATGTCCAATTTTCTTGGGCAAAATCACCGCAGGCACAATTTACATTTGAGAGTGCTTAATCATGAGACACTCGAATTAGTAAATTTACTGGAACGTTAAATATCTCTCTGCAAGGTCAAAATTCAGGCGCTCAAGTGTCTTTAAAATCACAGAAGTTAAATGCGACATCAGTAACATTTTCTAGGAAGTAAACGATAAAGTTACACAAATAAAAGTACTTTGACATAATTATGCAATTCAGTACTTTATTCGACAAGAGTATCATGTAATCCATTAAACATGGTCAATGCTAACTCTAAATATGTATGTTATTATTGAACTTGAAACCAGAACATAAAATATAACTGGCAAGGAATCTAATTCAGTTAGTTAGTTATTGTTGTTTTAAGGGGCGGAACAACGAGGGCATCTGCCCCTGGAATCTAATCAGAATCGAGATATTAACACTGGTCGTTTACTTCATATTCTTGTATTTCCCTTTCATAATAAAATATGAGAAGAGAAAACAGTTCATCAAATACATTTTGCATTCCAACACTTGGGAAGTTTAAAGCGATATAGGTCAGCGATCGAATGGGCTGTCCATTCAATATCTCATTTTTTTCCATCTGGACAATAACAACCGGATGTAGGAAGTAGTAAATGGCACCAACATTTAAAGTTTCGTACCATAATAGAGAAGTATAAAACAAGTTCACGTATTTCAAAACAGTGACTAGAACGGAACCAAGATGGAGGCCGTGGGAATTTTCTAAATTAATTTGCCTTTTCCAAAAACATTAACAGCTATAAGCCTGAAATTTTTTACCATGGCTGAGAGCTTCAGAACAAGCAAAATGGTATAATATACCAAGATGGCGGTCGTGCGAATGTTCAACATCCAGTTCCCTTTACTCGCGACCTATGAAAGCTATAAGACTCTTATCTTGTACCTATGATAGAAGACTATAAGACATATTCACATTTGTGACATTTCAAGTGATGACAATATAACATGGTGGTTGCATGAAGTTTTAAATTTTGATAACCTTTTCTTGGAATATTTTTACAGTAACAGCCATGACATTTTGTATCGTAATAGAGAAATACATGGGTTGGTTTTTTAGTTTTGGCACCTTAGTTATAACTGGATTAATAACTCACTTAGATGGTTCCAAGTTTCACAGGCCCTCGATGTAGTCCCCACCGTTGCGTACAACGTGTTTCCAGCGATGCGGAAGTCGTTGGATCCCGTTGGCACTGCCCAATCTATTGATGGTACGAAGAGAGCGCTCGGCAGCCTGCTTAACGTCTTCAATGTTACGGAAGCGCTGCCATACCGTTCCCCTAGGGCAAACCGTTAATGCGGCGTACTATTGTTCGTTTCTGCAAGACCATCTCCGAGGAGCTCTGAGAAGGAAACGGCGCCACCACATGGTTACACCACCCATCGTTCTGCATGACAATGCTAAGGCACATACAGCAGGCGTTGTGTCGGCATTGCTGGATCGCTGGGGCTGGGAGGTCCTCTATCACCCCCCATATTCTCCCGACATCAGTCCCTGCGACTATGATCTCATTGTCATCTTCATGACAATGACGTTAAGCAGGCTGCCGAGCGCTCTCTTCGTACCATCAATAGATTGGACAGTGCCAACGGGATCCAACGACTTCCGCATCGCTGGGAACACGTTGTACGCAACGGTGGGGACTACATCGAGGGCCTGTGAAACTTGGAACCATCTAAGTGAGTTATTAATCCAGTTATAACTAAGGTGCCAAAACTAAAAAAACAACCTATGTACGTATAAAACACGTTTGATGATACTATTTTCTATTTTCAAATCCGTAACAACCATGAAGCAAAGATAATGATTACGTGAATATTCAAAATGCAATTCTCTTTTCTTGGGACCGGTACTTTTTGAGGATCCAGCCAGCCTTTGGGCTGACTACCTAACAGACAGACAGTAGCCATGATCCTGAAATTTCAAACCATAGCAGAGGACTATAACACATGTTTACTGGCATGACTTTTCGTAACCAGCGTAAGCACTAAACCATTATTGTAGCCACAAATGCTCAAATTGTAATTGCCTTTTCTCTGAACTTGTTACAGGTGTTTCATGGGAAAGAAATTAAGCGAACAATCCTGAATAGCTGTTAATTGTAATTTTATCAGTGTATTATGGTGTCTGAACATACTGGTATATACCTATAAATAAATAAACAATACGTTCAGTATAGATACAGCATTGAAGAGGGTATTAGGTTTCATATACTCCATATGTTATATTATGTGATATTCAGAAGGAAGGAACGCTTACTTCAAGTGAAAAAGAGATGAAATTATTGAATCAAAGGATTTAAATGGTAATACTATGAAATGAAAAAAAAAACAGAGAAGATGGAGAAAAAAAGCAGTCTCCTTTACAAGGCAAAGGCGAGAGTAATATTTCATTTTCTCCCTCTCTGTATATTGTGACCTTCGGGCGGGTGACAGCGCTATTTCCTGCACGCCTCTTATATGAATTTCAACCCTACATTCACTGAGTTACAAAGCGTGATATTGGGAAATATGTGCCTCTCTAGAGGTATATAGGACAGCTTCATTGCTTCTGTGATACGATCAAAATTCATTCCGCATAGTTTTACGGTTTGAGATTGTCGAAGAAAGTCAGTAAATTTTGCATAGTACACGAGTGTGTAAAGATGTATATATTTTGAGCTCGTTCTGATTTTTTGGAATTTCATCGCCATGCAATCCCTTAGGATATGTTCTACGACAAAGTGATTTTAGTAATATGTATTTTTATGAGAACCACACAGATACAACCTGGACCACATTTCTTCGTTTTGTTATGTTGCACAAAGTCTATAGAACGAATGATTAGGCTGCTAGACATGATAAAATATTGTGACGAAAACTCTCTTTCCGTGACACCACACACATTTGACCATATCACGACTTTAGGCACTTCCTTACCCCTACCCATCCTGCATATCTTCTTCAGCTGCGGCTATCAGGTTGACAATGTGAACCCTAGGAAGGGTTCATATAATTATACGATACTGAAGAATTTGATATTTAGTGTGGTGGTGAGAATATTTGTTGTTTAAAGGGGGTGGAACATTAAGGTGATCTGTCCTAGTATTCTTTTATAGGTATCGTAAATCATAGTTGATTTGCGTGTTAGTTTTTATGAATGGACAAGTTTTACTAATGATCAATTGAACTGATCACTGGAGGTTTGTTAAATTGAATCAGAAAGATGAACTGAATATTCTGGTACATACATCTTTAGTATTGTGTACATTTACCTTAGATAGCGCCTCACAGACACGTGCCTTCCAGTGCTGAGGGTTTGTTGATGGGAGGGGTCTTGAACAACTCTGCCAGCTTTGAATTAGGACGAGGAACGATCTGACACCGTGAGTATTTTGCTTTCTTACAATTTCATTTTTATGTCTAATGCTTAAAATTACTACGGTCTTCGGATATTGAGTTATGAGTTTGTAATTCTTGTTATATAGTGTATATTATCACAACGTTGGTCATGGACCAATAGGTATTTAGTTGATCACACATAAAATCTCTTTATTTGAGGTGAGAGTTTTGAGATGGAAATCTCAGTAGAATTCATGGGAATGGGCTCTGTTGTTTTTTTTTTACGGAATTGTTTGGTATATATAAAGCTTCTAATGATCAAAATGTAATGTTTTTCAGTAGGTCAACACACTTGTAATGGGAATTTCCCCAATTCTGAAAAAGAATTTCATGAGATTAATAAATACACCTGGATGGTCAGCTGCGATCATCAAGCAATCATCATCAGATCTTTACACTTACACTATTAAATCTGTATCTACAATTATGGGTGATAGTATTTACAATATACAGTATACACTTATTTAGTTGCAGTAGATATAATACTAGCGCAACTTGTCAAGATTTGTTAGTTGTGTGATTTTTGGTATATTGGTGATTGACCTTCAAGTTTGCTTCCTCATTGTGATATCTGTGATTGATATTAAATGGTCAAGTTGGAGTGGATTGTGAGTTTAGCTGATTGAGCAATGTGTGGTCCGGTACCGTGCAACTCCTCTCACTACTGCCTACATTGAACTGGAAGGGATTCCTTGTGTTATCTCTTATTCTCCTTGGTCTTTCCTCCAAATGCCTAACCGTCTATATTCGTCCAGCACGTAACATGTGTGTGCTGCCAAATCTAGATCATCCTAATATGGTATATGTTACTGTATTAAGCGCATCTTCAACAACAGAGATGTATGTTCATTCTCGCCACGTGTAAGCTAAACAGCCCTTTCTAAGCTCACCTGGTCTATTGAGACTGTCTTGGAAACTTTAATACCGCCGTTATTGCCAGCCCTGGTTTATTGAAGATATGGTACAAAGTACATCCTAATACAATAACATGTTTCCCTTGGTGCTAGCTTATTTAGACAGGATGCATCGTTATGTTGTTTTTCGTCTCCAAGTGTTTTCTAGTAGTGTAAAGAGGGGTGAGTTCTCCCTGAATGTGTGTTCGTTTAGGTATTTAGGGTTATTTAATTTAGCTAAGTGTATCTGGATTGCTTCCTTAATATCGATGACCTTTCCTTTTGCTCCGTGATGTATGATTTTTAAGTCGGTTTCAACGTTAATGAAACTGTGTCCCGCGTCGTACATGTGTTCGCATAAGGCCGAGTGTGTCCTGTATTTTATCGCATTTCAATGTTCTTTGTACCGCGTGTCCATTCTTATTCTTCTGCCTTTAATGTTTCTGGAATTGTTGGGATTGAATGAAAGAATGAATTGTTAGTCATTGTTGTTTTAAGGGGTGGAATAGCGAAATAAGACGTCCAAAATGAATGAATGAATTAACGAACGAATAAATGAAAACTAGATATAATTATCTTTTCGAGATGTTTGAGCGCATGTCTGTATGGTTGTGGTTGTTGCAAGTTAGTAGTGTCTTCCATGTGTTTATGGTTATTTGTTTGTATAGGAGGTGGATCAACTGCCCCTAATAATATTGTTTTATGCAGCCCAAATGACGCGTGTTGTCAGGAAGGTCAATATTTCTCTGATTGCATCCCGTATGGTACTAATGCACTGCAAGCATATCCCGCAAACGATATTGAACACTATTGTTTTCCCCTCGTATTAGTCTGTAGTTACATCGAGGGAAACATGATACTGTTCAGTATCGTTTTCAGGATATGCTTGCAGTGCATTAGTACCATACGGGATGCAAGCAGAGAAATAATCGACCTGCCTGATAATAACGCTAGTTGGGCTGCAGAAAACAATATTATTAGGGGCAGCTGATTCACCTGATAAATTTGGTAAATTTATATTTATATACTGTATTATTACATTGTCACATGTGAATTATTATTTGTCTGACAGTAGAGTTTTTGTTGTTGTTGTTGTTATTTCATTTAAGGGGCATGGAAGTCGTGGTCATTTATCGCCGTGTACTTGGCTATGTGTAGAAAATGTCTGATAACCTGTTTTACTGTGGTGTCTGTAGTATGTGTGTATTTGTAATTCATGTGAGGATTAGGAAGGAGGAGACCGCGGCATTAAGTTAGAAACATTCCGACATTTACATGGAGTAAAAGTGGGGAACCATGGAAAACCATTTTAAGGTTGACTGAGGTGCGAATGGAAGTTGGCTCTCATGGGTGACAGCGAAGAATACGTTGCCACTAAACCAGGAGGCTAACAATAATACATACATCATACATACAGTTATAGGCTATTTCTATATAATATTACTGATGGCATACGCAAGTACTGTGTAACATATATGATTTTATTACGCAAAAATTAAAAATGTAAAGAGGTATATGACATAGGTAACTATCCCAGGATATACTGTATTCCTGACGGTAAGACAGAAAAGTCACGTACAGGCTCTTGGTTTCCCCGGCAGGACATTTAATTCTAACACCTGTTGTAACCTTCGTGTTAGAGAGTGTCGCTGCCGGAAATCAAATATCGATGGATATAAGCTAGAGCTTGCAGTATGAATAACACAGATTGCCGGGTTGCTTCGGCGGAAATCCGTCTCTAGAAATTTATCGAGCTCCAGTCTGAAGTGCGCGTGTTCGGAGAAACGGAAGCTGCATGCAAATTGTATTTCAGATGAAGGCCCAAAGTCAAACAAACAGACCTGATGCTGTCGGGATACGCTTTCAAAGATTTACCACCTTAATATTGGTTACGAGCTTTCATTTCCCGCCAGTGATGTGTTCATAGAGTGAAGGAGAACGTCTAGGTCATCTCCCCGTCACCATAGAAAGAAAAGTCCTATGAATGATGAAATGGAATACAACCTTGGCCTCGAAATAAATAATAGCGGAGTAAATTACACTTACACAATGTTCCTCGAAGAATTAAAATGAAATCAGATCTAAGAAAATGTTTTATATAAATATTTGGATTATTCTCAAAGTTTAATGTATTATATTTGTAAGAAATATCGTCATGTAAATATTTAATAGCATTCAAATCTCTTTTTGGCTCAATGATTAATATTTATATTAACATATCAAAAGCTAGGGTATAATATGATCTAGAAGGCCGTTTTTTGATCTTTGAAATTATATCTCACACATTGGCTGCTGTGATTGTGACTGCCATTTGATTACATGTTAGTAAAACATTGTAAATAAGGCAAATAGTTTGAATTTGATTGCTTATTGTACATAGCCGTACTTTATTTATAAAGAAGACCGCGTATACTGCACAGGTGTCATTAGTCACATGGGATTGAAAAGAAAATCATGGTTGGGGATTTTTAGACGGAAACTAGAACTCAAAATGTTTTGTCAAAAGAGGAATCAAGTTATTAGTTTATCCAGTAGTGTAGCCGAGTACGATAAGTCACGCTTCATTATTACAGTGGTGAAATGCGAAGTCGGTGATCTAAGGTTTGTAAATAATTATATCCCAGTTGAAATCTCTGGGATTGTGAAATATGCACCAGCATATGATATGAGTACACTTGAATATTTTTCTCAAATGCAATGTTTATTTTCACGCCTTGTAAAGAAAAGAGTAAATTGGTGGGGTTGTATGTTGTGGATATTCATTATTGTTTTAATTTGAATTTAATTTCTTAAATTGGTGTACAGAGATATCATGACATACGCTGGGTAAGTGGGATCTCACCTATGCTAAATTAAGTTCAGAAAGAGCTCCAATATTTACCATAATGGTTAATGGAAATATATAATAATAATATTAATATCGTATGATCTCGGGTGCCGGGTGCAGGCTTAGTTATTTGACACCCAAAGGGTAGCTTGCATATCGAATTTCGTTGTTCCTTGAAGCACCATGAAAGTCAAGCAGATTATATATCTAGGCTCCTTGAACACTATAGCGCTTTCTAGTAGAGAAATGAGGAGATTAACTTAGCCATTATGAACACGGCCTACTGAATTTAAATGGGTTCTTTGACATGTCCACATCGTATGACATGGTGTCGTAATTTTTGCCGCCTTTCAAAAATCACTTACCACGGCCAGGAGCGAACTTGCAAGCTTGTGGTTAGTAGACCGACACGTTGAACACTCACCCACCGTGGCAATATGAATTATATATGAATTAATGGGAACAAACAATTATACAAATATCCAATTTTATTGCTGAAGATGTCTCCCACGTTGAGTCGAAACATGTTAATTAAACATTAAACTTGCTACAAGTTTTACCAAAAGAGTATTGATTCGTCGGATTCACATTACTATAACAAAGTAAAGTTCATGCAATGCCTCCCACATATTGAGAATTTAATTTCAAGCCTATTACGATGTATTGGCAACTTGAAACTCAGAAAAAAGAAACGCACTGCAATTTTACGCCGAGCAGGTCTCCACAATGTCCTTGCGAGTTATGCGGTGCAGACACCTGCAAATGGCTGATTTACTACAAGCAATACAAGTGTGCAATAATGCAAGGAATGAAAGTAATTTGAGCACACTACACGGCGCGTGATGAACGTCTGCAGTACATTCATATAATAGCTCTGTTTTATTGTTAGGACTCAATTCGTGCCATAACCTCTGACGTCTCTTTCAAGAAATTATTATTATTACCCTCTCATATCAAGTTACAGTACTTCAGTTTAGAGTGCATTGCTTAGAGCCCATAAAATCTCTCGTTTCATTTCTCCACCAGCAGTAATAAGACCATCGTACCTTGACTGACTAGTGCATTATTTGAACAACTAGTTCTGAGAAGACCTAACATAACCTATTCATCATGTATGCAACTTGCGCTTTTCCCTCTGAAAACGCTACCTTCTAATTTCCTATATGATGGATTAAGTAGCTTTTAGCTTTTAACTTAAAGTGGAACGTAAATATAGGGTGAAATCCGTACAGTATCCGTATGTTTGCCATTTTAGACCATACGCATACGATATAAGTTATATGATATCAAAGTTGTATGGAACTTGTTCAAACGACCAGGATAAAGGACAGACCAATGAGTGGGATAATACTTGGAGGTGGACAGCTGAGGAAGGTGGAAAGTCTCATGTACTGTTGAAGTATAGTGGAGGAAAATGGGAGAAATGACAAAGAGATTACGAAACGTGGCAGACAGGCAGAAGCATTTCTGAGAAGCATTAGGAGCTTAGTGTGGAATAAAGATGTCCCACAAAAAAGCAAAAGAGTGTTATACAGAAGCTACTATATCCCGATACTAACCCATGCATCAGAAACGTGGATAATGAAGAAAAGAGGCATAAGCAGAATACAGGCAAGTGAAATGAAGTTCCTGCGAAGTAGGATCGGAGTAACAAGAAGAGACAGGGTGAGGAATGAAAAGGTCAGGGAAATCGTGAAAGAGGAGCCCTTGCAAGACTGAGGTGGTATGGACACTTAAAGAGAATGGAAGAGAAGAAGATTCCCAGGAGGATACATGAGATGCAGATGCAGAAGAAACGACCAAGGGGAAGACCAAGAGATAGATGGCTGAAAGGAGTGGAGGAATGTGTCAAGAAGAGAGGCGAGGACTGGACCAGAGTGACAGCGGGGAGGTGGTGGGAAGAAAGGACCAAGTGGCGAGGCTTATGATCCATACAGACCTAGCCTGGGGCTGGAAACTGTAAAAGATGATGATGATGATGATGATGATGATGATGATGGTAGCAAAGTTGTATTCTTTATGAATATATATTCTTAATTAATGGTTACTTAAATAGTTTCATAAGTTTTTCAAATCAAAAGTCAATGAGACCCGGTAAACATGAATACTCTAACTTTGAAATTAGAAAACATATAACAAATAGAGTATAATTAGTTACCTCATGGTGGCGTCATTTGAAATGTTAAGTAAATTGCTAGAATTATTAACGAAATATATGATAGTATCCAACAAGTTGACAAAGAATCTTCTTAATCCTCGGGTGATAAGGTGGGTTAAGTGTTTGAGTAAATAAATTTCGTAGAACAAGAATAACATTACTTTTATTCTTTTCTGAATTAATTCATATTCATAAAGAGTATACATGCAGTTTCGGCGGCGTTGTCGGTAGCATGCTGACCTGCTATGCCCCAGATCACGGGTCCATACTGTACCCGTTCGTCCTGGGGATGCGATGACCCATCTGCTATTACATCGCATTCCTGGATTTCCAGGACAGAGCGGAGTTAAATGAACACCTAGTCAAATAAGGAATGTGTCGGAAATTCAGTTGAAATATCTCAAAAGCAGAGGGTAACACGAGATAAATATCTCCAGGGTCGTTACGGGTTTAAATTTAATAAAAAAAAATGCAAATATAAATGGGCGCCATCAACTGAATCCCTAGCAAACCACATCCTTCCTGGTTAAGCCTTAATTAAGACAAGGAAAGAACAAGGAAAATCACATCATCATCAGATCACAACTAAGATAAAAACAAATTTATTCAACTTTGATAGTCAGACAGACATATTAAACACTCATCCTACCTAAGAGCATGGTCGAATGCCAACGTTAAATTGTCATTGTCCAGAAAATCGAACCATCTCCATTCTACTCAAAGTGTATTTAATCCACATAAAATAGGAAAAATTTCTAAAGTTCTCTTGGGTTCTCAGGATCACCGTAGCACTATTTCTTTGCGTCACTGACATTCGTGATAACTGAGACCTAATTTCTCTTTAAATTAACATCATGAATGTGGATGTAAAAATATTATTAATCTGTCTAAACTCACATATTATAATCACATATTTTAAATATCACATAATTTATGGCTTGCATGGCATTATTCAAATGCTGAATATGTTAGTAAAATGCTCCTAAACATCGAATAACTAATTTACACTATTTACACTGTCATTAATCATTGCTTATTTGTGAATCCCAGAAAATCCACTATTCATTGGTTATAATCATCATCATCATCACAATTAATTGTTTAATTCATCAACACAAGTTGCAATTCTTCAAATCATATCTCAAATAAATTTATTTAAATCCATTTAAATTTATTAATCATCAGCTTCTTTAGTTAATTATCACCTTCTAATTCAGTTATTCATCATCTATTCAATCATCTATTAATTTATTTAAATCAGCTTATTTATTCAATCTTTAATTCATCCATTTATTTAATTCATTGATCTATTCCAAAAGTTAATTTATCAATTTATTTGAATTTTATTCATCTGGTTATTTAGATTTTTATTATTTCATCTAGTCATTCAGATTTTTATTTCATTAGGTCAGATCATTAATATGCTTAAATTTCAGATTATTATTTCATTAATTATTATTATCAGAAAATCTCGTATTATCAACATTATTTATTTGTTTAATTTCCTAACAAATTGTTTAATATGGGTTATAGAACGTTGTCTTACAGTTTTATCACTTCCAAGTTATATCTCGTATTTAATTATCATGCCAAAAAATATTATTGCCTTCACAAATTCACGTTGGATCTCACTATCCACAACTACATTATATATTCTCACTTTATCAAATATCACATTTGAATACCACAATTATTCCACAAAACTCCATAAATATTCAGCGCACAGCATGAATCTCAAAAATAATGCTAGACTGGGTTCGACAACCTCATGTCTGCTTCAAAATACATTAGCAATATTGCAACTTCCACTTGGCAACTTCCACAAAATGCCTATCACAAACTTCACTTAATCACGTTGCATGATCTACAAAAATACATAACTGGCTTCAAATTATCAACGCACACAATCTCCAATAACTGTAATTAATTTGATCACATCTAGACAACTTCTTAAACAATTAGGAAAAATATATTACCTCAGTAATCGTAATCAAATTCAAAATCTGCTTTCAAATGGCATAAATTCTCTTAAAATTCTCATAATTCACTTCACAGAAAACACCAATGTGCTATAATCTCTCACATCAAAATATGCAATACTGATCTGCCTTAAAATAAATCTGACCATTAATGATTCATCTTATAAGATTCAATTACTTTAAATCCTTCTCAAAGGTATCAAATTCAATCATAAAAATTATCAAAAGCATCAGCTGTATCAGCTGTTAACTGAAAGTACTCTCAAATGAGTATAGCAACAAAATATTGGATTGGCAAACAAGAATTACAAAATGTAACCCTGATGACATGTATTTTTAATTTATTTAACAAAATTCGACTGATATGTGACTAGTAGTTCCTTGTTTGATCCTCTTACAATCTCAAATACACTCGGATGATAAAAATGAGTTCCTCAATGGCAAGTAAGATGAGTAACCACCACACGATCGTATAAATACGAAAGGCCTTGCCCCGTCGTCTAACATGATAATGCCCTGAACGATGGGTAAAGATGTGTACCACCACGCAATCGTATAAATATGAAAGGCCCCATCTCGTCATCTAATGAGTGAATGTACCAGATTGGAATCAACAAGCCTCTAGTTGTCATATAAAAGCGATATTCATTCACTTGAGTGAATAACATCTTAATATCTCCAAACAATCCAATGGAAAAAATCCCTACTGATGAATAATACACACTCGCTTGTATGCAATGAACTGACGAAGTAATTTAAATAATCCAATTGCAGATCACGAGTTCGAAATACTCGCCACAAAAAATAACTATCCAAGAAAACTATCCTTACTGGAAAATGTCTAAAAGACTAAACATCTGCTTAATAAAGCCAACCAATGGTGAGAATTTCGTATAATGGTGCCTGCCATATCATATGGTAACGCCATATTCTAGCAATACTCGGAGCAAATAATGTTTAAGCCATGTCTAAGTAATCGTATAACTCCTACTAGAAAAATATATACATGTATGCCCAGTGTTCATGAAAATATCATATTAGAAAGTCATAACTCTTACAGTACCTTCTCATATCAGCTGTTATTATATTTCAAAGATCGTCGATTATTCTTGTGTGTAATAAATTTCTCGAAAGATCGACGTGAATATCGTTTCACCCACGCGATAACGATCGCCTTCATATCCCAAGGGAATCAGCTGTTAGACCTCCTCTTCTTCAGGAATCGAATCCATCGCTCCGTGGTGCCATCGCGTCCCTGTCTTCGTTTACTCCGACATGATGAACTGCATGTTATCCATAGCGGATACCGTCCAAAATCTTACGTAAAAGTTCATAAAAGCAGCGTACCCCATATTCTTCCTCTATGTTACGCCACTGTCCCATATAATGTTCAGTTTGCTTGTTAAAAGTTCAATCTCCACAGCGGTTAAGTCTCACTTGCAGAAAATAAATTTTATTTATGAAAGTGTATAAGTTTTTGAAACACCCTGTAGCTGTGTTCGTACTCGATATTTTATGATAATTCATGAAAAAGAATTCTATTAATGCACGTGCCAATGTTCATAAGTGCATATAATTGTAACAGTTCGTTTGCTTAAAAGCGTTAATGTTGTTTGGACCCCATGGTCGCTCTACATATTCCGTTATGAAATGCATAGTCGTAATGTAATTTGAATATCTAAGTTCATAATTGCAGTATATTGTAACTATCTGCCTGCACAATTCTATTACTGAATACAAGTCCCAACTCAATGTTGTAACTGAATGTTGAAATGAACTTCAGCTTCTTTAATGTTGCCTGCGTATAAAAGTCGGAACTAGCCCGCTCTGATCTACTGCATTGTTCCAGAATGAACTATGCTTAAAGCCGGCCTCGCCATGCCGCTTTGCTATACTGTTCTGCGTTATAAAATGCAGCTCGAAATAAAGTTCTCAAACTCGTATTACAATGCTGTTCTGAACCCCGGCTTTTTCTCCTCCGTACACGGCCCGTATAGCTTGCATCGGAACCGGTCTTCTCGCCGTCTGCCCTGCGTTGCTCGCCTTGGCTCACTGACCTACTTCCTGCTCTCTGCTTGGTTAAGTAATACTGTCGCCTTCGCTTTACGTAAAAAGTGTTGTTCACCGCTCGACTTTACCGTACGCTCTGCGCATGTGTACCACTCAGCTCGCTGGCTGAACTCGACTGACTTCTCTAAACTGCCTTGACCAGCTCCTACCTGGTGCGGTCACGTGATTCTCCCCCACCATCTACGGTCGTGCGTCTCAAATATAATCTCGACCACCTTCATCTCGGCTATTAAGTTATACAATAACTTAAGGGATTATCTGTCTTTCTTCAAGTTATTATCATATATAATGCTTGTTATCTCTTCTCTTCTGAGATGATTAAAAGCTATGTACCATTTAGATCTTAATAAAACTTTAATATTCCTCCCATAATTCCATCTACTTGACTGGCAGTGCCTTCTTGATCCTTGGTCTTCTACGTCATTTTCTAATATTCTCCTCTACTCGATGTGAGCGCTATCTTTACAACTTTTCCCATAAATCTCAACTATGGCTTAATGTCAGCTGGTGTAGCCGATAGCCTCAACTGGGTATCGGGTACAATACCAGGCCGAAGTCATCGGATTTTTAAGAGAGTTAAAAACATTCAGTATGTCTTCCTTCATAGGGGAAGTAAATCTGTCGGGCCCATATTATAGATTTATGGCAATGCCTCCCACGTAATTAGAATTTAAATTCAAGCCCATTAAGCCATATTGGCAACTTGAAACCCACTGTAATTGGTAGTGTGTAGCAAAATTAGTAGGTTATATTTGGCTAGTTATAAACGCTCTATCAAGTTACAACGCTCGCCACTTGTGTTAGTGACAGTAGCATCTGGTAGCAAAAGTTGGAACTACTTGAAATTGAACTTGTTGGGAGCCCTCGGGTGTTCAATTGAAATACCAAGCTATGGCCATTGGCTGCAACTCATATATAATAAAGAGTGTACATACCAGAATTAGCAAGAATGGTGTACTGTAATACTTACGTTAAAAATAATAGTACATTATGCAACGAGCCTATAATGGCAATAATTAAGACACGAGTATGTTAATAAAACGAGCGTATGCGAGTTTTATAATTTCCATGCGAGTGTCTTAATTACCATTAGGGTAGATTATTGGCTGAGGAATAACCTAACCACCAAGGGGAGATGATAAAGAGAAGGAGATGGGTTTCGGACCAAAGAAAAAAGGATGGAGAAATAGGAAGAGAGTTTGAAATAAGTTATAATTATGAGTACTTGCTCAAATGCGAAAAGTGGTGAAAACCCTATTAAGAGATTTATTTGCATTACGTAGGGCATGAACATAGGAAGAGTTAGGAAAGCAGGATCTTGCCTAACCTTTAAGTTGGAGAAATGAGAAATCCAAAAACAAATATTTAATTTATTTAACAAAGCAAAAGACTGTAATGAATTTAACAAATAAGTAGTAGTTTTTTGACAAATATATAATTTACACTTTATAACAAATGAGGTCACAGACCTCCGAAAAACATCTAAAGTTTGCGCCAGGCAATTAACAATTCTATTGGTTTCAAACCTTTATATGTTTTAAAATCCTCGCAAGATTTTAAAATAGAGAGGATAAAGTACAAAAGTTAAGAACAATTAAAGTGATTAAAGTTAGACAGCTAAAAGAGTACAAGGTGTGTACTTCTAGAAATTTCTGAGAAAATATACTAGAAAGAGTAACAACTTTGAAAATAACAATAACAAAAACAGGAAGAATAAAATAGAAGTTCCTAACTTCTTATATTTAAGCGGAATTACCTATTATTTTTTGTTTATAAAAATAGGACAGGTCACTTAATGTGAAACCTGAAGAGAAAGTCGACAGGAAGGTTCTAGACCTCCTATGTTTAAGTAGGGATCACGAGACAAATGGGGCAAGATTCCCTTTCGTGAAACCTAGAAATAACTCACGTATGAGTTGAAAGAATTGTATTCCCTAATTAGAAGGGAGAAACAAGATAATTAGAAACGTGTACAAGACACGTAGTTATGCAGAAGTTAATTAATTACATGTAAGCACAAGTGGGAGGGCACGTCTGTAGCGTGACACCTCATTGAAAAAGACCTAAAGTAACAATTTTATTTTGGGTTGTTAGTAAGGGGTTTAGGAAAGATCAACTGGGATGGAAGGTAAATGTTCATGGCCGTATTTATAATAATCGGACGAGCGCGACGCGGAAGAAATACTGAAAGAACACTGTTTTTCACTATAGTCTGTTGAAATGGATGAAAAGTTCACTGTAGTAGCGCAAAAGTTTATGGCAAAGTAAGTTATTGCAATTATGGAAAATAACTAGTTGCACTAGGTAGGCGAAAGTCTATTGCTTGAGAAAGTTGTGGATTACAATTAAATGCGCCATAGAAAATCCCAACTGTGGAAGAAAATTTAGCTATTGCAGTAATCTATAAGGAAGATTCCTTAATTTAAAATAGTATCCCCACATGTAAGTGGAAAATACATGACGGCGAGACTGGTAGATAGAGTGCAGAATCTGGAAGGTTCCAGAACAATCCTAACTGAAGGATAGGGCCAAAGTTATTCCAGCGGTGGAACGAGCTGAGTGTTTTATAGACAGTGGGTAATTCCCACGTTGTGAGAAGATTTCTCATAAGAAATGCTGCTTTCTATTAAGATTTGCTTAGACAGACAAAAGCTTAACATGGAAAATCCCGCGAAGGGTGATTATTGCCTCAAATATAGTAATCTCACACTGCCTATAAAATGATCGTAAAAAGCATGTAGATAATAAAACCGATGAAGATGAGGTTAAAACCTGAAGTCTGTACTTATCTTTGCTGCATGGCGATGGTGAAGTTCCCTTTGACGGATAAACTTCAAGTTCCAACATGGCGTGGAATGAAGAGAATGCCTCTTTATTTGAGGAGGCTAGCGCGAGTTGAGCCTTGACTGACTAAGTCGACTGCCGACGTACAAGTGAGACCCACACAGCGACGCGCAGAGGGACCAGGAAAGGGAGAAGAGTGGGGGTAGGAGACAAAAGGAAAACATATAAGCATAACCAACATTGAAAAGTTAATTTTCTTGATGAGATGGTCTTCAAAGAGTTGATAGTAGGTGACACTATCGCAGCCTGGTGGGTGAAAAAGTAGAAGTTCTCTAGATCACGGAGATGATAGCTGGCGATGGCGACGAGATCTGGTGGCCAGATTGATAAGGAAGTCCTCTTGTACAGGGAAGAATTGAGAAACTTCAGAGATTCGCTGCCAGATGACGCTAGGTGAGTCATGGAAGATATATATATAGAACAGACTCACGAATAACATGAGAACCCTAAACAGCAAAGAGAACATAGGAGATCACTGTTGGTGTTTGAGAAAAAGGAAGGAACGAACAAGTAAAGAGCATTAAAATATATTCTATCTTACCGTGTACTCCAAGAATACACCTAGCTGGGAGGGGCGAACACCAACAGAGAGCAGGATAAACAATTAAACATTTAAAGGTAATGGAGCAATTAAAGACAGTGGTCTTGTGTTCTGACCGTTAGTGGTCAAGATTCTGGCCACCCTGACTTTCCCATCCCTTCCAGGATAACACTCGGTCACTCTACCAGAAATCCAGACCAGGGGAGGAGAAACATCCCTAACCAGGAACAAGTCCCCCACTTTAATGTCGGGACTGGAGAGAAACCACTTCTGTCTCCGTTGCAAGGAAGTTAAATATTCCAAGTTCCACCTCTTCCAGAAAGAATTGCGAAGGGCTTCAAGTTTACGCCAAACAATAGGTAAATTAGAATCCCTGTAAGAGCTGGAAAGGGGAGGAGGGGCAGAAAGAGAAGTGCCTATAAGGAAGTGACCAGGTGTGAGTGGAAGCTGGTCATCAGGGTCATTGGAAAGCGGAGTTAAAGGAAGAGAATTAACAACACCTTCAATCACAAAGTAGCTAGAAGCTGCGGGAAAAATAGCTCTAGTAAAGATTGCGATAAGATGCGAAAGGAGAATTAACAAGTTTAAACAAAGCGTATAGAAACAAGTACATCTATTAAGGATAAGAATATACCAAATAAACAAAGGAACTATGCGAGTAGGAGGCAAGAACGCTATAGGTAACAACAATCTAGTAGCCATAAACAATGACCTTAAGTTATAATAAGCATCAAAGGGGTTAATCAGAAAAATACTTAAGTCACCGAGAAACGTGACGTGACAAGCATAAATACAAAAACACCTCGAATGTAACGACGAGAAAAAACAAGTTTGTTCATCAATGAACAATGAAGGTGCAAAATATGTAAGCAAAGTGCAATACATGAGCGCGTAAAAAATATGTAACGATGTTATGAAACAAGAATCGAAGCAGCTATAGGATACGAGCGTGAGCAAGTGGGAGACACAGGCAAACACGGCCTTGACCCACATAGTACAGCGAGATAACGAATATAAATAGCTGAAAGAGTCCTTGACCGGAACAAGTTTATTTTGGTAATGAGGTGAGCAGCTTCTGAACTTACGGAAACAACTCGCAAGACAATGGTTGGCAGTCAGCCAGAGTTGAGATAAGGAAAACTTGCTCTGACCTTTGGCAAGCATAAAGGAAATAAACAGCAGCTTGGCCTTACCCGAGCTTGTATACAAACAAGATTGACAAACAAGCAGTTCGAAATAAACAAACAAAACTAGTTCAATCAGCTGTGACTTAAAGCAGAGCAAGTGACACGACATGCAGTCATTCGTGGCTTGGACGTGAAAAACCAATTTAGAGGCATATGAAATAAAGTAAGAAATCAATTTCGCATAACTTGGAGGATCACGGAATCCGACAATTTTCAACAGAAAAAAGCTTAATTCTACCGAACAAAGAAGAGAAGCTGGGACATTGAGAAGGAGTTTATGCGTAAGAATAGTTATTCTAGATGCTAGAGAATTCAGATTTTCAAGCGGTTTCAAAAGCGGCTTCCGATTGTGAGGAAGGGGGAAGGAGCCGGCCGTGACCATCCTACTAAATAGCGAAAGAAGTGTAACATAGCTTACAGCGAAATGATGGTGACTGATAGCCATGGTTTTACACAAGGGGAAGATAGTTTTCGATAGAAAGTTTAAGCAATCACCTGCTACAAAAATGACATGAGAAGGTAAACGAAGTAACCCAAGGCGAGGCGAACTTGAATTGTCTTTTTGTGCAGAAATAAGGCAAAACCATTTAAACAACTTACAAAGGTGGCGTAGTTATTTACAATAAGACATCGATTCGGCAAGTGTTTTTCAAATGTATCGAGATCAGAAACATAAGCCTTCTCTTTTTCAGAAAGGGGATTTATATCAGCAGTAACAAAATGACATTGCGATTTGGTTTGAAGACTGGGATGTTGGATTTCACCAGTAATAACCCAACCAAAATCGGTGTCTCTGGCGACCACGTTTGAGGATAACTTGCGGGTTTGTTTACGAAGGCAATTCCAGAAAGTATTGGCACTGAAAAGCATATCAATGAGACCTTGAGCATTAAACTGAGGATCAGCTAACCTTAAGTGCGAAGGAATCTTTAAACCGGAAGTATTAATAGAGCTGCTAGGAGTGTCCTTGCCAATACTGGTAAGAATGAGACAGTTTAAGTTAAGATTGGTGTTTCTTTGACAGATGTCTCTGATTTTCAATTTTGAAGACTGCAAGGCTTGAGTTTTCAAATTGTCAATGCCGGATACAGTGATGAAAGTATGTGATGAAGAAAGACCTAGTTTATTAATTAACGATTGCGAAACAAAGTTGTGAGTTGAAGCGGAATCGAGAAGACCGCGGGTTCGAAACCAATTTCAAAATTTATCTTGGATTTCGAATTGTACAGTGGACAAAAGGGTTGCGCACTGTGAGAAGTTTCGGCGTTAGAAATGCAGGAAGAAGCATTAGTTTGTTCGGAGCTGCTCTGCATGGAGTTTAAAGAAGCGGGTACTGGTGACCTCGATTGATCATGAACGTGCAATAAAGAATGATGCGTTTTTTTGCAATGAAAACAGAGGTTGGAAGACGTACAGTTAGAAGAAGAATGCTTAAGTGACAAGCAGTTGAAGCAATGTTTACTATTGAAGACAAATTTCCTTCGGTCTTCAACAGACAATTCTTTAAAGGATTTGCACAAGTACAAAGTGTGAAACTTTTTACAGAGCGTGCATTTTAAAGGTTTGTTGAGCGGCCTGATATGTTCTCTTGGATGGTTGAAAGAAGCAGAACGGGTTTGCTTGTTCTCGACAGATGGGGGCTGATGACCATTTGAAGAGACAAGTTTTTTCTCAAGAATGTGACACTGATGACTCGTTTCGACATTTTCGCACTGAAATGAGAGTGCTGTAAGGACTTGGCACCGGCTGTTCAGAAACGAGATAAGGTGTTCAAACGAATATTCCTCCTTGCGAGTGAGTTCGATTTCCCAAGCCTTTAATGTCGAAAAATCGAATCTGGATGTTGCTAGATGAATAAGAATGGTGTCCCAAGTTTGGACTGGCTGCTTAAGTTGATATAACGCTCTAACATTTAATTGCATGGAGTCTAACAGGTCTCTTAAAGAGGTGACGTCATTAGGTTTGACGACTGGCAGGTTGAACAAGCAGCGAATGTGGCGAGTGACACACAAACGTAAATTACCATATCTCTCTTTAAGGAGATTAACGGCGATGTGGTAGTTATCTGCGCTTAAAGGCAGTGACTCAACCAAGGCCAAGGCCTGTCCTTCCAAGGACGCACGCAGGAAGTAGAATTTATGAATGTCGAGAATGTCATTATTTTCATGAATGAGGGAGCAGTAAAGTTCCTAAAAGGAATACCATTCACCTTCCTGGCCTGAGAAGGGAGGTAGGCTTATCTTAGGAAGTAACGGTTTCGGTTTATCCTTATGAACTGAAGCGGGTGCGAACTGCGCCGGATTGATGTCCCTAGTGTCCGGTTCTGTGATACTGCGGATCAGTTGGTGGGCCTTTGCGATCCCTTCAAAGTACAAGGGTTCAACCTCGTCCCGATCCGATTGAAGTTCTGGGCAAGCGGATTCAATCTCGGTTTGAATTTGATCGTAGTAATCATAGGACCGTTCGTACAACTTAAGGCGTTGTGTCAAGATGTCTAGATCACACTCGGCGGGATTTATTTTGTTAATGAAATTTCTAAATCTGGTGAGTTGCCCTTTGTAGGAAGAACGTCTAGCAATGAGAGTTTCATCCTTTTCCTTTTCAGTAGGAGCCATGACAAGGTAAGTAGATTAAAGTATAACTCACGAAACTGTGGAACCTTGGAAATGCTGTCAGGCTGGCAGCAGCAAATAAGTTGAAAGAAAGGGACACACCAAAGGCGACAGGAGCGGCCTCTTTCCCCTTCACAGGCTTTGCACGATGTAGTTATAGCTGAAAGATTCAAAGCAGGTATTAATAATTTGCAAGGTATTGTCAAATAACCCTTGAAAAAGAATAGCAAATGACAAATGGACTCTCCCGGGTTTCTGGGACAAAATTTTGGGTAGGTTATTGGCTGAGGAATAACCTAACCACCAAGGGAAGATGATAAAGAGAAGGAGATGGGTTTCGGACCAAAGAAAAAAGGATGGAGAAATAGGAAGAGAGTTTGACATAAGTTATAATTATGAGTACTTGCTCAAATGCGACAAGTGGTGAAAATCCTATTAAGAGATTTATTTGCATTAAGTAGGGCATGAACCTAGGAAGAGTTAGGAAAGCAGGATCTTGCCTAACCTTTAAGTTTGAGTAATGAGAAATCCAAAAACAAATATTTAATTTATTTAACAAAGCAAAAGAGTGTAATGAATTTAACAAATAAGTAGTAGTTTTTTGACAAATATATAATTTAGACTTTATAACAAATGGGGTCACAGACCTCTGAAAAAACATCTAAAGTTTGCGCCAGGCAATTAACAATTCTATTGGTTTCAAACCTTTATATGTTTTAAAAACTTTGAAAATAACAATAACAAAAACAGGAAGAATAAAATAGAAGTTCCTAACTTCTTATATTTAAGCGGAATTACATATTTTTTTGTTTATAAAAATAGGACAGGTCACTTAATGTGAAACCTGAAGAGAAAGTCGACAGGAAGGTTCTAGACCTCCTATGTTTAAGTAGGGATCACGAGACAAATGGGGCAAGATTCCCTTTCATGAAACCTAGAAATAACTCACGTATGAGTTGAAAGAATTGTATTCCCTAATTAGAAGGGAGAAACAAGATAATTAGAAACGTGTACAAGACACGTAGTTCTGCAGAAGTTAATTAATTACATGTAAGCAAAAGTGGGAGGGCACGTCTTTAGCGTGACACCTCATTGAAAAAGACCTAAAGTAACAATTTTATATTGGGTTGTTAGTAAGGGGTTTAGGAAAGATCAACTGGGATGGAAGGCGAATGTTCATGGCCGTATTTATAATAATCGGACGAGCGCGACGCGGAAGAAATACTGAAAGAACACTGTTTTTCACTATAGTCTGTTGAAATGGATGAAAAGTTCACTGTAGTAGCGCAAAAGTTTATGGCAAAGAAAGTTATTGCAATTATGGAAAATAAGTAGTTGCACTAGGTAGGCGAAAGTCTATTGCTTGAGAAAGTTGTGGATTACAATTAAATGCGCCATAGAAAATCCCAACGGTGGAAGAAAATTTAGCTATTGCAGTAATTTATAAGGAAGATTCCTTAATTTAAAAAAGTATCCCCACATGTGAGTGGAAAATACATGACGGCGAGACTGGTAGATAGAGTGCAGAATTTGGAAGGTTCCAGAACAATCCTAACTGAAGGATAGGGCCAAAGTTATTCCAGCGGTGGAACGAGCTGAGTATTTTATAGACAGTGGGTAATTCCCACGTTGTGAGAATATTTCTCATAAGAAATGCTGCTTTCTATTAAGATTTGCTTAGACAGACAAAAGCTTAACATGGAAAATCCCGTGAAGGGTGATTATTGCCTCAAATATAGTAATCTCACACTGCCTATAAAATGATCTTAAAAAGCATGTAGATAATAAAACCGATGAAGATGAGGTTAAAACCTGAAGTCTGTACTTATCTTTGCTGCATGGCGATGGTGAAGTTCCCTTTGACGGATAAACTTCAAGTTCCAACATGGCGTGGAATGAAGAGAATGCCTCTTTATTTGAGGAGGCTAGCTCGAGTTGAGCCTTGACTGACTAAGTCGACTGCCGACGTACAAGTGAGACCCACACAGCGACGCGCAGAGGGACCAGGAAAGGGAGAAGAGTGGGGGTAGGAGACAAAAGGAAAACATATAAGCATAACCAACATTGAAAAGTTAATTTTCTTGATGAGATGGTCTTCAAAGAGTTGATAGTAGGCGACACTATCGCAGCCTGGTGGGTGAAAAAGTAGACGAAGTTCTCTTGATCACGGAGATGATAGCTGGCGATGGCGACGAGATCTGGTGGCCAGATTGATAAGGAAGTCCTCTTGTACAGGGAAGAATTGAGGAACTTCAGAGATTCGCTGCCAGATGACGCTAGGTGAGTCATGGAAGATATATATCTAGAACAGACTCACGAATAACATGAGAACCCTAAACAGCAAAGAGAACATAGGAGATCACTGTTGGTGTTTGAGAAAAAGGAAGGAATGAACAAGCAAAGAGCATTAAAAATATATTCTATCTTACCGTGTATTCCAAGAATACACCACCATTATAGGCGAGTTGCATACAACTGTTTATGTTCGACGATAATTATTATAACTATTTTATGCTCGAACATAAATATTCATAAATATCTGTCGAGATTTCGCCAGTTTTATGTACTGAAGAGAGCGCATGGACGCAGAAAATGCCTCGTATTTGTCCATGGCCTCATCGTTTACCCCACTATGACACTAGTCAACGCATTGACATTTAAATTAGAAGGCCTTGGAACTCAGTGCAGGTGCGATACTTATCCTTATCTAATTGGTCGAACAACTGTTTCTTGAGCTGTGATTGGTGGGAGAAACTGTTTCATAATGAAAAATAGTGTTACAATCATGGTGTAACTACAATGGTGAGGCGGATCGCTCCCTCTCTCTCGTACGGATGACGTCACAACGGGAGCAGCCGTGACTTGTGGCTAAAGCCGGGAGTCAGGCGCGTGAATCCGCAGTCGATTGAAATAATGATGTTAATGTTGACAGGTGTGTACGTTGCTATTGAAAGTATTGTATTTCAATCTCCGTCAACGGCATAGTAAGGAATGTGTCTTCAATCATCCAAGCAACGGTTCCTTAAAGGTGTTTGTGTTTGCAAACATTCCTCAGTTATTGAAACTTGTGAGAAATAATTTGTTTGATTTGTCCGTAATTAGATCAGGGATGTGTACTGCTCAATGGGAAAAAGGTGAGCAAGGAATGTTTAGGAACTACTAATGTCTTTGTCTTCTTCTGAACTCACTATTGCGCACAAATTTAGCAGATATCATTTAGACTTAAAGGGATCAGAGAGACAAAAATTTCGGCCTGCAGCTCAAGCACTTTCAAACCAGGTATCAAAGGCTCTTGAATGATGTGGAGGGAATGGTTTGATGAAAAACATTGACTGAGAAGAAGCTGCTAGATGTATAAAATTAATAAATGACTGGTTTGGCTAACTTAATGCTAAAAACAAATTTGGGAGTCATTCTGAAAGCCCCCAGGCGATCACAACTTGTGGGACGTGGGTTGGTGACCACGGGACCCCAGCTTAGTCCGGCATTGCTTCCACCTACTTGTGACGGGCTCCTCTCCGTCTTCTTTCCTGTCGACCTCTCTTGGTCAACTCTTGTTCTCTTCCGACCCAGACGGTTTTCCGAGGCCTAGGGAGTCTCTTCTTTTCCGCCTTAATTGGCCCTTGTCTCATCTTTCCTGATACCCTCCTTCTGCGAGGGGTCAGCCTTCTTTTTCTTTTCATGTTATCTCCTGCCTTCTGCTCAAGGCCCTCAAGGAGGCGGGGTGTGTGTAGCCCCACCACTTCAGGTGCATCCTGGATATTGCTACACCCTCAGGGGCTTACGGCTGGTAAGTTCGGGAGTTGGCGATCCTGAGGGATTCCTGAGCTGGGACAGTTTTGTCCCCTTTTACCACTGACTTTGGGATGGGCCCTCTCTTTCCTATCCGCCTTTCATGGCTCTCCTTCCTTCCAAGTCCCTCAATCCTCATTATTCGTGGGTTGAGGGCATTTCTTTTCTTCCTGTCCTTTATGTGCCTTATCCTTTATTTGTTTACCATTTCTTCTTTTAGTATGTAAGTCTAGTTTGTATTAGTTATAGTTTTCATTCTCATCTCATCTTTCACTATCACCCAAACCATTAGGGGCCGATAACTTAGATGTTAGACCCATTAAAACAACAATTATTATTATTATCATCATCATCATCATCATCATCATCATCATTCTGAAGGAAATGCATTTGGTACTGTTTTAGACAAGCAAATCAGTGTGCTAAATAATGTCAATGAGTTGATAACGTCCATGAAAGTTGACAGACATAAATAAAGCCTTACTCCCATTTCGAAAAGGAATTCTACTCAGCAACACGTATCTAGTTAACCTTTTTAGATGCTTGAAGCCGATGTACCAAGTCGAGTACATAATAACTTATCGTCTAAATCAAGATATTTTGGAGAACCTTCTCACATATATTACAGGAATGGGAGGCTCCAATGATCACCCATATCCTATGGATATTAAATAAATTGTAGATTGAGATGGTACATTTTGGACAAGCCCTCTGCTTCAGTGTTTACTTTAAATATAACTACAGAGGAGGATATTGACGAAAAGTGTCTGATTAAACCAATGGAAACGGAAACCGATAGGCCTACCTGTTTCTCGCAGCTTGCGTTAGTGAATGTTGCCAAACATATTCCTGATATCGTGGATGCTCCTGACTAAGAAAAACTAGCTTCCAGTTTATTTATTGAATCAAATTATGAAACTGTGGAAATGAATATGAGTTTGTTTAAAATGACCGATCATCAGAATGAATTGTTGGATGAATTTCATGTCTCAGATTTTAAAGATGAAATGAACCATGAAGGTTTAAAATACAGTACAGGATATGTAGCACATAGATTCAGGGATAAGTACAAACATTGGCGAACATTATCTCAAGAACATTGGTTGGTTCCTCAGTTTAGGCGCTGCGACAACGCGGTCATGCAGTCCCGTGTACTTTGTATCTCAAGAACATTAACCCAGTAATGAAGGTCCAGATTGGCTCCAGTTTATTTCAAGGGGAAATCGTTTGTATCCCTCTAATGAACATATGGAAGTTGAAACAACAATGGACGCTGAGTTTCATAAATTTCATGACATTTCGCTATCAAATGATATGTTTATATTCAATGAAGTAACCAGCAGGACCTTGTAAAAATTGCCTCATATTAATATTGCATATAAGGTTATTCACTGTTTAGCTCGAACCCGAACATATATTAGGTTGCTTGGCTTAAACAGAAAAATAAGTTTCGGCAATTCACAGAGAAAATTGAATGGCAAAATGTGTAAATTCATCAATGTAAGAAAATAGTTGATCTCGTTATTGGACTATTAATATTATTTAGAGGTACGGCGCATTCATAATTACCAACATTATCAGAGTTTACAATACAAAGTATGTTGAGTGTTATAATACATTTTATTTATTAATTATGCCTTCAACTTAAGACCAGAGCCGTGTCAAATACATGTACTTCGTGCTGTGTCACCGAACGCAATGCCCCCGTTGTGACGTCATCCGTGCAAGAGAGAGGAAGCGATCCGCCTCACCATTGTAGTTACACCATGGTTACAATGACCATCATTATGATACAGTTTTCTGACATATAATAGACAGGGTCGAACATAAATGTGTTTATTTCATGGTAAAACCAAGAGAACTCGTGTTGTACTAATATTCCTAAGAATGCATTTACCGGTAGTAATATTTTATGTAGGAAACAATTGTTGAAAAAACTGTTGAATTTTGAACCCTCATACAGTGTACAATGTTCAAATTAAATTAAATCTGAGGACCATCCTTAGATAAGTCCTAATTACAAAATTCATTAACAAGAAACCAAGTTTATAGTTCACAAGCCCTTCTTGGAACGTAGTATTTTTTGTCACCTCGTGGTGTAGTGGACAGGGGTTCTTGGCTGTTGCCCCGGAGGTCCAGGTTCGATTCCTGGCTCTGCCAATAAATTTCAATTCTGGTGTGGGGGCTAGAACGGGGTACACTCAGCCTCGTAAGGCAAAACTGAGATAAGGTGGGTTTGATTCCCACCTCAGTCATCGCGGATGTGTTTTTCCTACTTCTTCTCCAGGAAAATGGTTCCTAACTTAAGGCCACGCCCACCGCTTCCCCTTCCATATTCCCCAATTTACAAATACACACACTAGTACACAAATTCCACACACAACCAAAATAGACGGGGCTTTATGATCACGATGTCGCAGTACTAATATTAGCAACAACAACAACAACAACATAGGTTTTTTTTTGTCTCTCCTGGAAAATTGCATTTATTCACACAGCAAGTTTTGCGAAGACGGTCCTCAATTGATCAGCTCAACATTATGATATTATACCCCAGTATATTTGGTTCTATGTATTCGCTGAGGGTCATTCACTAACACGAATGCCATTTAATGGCAAATTATATTTAAGAATACATCACTCCCTGCGTATTCCCAGTCTCTGTATTGTTGTAGGCATTGGCTGCTAGCGTAGCGAGCGAGAAAATACAGTGAGTGCCAGCCACCATTTCAAAAAATTGATTATACCGAATTTCAATGAGATCTGAGCATTCCGTGTCGATTTAGAAGAATACATTTCGAAGGAATTAACACGCGTGCCATTTACAGTTGAAAAACGCTAATCTGGAGAAATATGGAGCAGTATATTAAGACGATGGTAGCGGTTTATTATACTAAATTTCACTGTGTTTGGATTAATCGTATACGATATATAAGAATATATTTTAAAAATAAACTCGCATGCCATCTGTGATTTATAAATACACTATTAAAAAATCATATACCAGAATATTTGGTTCATCGTTAGGAATTTCTTGTCAAGTTTTACTGAAATAAGATTAGCATACGTTGCCTAACAGGCAATATTTTCCATAAGTGAACTTGAGCGGCTCCTATAATTTAGGTGAACTGCACTATAAAATTATATACAAGAATTTGGTATATTGGCTTTCACGGCCAGTGAATTAAAACTCAGCAATTTTTCTAGGTTTGTGCCGTGTCTCGTGTGAGGTTTCGCCTAGGACACCAAGCTGGCTCATCAGCGGGCTATTGATGTCCTCGCCCGGACCCCCACAGGAGTAGCAAACTGCGTGCTACCTCCCTTTATATGCAGCGCACCTGTGTCACTTCTCTGCGAGAGCTCAAAGCTCAAGCAGCCTTAACCTCCCTATGAAGGCTTCCAAAAATATGGTATATTGGCTTTCACAGCCAGTGAATTAAAACTCAGCAATTTTTCTAGGTTTTTTTTCTAGACATGGCACAAACCTAGAAAATTTGCTGAGCTTTAATATACAAGATTTGTTTACTCAAAGAATCAATTCTTTTTACCAGGTTTCACAGAGATAAGATCATTCCGTGGTAAGTCATAGAAATTCATTTCTTTGGTTTGACTGCACGGTATTTATGACAAATGAAAAGTAAGCTGGGAAATTTGGGTGAATCAGTAGAGTAAGATCATGCTGGTGGTCAATTATACCAAGTTTCTCTCCGATGAATCCTGTAGGAAATAGGAGAGAAATATACAGCCTTAATATATCGCAAGGCTGCCATCTCGAATTTTGTAAACAATAGAATTTTACTGTATGCCTGCACATTTAGTTTTAAATACTGATTCGTTATCTCAAGCTGGACTGAGATGGGATCATTCTTTGATGAATTAGGAGATCTTATTTCTTGGGAATTGACATATGCCGTATCTATGATTTATAGAAATCAAACTACAATATTAAATACCAGTAAGTTAGATTAAGTCCATAGTAGTGGTATATTACTCCGATCACTTCTATAGGAAATGGGTATTAAAAATATACTTTTAATATTCTGCAGAGCTAACATCTTGAATATCCTAAAACAATTGAATCAATAAGCCTATACATGTATCCTTAAAGACGGATTTGATGAGCCACTTTTCGCTATAATTGCATGATCATGTCACCAGAAAATGCAATTAAAATTTAGAATTCGCGTGGCCACCATATTGGTTACCTGTTTGTAATAAATCAGCATATGACTGCAACTTAGGCTTTCATAGACATAACAATACACGGAATAGCTTTGTATTAGGTCTACATAAGCTTTCTTTATAGCCCTCTACAATCAAACACAATAACACATTGATTGATCTAATACTTTCCAAGATATTTACTCGTAATACCGGTACAAAAGATTCATCGAATATCCATGCTATACAGAGAAAAATGAAAGTTCACAATACATGAATTTCAAGAAGAAAAATAATAATTATTGTCAGCAAGAGGTAGGTTTGTTCCTCAGTTCAGGGGCTGCGACAACGCTGTTATATAGCCCCGTGTACTTTGTGTGAGTGTAGAATGTCTGATAATCGGTGTTAATTGTGATGGCTGTATTAGTGAGTGTTATCTGTAATTCAGGTAAGGACTGCAGACGATCAATTTCAAGTAGTTCCTACGTTTGCTACCAAATGCTACCGTCAACTACACTTACCAGTAAACGTGGCTACTAGATGCCACCGGAACCGGCACCCAGCGGCGAACGTTGGAACTTAATAGAGCGTTAATGAAATCTAACCTACAAATTTTGCTTCACACAATTGTAGTTAGTGGAAGGTTCTTTTACATGCCATAAATCTATGCCATGGACCCGCCAGCTTTACTTCCCCTCCGATGGAAGGCATACTGAGGGATTTAACGCTCTTAAATATCCCACAACTTCGGCTGGGTTTGAACCCGTGATCTTGGGCATAGAAGCTCAGCATGCTATCAACTACGCCACCGAAACCACTATGTTAGCAGGAGGTGTAACATTATTATCTTGTACACCCCTGTAGCAAGTAACAGGTTAAATACTAAGGGTAAAAAAGAAGTATCTCCCGATTTGGGAACTCCATGCTTCCGCTGGAAACTAGAATTTTGGAACACGAATGAAAGTATTAATTCATAACAATTACATTAAATTCTCATGAAATTGTCAGCCTCACGCTCCAGTATAACATTTGACTCACAGGATGGTATGGCACAGCTCCCCATGACCTGTACATGTTAACTGCTGGAATTTACTTCAAAATTGTGGGAGATAGAATTCCATTTTCAAACAAAAACAGCATGCTAAGCTGAGTTATAGATATTTGAATCGAGATTAAGCCCACTAACTGTGCCTTGAAATGAGAGAGAGATAGAGATAAAGGAATTGATTTACGATCAATAATGAGGTCTGTGCCAGATCTAGTGAGATTTGTGATATTTTTCAATGAACCTGGCTTTGAACGAAGTTGCCGATATGATAGATTTTATATAAGCGTTGACTGTCATAAGGGAAATATACCAGCTCATGTTCAAATGAACGCAGTTGAAGTTGGAGATTATAACATGAAGTTGATTAACTTCACGATGATTCAATCTAAAAATGTAATATGACACGAAGGATTTGGTCCATATAATACGTATTGATTTGATTTACAATGGATACGTTGATATCAATTCCATACGATGGAATGACGCAGTAATTATTTTAAATGATCCTGTATTTGAAGCTGAAAAATATTAGTAACACGGCCGTTAACCAATTATGGCCACTAATGCATTATAGGGAAGACAGTTATTCTACATCAAATACGCTTGAAAGTAAATCCATAGAAGATCTGGAAGAAGTGGAAGCTTAACTGCCAAATCTGGAGGATGAGAAGATAATGTTGACCAAGGTATAAGAAAATCAAATGGTTCTTTCGTACAGCTTCATCCAATTTGGAAGAGTCAAATTATTACTACAAGAAATAAACTGAAGATCTTTAGAAGTAATGTTAAATCAGTACCATTGTATGGATGTGAATCATGGAAAGTCATCAGTGGAATTAGACATCAGCTACAGGTCTTCATACACAGGTGTCTGAGAAGAATAGTGAGCATGGCCTACATTGGCCTGAAGTAATCGCGAATTAAGATGTGTGGGTATGCTCCTAGAAGGACCATATCCGAATCCAAATAAAGAGAAACAAGATGTTCAGCAAAGAACATATAGCCTACTTTCTCCTAAATGTATGGGTATCTTTATGACTCTTTGTCCTCATCCCTAAAACAATCACCCCAACCACAATGTATTGTTTGTTTTCTTTTATATTGATAATAAGCCAGTAAGTGTCAAGATCAATATTATATACTTTATGATGATTGAATAACAAAACTACTAACTTATTGTAATGCATTCACGTCCGTTAATCTCTATATTAAGCCAGCCTGCAAAATTAAGAATCTTCCGCCCCAATCATCTTCCGCCCCAATCACAGTAGGTGGTGCTGCGACCTATCAGTGAATTAATCTTTATCTTGTACGCCTATGCACTGCCATCGTAATGTACTACGATGGCAGTGTTCTATGGGTGTTGAATGAGTAGGCAGTTTAAAGTAGCCAAGAGGGAGGCGATCCAGCTGGCAGTGTTTAAAGGTATTCGGAGCGCGATCGTGGCTAATAGTTGAACTACCAGTATTACAAAATTGCCATACTTCAGGAGGCCAGCTCAGGCATTTACACAGCGTTATGTTTGGAACAATATTACCCACATAACCCACAAGAGGACAGCACCGTACAGAGGCATTAAGAAGGCTGTGGTTAATGACAACGTGTATCTAGTTCTTCTATTCTCCTTTTTCTAATGTCTTCTGTTTATGTGCGATGCTGGGACTGTGATTTTATTAATATACGAGTGTATACTTTATCCTCTCCTTTGAGCTAAATGACATTTTATTCAGTATCTGTGGGAAAAGCTCGTGCACATCATTTGTAAAAGAATTCAAGAAAAAAAAAACTAACTGTAGCAGTATTCGATCCCCAGTCAACTGCGTGTCAGACTAGCATGCTAGCCCAGAGCTAACCGTATCCATGACGTCAGGTGTTCTTAACTGACATATTAGATACAAACTGTTGGCAAATAATGACTTTAAATAAACGATTTCTTCACTGCAGTACATCTTCATTAAAGATCATTTCATACAAAGTTTATATTATTTTATCAGTACGGTATATCACATACAACATACTAAAACTACTGAAATATAAGACAGGCACATGAGGACAGCTGCCATCTTGTCGTGTGACACAAACGGCTCAGCTCTTTTAAGCCACTCATACTGTATAATATTATAATATTAAATTATAATAAATAACGGATCACGACCTTCAGGATAGCTTAAACCCCCCTAGGCTCGATAATCGGAATTGGTGGGTCTTAAGCTATTTATTAAAATGGTTGCATAATTCACACGGCCGCCATCCTGAAATGGCATGGCCGATGACCTTGAATTTTGGGTGAAAGACGCGTCCTATATAAAGGTATGTTGTCACCAAATTTGGTAGAGATCGGATGATTAGTTTAGCCGTAATTTGATTTTACGTTTTGAACATTTGAGTGGCCGCCATTCTGTTTTGGTAAAGATGGCGGCGATATAAAGTATGACACTGAGGTGTCCTTTACTAGTGCTACCTCTGTACCAAATTTCGTTCAATTCGGTTTCACCGTGTTCGAATTGATAGGGGGGGACAGACATTCAGAGTACACACACTCACACACACACAGACACACACACACACACACAGACTCACACACACACATACACACACACACACACAGACTCACACACACACATACACACACACAGACAGACACACTTTTTTCGCCCTGTGTTAATCTCATAAGTCTACTTTCATTTTTTGCAAAAATCGAAAGTAGGCTAAAAATATAATGCGTGATCAAAAAGTTTCCGTTTGACAGCCGTCCAGTCCAGAATCGGTATTCCAATCAGGAAAAATCACCGTGAGCATTAGCCCTTCCTTCTCAAAGCGCCCGAATGCGCCCGGATATGAAATTCACTGCCCCCTGCGTAAGCGCCCGAAAGCGCCCAGGTATGTTTTGGCAATGGGAGTACACATTATGAACTAAGGACTCCATGGAGCAGACTACCGAGATATATATATATATATAAGCTTATTTAAATAAGGATTTGGCAATTTTTGTAGTATGGGCCAATGTGGCTAATTCCAGGAGAACTAAAAAGATGCTGAAGTGGTTCTGAACCAGGGACCTCAAGAAATAAAATGACGGTAAACAATGTAAATATGTGTATAGTTCGTGTAAACTGTGCAAATTACATTACTGACACATTTTTTATTTTTAAACTTAGTTTCATAATCGTTTATGTGGCCAGATCATCTTATATAATAAAATTGTTTTTGTGACCAGATTATATCAGGGCAGACTTCAAGCCAAGGACCCCAGGTGAGTGAGAATTACTGTGGGACAATTACTGTTGGTAATTCACGTATAAAACTTTATTTTATATAAATATATTATATAGTTCTCCTGTTATGTGCAAGAGTGTCAATGTCCACAATACTTCATATTATAAAATAATAGGGTGATTTCGGGGATATCATGCCTGGAAATGCAACACGGAAAGGGTTAAGGCACTCATCCTACCGATGCACCAGGTTGAAGATCCCCTTGTGACAAAACACTGTGTCCCACTGCGTGAAGTAGTCCCTAACCACCTGCTGTGCATCCTCGTCCGACAGGAATCGTCAACCCTTCAAGGTTTATTTTAAGGGACTGAAGGCGTGATAATCACATGGGGAGAGATCAGGATTATAGGGCGGATGCCCGAGTGTCTCCCACTTGAGTTGGCGTACCTTCTGCATTACGACTTTTCGGTATGAGGACGTGCGTTATCATGAAACAGCAGCACCCCTTGTCGCAGATTTCGCACATGTTTCGCCTTAATTACACGCCGTAAATTCTCCAGTGTTGCACAGTAACACTCCCCTGTGACGGACACATCATGTTCTTTGAAATCAATAAGCAATGAGCCCCGGTAATCAAAGCACAGGGTGAGCATCACCTTTCCAGTTGTTTTTGTGGCTCTTGAATTTCCTGGGACGCTTTCGATGTCTGTTCCCAGTTCTGGCACCAGCTTTCGTCGCCTGTAACAATGCGCTCCAGGAACGCTCTATCAAGTTCCAACTTTCGCCGCAAGGTGTTAGTGACATAGCATCTGTAGCCAAAGTTGGAACTACTTGAATTTGAACTTGTTGGGAAGCCTCGGGTGTTCAATCAAAAATACCCAGCTATGGCAATTGTCTGCAATTATAATACGCTAAGGTGTATGTTTCACAAAACTCAAGCCCCTAAACCAGAGGGAATTAGAAGATATGGTTTGTACCAAATTCTTCCAAATCGTCTCAATAGTACAGGAAAAATCGTTCATTTCTTCATAAGTCAACGGAAATATATTCATTTGTTTATGAAGTGCTTTTAAACAAATTACTAAACGATGATGGTGTGCACACTTCCGACGCTCAATCCGACCAGGGCGGCTATGGCGTTCACTGTCACTCGGTGGTCCTGGGTAATGAGTGCATCAACCAGCTGGACGTTGTCATCGGTAATGCACGGGGGTGTCCCAGACCGGGCATCATCGGCTAACGACACCCGTCCTTCCCTGAAGCACTTGGGCCACGCCTTGACCATTGCAAGGGACATGCAATGTTCGCCGTACACTTTTGACATTCGGCGATGAATGTCCGTTCCCTCTACTCCTTTCGCTGTCAGAAACCAAACAACTCTTCTTTGCTCCTCGTTTGACGCCTCCGTGTCACTGTTTGCAATGCGGAACGACTGCACTTGCGGAAAGTGTGTGCCCAATGGTTGCTCCACAGTCTTCAACCACACCAGGAAGCATGTGGAATGGCCTACTGTCTTGGTCTTGGTTGGACGATTGATGCATGCTGCTGCTCGCTTTGTATCGTCACGTGACGTGCACGCGTGCCCTCTAGAGACGGGCTGTGACCTTCCACGCTCTGGTCGAAACTACACCTCGTTACACACGCCACGATTAGCCGATGTCGTCACCGGTTTGCGCATTACAGCCTCCAGCTCGTTAATTTTTGAACGCACCTTATAAACAAGCACATGTCACCGACATTAGATCTCACATGTTTCCTCCTCCATTCTAAATGATAAAAATATGCAAAAGACCCTGTGAGGTTATGACGTTTAGTGGCACAAAAGGAGATGGCTCATTAAGGTGGGACAAAATCATGTAACACTGTGTTGTACAGTGAGTTGGTACATGTTGAAAGTCCACGATCCTCGTTAGAAATATAATTCTAGCTACCACCCCAATTCCCCTTCAACATTTCTTCCACAATTACAGCCGGGATGCTCCAACAGTGGGGTACGCATAACACATTACAATTTAGCGGAATGTTGCTGTGAAACTGCATAACATGGAAAGTTTCATTTATAATATACGACAAGAAAAGAATGCAATTTCCTTTTGTATTCGAAAGTTTACGATTGCATTTCTTTGCCTCAACAGGGGTTGCTGGAAAGGTGTAGCGTGTTTGTTAATTAAATATAATTAATGGTTATGCCGGTGAGTATTTTACAAAGCATAAGGTTTATTATTCATTAGACCTAGGCCATGGCAGAGCTAATTTCAACATTTGCTTGCACAAATAGAACCACTCTGCCAAGCAGAAGACAAATCGGTTTTCATTACGTCGTGTATTTAATTATCACGGGCTGCCTGTAATGAGTGGCTAGTGTTTGTTTGGTGTGAGAGGTAATATGTACGTAACTCTAGCTCCCCACCACTCTGCCCTACCTCACAACCTCCTGGAAATGTGAAGCTGTAAACTTCTTCTCAAGGTTCAAGATCGTCCTATCCTTTAAAGTTTACTACGTTTATAGGAAGTTTCCCACTGGCAACTGAGGCGTCGGGAGAAAATCCCAACTATTCGTGCATATTCTTGTCTATATACTTTTCTAAAATATATATTTGTCAAATTATTGTTCCCAAATTTGTTTCCCGCATTAAATATTTACAAACCATTCATCCCAATAGTACCTTTCCTTATTGATTGTTTAAAGAACCATAATAACCTGACTTTATAGGCCTAATGGTTTTATAAGCTGTAGCCTGGATATTTTGCATTCTCGTCCAGCAGCTCAGTAAAATGAAACGACTGTAATCCCTAAATGATGGTGTCTGGAAGAGAGGCAGATAGTGATAGTGACTGTTAAACAGGCGATTATGTACTGTACTGTCGTCATCACGTTTTCTACAAACTGGATGGTCAAATAAATAAATAAATAAATAAATAAATAAATACATAAATAAATACATAAATAAATAAATAAAGTTTTAGATCTATAATAAAACGAAAATTAATGATAAGGTAGAACTCTATATATTGATTGGTATGCCTAGCGACTCCAAATTTTCAACATGGTGGCTGGGCGTATCAAAAGTTATAATGAATCTTGCAGAATGTAATTGCTCAATAATACGAACTTTAGTAAGAAAGAAGTGTCATATAAGGGACCTTAATGAATAAATCCGTAGGAATAACACATTGATTTCAACGCTTATCGGCCATCTTGAATATAAAGAATATAAAAATGTACAATTCAAAGTCGAAATTTGATGTTTTCAGTCGTTCAACACGATTGTACCCAATCGTGATGTACAATCGTGTTGGGTCATTCCCTAATCCTTGAAAAATATCTGCTTGAGAGCAAACAGTGACGAAGTTAACTGCTCTCATCCGGACCGCGCACGACTCAACCAGATAAGTAGCCTGTACAATACAATCTGAACTGACCATTTAACAACAATCACATATTCAACTAAGCAAGCAAATTTGGAAGTCAATCACCACTTTCAGTATCTTAACAAAATATCACATAGACTATAACTAACACATATTGACTAGTTGCATTATTTTAACTACTGCTGCAACTAAATAAGAGTATATATTGAAAATACTTTCACCCATACTTTTAGATTTAATAGCCTAAGTGTAATGGATCTGATGATGATCGCTTGACGATCGAAACTGGTCATCCAAGTGTATTTATTAATTTCATGTAATTTGTTTTCAGGATTAGGGAATGGCCCATCACAATAGGGTACAATCGTGTTGAACGATTGTAAAACTCAATTACTAAGGCAACACTGAAAATGGCTTCGAACATCATACAATTCAAAGTTTTTAAGCTACAATAACAACAATTAGTAGTATTGTAGAACCTTTGAAGTGGCTACCTGCAACTAAATCAAAAGAACAGCGACTCCATACATTCACGATGTCGGCTCTGTGTATTCTTAAATATGCACGGGTAACGCGATATTTGGTGAGAGTAGAGTACCATATAACAATACCTCGTCAGTGTTACTCTTAAGCATATCAAACTGAATATATTGCGCAGTGGCCATCTTGAAATTACGGAATGTATAATTAAATAACTATGTATTTTCTTGAGTTCCAAAAACTAAAATAACATTTAAGAAGTACTCTATATGGGCTTTGTATGCCCAAAGCAAAATAGCAGTTTTGTCATGTATGCAAGATGGTCAATCATGAAGTAGAAGACCTGTACCATGATGCCAACATAGCTGGAACCATCAAAGCCAGAAGACTGCAGTGGGCTAGACATGTAGCCCGGATGGAAGACCACCGATGGTCACGGAAGCTACTGGATTTCATCCTCACAGGAAGAAGGCCACCAGGTAGACCAAGGAAGCGGTGGAGTGATGGACTCCATGTAGATCTGCAACAGGCAACGTGTGGACAGTTGGCGGATGGCAGCTATGGATAGGAGACGATGGAGAAGGAAACTTGTAGCAGCGCGCGGTCCCCTGGGCCTGATCGCGTAGAAGAAGAAGTAGTAGAAGAAGAAGAAGATGCAAAATGGAGGCTGAGCATGCTTTGAAAACATCGAAATCAATAGCTTATGATCCCATAGCACAAATATCATGAAACTATGTATGAGAGAATTATCATTTATAAGAAACCTCAGTTGAATTAGTCGTAGAACTTTCACGCTGCATATAGAACGTAGCCGCCACCTTGGAAATATAAGACATTATTATTGATAATCCACTATTTATTGTAGTTACAGTGACGAAACACAGCAAGTGTGCAGAGTTACATAGAGGCGTTCGTTGCAGAAGGCACAAGATCAACGAATCCACACATTCAAGATGGAGGATGGACAAGGTTAGAATCAATTCCTCTGGTTGGAAGAGGAAATTGAAATTTAGTAAATGAGGAGTCTCATACAGGGTACAATACTTAACGTTCATCTCAAGGACTTATGCGGCTTCAGTGGCGTAGTCGGTAGCATGCTGAGCTTCTATGCCCAAGATCGCGGGTTCAAACCTGGCCGAAGTCATCGGATATTTTAAGACCGTTAAAATCCCTCAGTAAGCCTTCCTTCTGTGGGGGAGTAAAGCCGGCGGTCCCATGTAATAGATTTATGGCTTGTCAAAGAACCTTCCACTAATTACACTTGTGTGAAGCTAAATTATAGGTTAAAATTGACTAACACTCTTCGGTTCCAACGTTTGTCGCCAGATGCCGACTGCGGTAGCATCTGTTAACCAAGTTCAGAACTAGTAGTCGTTGACGGTGTCGTTTGGCGGCAAAAGTTGGAACAACTTGAAAATTCAATGTCTGCAGTACTTACTTGAATTAAAAACAGATAACACACCCTAATACAGCGATCACAATTGCACCGGTTATCAGGCAGATCCTACACACACACCCAAAGTACACGGGGCTACATGACCGCGTTGTCGCAGCCCCTTAACTAAGGAACCAACCTACCAACATCTCAAGAACATTCAATTATACGTCTTGATAAGGACAAAGAGTTGTAACATTTAAGAGAAAGTAGGCTCTATGTTCTTTACTGAAAATCTTTTTTATAACATTTTAGTCCTAAAGGGTGAAACATTGTAGATGAAAAAATAGCCTTTATCCGAAACCACATAAGGAGCTCTGGAATGCCCAAAATATTCAAAATTATAAAAAATTGTGTTTTTGTGCCTTATTAATTCACGAAACTTAAGGTTTCTAACGCTACTACATCTATTGTTCTTATATCTCATTCCTGAGGCTACTTTCCTTACAATTTCTCACAATTGTACGTCTTATTAGTAAACCGGCGGCTTCGGTGTCGTAGTTGGTAGCATGCTGACCTTCTATGCCCAAGATCACGGGTTCAAACACCGCCGAAGTCGACGGATTATTTAAGAGCGTTAACAATCCCTCGGTATGCCTTCCTTCGGAGGGGAAGTAAAGCCGGCGGTCCCATATCATAGATTTATGCCATGAAAAAGAACCTACCATGAACTACACTTGTGGAATCTAAAATTTGTAGGTTAGTTTGGTAACGCTATATTAGTTCCAACGTTCGCCGCTAGGTGTTGACTGCGATGGTATTTAGTAGCCACGTCCACAGCTAGGTGTCGTGGATGGTAGCATTTGGTAGCAAAAGTACGAACTACTTGAAAAAATTAATCGTCTGCAGTCCTTCTACCTGAATCACAGATAACACACAGTAATACAGCCATCACAATTAACACCGGTTATCAGACATATTCTACACACACCCAAAGTACACGGGGCTACACGACCACGTTGTTGCAGGCCCTAAACTAAGGAACCAACTATTAGTAAACCCACCAAGGTACATTTTTCATTTCCAATAGATGCAAAATAACTTTTAAGAAGGAGGCTGCGTTTGAACCAAGGGCAAAAGCACATGCAACAACAGCAAAATAGATGATAGTGCTTCAAATGGAAGAAGACGAATCATTATGGTACTGGCATGTTCTACATTTCGAAAACAAAAAACACTATGATTTTTCGCTAAAATATTTTTCTTGATCTACAATTTCCATTTTTTTCCGGAAATTTTTCAACATGCAAAACTGAAATCTTTAGATGTAATTTCTTGTAGGCCTAATATGTATTATATTTTAGCACGTACTTTTTTAAAAATTTACTTCGTTTGTAAGTCGGCTTTTGGTAATAAAGAGTCATGTCTGAAATTTTGCTATTGAATGCACTGTATGCAGACTCTGATTCTGAATATCTCATCCATAGTACATTACTAAGTAATTTTTCAACACCCATTTATACCCCTAGAAATAGATAAAATCACAAATTCTTCAAGTGTATCGATTTTCAGTTCTATCAAAGAACGTTAATGTCAAGTTTAAAGTTTATAATTAAAGGAGTCTCGAATGTTTGAAAAAGGAGCTTGTAGAGAAAAATATACTTTAAAACATGCCACATAGGATTGTTCTATCAGTAGATGCGTGTGCATGGAGCACATCTGTATACTTCTAATCCATCACACACCAAACAATTTCCTTCCTTCGTCTAAAATATTACTTCACAGGTGCAATGCACATTTCCAGGGCTTCAACCAGATAACCGCCATGCTGTAAACGAGTAATGAATTATCTCAAATTATTTTTTACATACGAACATTTATACTTCCCTTTGAGACTGTTTTTCCGTTTCGCATCCAGTCTAGTCTTCAAGCCTCTGTCGGCGAACAAGTTGCCTCCAATATCCCCTATTAGCAGTTAGCATTGCAGCCTCCTCTGCTTCTATACGTCTCTCTATGGAATCGTTCAACTCTGAATCTAACCATTGCCTCATAGGTATGTCTCTACTTCTCTTACCCTCTACAGGCAAACACATTAACCTCTTACGTAATATCTCTTCCCCCATTTTCTTCACATGACCCTACCATTTATGTCGACTCATAAGAACAGCTTCATCTAGCGTGTTCTTTCTAACAGCTTTTATCTCTTCATTACGAATACCTTCCTGCCATTGCCCCCCCCCCCTATTTTTTCCAGTAATTATTAGTGCTACCCCCATAAGAGTTTCCGATAGCTCATGTGCCCAGCTCTCACTTCCATACAGCAAGGTTGGTCTAAATAGGGAGAGTTTGGTCGCTATACTAACTTTTTCCTTGCAGAATTTAGTACATTGCAACTGAGAACTCACTGGATTGGCTATTTTTTTTTAGCCTACTTTCGATTTTTGCAAAAAATGAAAGTAGACTTATGAGATCAACACAGGGCGAAAAAAGTGTGTCTGTCTGTGTGTGTGTATGTGTGTGTGTGAGTCTGTGTGTGTGTGTGTATGTGTGTGTGTGTGTGAGTCTGTGTGTCTGTGTGTGTGTGAGTGTGTGTACTCTGAATGTCTGTCCCCCCCTATCAATTCGAACACGGTGAAACCGAATTGAACGAAATTTGGTACAGAGGTAGCACTAGTAAAGGATACCTCAGTGTCATACTTTATATCGCCGCCATCTTTACCAAAACAGAATGGCGGCCACTCAAATGTTCAAAACGTAAAATCAAATTACGGCTAAACTAATCATCCGATCTCTACCAAATTTGGTGACAACATACCTTTATATAGGATGCGTCTTTCACCCAAAATTCAAGGTCATCGGCCATGCCATTTCAGGATGGCGACCGTGTGAATTATGCAACCATTTTAATAAATAGCTTAAGACCCACCAATTCCGATTATCGAGCCTAGGGGGGTTTAAGCTATCCTGAAGGTCGTGATCCGTTATTTATTATAATTTAATATTATAATATTATACAGTATGAGTGGCTTAAAAGAGCTGAGCCGTTTGTGTCACACGACAAGATGGCAGCTGTCCTCATGTGCCTGTCTTATATTTCAGTAGTTTTAGTATGTTGTATGTGATATACCGTACTGATACAATAATATAAACTTTGTATGAAATGATCTTTAATGAAGATGTACTGCAGTGAAGAAATCGTTTATTTAAAGTCATTATTTGCCAACAGCTTGTATCTAATATGTCAGTTAAGAACACCTGACGTCATGGATACGGTTAGCTCTGGGCTAGCATGTTAGTCTGACACGCAGTTGACTGGGGATCGTGTACTGCTACAGTTAGGTTTTTTTTCTTGAATTCTTTTACAAATGATGTGCACGAGCTTTTTCCACAGATACTGAATAAAATGTCATTTAGCTCAAAGGAGAGGATAAAGTATACACTCGTATATTAATAAAATCACAGTCCCAGCATCGCACATAAACAGAAGACATTAGAAAAAGGAGAATAGAAGAACTAGATACACGTTGTCATTAACCACAGCCTTCTTAATGCCTCTGTACGGTGCTGTCCTCTTGTGGGTTATGTGGGTAATATTGTTCCAAACATAACGCTGTGTAAATGCCTGAGCTGGCCTCCTGAAGTATGGCAATTTTGTAATACTGGTAGTTCAACTATTAGCCACGATCGCGCTCCGAATACCTTTAAACACTGCCAGCTGGATCGCCTCCCTCTTGGCTACTTTAAACTGCCTACTCATTCAACACCCATAGAACACTGCCATCGTAGTACATTACGATGGCAGTGCATAGGCGTACAAGATAGAGATTAATTCACTGATAGGTCGCAGCACCACCTACTGTGATTGGGGCGGAAGATTCTTAATTTTGCAGGCTGGCTTAATATAGAGATTAACGGACGTGAATGCATTACAATAAGTTAGTAGTTTTGTTATTCAATCATCATAAAGTATATAATATTGATCTTGACACTTACTGGCTTATTATCAATATAAAAGAAAACAAACAATACATTGTGGTTGGGGTGATTGTTTTAGGGATGAGGACAAAGAGTCAAAAGATACCCATACATTTAGGAGAAAGTAGGCTATATGTTCTTTGCTGAACATCTTGTTGATGTGTAACATCTTTCCACTCGGTTGCTGGATAATTTTGTGGGAGTGATTTTGAAAAATGGGACGGAAGTGGATCGGAGAGAAGTGTGTAAGACGCACTGCCAGCTGGATCGTATCCCTCCTGGACATTCATCAACACACAAATATATTTTTTATGTGCACACTAATAATGCATAACAATTCCAAGACTCTCTTTTTTTTTCTTCTCTGCCTACTTGATATTTCTATTCTCGCACTGCCTTCTTGATTGTTCTCGCACTGCCTTCTTGATACTCTGCTTCTAATCATATCAATATGACTCATTTTAACCCTTTATAGGGCGAAACTATTTGTTATTATTATGTGTTTTTACATTTTAATTTATTTTAATTATTAATGTTATTTTTGTTTCTCTAATTTTAATGTTTATATATTTATTTTTAATTTTCAATTTATATTCTGATATTTTTCTATTACATTAATTAATTAACCAATTGATTTTACAATTATTTTCATAATTTTTACAGTTATGTTTATTATCATAATTTTTATATTTCTTTTAATATTGTAATTTTATTTTTATTATTTTTATTGCTATATTTATATTTTACCGACAGTAGTGGCTACGCTGGCTAAAGCACAGCATTAGGTCATGGGGCCAAGCTCTCTGCTGACTCGGTAGACGCGTGAGTTCGAGTCCTTGAAATGGTTTTCCGTGGTTTCCCATTTTCAACACCAGGCAAATGCTGGGACGGTACCTTCTGACAGGCCACGGCCGCTTCCTTTCATATCCTTGCCCAGTTTCATTCACCATCATTCATTTCATCTCTCATTAACTCCTCTCATGAGGTTGGCGTCAGGAAGGGCATCCGGCCGTAAAAACCATCGCCACAAAAACTTCCATCGCATCTCATCCCCGACCCCGTTGGAAAACGGGATTATTACGGGGTAGTCATACATACATTGCTATATTTATATTTTATTTTTACACTTGAATTCTTGATGTTTTTAGTTTCGTTTTTAATTTTATCTATCACATTAGAAATACTAGCACTTCGGCATGAAAATTCTCCGAAATTTGGCCTAAAGATTCAACTATCAGCATCTTTGAAAACATAAACTGTCCTTATGACAGGTGGTTAACATAGAGACCCCTATCCCATAAAGGGTTAACAGAATCCATATGAAATTACTTGTTGGTCTGTGAATCAAGAGGTCCGGGAACTGGGCAAGCCTTTCATGATCTACTGCTGTGCACATTGCATTTACTCGCAAGTTGGCCTATTTATAAGGAATTTAAGGTTATGTGCGGTGTCGCGTCTATTAATCTAGTTGATCCATATCGTTGAGTATTCTTTATATGGGCTAGTGCTGGTGGAAGCTACAAATCATCTAATAAAATGAGTTCCGTATTATAAACTACAATGTCAGTAAAACACTCCCTTTTACAATAGATAAATATTTGTGCCAATAATATTGTAAAATACCGGTGTATCAACAATTTCGCGTGAGGTTTCTTCTATGTCAGATGTTACTCATCATATGCGACTACTGTAAGGCTCGTAATGTTTTCTATTGAACCCTTATTGATCTTCGATAAATAAGTATTCATATTTATTATTATTATTACTACGGCCCAGGCAGCACATAAGGAAGTCGACTTGGATATTAGGGAGGCCAGCATTTCGTAATGGTTGCAACAGAAGCTGAGTTGGTAGCTATTCCTGGGGGACGGCCAGAATTAGTCGAGTTCAAGGCCAAATTGTGCAACTACTGTACCAAAATTGGAGACATAAAGGAAGAATCACGAGGTCCTCTCAACGAACATACGATTGAATCAGCCAATCGCAAGAGACCAAGCCGTGACCACGAGGTGGACGGCGTCAGTAGTAAAAAGCGCGCGGAAGTGTGTATCTAAGGAACCGCCGAACGGATTAATCTCCGCTCGAGTAATTTGAGACGTTGGATTCATTTGGAGAAGAATGACACTAGCCCCATCTCTGTGAGACAAAAACTCTGGAAGTTTTTATCCGACTCTGCCCCACTCCACCGCCCTTGTCAGTTTCTCATAAATAGCTTGGCCTGACGCCAATTTAAGTCTATTCTTGTGGAGCCTTCAGAGGCAGACTCCACGTCAGTTCGAAGTGTGAATTTTAAAGTCTATTCTTTTGGAGCCTTCAGAGGCATACTCCACGCCAGTTCGAAGTGTGAATTTTAAAGTCTTACCTTGTGGAGCCTTGAGAGGCATACTCCACGTCAGTTTGGACTGTGATTTTGACGCTCGAATTTATCTAAGTCATTATTTGGTGTAAAACGTGATTTTTACGCTCTAAATCAGTAAAGCTAATTCATTTTGTGAGCTTTGAGGAACTAAAGTCGCAGCGATCGCAGTATCAAATTTTAAAAGCTGTAATACATTTTATTATAAAATCAACTTTGTTGTGTGAACTAAACAGTAACATTCATTTCAAGACGACTAGTTCAACTTTAAGAGGGAGGTATCGTATCACCCTAATTAGCGCTTACCAGAGCCGAAGTCCATAGTACAGACGGAAATACCGGACGAGATAGCGACTGCTAGTGCAGCCAGGATTGTGAACTTGTTAACGAGCCAGTGGCGCGGACTCGACGTGTATATTTTCTGTATAAATTGTGTGTATTTTATGTATGTTTTTATAGTGCGTGTGTCTGATATAAGTAGGGCCAGTCTTCGCTATTAATCGCACTAGGACAATTGTGGGTGAACTGAGTAGCCTGCAAGCGATTATAGATAGGCAAATATTTAATATTGAACTTTTCTGCCGAGGAGTCCAGACCAAGATGAACAGCACGTGGTTTGAAGTTGGGATGAGCTTCAAGAAATCAGCACAGACGACTACTATGGAGAGCTAAATTGTCCATAGGGCAATGGGTTGAGGAGGATGTCCTTGGTCTACATGCAGAAGCGGTGATGTACTAAAATTGGATTTATTTCAATTATGTAGTTAGATTTGGCCGGGGAACTTTGTAAATAGTCATGTTTTTCTTTCTTGTTGTTTTAGAGTTTTTCTTGTACCGACACTGTATGTTTAAATGTCCGTTGGCGCGTGGCCAAAGTGTTGGTTGATATTTTGTTTTCTTTCTTGAGTCAAGTGTAATGTACGCGGCGTGCGTGCGTAAATTTTTATCCTTGCAATTTGCGGAACCCGTTACATTCGATAAATGGTGCTTTGTTAACGTTAATATTTGAAATAGGAATGGGAGGAAATTAGTGTAAAACATTTTGCTGAACAGGTTATTATTCATGTTAGGGTAGCCGAGTGCACCAACTTAAAAGTAATTGTAGAACACCTTCGTTCTAATTTTGATAGATTTTCTTGAGTCCTTTTCAGGTGACTAGTCACGGCATAGAACGATGGCGCCAGCATGTGGATATTATTTGTGTCTTTTATTTCAGGGTCTGTCAAAACCCATACGTGTGATTCAGTGTGTGTTGATGTGTCTAATGTGTGTTGATTCTACGTGAGGAGGGGGTAGTTGTCCTACCGCCCTTATATATATCTTTTTGCTGCTATTGTATTTTGAGATGGAAAGACAGAGTGCTCTTGGGAGACTGCTGATTCTTGTCCATATGGTTATTCTGACACACACATGTATTATTGTGCTTTGGGGCACATTTCTTCGAGGTTCGACCCCATGTTCTGGGAGGTCGAGGTATTTTGACACGTGGGTTGACAGACATGCAGAGTTCCACAAACCGCCCGTTTTGCCTGCGACTTATTTTGATAGGCAGTCCTTGTGTCCGACTGAACCCTGTAAGCTTTCATATAGCAAACCTGTTCATTGTGATGGTTAATTTTTAAGCCATAATTAATTGGGGAGTTCGCCATGTTTGTAACGGATTGTTGTACCTTGTATGGATAAAATATTGTGATTAACGTAAATGTTGGCTGTTTGCCTATTGCTTTGTTGATGACTCAATTCATGTAATTTTGTGTGTCACACCCGTGTGGTGTAGTTGTAGAGTATTTGTAAATTTTGACAGCGGTCATTTGAGTATTTTTCTATTGGTCACGTGTTAATGTACTTGTGTTGATTTGTGTGAGAAGTCCTAAGTTTTTAGGCAGTAAATGTTGCTACGGCAATTTAAGTCCAATTTCACTCGGAAATTTTGTATTTGTTTATAGTAGATTTAGGAAGTGTCGGTTTAATTTAAGTAGTGTAGTTGTGTTCCCCCGTGTCGGTCTAGCTCTAGGAAATGCGGATTCGGTGTTTGAAGGGTCATCCCGGATGATAACGAATCACGCATTCAAAGTACACATCGCGATGCATGTAGAACTGCGTACGCATTTATATAGTCATTTATATGGTCACTTATATGGTCACTTTTGTATCTTTTATTTAAGGACACTTGGTCCAAGTAATTAATCTCTCCAGAGATATCGCCTAAGTTTTTGGCATTTTTATTAAATGGGAGTCAGTTGGGAGATTTTGTTGTTATTGTTTATGTGTAAATATGGTGATTTGTTATTAAATTCAGTTGTTTTTAACCCTGGCTTCACTCTTTCCTGCATGTCATTTTGTTATATGTTACCCTGCAAGTTAATGAAGCGCCCTGACAGCAACTTACGAAAATGACCCGTTACGCCCCGAATCTGAGTCTCATATGCTTCTTTGCAAGGGTTCATAAAACAAAAATGGCGCCCAACGTGGGGCTTGTTGTTGTTGTTGCTTCGCTGATCTCATATTTATTTCGTTGAGAAATGATGCCAGGTCAAGCGGACATGTAAATTCAGTAAATGGAGGCGATGTTGTACCGCCATGTGCATTAGTAAAATCACTGAGTTCCTAAAGTTAGAAATATTGAACAAGGTTAGAATTTGATTTGGTATTTGTTATAAACTTGTTCTGGCGCCCATATTAAAATTAGAAATTTGCATTATTGATGAACTCAGTCAAAGCAGGAAGATGTTGCCTTATATTTGACATTTAATTGACTTCGGTTAATTGGTGTTTCGTAAATTCTGTTGGTTAGGAATTTAAAAACAGATCACTAGGGGTTATTTTGTTGCTTGGGAATAAATGTCATTGTATTCAGTAAATTTTGTTACTGAAATTTTCATTAAATTAGAGCCAGTAATATTTAAATGTGTGACATGTATGTGCGTATAGGGCTGAAACCTTAGCCCATAACCCTGTTTTTCTCTGAATATATTTGTGTGTGTGAAATGGCGAGTGTTGATGAGATAAAGGCATTGTTAGAACAGATGTCGATCCAAATGTCCGCGAAAACGGAAGAACAATTAGAACAGATGTCGATCCAAATGTCCGTAAAGACGGAAAAACAATTAAAAGAACAATTAGAAGCTCAGCATGAGCATAGTGAAAAACAATTAGAACAGATGTCCGCGAAAACGGAAGAACAATTAGATAAACAATCAAAGAACTGCGAAAAACAATTACTTGATATGAGCGGTAACATTTCGGTCCAGTTAGAAGTCCAGAAATTAGACACTGACAAACAATTCAATGAACTAAACCACAAATTGTCACAACAGGCGGTAACACAAACCGAACAGTTAGGAAAAATCACGAATGATATTAATCAGAGCGTTCAAAAAGTAGAGAAACTGGCAGGCGAGGTTGCGGAAAATAACATCAAACAGTTAGGCGAAATGAAGAAATTGGAGGCGAAATTTGATAACAAATTAGTACAATTTGACGAGATGGTGGCAGATAAACTCAAGCAGATAGAGGCAGCATGTGTCAGTAACACCGCGGGAGTGAAGAAAACCCAAGAGAAACTACAGCAGCAAATTAATTCGGTAGATAACAACGTGCTGGAATTAATAAAGGAAATAGATAAAGTCGAGGTTAAGGCTGAAACCGAGCGGGTACACTTGCGGGAGAATTTAGAGGAGCAATTAGGCAGAACACAAGAGATCATAAGAAAAGAGATGGAAGGCCAGCTAATAAACACACAAGAGGTCATAAGACAAGAAGTAGGGGAGCAGCTCGTCAAAACTCAGGATAATTTGGAAGAACAACTAGTAAAAACGCAGGAACGGATACGTGAAGAGCTAGAGAAAAATCAGGAGAGGAACGAGGAGAAAATAAATAGCTTAAAAAGTAGGATCCGGCGAGATTGGGACCAGCAGGCTCATTCGAATAAGGAAGACAGGCTGGCAGTTTTAAAGCGAATGCAGGCACTGGAGGAAAATATGAAGTCGAAATTACAGGAACACTCAGAATTAATCATAAAGAACGAGATTAGATCGTTAGAGAATGCGACATTATTTTCAAACGAAAATATTCCGGAAAAGCAAACAAGTATTGGAAGTCCGGCAGGTTCGAAGTTGGCTGAGGACACGAGTCGGGGTCAAAGTCCCAGACTAACGACTAATGCATTCCAGCAGTACAGGGGGGAGACTTCAACTCCGCAACCGAACTTGGCACCAGCCCAAGTCATCCAAGTCATTCGGGGTAATGATTTTAAGCCCGATAAGTTCAAAGAAAATTCAGGAACCACTCCCAAAGCATTTCTACGGCAATTAATGGATTACTTTAATGACCAACACATCGGCCCGGAGAAACAATTAAGACTGGTGGAGAAATTTTTAGAAGGACCTAGCCTGACCTGGTTTTTAAGTTTCAAGTACACGTTTACAGACATGACTCAATTCCGCGAGGCGTTTTTGAAGAAGTTTTGGAGCCCCTCGTTGCAACAAGGGTTGAGAATGGACCTCTACACGCGCAAATACCACAGTACACATCCAACCCGTTTTTCAGAATTCTTCAGTCAGCAATTGGTAAAATTCAGGGATTTTGATGACCCGCCTAGCGAGCCGAATATGGTTCTAACCATCGGAAAACAACTCCCAATGCATATCCAACAATTGTTAGTCGCAGGAAACATTCAGACCGCAGTCCAAGCAGAAGAATTACTCAGACACTTAGATGAGACGAGTATGGTGAGCCCACAGACAGGAAGAAGGAATTTGGAATGTGTAAACACGGCAGAGGTAGTTCAGGGACCCCAAAATAACCACGGCCAGGGAAACCAAAGTAAGACACAGTCCACGGGAACACAGTTCACGCCAAGAAGACAAGATTTTGACGGCCGAAACCAGTTCCATCACAACAATCATAACTATCAGAATAACCGCGGGAGATATCATCAGAATAACCAGAATCAAAATAATCAGTGGACGTACCAGCGGGAGTACACGAATTGGAGGGGAAACCAGAGACAAGGTAGACCTTACCAAAGAAATGGAGATGGTAGATGGAGTAACGGCAGGGACTATCGCCAAGGAAACAGAGGAGAATATAGGAATAACTGGGACGAGCGATATATTGAATCCCGTAAATACCTGGATCAATTAAGTAATGAAGAAGCGGAGAAGGAAAAGTGGGGGCGTGCCATGGCGAACAGACAGAGCCCAGACAATCATCAAGGAGAGGGGGCAGAGAGCACATGAGGAACCAAGCGGACCGAAGGCTGAGACGGTACCGAGGAAAGAAGTTTCACCGAGAGTTACAAGAACAAGAATTAGTGCTGGTTCGTAGACCACCAATCTCCGACCCTAAGAACAAAGTCTTCGCCAAGTTCTGTCCGAAATTCATTGGCCCGTTCCGGGTAATTAAGAATCTGGGTAACAATGCCTACAGATTAGAAGAAGTGAGCACTGGTGCAAAATCTGTTTTTAATAGCGCCAATTTGAAACCGTACTACAGAAGGGAACCATTTGATGATGAGGAAAGATGTTATGTGCAGAATTTGTATTGCCAAAAATTTTTTTTTTTTGAGAGCAAACACTCAAATCCACGGGGAGCGCGTGAGTACGCACTTTGTTTGTAAACAACGAGCAGCTGAGACGACGGGAGTGGCAACTACGTGAGGAGAAGGGGGAGACCTAATGAAAATATGAATGACATTCCAGCGAGAAGGGAGCACACTAATTGAGTCAGAGGGGCATATACTCGAGCAGCTGAGTGAGATTTAAAGAGATGTGTTGTTACTACAGTGGATTTTGTTTTTGAAATCCAAACCGATAAATTGTTTCGAATTTCAAAACCTTGCTGAGGATAAATGAACCCTTATTGATCTTCGATAAATAAGTATTCATATTTATTATTATTATTACTACGGCCCAGGCAGCACATAAGGAAGTCGACTTGGATATTAGGGAGGCCAGCATTTCGTAATGGTTGCAACAGAAGCTGAGTTGGTAGCTATTCCTGGGGGACGGCCAGAATTAGTCGAGTTCAAGGCCAAATTGTGCAACTACTGTACCAAAATTGGAGACATAAAGGAAGAATCACGAGGTCCTCTCAACGAACATACGATTGAATCAGCCAATCGCAAGAGACCAAGCCGTGACCACGAGGTGGACGGCGTCAGTAGTAAAAAGCGCGCGGAAGTGTGTATCTAAGGAACCGCCGAACGGATTAATCTCCGCTCGAGTAATTTGAGACGTTGGATTCATTTGGAGAAGAATGACACTAGCCCCATCTCTGTGAGACAAAAACTCTGGAAGTTTTTATCCGACTCTGCCCCACTCCACCGCCCTTGTCAGTTTCTCATAAATAGCTTGGCCTGACGCCAATTTAAGTCTATTCTTGTGGAGCCTTCAGAGGCAGACTCCACGTCAGTTCGAAGTGTGAATTTTAAAGTCTATTCTTTTGGAGCCTTCAGAGGCATACTCCACGCCAGTTCGAAGTGTGAATTTTAAAGTCTTACCTTGTGGAGCCTTGAGAGGCATACTCCACGTCAGTTTGGACTGTGATTTTGACGCTCGAATTTATCTAAGTCATTATTTGGTGTAAAACGTGATTTTTACGCTCTAAATCAGTAAAGCTAATTCATTTTGTGAGCTTTGAGGAACTAAAGTCGCAGCGATCGCAGTATCAAATTTTAAAAGCTGTAATACATTTTATTATAAAATCAACTTTGTTGTGTGAACTAAACAGTAACATTCATTTCAAGACGACTAGTTCAACTTTAAGAGGGAGGTATCGTATCACCCTAATTAGCGCTTACCAGAGCCGAAGTCCATAGTACAGACGGAAATACCGGACGAGATAGCGACTGCTAGTGCAGCCAGGATTGTGAACTTGTTAACGAGCCAGTGGCGCGGACTCGACGTGTATATTTTCTGTATAAATTGTGTGTATTTTATGTATGTTTTTATAGTGCGTGTGTCTGATATAAGTAGGGCCAGTCTTCGCTATTAATCGCACTAGGACAATTGTGGGTGAACTGAGTAGCCTGCAAGCGATTATAGATAGGCAAATATTTAATATTGAACTTTTCTGCCGAGGAGTCCAGACCAAGATGAACAGCACGTGGTTTGAAGTTGGGATGAGCTTCAAGAAATCAGCACAGACGACTACTATGGAGAGCTAAATTGTCCATAGGGCAATGGGTTGAGGAGGATGTCCTTGGTCTACATGCAGAAGCGGTGATGTACTAAAATTGGATTTATTTCAATTATGTAGTTAGATTTGGCCGGGGAACTTTGTAAATAGTCATGTTTTTCTTTCTTGTTGTTTTAGAGTTTTTCTTGTACCGACACTGTATGTTTAAATGTCCGTTGGCGCGTGGCCAAAGTGTTGGTTGATATTTTGTTTTCTTTCTTGAGTCAAGTGTAATGTACGCGGCGTGCGTGCGTAAATTTTTATCCTTGCAATTTGCGGAACCCGTTACATTCGATAAATGGTGCTTTGTTAACGTTAATATTTGAAATAGGAATGGGAGGAAATTAGTGTAAAACATTTTGCTGAACAGGTTATTATTCATGTTAGGGTAGCCGAGTGCACCAACTTAAAAGTAATTGTAGAACACCTTCGTTCTAATTTTGATAGATTTTCTTGAGTCCTTTTCAGGTGACTAGTCACGGCATAGAACGATGGCGCCAGCATGTGGATATTATTTGTGTCTTTTATTTCAGGGTCTGTCAAAACCCATACGTGTGATTCAGTGTGTGTTGATGTGTCTAATGTGTGTTGATTCTACGTGAGGAGGGGGTAGTTGTCCTACCGCCCTTATATATATCTTTTTGCTGCTATTGTATTTTGAGATGGAAAGACAGAGTGCTCTTGGGAGACTGCTGATTCTTGTCCATATGGTTATTCTGACACACACATGTATTATTGTGCTTTGGGGCACATTTCTTCGAGGTTCGACCCCATGTTCTGGGAGGTCGAGGTATTTTGACACGTGGGTTGACAGACATGCAGAGTTCCACAAACCGCCCGTTTTGCCTGCGACTTATTTTGATAGGCAGTCCTTGTGTCCGACTGAACCCTGTAAGCTTTCATATAGCAAACCTGTTCATTGTGATGGTTAATTTTTAAGCCATAATTAATTGGGGAGTTCGCCATGTTTGTAACGGATTGTTGTACCTTGTATGGATAAAATATTGTGATTAACGTAAATGTTGGCTGTTTGCCTATTGCTTTGTTGATGACTCAATTCATGTAATTTTGTGTGTCACACCCGTGTGGTGTAGTTGTAGAGTATTTGTAAATTTTGACAGCGGTCATTTGAGTATTTTTCTATTGGTCACGTGTTAATGTACTTGTGTTGATTTGTGTGAGAAGTCCTAAGTTTTTAGGCAGTAAATGTTGCTACGGCAATTTAAGTCCAATTTCACTCGGAAATTTTGTATTTGTTTATAGTAGATTTAGGAAGTGTCGGTTTAATTTAAGTAGTGTAGTTGTGTTCCCCCGTGTCGGTCTAGCTCTAGGAAATGCGGATTCGGTGTTTGAAGGGTCATCCCGGATGATAACGAATCACGCATTCAAAGTACACATCGCGATGCATGTAGAACTGCGTACGCATTTATATAGTCATTTATATGGTCACTTATATGGTCACTTTTGTATCTTTTATTTAAGGACACTTGGTCCAAGTAATTAATCTCTCCAGAGATATCGCCTAAGTTTTTGGCATTTTTATTAAATGGGAGTCAGTTGGGAGATTTTGTTGTTATTGTTTATGTGTAAATATGGTGATTTGTTATTAAATTCAGTTGTTTTTAACCCTGGCTTCACTCTTTCCTGCATGTCATTTTGTTATATGTTACCCTGCAAGTTAATGAAGCGCCCTGACAGCAACTTACGAAAATGACCCGTTACGCCCCGAATCTGAGTCTCATATGCTTCTTTGCAAGGGTTCACTATATATATTTTCTATTTTCTTTCCCACGCTACCATCCGAAGAGAATACACAGCCCAATTACTTAAAATCCACCTTCTTGAATTTATTTCCTCCTACCTGGAATTCTATTTTCATGCCTTTCTTTTCTACCGACATAACCTTCCCAATTTAAAATGCTGATTATCACTCAAACTATGCTATCATTAAATAAAGCCCACCAAATGTACTTCAGAATAAATTTTCTAAAGCCCCTTGTAGCACTATACACAACTGAATGAATGTTACATTGTATTTCCTTCCATTTCATAGTCAGGGGATAAGAGAGGATTTTACAAAATGTTATTTCTAACGGGTGGTAGGCATATTATGGAACTCGGTACGAATTACTGTATCTACTACTTGGGAGACTACTTGAAATAAAGTGGATACGTTCTATTGCTGGGCATTAGCGGATGTGCCTGAAATGTTTTTTGAAATAGCATACATGGATAAAATGTACAGTCATTATCCCAAAATGTTGCCTTTGGGATCACTCATTCAGGAAAATAAAAGAACAAACGACAGTGGTACTATCACAGTATATGGGATAAAACCATGAAATTATGTGTGGTCATGTGATGCAGAGCTAGCCCCATAGTTTTGGGGAAGCGCGCCTGCCTCTCACCTGGAGGCCCTGAGTTCCGTGAGGGCTGTAACGGGTTGCACAGCCTTGTGAGGACAAAGGAGTATCTGTCTGAGAGTAAGACAGTTCCCGGTCGCGAAAACCGAGATTAACAGCCGAAGGGATCCGTCGCTGATCACGCGTCATCCTGAAATCTGCAGGCTAAATGACTGGCTTGATAGGCCTTTCATGGGCTGTTGTGGCAAGGCTTTCTTTCATGTGATGTAGACCTAAGTTTAATTGCCACTAAAAATTACAAATTTTACTTTTCGGCCTTTCTCATTCGCAGCGATGCACGGATATTACAGCTATTCAAACATAAACTCGTGACTTGGTGTCAGTGAAAATATAACCACGCTATTGGTGAATCTGTCAGTCTGTATCTGTCGCAGGTGTCCAGATGGAAACACGTGCACGTTGAGTGGTAGAAGCCTCTGACACAGTGACCGTGTCCGTCATTTGTGGTGAAGGTGAAGCACTGTCCTGTTCCTGTGTTTGAGCTAGACACTGCTGTATCTTCTCAAGTAGATGCAATTTTATCCGTCAGTCATTTACTTTAATTTTTCAAAAACGTTGGAAAACATTGGATATGTTACGAACTTTTTAAAGTTTATCATCAGTTAAAAACAAGATGTTCAGTAAAGAACATATAGCCTACTTTCTCCTAAATGCATGTGTATTGTTATAACTCTTTTTTCTTTTTAAGGAGTATAATTGAATGTTGGTTGTAGTAGCTTGTTGAAATACAACGCTCTATACGGATATTAAACATGAATATGAGGTGCCCTTTGCTAGTGCTACCTCTGTAAAAAATGTCGTACAATTCGGTTTCACCATGTTTGAATTGACACTGAGGTGCCCTTTGCTAGTTATTTCTGTACCAAATTTCGTTCAATCCAGTTTTACCGTGTTTGAATTGATAGGGGGAATAGATTTGCACACATACATGGCCGCCATCCGCAAAGTATTGGGTTGATGACCTTGTTATATGGTCAAAAGATTCTTCATACGTATAGGTGTAATGTTGCAAAATTTGATAGAGATCAGATGATTAGATTGGTCGTAAATTGATTTACGCTTTTAACATTTGGGTGGCCGCCATTACGTTTCCGTCAACATGGCGGCGATATAGAACATGCCACTGAGGTACCCTTTGCTAGTTCTACCTCTGTACCAAACGGTTTCGCCGTGTTCGAATTGATAGGTGGGCACTGACATTCAGAGTACACACACTCACACACACACCGACACACAATTTTTGGCCCTGTGTAGTATTCATAAGTCTACTTTAATTCTTTTGCAAATATCGAAAGTAGGCTAATAGTATACCTTAAAACAATTTTATAGGTAATAAGGTATATCACTAAGTGTTAAAAACATACGTACGTAAGGGGTTTAGGAGCATGATGGAAGGGGAATTCTATACATAGTGGTACATTGCACTACACAATTCCTCTATTCACAGAATCACGGCATCCAATACGTCATGGAAGACACTAAAAATTTCTTTTGGACACGTACGTATCGCGGTATTTACTTGAACAGCAGGAATTATAAATTATATCAGAAAAACTTATAATAACAAAGTTTGGGTAATTTCTTAAACATTGAACAGAAAAACCATTTAAAGTTATCTATAGGAAACATCATGTACAAAACAACAATTAGATAAACTTTTGAAAATTATGCAATGAACCGAAAAAGTAGATAACAATAGCTGTAAATAGGATCTTAAAATGGAAATTAAAAATTGTATTTAGTCCTGTTTGACGAAGAAACCAATGAATACAAAAATCAAAGGACTTTTACAGAGAACAACAATTGACTTGAGAACTCTCGTTAGTCTCCAAGAATCCTAGTTGCCAATACGGAAATTGGGCATTTATGATTTAAGGTGATAACTAGGCATATCTATAACAGGACAAGGAAAAGAAGGAATTTACGGTAATTTAAAGACGAATAGGATAGGGTGAATTAAATTGTATAAAATTCAAAAAATGCAGCTCAGATAAATGTGTCAAAGAATATGATCGATAAAACCTTTAACTATGTCGGACTTGAAATGTATGGAATGCTTCATATTCGATAAATTATCATGCAATACCATTTGTTGCTGATAAACTTGAAGTACACACAGGATTGCATATGGAAGGAACTTCATATCCTGCTATTTGGTGTCAAATAACTCATAGTTGTAATTTTCAGTCATATCCTATTGATTCACACACCTATATTTTCCAATGTGAATGCATGTTAGAAGAAACTGTTATGTAAACATTACAATGGCTACTTTGGACTCCCAAACACACAGTAAGACAGTTGTATATATGATACTATTACAGTGATTCTATCAAAGCAAGACGCTACCTAATTAGCTACCACACCCAGGGGATGCGAGGCTTGTTGGATGTACTTAGTGATCTTCCGTCCCCGAGCTAGGCCAGCTTTGCTCCTCCAAGAGGAGGTATGATTGAAATTTCAACTATTTCGGCGAAAAAGTGTCCTTTTTATGCATAATAATATAACCCAGTCTATACTCAACCAGAAAATTATATAATCTATTCAAAAACCGCCATTAATAATGCCAATGACAACCATTTTTAGAAAGTACTGTGCGAGCATTTTTATGGCAGGTGCAAGATCCAGATACTTCCATAACACAGCCCTAACAGAAGAAAAAACAGCTGGAGACATGGTAAGATGAGTTATAAGCTGAGCTCTACAGTGGTTTTGAAGACCATGCCACTCTATTAGAGGCTTTCATCAGATCAGCTGTTACAGCATTGCACTGAGGGGAAGACACAGGAACCTAATCAGTGTCTTCACGGCGTCCTCTGGCACAAATGACCTAAAGAAATCTTCGTTGCAAGAGGAAAATTGAACTTGCTGAGCTGTCAGTGAGTTCAATATGGTATGTTTCAAGGTTCAAGAAATACTCTATTGTGTGCGAGGGGAATTGATTCGCTCTTTGGTAGCAGAAAACAGGAATTCTGGCGTATGATGAAGAGTGAAACAAGCAGCACAATCCCTCAGAAACAAGCCCGAAAAATACACAATCAGCGAAAATTATAAGAAGAGAAAAAAAAGGGCTCCTGAAGAAGAAACAAGTGGAGCAAGACAATTCTGATGTAAGAACATTGGTACCTTCTAAGTGTTATTTTCTCAGTTTGACATTTCAGTACTTCTTGCTGTGTTTAAATTGCTCCTCGTGACAGAGTTTCTCATATGGCACATTGACAATTTATTTATACACTGTGTTATATGTCATGATAAAAACTTCATTTAGGTTTTTTATATCCGGTGTGTCTGAAAGATTTTTAAATTAATTTATTAAAGCGCACAGTGAGCATTAATACAGAGATACATATTTTTAAACGCCTATATAATGGCTCACATTATCTATTCTAATTTTCTAACCCTGGATTTATTATGGACACTTTCATTTCTTGCAATATTGGACAGGATATCTTCCACAATGTTCGTTGCACAATTCGCATATAGAGTCTTCGTTTGCCTGGTGAAATAATGTGTTTTGGCAGAACTTGGGGAACCCATGAATTGCATAACGTGTTATCACATGTCGAAGTTCGTAGTTTGTCTCTTTCCAGTCGTCCGTCATTATGGCGTTAGTCTTGACAGTGTCGCTTTCTCAATGCCCAGGACTCGCTTTATATAGTCGAACGTTACTTTCTCTACTGTTATTGGATCGTTGGGAGTGACTTTGCCCCAGGTTATATCGATCCCGTAAGTTACTGCTGAAAGATATTCCAGGGCGATTCAATTAGGGCAGATATCTTCCGATTTTTAACAAGAAGTTCCGTGAAGAACTATACAGCCTACTTTTCATGCCAATGATTATTCTAAGGTACATGAACCTATCTAGAATAATGACGAAATTAAGTTGGTAATATCGAAATATCTAATTAGTTCAAAATATACATGGTATAATGTAGCCTAATAGAGCACTACAGTTGGCAGCCCTGGTGACTGAATATATTCTTAGTTCCACCTCTTAAGGTACAAAATACAACATTTGGTTGAAGTCCAATGGACGTTACATGCAGTTAGACACTGGAACTATCAGCACGCGTAAAAGCATGTTGCCAACAATACCATGCGTGTGCTGGTCAGAAATAATCTGAAATATTATGATATCTTGTTGTGCCAATTTTGGATGAAATCCATTTGTTAGTATAGAAGTTACATGTATTTTAAAATTGGACATATCAGCAGGCATAGAATCATGTTGGCAGCACCGCCTTGTATTAATTACTCCAAATTAATCTAGAATGTCAGGTGCTATACGTGTGCAAAGTATAGAGCTGTTGGCTTGCATACTTTCTGATATATTGATATTAGGGTAAAAAGAATATAGACAGCATTTAATAACAGTTGGCAGCTCTGATTGCTCTTAACAATACTTATAGTCATATCTGTTATGGTACACATTGCACATACGAAATTTGGTTGAAATCCAACTGATAGTATAGAAGTTACATTTATTTAACAAGATGTTCAGTAAAGAACATATAGCCTACTTTCTCCTAAATGCATGGGTATTGTTATAACTCTTTGTCCTTTTCAAGGAGTATAATTGAATGTTGGTTGTAGTAGCTTGTTGAAATACAACGTGCTAATGGGATATTAAACATGAATATGAGGTGCCCTTTGCTGCTACCTCTGTAAAAAATTCATTCAATTCGGTTTCACCGTGATTGAATTGATCTGGGGAATGGATTTGCAGACATACATGGCCGCTATTTGCAAAATATTGGGCTGATGACCTTGTAGTCAGTCATAAGATGCATTCCACAAAAAGGCATGTTGTTGCAAAATCCGGTAGAGATCAAATTATTAGGATGGTCGAAATTTGATTTAAGCTTTTAACATTTGGGTGGCCATCATTCCGTTTCCGTCAAGATGGCGGCGATATAAAACATGACACTGAGGTGCCTTTTGCTAGTGCTACCTCTGAACCAAATTTCGTTCAATTCGGTTTCACCGTGTTTGAATTGATAGGGGGAATCGATTTGCACACATACTTGGCCACCATCTGCAAACTATTGGGCTGATGATCTAGCAGTTTGGTCAGAATATGCTTCACACATAAAGATTTGTTGTTGCAAAATTTGGTAGAGATTAGATTATTAGGTTGGTCGTAATTACATTTTAGCCTTTAACATTTGGGTGACCGCGATTACGTTTCCGTCAAGATGGCGGTGATATAAAACATGACACTGAGGTGGCCTTTTCTAGTGCTACCTCTGTACCAAATTTCGTTCCATTCGGTTTCACCGTGTTTGAATTAATAGGGGGAATCGATTTTCACACAAAGATGGCCGCCATCCGCAAAATATTAGGCTAATGACCTATTAGTTTGGTCAAAGGATGCTCCCACCATAATGGTATGTTGATGCAAAATTTGGTAGAGATCTGATGATTAGGTTAATCGTAATTTGATTTAAGCTTTGAATATTTGTGTGGCCACCATTACGTTTCCGTGAAGATGGCGGCGATATAAAACATGAAACTGGGGTGCCCTTTGCTAGTGCTACCTCTGTACCAAATTTCATTCAATTCGGTTTCACCGTGTTCGAATTAATAGGGGGAATCGATTTTGACACAAAGATGGCCGCCATCCGCAAACTACTAGGCTAATGACCTATTAGATTTGTCAAAGGATGCTTCCTCCATAAAGGTATGTTGTTGCAAAATTTGGTAGAGATCGGATGATCAGGTTAGTCGTAATTTGATTAAACTTTGAACATTTGTGTGGCCGCCATTACGTTTCCGTCAAGATGTCGGTGATATAAAACATGACACTGAGGTGCCCTTTGCTAGTGCTACCTCTGCACCAAATTTCATTCCATTCGGTTTCACCGTGTTCGAATTAATAGGGGTAATCGATTTTGACACAAAGATGGCCGCCATCCGCAAACTATTAGGCTAATGACCTATTAGATTTGTCAAAGGATGCCCCCTTCATAAAGGTATGTTGTTGCAAAATTTGGTAGAGATCGGATGATTAGGTTAGTCGTAATTTGATTTAAGCTTTGAACATTTGGGTGGTCGCCATTACGTTTCCGTCCAGATGGCGGCGATATAAAACATGACACTGGGGTGCCCTTTGCTAGTGCTACCTCTGCACCAAATTTCATTCCATTCGGTTTCACCGTGTTCGAATTAATAGGGGTAATCTATTTTGACACAAAGATGGCCGCCATCCGCAAACTATTAGGCTAATGACCTATTAGTGTGGTCAAAGGATGCTCCCCAATAAAGGTATGTTGTTGCAAAATTTGGTAGAGATCGGATGATTAGGTTAGTCGTAATCTGATTTAAGCTTTGAACATTTGTGTGGCCGGCAATACGTTTCCGTCAAGATGGCGGCGATATAAAACATGACACTGAGGTGTTCTTTGCTAGAGCTACCTTTGTACCAAATTTCGTTCAATTTGCGCTCACCGTGTTTGAATTGATAGGGGGGGACAGACATTCAGAGTCCACACACTCACACACACACACACACACACACACACACACGCGCGCGGACTCACACACATACACACACACACACAGACAGACACACTTTTTTTTCGCCCTGTAGTGATCTCATAAGTCTACTTTCATTTTTTGCAAAAATCGAAAGTAGGCTAAAAATTGGTACTATCAGCAGGCTTATAATCATGTTGGTAGAACTGACGTATATAAGTTACTCCAAATTAACCTAAAATGTCAGAATATACGTGTGCATAGTTTAAAGCTGTTAAAGCATACTTTCTGATATATTGGTATTTGGATTTAAAAAATAGAGAGAGCAATTATTAACAGTTGGCAGCCCTGGTGGCTCTTAAGAATACGCTCAGTCATATCTGTTTATGTACATATATTACATACAAAATTTGGTTGAAATCCAGTTGATAGTGTAGAAGTTATATGCATTTAAACATTGGACGTATCAGAAGGCTTAACATTATTTTGGCAACACTGTCATGGTTGGCCTCCTGGAAATTAAACTGAAATAGTATTATCTACATGTGTGCCAATTTTGGAATAGCTCCCATGCATACCTTGCAAGATATCCAACATGGAGCTCAAACTTCTAGTGCGTTTTTTCAGCAGTTGGTAGCACTGACATCATTTTCAAATATGGACGTGAGCTATTTCGGTGCACATCTTTACTCACACTAAATTTGGTTTTGATTGCTGCAGCCGTTTAGGAGTTGATAGGGGGGTACACACACACAGCCAGACAGACAGACAGACACACATTTTCCCGGATCGATCTCATAAGACTACTTTTTCCTAATTTTTGCAAAATGTGAAAAGTAGGCTAAAAATCACAACTGTAAGATTGGAAAAAAATATTTATAGTTATACTGTTTTTAAGACTAAATTACAAAATGCATAGCAAACGTCGTTTTTACATTCATTGAGTACATTTTTAGCCTATTTTCAATTTTGAAAAAATAGGCTTATGAGATCACCTTTTGTCCGTGTGTGTGCGTGTGTGTGTGTGTGTGTGTTTGTGTGTGTGAGGTGTGTGTGTGTGTCCCCCTAATACAATCTAAACGGCACGTGCGATTTCTATGAAACTCGGTACGTTCATAGCACTATTCCGGACGACCTCGACCGTGCCCTTCAAATTTTGTTATGTCTCACCAATCCAACATGGCGGCTGTGCGAAATATTTCACCAGCATTCAAAATCTCCGAAACTATTACCGATATCACCCTGGAATTTTGTACGGTGATAAAAGGAACTACTAGAAGTTCACCTATGTGACTTTTGAAAAACTGGTAACTACAAAACCAACATGGCGGCCAAGCGAAGTTGCGACTTTTAAATAGACGTTTCTCGCGATTTAACGGAGCAAACGCAATGCAACTTGGTACAGTATATGTTTATACACATTGTAATGCACCGACATCTCACTTCGTTCAATTGTTTATATAACCTTAAGATGGTGGCTGAGCAAAATATTTCACCGGCATTCTATATCTCTGAAACTATTACCGGCATCACCCTGAAATTTTGTACGGAGATAAAGGGCACTACTAGAAGTTCATCTATAAGACTTTCAAAATCCGATTAATTTCAAAACGATCATGGCGGCCAAGCGAATCTGAAAATTTTAAATAGACCTTTCTCGCGATTTAATGTTCCAAACGCAATGAAATCTGCTACAAGAAATGTCTATACACATTGTAATACACTGGTATCTAAATTAGTTCAATTGTTTACATAACCTCAAGATGGCGGCTGTGCGAATTTTAAAATCAAGTTTGTATTTCTTGTGTCATAATCATGCGATCGAAGTGAAAGTTTAAATAATGAACCTACGAAATAATTTTCCTTTAATGGTACATGACTCTATGGCCTATACATATAACAATCCAACATGGCGACCATCCGAAATATTTAGACGGATCTCAATATCTACGAATCTATTACAGCAATCAAACTGAATGTTTTTATGTTCATAGGGGCTATGAAGATAAGTTCACCTATAGGACTTTCAATAACCTGGTGATCACAAATCCAACATGGCGGCGACGCGAATTATAAATATTCACATGGACGATTCTCGCAATTTAACCATCCGAATTCAGTGAAAATTGGTACAGTAAATCCTTATACAAATGGTAATCCACTGGCATCTAATAAATTTCATATGTTTCCATAACCAGAAGATGGCAGCTGTGCGAAATTTTAAAATCTCGTTTTTACTTCTTGTGTCCTAATCATGCGATTGAAGTTTGAATACTACACTTACACAAAAATCTTCATGTAATAGTTCATAACTCTAAGACCTACTGTACATATATAGATATCCAACATGGCGACCATCTCGAATGAAAGAATAACCATTTCTTTATCTAAGTCTGAAGTTTTATAGCAAAATTTCCTATTTTGACCTATATATTACGATTTAAATCCATGCATGTCCGAAACTGTCAGCTGAGTGTTATGTGTATGTGGAAATGTATATACAATGTTTAGAGCCTTTTTCCCAAAAGTTTAATTTTTTCACACAAAAAACACAATAACTCAAGAACTAATCGTCCAAAATACATGAAATTTGGAATTGCCCTTGTTGGAACTAAGTTATAGAGGAAGAACCTCAATTATTGAATTCCTTTGAGAAATATGCTCAGTGCATCTAAAACACCATGTGATTTTTTTTTTTTTTTTCAATATTCAATATTCAAATGAAATACCTATAAGAGGGTAACTTATTCTTCCACTAAGTTCATAGAGTTCTATCCTGGGTAATTTAGTGTTGTCTTTAAGGAAAAAAAATATGTTTATGCCAATCACATTGATAATTTTCAAGAAATGATGTTTTTTGTAACATTCAAAAAATATTATTTTAATATTTTAATATGCAAATTTTGCTACACTTGTACATACTGAATTTTACAACTTTATTCATCAAATGAAAGCCCAGCATTTGCACTATAAGTGCACAAAGTTTAATTCAAAACCCTGTTATGGTTCCATAGATATAGAGTAATTTTCAAAATGCATGCATTTCAGGTGTATCAGCCCCCTTAAAACTGCGTCACGTGGAGCATTCTAAATGCACGTAAAGAAACTGTACAATAAGAACAATGTCATTAAAACTAGATGACTTAAATGAATGAAATTTAGTATACAGCTTGCAGTGCTATATAAATGTTTATATTAGAGATATATGAATTTGATTATAATAGCATAGAAACTATAGACGTTTGAAATTTCAGTCACACCTCCCTAATGTTGTCAAGAACTTACCCTTCATCCTTCCAATCTCCCTTCAATAACTATTGTTTTCCTCTCACCAGGTGGCATTACATTTTTCTATTTACATCATAACAGACAACATTAAAACACAGTTTGTGCGGAATTCCTCTTACTTATTTATTAGTAACATATTTTTATAGAACGATTCCTGATAGAATTCCAATTTCCTTTATTCAATTAATATAGATCTATTTGAGCAGAAATTTTGGAGGCGTATTGACAATAGAGTATGCGGAATGTTATCACAAAATTAAGCGTAAGTTACTGTGATAGTGTCTGAGTAATACAGTTCTAGACAGGTTTATTTCTGTCTCCGTTACGGAGCCATTGTCAGACTCAAATCCTCATCTCCGCGGGCAAACTTGTGCACAACTCTGTTGAATTGTTGTAGAAGTGGCACCTGCCGCTAGTCACACGCACCGGTCCACATAAACTCTCCTCCTTCCATCCTGGATAGTAACGCCTTCATAAACTATGACGTCACATAGCTTATTTGCCTCACTACTTTATTTATCGCTATTTACGATTGAGCTGCTTTGAATATTCAATAAGACGACTGCATTAACTCATAGTCTGAAACATACCGAGCGGAAAAATGTACTCATATTGATTCGGAGCCAGTTGTCGTTATTTATGTTTAATGCCGCTATATTACATGGTATCATTTGATGAGCAGGAACCAAACCATACAGATCGAAGTTGGCGTTGTGGTAAGTGGGGCTATTTTCCTAGAATTTATCTTGGCATTAAATCATTCTTGTATTAATGTTCCTATTATTAGAGGCATTTTTGTGTTCTTATTTATGCATGCGTTAGTCGTCGCTCGATAAATTTGAAGGAAAGAGTTATATTCTCTACATTATCCCATACTTCTTTCCTTTCATATCGGGAACGAATGATTATTGTCGTGACCTTCAATGGTTTCAAAATATTGAGGTAGATGGAGGTGGTGTCGCTTGGACATTCAGGCTGATATGATCTTTAGTTTTGCGTGTTCTTACTCTTTGTGCTTGCCACGGTGGGTGAGTGGTTATAGTGTCGGACTACCAACCCCAAGATTGCAGGTTCGCCCCTGGCCATGGTAAGTGATTTTTGAAGGCGACAAAAATGACGATACTCATGTCATACGTTGTTGGCATGCTAAAGAACCCATTTGAATCCAGTAGGCCGTGTTCAATGGCAAAATTAATCTCGGGATTTTCCGCCAACACAAAGTTCCTACATTCTCTACTTGAAAGCGCTGTAGTGTCAAGGAGTTTAGATATCTAACCTCCTTGACTATCATAGCGTTCAAAGGAACGACGAAATTCGACATGCAAGCTACCCTCTGGGTGTCAATTAACAAAGCTTGCACCAGGCACCGAGGCCATACGATATTATTATTATTACTCTTTGTTATGTGTTACAATCGATCTCTATGTTACATGTTGATAGATAAGAAAAGAAGGTCATATTCAAATAAAGGAAAATATAATTAGTTTAAATTCAATAACAGGTGCGTCCCATTGATTTACCGTTCCTTATCATATAAAGATATAATAATTATACTGAGAATACAGTCGTGGAGTTCTTCTTATGAACATACTTCGGTAAGAGTAAGAGTGGAGTTTACCTGAACCGAAGTAAAAATTCTTAAACTACTGAAATTAGCCAAAATGCCTGTAGTAATAGCATCTGGAGATGATATAGTAATAGATGTTTACTCCTCCGATGTCTGTAACCCACCCAGCCATCCCAAGAGGATCACGACTTATATACGTAGATGAAATTCCAGCTGCCTCTGCCATTTTTAGCATCATGCACAGTATTGTCAACCCCACGCATTCGGTACTATATCGCATCTAACAGACCAATGATTTTCACCTAGACCAATAATTGTTAGGTAGCGTGGCCCTGTGGGCCGCGTTAGCTAATATAAACACCCCTGGTTTTAGGCACGCACAGTGGGGGTAGTCACGTATCAATAATCTTTATCCAGGCCAATGGTTTTGTCAATTATTTCTTTTTTCACATAATTACAAAATTGCGTGTATCGTGTGGTGTATTTTGTATCGGACATGTTGGCAACGCAATATGACGTCAATGAGTCGGCCACAAACATCTGCCGTCGTTGATCAAGCTACAAATACAAAGTTTATTTAAGCAATATTAAGAAAAAAAAGTCAACCCCTGGCACTATCCAGCCCATGACGGGCTAAGGCCGACCAAGCGACCGCTGCCCAGCCATTCGGCCTGCAGATATTGGGGTGACGCGTGATCAGCGCGTCGGGTCCCCTCGGCCGTTAATCTTGGTTTTCGTGATCGGGGCGCTGTCTCACTGTCAGACAGCTACTCAATTGTCCTCACGAGGCTGAGTGCACCCCGTTCCAACCCTCACGTCAGTTTTAAAATCCATGACGGAGCCGGGGATCGAACCCGGGGCCTCCGGGTGAGAGGCAGGCTAGCTACCCCAACACCACGGGGCCGGCATTTAAGCAATATTAGTGATATTTAACACATTTTTAATGTGCAGCAGTGCTATTTGACAGTATTTGCAATTCCTAATGACTCCCAGAAAGGTATGTGAATGATTATGTTCAATAATAAACCACGTTCTGGTTAACTCCACAATTAATCATACTTCTTAATAGGCATCATTCCCCTCTGCCTAGTAACTGATCTTACGTCTGCTATGAAGGCTGTCATCATAATCACGGCATATTAGTTTATTTTCAATTATTATTAATACTATTCATATTTTCACATCATTATCACGGCATAGACTGGTTCGGCCTTAGCAAGGAACCGTCTGTACTGAAATACAATGCACAAAACCTCACATTACATCCATTTCATGCCCGCGCTCTTCACGAGTCTCCTTCATTTGCAGAAAGAGCTAAGTTTGCATGTGAGTCGTCTTAGAGTTTTGCTGAGTGATGGAGTAGAGTGTTTTCTCCAAGGAACTGCCTGATGATATGGCATGTGCTTAACAGAACTGCTTTCTAGTCTTCAATATCAAATCAGCGGATGCAGATTTAATACGTATTGTGCCCGTTGGACGAGGTTATCTGGTTACCACCAACCGTAACGTGGCCTCCCAAATGACCTCTACCTAGAGACACATTGCCGGAGAGGATCGGAATGCACTTCTTGGGACTAGCCGGCACAAGACTCTGCTTCCCTAAGGATCAGGTTCCCATCACAGTGATTGTCATTAACGCCCAAAGAAAATGCACCCCCAAAAGGTCAAAACTACTAAATAATTAAAATCCAGACTTAAGACATACTCATAGTTGGTTTATTTGGAAGGTCAAACCTCTGTCCTACGGTCGGAGGGTTTGATAAAACGGCTATTCCGTAGCTAAAAAGCCAAGAAGAAAATAAACAACTCCTAAAATTAACGTAGAATCCCCTCGACAGGTCCTAAATACAGCAAAACAAAGCAAAACTGGGGAAATGGTACCGCAAGAAAAATCGTTCTACAAAAAAACTGATGCTTCTAGGAAGAAGGCATCATGGCATCAAATTATGTCAAACAGGACAGCAAAGTTAAAGGACTGGTACCATCCCATATTTACATTTATACTATAATTATTCGAACTACTCCTGCTTTAATCTGACCAACGGCGTCAGACGTCCGTGATACACAAACTATACAAAAACTAATGATTGTCAGTCATCATTTTACAGTACACTGGTACAATTATATACTAACAACGAAGATGTTTTATATTAAAAGAGACAGTAGGGTAAAAGTGGGAAACACATCAGTAAATACATGAGTTATACACACAAATAATCATCTTATTAATCCTGCCTGCAACAGATGAACAACTGTTTGTTGTCCACCGTCATCTATCAGGGTGTCTAAACTTGAGAATCAAACTGTGCAAGAACAGCATTCCCCTGATCGGGTCACGACCCACGAGATCTGAACTTTGGGTTCGTGCGATCTCTGTCAACGTCTATCAGTGTTAGCTACTAAACTTACTAGTAAGAACGAACGAAGGCGCAAATCATTGGTCTGCTAGACTACAGGTACAAGATCAAAATTTAACAACGATTAAGGTTTAACTGTATTATTAGCATCGCCAGTTTAAGAAATAAATTGATGATTCATGATTAGTCCTAAGTTTAATGTCGTAGATTTATGAGTCCATTGATTGTTAAGATAGTTGACCATATGCAAGGCGTCGCAAGAGCGTGCTACCAACACGTGGTACACCTCAACAAAGAATACGTGGCTCGCACGTTAACAATAACACAATCGGTACTCGAAAGAGACCATACCTTTTCCTCTTTGGTCCAAACTTGTTCTGTAATATAGATCTGGCCGGCTTTCTCTAATAAACGTGGTAACCAACCCTGCGTGTATTAAAAACACGGTAAATAAACATTCACTTACAAGTGAGAATACATATTAGCCTTAAGGGTCCAACTTATCAAATGGTTGCTCAAATTCATTATAAATCATGACAAAACATATTGGGGCTCGCTCACAAATACCTGCGAGTATATTAAAAATTTAGCATTACTTAACAGTACACCTGTACCAGAACAACTTTACAACAAGAAGTTCCGTGAAGAACTATACAGCCTACTTTTCATGCCAATGATTATTCTACAGTATATGAACCTATCTAGAATAATGACGAAATTAAGTTGGTAATATCGAAATATCTAATTAGTTCAAAATATACATGGTATAATGTAGCCTAATAGAACACTACAGTTGGCAGCCCTGGCGACTGAATATATTCTTAGTTCCATCTCTTAAGGTACAGAATACAAAATTTGGTTGAAGTCCAATGGACGTTACATGCAGTTAGACACTGGATCTATCAGCACGCGTAAAAGCATGTTGCCAACAATACCATGCGTGTGTTGGTCAAAAATAATCTGAAATATTATGATATCTTGTAGTGCCAATTTTGGATGAAATCCATTTGTTAGTATAGAAGTTACATGTATTTTAAAATTGGACATATCAGCAGGCATAGAATCATGTTCGCAGCACTGCCTTGTATTAATTACTCCAAATTAATCTAGAATGTCAGGTGCTATACGTGTGCAAAGTATAGAGCAGTTGGCTTGCATACTTTCTGGTATATTGATATTAGTGTAAAATAAATATAGACAGCATTTATTAACAGTTGGCAGCCCTGATTAGCTCTTAACAATACTTATAGTCATATCTGTTATGGTACAAATAGCACATACGAAATTTGGTTGAAATCCAACTGATAGTATAGAAGTTACTTGTATTTAAAAATTGGTCGTATCAGCAGGCTTATAATCATGTTGGTAGAACTGACGTATATAAGTTACTCGAAATTAATCTAAAATGTCAGAATATACGTGTGCATAGTTTAAAGCTGTTGGTTTGCATACTTTCTGATATATTGGTATTTGGAAAAAAAAATAAAGTGAACAATTATTAACAGTTGGCAGCCCTGGTGGCCCTTAAGAATACGCTCAGTCATATCTGTTTATGTACAGATATTACATACAAAATTTGGTTGAAATCCAATTGATAGTGTAGAAGTTATATGCATTTAAACATTGGACCTATCAGAAGGCTTAAAATTATTTTGGCATCACTGTCATGGTTGGCCTCCTGGAAATTAAACTGAAATAGTATTATCTACATGTGTGCCAATTTTGGAATAGCTCCCATGCATACCTTGCAAGATATCCAACATGGAGCTCAAATTTCTAGTGCGTTTTTCCAGCAGTTGGTAGCACTGACTTCATTTTCAAATATGGACGTGAGATATTCCGGTGCACATCTTTACTCATACTAAATTTGGTTTTGATTGCTGCAGACGTTTAGGAGTTGATAGGGGGGGGGGGCACACACACAGCCAGACAGACCGACAGACAGAAGGACAGACAGACAGACACACATTTTCCCGGATCGATCTCATAAGTCTACTTTTTCCTCATTTTTGCAAAATGTGAAAAGTAGGCTAAAAATCGATACTGAATCAAGGTCAATAGCATGAGCATAAACAAAGCATAGCCCGTAAGAACATTCCTAGCAAGGTCTAGAAATAAAGAAAATGAAAATGAAGTCGATAGTCAATTGTCTCACAAGAGAGATCGTAAGTAACCTTGGGCAATGTCATTCTCGTGAACTGGACAAGCACCTGTCATTGTGCTCCCAGCGCTTGGCACTAAGCATCATAGCGCGTCAGTGAATCTCAAGGAAAATGTCTATCACTGATCTTTCAACACATTAAAGCACAGTAAATGTAGACTGAGTGTTCTTAGCAATCACTCTAAAGGATTATACACATGTAAAGAAAGTTATTATAACGTTACAGATGAATCAATTACAAGTAGAATGATATGTTTAGCTTCTGAAAACCAAAAGGAAGTAACAGAAAGATATTCCTCTCTCTTTGAAAGGCTTTGACATTGTGTAGCGCCACTGAAGCTCACAGCGAATGAGTGCTGCGTACAAAACATGTTTAAGTGATAATGAAATACTGGTTCACACCTTAACCTTAGGTGGAACTAATCGAAATGATACGAATCGTGTAACATAAACTTTATGAGTAAGTTCATAACATTACTTGACTCATGTAGAGCGATGTGAATTATCTGAATTTTAGTGGCGAACTGCTCACTCTTTAAAAAATGTACATTACAATAACAAGAGGCTGGATCCCTTCCATACCTAAACGATACACTATAATGTTAAATAAAGACGTCAGTGGCGTACAAAAATAATAGAAATGGGGACTTCAAAAACTTTGACCAAATATCAGCTGGAGCTGAATTAAAAACATGCCCCTGTCACAAATGACTAAATTGATGTTCCGTCATGCGGAATTACCTTCTAAGAACAATATTGCACCGTGTGGACACACACAATCTGGTGACTAACTCAGTGTCGAGTAACGAAATGCAAAGAGAAGCATTCAGAAGCGTGAAAAATCACCTTAAAGAGGTGGTCAAAAAGAATGAAAGAAGCCTACCTTGATGACTGACAATGAGTTACGGATGCTACAGACTAATCCACCCATGACCATCCCCCGTACAGAAATAGATTAGGAAATCATGACTCACAGCTATTGCAGATAATTATCCAGACACGAGGATTGAGGATTTTGCCGTTCATCCAGACAAACCACAAATATCTTCTCTGCTCGGCCACAAGCATGGTTATCCTCGGGTGGTCATCCATTGTTGTAGTGTGGCTTAGGTGTTCAGCGTTCCTCCCTTTCGGATGTTTAAGCCATAGCCCTCTTCTTCTTAGATATAGGATTATTATGCCTCAGCACGTGGTGAAATGAAGGCATCTTGTAGAGTCGTTGAAATTCGTATAATAATGGACACAGCTTCTAGCGTGTTGAAATTCACAGATTTTCCACCTTTTTCCACCAGCAGACTATATTTAAAAATGGCCTTGTCTGATAAACACATAAACTGGCTTTGACACTAGACACGTGTCTTTCCACTGAAGCTAAACAACTTCACACGCTTTAGATATCATATCGAAGAATACCAGCTTAATCTTACTTGTTTCACAGTGGGCCTTTGCACGGCTCGTGAATATTTCACTGTATCTGTTGAATATGACGACCAGATTCTCCACTCGGGTCTTAATGGGACACAACTTATTTGTCATTGGTCAACCATTGAAGCACGCTGTAACCATGTGGTCAACACTTCACTGAATAGAAATATCATAAGATTCACAATCTTGGACGAACTTTTCGCGTCACCAGCACACTTCGTGCTATAATTAATACTTTCAGTCGTATTCACTTTACAAAATTTGAACGTCGATGATACTTTAGACTTGGTCACCTGGGACCTTCACAATTTCACATCCGCTCGCCATGCAAGCGCGGATTAACGTCATTCCTTCACGGAAGTAGGTGTGCTCAGTTCGATCACTTCCGAGTCATTTAGCGTCTAAGTTCATTCCTTCCGCGTATCGGCTGTGTTATACCTTCGGTTGTAAACCATAAATAAAATATTATTAGCCCATGAAAAATGTGGCTAGTTAAGCTGAATGACTGATTATTTTAAATTCAGGTTGCACATCAAAGGGAACTTCTTTGATCATGTAGGGTAATTTTATACTACTTCTTAATGAAGTCAAAAGAACATCTATGTAGTGGCATGCTGCTGTGGGTGCTTTCACAATTCTTGAGCATTATACATTCCATGGTCCGTGTACAAGCTATCACCAGCATGAGCTATTCGGGCTCAGTATAGAATACTGTGGAGGGTTTTGTGTATAACACTAGCAGTTGACATAATTATTGGGATTGTAGTCACCGACTCAAGTTTCCACGTCTGCTTTATCTCAATTGCCAGCCATGTATACTTAGATATTTTAGTAGCAGCTGTCGTTTGGATGCTTTATGAGTTGGGGCATGCGGTGTCTATCAGTAATGCCTCTCGGCATTCTTTATTGACGACAATGATATAGGCCGGTTGTTACTGATGCCAACATCTGTCGCAACTCCTGTGTTCCAGAAGAGCTTGTGTGTGGCATTTTTGAGTACTGTGGATGGTGCGTATTTCCAATAGGTGACTGAGCTCTGGAGAAGTTTGTGCTTCAAGGCCAGCTTCTGGAGGATAATGTTGGCAACTTGATCGTGTCTATGTTTCTAGTCAGTGTTGGAAAGGTGGGAATAACCTGATATATGTTGAATGATCTCACTACATTTCCTACAGCGGCGACACTTCTCACTCTCTGTTCCTGGATCTTTGATGATAAATTTCCGATAGCTTCGAGTAGCAACAACTTGGTCTACAATAGCTACACATCATAGCTACACACTCGCCATGTATCAATCGAGTAGGCTACCAGGAAAACGCCGCACTATATAGTCTACTACATCTGTGGTCTATTTTAAGAAATTCACCATACTACAAGCGTTCCAGAAACAGCTGTGGGGTGAGTGACCAAGATTGTAATCAGCATGAAATTAAAAATATTTAATTGGATGTATTTGTCCCGTTGTGTGGCATAATGCTAGTGACACTTGGGGGTACAAACCTTCAGAACAAAGCTTAGTCATTTGACAAAATTCACACCATGGTTGATTTATGCTCAGGATCTCTTGTTTAAAGTAGTACGGATTATCGATTGAAGAACCATATGATTGAACAGAGCATGTTAAAATTTCTGTGATTAAGTAGATAAATATGATGAAACATTCTTTGTAACAATAAAGAAGTATGATATATATCATGGACATAGGAGGCTCAGTGAATTCAGTTCCAGCCTTGAGACCAGAACTACATCTATTGACAGAGCCAGTAATTGAACCCGAGCCTTCGCAGTAACAGCCACGCAACGAGGTGGACCTGTGGAAAGGGTGGTCAGAATTAGAACCATGTCAAACCTAGGCAGCAAAAGTTACTGTCTGTCTTAAGTATAAGTTTGCTGTGATGTTAATGACTCGAGACCTGGCAGCTCTGCCCGTGTCATAGCCTAGCTAATGAATGTCGCTCTGAACGAAAGTACGTACTTGCCATAAATCCAATCTCTCCTCGTCGCTGAGGACTTTTCATTTATTGAGATGGCTGATGGCGCAGCTCGGCTTTATGTCAGTTGAGGATCTTCAGCTCTCAAACCGTAGAGCACGTCTCCTGTTATATGGTAATTCATTAGGTTGGGGAAAATTAAAAGATGATGTCTACAAACAGTTCCGAAACGATCTGTTGTTAATATTTCAATTAGAGGTGTGAAATATCGTGGTAAACTGTCTCATGTACTTGGTTGTGTGTGAAATCTGTCTGATTGTCTGTGTTACTGGAGTGTCTAAGGTGTATTTGTAATTGAGAAGGATTGAGAGGAGGCAGCTTTGGTATTTAGACACCATCCCGACATTTACCACGACAAAATGTTGTCGTTGATTCATTTGAGGAGTTTGGACATCGTTGTCATTAGCCACGAATACGTCGTGCCATTCAAACTAAGCGTCCAGGAAAATGGGCTAGGGTGCGCTTCTGAAACATGACAATGCCCGTCCCCACACATACCCACCATATTCTCCCGACATGGCACCAAGTGATTATCACCTGTTCGGGAACGTGAAGAAACCTCTGGACACAGCTGTCAAGGCATGGGTACGCAGCACTCCGAAAGAATGGTTTCAGGAAGGTCTGAAGTGACTGACACATCGATGGCAAAATTGCACGAAGGTACAAGGAGATTATGCTGAAAAGCTGGACGTAACAACTGATGTTTAATGTACTGAACTTCATTTGGGTAGAAAAAAGTAAAGTGTAAACAATATACTGTAGTACGCCCCTCGTATATATATATATAGATAGAATTTTGTCTGATAGCCTGTGTTATTGTGGTGTCTGTATGTGTATTTGTAAGTCAGATTTTTTATTATTTTTTAGCGTATGGTTTTTAATGCCGGGAGTGTTCGAGGACATGGTCGGCTCACCAGAGTTTGTAGCTGCTTCTATCACTCATGGGGTGAGCTACAAGTACCGTCGGGTGTGGAGTGTTGTCTGGGGGAGGAAAGTGTGAATGTAAGGACGAGGAATTGGACGGTAGTGGCTGTGGCCTATAGTTAAGGACCAACCCCGGCATTTGCCTGGAAGGAAGATGGGAAACCACAGAAGACCATCTTCAAGGCTGCCAGCGGGTGAATTCAAACCTCCTCGCCTCCCGGATGTGAGCGACGGTCCGCAGCCACGCCGTAACGACCATGGCTAACTCACCCGGTGTAATTCAGATGAGGATTAGGAAGAAAGTGGCCGTGGCCAGAAGTTAGGAACCATCCCGGCATATATCTAGAGTAGAAGTTGGAAACCACGGAAAACCACTTTCAGGATGGCCGAGGTGGAAATCGATCCCACTTCTTCCCAGTGTACCTATCCTCTATGCCACGAAGTAGATGATTAAACTTCTATTTTGCAAGATGCTCGTTATTTAAAACGTTGACTTGAGCGTGCAGTAGCAATATTTAACGTACATAGACCATTGTTTCCAATGAATAGGCTATCTATTAGCCCCCGCTCGCAATCCACGCTACCAACGCATTATCGTGTAGGATATATAGTATACATGCCTACGATGGGAAAGTTGCTTAGGATAAATTGTTCCCACTTAAATCTAGCATTAGTTTTGTACCGAGGGCTTTGAAGCTATTTTTAAGTGTTGCCTTGTTAACAATTGCTATTGAAACTCTTTCCCGGTCAATGCATGTGATATTAACGAAGTGAAATGCCATGTCCTGTGGTTCGGATTCCACGTAAATAGGAGGTCCCGTGGCTCATAATCACAAGATTCACGGTCACGTAAAACTGCAATCTTCCTTCCTTCCTTCCTTCCTTCCGTATTATTGTAACTTTACAGTCGGTCAACACGATATAAACCCAGTAACTGGGAAATTCAACAAGTAGTTCCGTGAAGAAATATACAGCCTATTTTCATATATCCTACTTATGTTAATTGCCACTATCAACATACAAAATTTCAGTTTGATTGTTGTAATAGATATGTAGATATTGAGAACCGACAAAATATTGCGGATGGTCACCATGTTGGATTTTTATATATGTAGGTCTTAGAGTTATGTACTGTTACATGAAGATTATTGTGTACGTGTAGTATTCAAACTTCAATCGCATGATTAGGTCACAAGAAGGATAAACGAGATTTTAAAATTTCGCACAGCTGCCATCTTGTGGTTATGGAAACAATTGAAATAAATTAGATGCAAGTGGATTAACATTTTATAAGGATTTACTGTACCAAGTTTCACTGTACTCGAATGGTTAAATTGCTAGAAACGTCCATGTGAATATTTATACTTCGCGTCGCCGCCATGTTGGATTTGTGATCACCAGGTTATTGAAAGTCCTATAGGTGAACTTATGTTCATAGCCCCTATGAACATAAACAAATTCAGTTTGATTGCTGTAATAGATTCGTAGATATTGAGAACAGTCTAAATATTTCTGATGGTCGGCATGTTGGATGGTTATATGTATAGGCCATAGAGCCAGGTACTATTAAAGGAAAATTATTGCGTAGGTTCATTTTTCAAACTTTCACTTCGGTCGTATGATTACGATACAAGAAATAAAAACGTAATTTTAAAATTCGCACAGACGCAATCTTGAGGTTGAGTAAACAATTGAACTAAATTAGATACCAGTGCATTACAATGTGTATAAACATTTCCTGTACCGAGTTTCATTGCGTTCGGATCATTAAATCTCGAGAAAAGTCTTTTTAAAACTTTCAAATTCGCTTGGCAGTCATGTTCGTTTTGTAGTTAACCGGTCTTTGAAAGCCTCATAGATGTACTTCCAGCAGTGCCCTTTATCTCCGTACAAAATTTCAGGGTGATACCGGTAATATTTTCCGAGATATAGAATGCCAGTGAAATATTTCGCACAGCCGCCATCCTGAGGTTATGTAAACAATTGAACGAAGTTAGGTGTCGATGCATTACAATGTGCATGAACATATACTGTACCAAGTTTCATTGCGTTTGGTTGGTTAAATCGCGAGAAACTTCTATTTAAAAGCGCAACTTCCCTTGGCCGCCATGTTGGTTTTGTAGTTACCAGGTTTCAAACGTCACATAGGTGAACTTCTACTAGTTCACTTTATCACCGTACACAATTTCAGGGTGATATCGGTAACAGTTTCGGTGATATTGAATGCCGATGAAATATTTCGTACAGCCGCTATGTTGGATTGGTGAGACGTAACACTATTTGAAGGGCACCATCTGTGTCGTCCGGAATAGTGCTATGAACTTACCGAGTTTCATTGAAATCGCTCGAGCCTTTTAGATTTTATTAGGGAGGACACACACACGTATCAGACACACAGACACACGGACAAAAGGTGATCTCATAAGCCTATATTATCATAAATAAAAATAGGCTAAAAATCAACCTGAAACAACTACTGCACATGAGATTAAAAATATTTCCTACGAAATGTAGAAAAGGGAGTAAATTACTGTAGGATGACATGTTTCACTCGTCAAGCGAGTATCATCAGATCTTTAAGTCAAAATCTTCAAGCCAAATTTAGTCTACACGACACTATAATAGCCCACAATGGCAACAACGAAACGGGCCAAACTGTTCTCAAACACCAACCCTCATAAGATAACCAGAATCTTTGAAAATAATACGACTAATACAGTCGGTCAATTGTAGCAATTCAGTTGGTCAGCACGAATTTGCCCAATGTATAGAATATATGAATAATAAGTAAATAACAATTCTGGAAAAAATACATGCATTAGATCACTATTATAGGGTAAATTTTAGGTTTGCTGGTTTTTACCTTCAAGCGGTCACCGTCAGATCCTGAGGTAGAGGTTTAAATTTATATACAAAGTTATCTAACTACACAAACGTTGTAGTTCATTGGTGTTCATATTAATTCGCAGAGTAAATCACGCCATATCAGATTAGTTTGTTTCATTTATACGGGTTCATGAATTACGTATGGATGTTATGGACGTGTATACAAATTAGAACAACTCAATATAATACATAAAATTAGAGCATGCACTTGAATTCTATTATGCAATATGGTTAATAATCTCTGCAGAGCCGTTGGTCGTAACCGTTGCTACCTTCTTGCCTGCCCACTGTTGATCCCCTGTCGCCGGAGAACCTTAGTTTGAATAGCGTTACGCGCGACATCTGTTGGCAGAAATTGTAACTAACTGAAGCTAGAATGAGTTATAAAAAATTTTCGGCTAATACAGCTGTTGAAGTCTGGAGGAAAGATCCACAGGGACTTACAATTAACTCAATCTTAGCTTGCCACGGTGGATGAATGGATATCATGTCGGTCTACTGACCCCAAGATTGCTGGTTTGCCCCTGGCCGTGGTAAGTGATATTTGAAAGACGGCAAAAATACGACACGCATGTCATACGATGTTGGCAAGTCAAAGAACCCATTTGAATTCAGTAGGCCGTGTTCATAATTGCAAAATTAATCTCGGGAGTTTCCGCCAACACCAAGTTCCTCAATTCTCTACTAGAAAGTGCTGTAGTGTTCAAGGAGCTTATATATCTAACCTCCTTGACTTTCATAGTGATTCAAGGAACGAAATTCGACATGCAAGCTACCCTCTGGGTGTCAAATTACAAAGCTTGCACCCGGCATCCGAGGCCATACGATATTATTATTTAACTCAATCTTAAAAGAAAGCCAGTAATGGAGATCCAGAGGTGTGCGTTTTAAGACAGCAAAGTTGCCAAAATTGTAACTTGAAGTACGTTCAATGTGAGCGTACCAGAGATCAGGAAATTATCATTATCGGGATATGCATTTGGTCTCTCTCTTAAACACCGCCTGTGTGATATCAACTTTAGTGGATATCAAAGCAACGGGTGGAAATTTAAAATTTACAGACTCACACACATCCAATTCACAATTAATAAATTATCTTTCACTGACCAATCAGGATTATGTATCACTAATTAGGAATATCTATATCTAATTAGAGCCAATTTAACTATGCCAGCCAAATCTTAACAGAGATAATCTGCTTCATTACAGTATCCATGTCGGCGCTAGGAAACGTGTTGCCTGAGATCGCTATTTTAGCCTGAAAATTGCTCACTGAAATGAATGCGCAGCGTCTCTAACTAGATATGGTAATGTGTTATATCACCAATCTCGAGATGGAGACTAGTCTAATCGTACAGTACTCCTCCACTCAATTAAAATCCCTGACCAGTACTAATTCGTGAGTTATGGCTCGTCATTAAGTGACTTGGCTCGATGATTATTCAATGAACACATCGTATTTTTATGTAATAGTTATGTAAATCATCGAGTTACTGGGAGAGTGAAAAGCTTATTTGGCTCTGCTGGACAGAGCAGAGTCAGGTTTATAAATCTATGAATGAGGAATTCAGTTACCTGCGTTTTATTACTGCTGATTTCAATTCTACATTAAGACCATCAGAGTAGTTTAAGAATTCGTCGTGCTAACTCTTCCACTTCGCATTTCTCGCATTAATTTTGCTATCCTGCCTAAAATAAAGAATAATTTTCCATGCTTGTCAATTACAGTAGAGGTTGACTGATGGTGTTTCAGAGTAAAGGGCTCAGGATATCCACACCAATTACGGTCAGTGTGGCGAATCTCTTCTATTCATCGATACTCACCGGATACATCTCTACTCCCCCACTCGTCATATTACCTCTTTATTTGTTACTATATCAACCCATATAATCCTCATCATTCTCCGGTAACATCACATTTAAAAAGCTTCTTTTCTCTTCTTTTATTCCGCACCCACTCCCATGGAGTGCCACGCACCTGCCAAAGTCTTTAAAAAATGACCTTCTAATACATAAATGCCAACAGACTCCTTTTCAGTAGAGAAACTTTCCTTGGCTCAGCCAACCTACATTTTACATCCCTTTACTTCGTCCGTCACTGCTAATTTTGCTTCCCAAATATCAGAATTCTCCTCTTGCCTTTAGCTCTTCACCTGCCAATTTGATGTCAGTAGGGGTTTCTGTTTTCTTTCGGCTGCATTTCATCATTTTTGTTTGGCATTTATTGATTTTCATCAGTTTAGTTGGTGAATAATTTGACAAGTTTATTTGAAAACTGGAATTAACTGTGTTAGCCTAGTACAGGATTTTTCACTATGGCCAGAACATTTGGCCTGTGAGATGGTCAAGGCCGATTAATTAGGAACCAGATGAGTTCATATAAATTCGGCTGACCTTTTAAGCACAGGTACACCCTCCCCTAACTTCTCCACTTTCGAAGGATGGCTGTAGGAGTCATGGGCAGCTTGTGGTGGATGGTCAACGCTAGCCAGTACTGCTAAATCTGGCAGCAATGATTTGGCTATGGTGCCATTTTATGTTTTAAAACACATATTGTACTTGAGAGATTATTATTATTATTATTAATAATAATAATAATAATTATTATTATTATTATTATTATTATTATTATCATTATTGAAACCTAGGAATGACCTAGGGCATAATACGACCTTGAAGCGATCATGCCTGTTGAATAAGACATAAAATGTGACTGCAGTCGGGTATGGTTCAGACTTTGGAATATAGGTGGCTCTGTGTGTGTCATCCCGGTGATCACGGAAGTCATCACATCATCCCAGAAGCCACCGGATCATCGTGTTTCCACCTAAGACTTGAGAGCGTGGCCCTCGACTTAAAACACATTCCCCGTTTGTAGGAGATTCCGGTTCGAATCCCAAACGTGGTCACATTTTAACATATTACTCAACAATTTTATCATTATTATTATTAATAATAATAATAGTGTTATTTCTTCATAATTCACTTCAATGCGTGGATCTATTGCACTTAGTCGCTCCGAAAAGTCACCATAGTAAGGGGCAGGTGACCTCGTAGTTATTCCCCTTAAAACAACAATAACTAACTAACCGATAAATTACTGGATTCCCTTGAATCCTGATGAAAGTATGTGCAGCAAGTATGGACATTTGTAACAAAATATATTCTAATTATTAATACTCATTATAAACGAGGCACATTCGCGCATTCAATTACTAATTAGATTAAAACAATCTATTAACAATACATTAAATAGAACCAAATGTGGTTAGATAATTACTTTTATGTTCGGCGATGTCGAAATGTAAATATTATATGTCAGAAAACTGTATCATAATAAGGGTAATAAAAGTACTACTTTTTATTTTGATACAGTTTCTCCAAACAATCAGAGGTCAAGATTTTCATTCATTGACCAATTAGGTAAGGATAGCTTGGCACATGCGCTCAAAATGCAACATGTCGGACATGAATTACATGATTTGAATGCTGTCAATGTAAGGAATATCGGATCAACGATTGTAGTTACAATCCCAAACACAAAGACAAAATCAACACGAACCTTCACGGTAACAAGAAAATACCGTACTTTGAAATATGCAAGAAATTTAGGAATCTTCTTCCAGAAGTTTGCAACACACCGTCCTTCTACCCTAGCCTATATACATAAATTACTGACATGGAAAGTGTGCATTGTCCGTAATGTTTGCATAAATAAACTGCGGAATATTGCAAAATAAATAGCACTGTGCCTTAATATCCGCAACTCAAATTTCTTCACAGTTCATTGTATTCGTACGATTTCGCCGACAATTTTAGTGAATGCTGCTGTTAATATAAACACACTAGAACGTCATGGACGCAGCAAGCATATCCACGGAAATTATAACCCAGCTCTCTGTTCAGAAAAGGGATTTCTAATGCGAAACCTTTCCGCCAGATGTCATGACTGTTCTACGAAGTATTTGTGACTCCATTGGTATGCCTTCCGTTGGAATTTTATACGCATCAAATTTGAAGAATAACTAGTTGATAATACGATACATATTAATTTTAAAGCGCTTGTGACAGCCTATTTTGTGTTATTTGACCAAAATAACAAAATGATCCCACATAGTACCTGTGTGCTATCTGTTGGTGTTACTTCAGGATAAGCAAAGTTTCAAAGCTTTTAAATTCATTATTGGGTAGAGAGCAAATGTTGAGCCCACACGATTCCCAAGAAGAAGAAATCAACCGACAGAATCTGGACAGATATTTATGAATATTTATGTTAGAACATATAAAAGTTATAATTATCGTCGAACATGAACAGTCGTATGCAACTCGCCTATAATGGTAATGAAGGCACTCGTATGGATATTATAAAACTCGCTTAGCTCGCTTTATAAAAATACTCGTGTCTTAATTATTGCCATTATAGGCCCGTTGCATAATGTACTATTAAAACAGATACTGCAATTGGTTAACGAAACAAATACACAGAATGCAGCATTTTGCAATAATATTACCAGTAAAACGATCTGTGTAATTGCGAGGACTTCCGCGTGTAAATACTGCAGAGGATATAATAATCCCCATGTAGCCTACTCTTTGTTTAAACAGGGACTGACTGAGTGGCGCAGTGGTAACGTTCAGGTTGCAGGATCGAATCCTGGCGCAGGCAGTTGGCCTTTTGAGGGTGCGCAAATGCAAGGAAGCTGTGTCAGTAGATTTCTGGCACGTAAAGGATCCCCTTCGGGGTGTAATTTCGGCACGCTGGCGTCTCTAAACGCCAAAGTAACTAATAGGGATGTAAAACCGATAACATTTGAAACTTGATGAATTTCTTAGAAAACTAAGATGATTCAATGATTTGCCCCTATTCTGTAACATAGTTCTACCTAAAACTGGAGTATTATACCGTACTGAATAATAAACACAAACATGTCAGGAATGAAAGGCACATTTGGCTAAACCCCAAGATAGTGGGTTCGATCCTAGCTCAGAATGATGACACTTAAGAAAAGAAAGGAAACTTGTAGTTTTACGTGACCGTTAATCTTGAGATCATGAGCCGCGGGACCTTCTTCTTACGTGGAACCCGAACCACAGGACATGGCATTTCACTTCGAAAATCTCACATTTAATGACCGGGAATCGAACCCAGTCTACCTTTGTGAGAGGCAATTAGCTTCACCGCTGCGCCACCACGCCTCTAGTAGTGAAACTTAAGAGCGTTTAAATATGAGAGAGTCGTGTCTGTTGATTTACTGGGACATCACAGACCCCCTTCAGGGTAAAATTTTGTCATCACGTCAAGGCGTGTGGAAAGCTACAACTGTGAATCGAGTAGTTACATCTACATTATCATTATTATTATCATTATTATTTATATATTTTGCGCATGCGCTTACACATTCTCAGCAATTGCTGGAAAGAAAACACTTTCAATCCCAGATACCGTACATATTATAAGGAGCACATTCTTGGTGACTGCATTCAGTAGTAGCTTTACACTTTCCCTCACTCCTTCAAGCCCGATTGCCCAAGAACAGCCTTACTACGCGACACGTAGAAAGTATGAATGTTTTCTGCATCAGTTTGAAAAGGCCTGGCTCTAATTTGAACTCTGTGAGAGATTCCTTTAAGTTGTTGGGAATTTCGCTAGTGCTGGAGATGATAATAGGAACTGTCCTGACTGGTGCCATGTGCCATTGCTTCCTTATGAGTTCAGAAAGCTCTGTGTATTTTGACTGTTTTTCAACATGCTTTGTTAGCATGTTGTCACAGTTTGGGATTGCCTCTTCTATGAAGGTGGTGTGCCTCAAGCATTTGTCAACAAGAACCAGATCAGGTATGTTGTGCACGGCTGACTGGTCTGTCAATACAGTACGATCCCAGTACAACGTAAAGTAGTCATTTTCCAGTACACTTTCATGGGTATATTTATATTACGGCACTTTCTCTTGGCTCAGCAGTTGAAGGTGTATAGCCAGTTCTTGATGTTCTATCTTGGCAACAAAATCATGTCTCTTCCTATATTCTGTCCCTGAAAAATGGCGACAACCTGCTATAATATGCTGAACAGTCTCCGATGTTGGGCAACTGTATCTGCAATGGTTATCTTGCACTGATGCATCCTTGATAATGAACTTTAGGTAGTTCCTCGTAGGGACAACCCGGTCCTGAATAGCCAACATAAAGCCGTCTGTTTCAGGAAACATCTGCCCAGAAATCAACCAAAAGTTCGACGCTAGCTTGTCGACGTGAGTTTGGATGACTTCATTGGGATGTCTGTCTTTCGTGCAGTGGCTTGACAACCAGGCATTGAATCTATCCATATCACTGCGCACCTGATTTTGAGTATCTTGCTGACTTAAGAGTAGTGGAGTTCAATCATCGGCTTCTGTGACAGCCTTGTGCAGCACCGAATGGTTCGATACAGAGCAGAAGTATTTTGTTGTCTCATAGATCTGTCGAGCAACTTGGTTGTTTAAATCAACAATTCCTCTCCCACCCATATGTCTCGGTAGAATGACTCGTTCCACAGATGACATGGGATGGTGTTTTCTTGATTTGGTCAATGATGTTCTAATTTTCTGTTCTAGACTTGCAATGCCAGTTTTAACCCACTTGATGACCCCAAACGAGTAACTAAGGATAGAGACAGCGTAAGCGTTGATTGCCTTAACCAAGATTTTACTGTTGAGACTGGTGTTAGGAACAAGCTTAATTCTTCTGACAAATTCCTTCGTCAGATCTTGTTTCACTACTGAGTGTTCTATGTGTCTGGTTTGCTTCATTCCCAGACACTTGTAGGAATCGATAGTGAGCATTGATGCAATCTGTTGGCCCTGAGCTATTTCAAATACACCTTCCTGCAGCTTGCCTTTCATAACGTTCAGCGTTTTACATTTCTCCAGCCCGAATTCCATTTTCACATCCTGCGAGAAAGTTTCCACTATCTTCAACAGAAACTCTACCTGTACTCTGGTGGCAGCATACAGCTTTAGGTCATCCATATAGAGGAGATGGTTGAGCTTTGCAAGCTCCCTGGAGTTCTTCTTGATACTGAAGCCATATTTTGTTGAATTAATTTGGTTTGATAGTGGTTTCACCGCAAGACAGAACCATAATGGGCTCAAGGATTCTCCTTGAAATATTCCCTTGTGGATTGGGATCATACCGGTTGCAACACTGCAATTTTTAGAACTAAGGCACATTACTCTACGCCACGTTGCCATGAAATATATAATCTGATGATCAATCATATACCCCCACAAAATATGGATCAACCAATCATGGGGCATGGAATCGTAGGCCTTCTTGTAGTCAATATATGCCGTGAATAAATCTCTGTTATTGGCAAAGGCCTGGTTAGAAACCACTGAGTCAATGATAAGTATTTCTTTACACCCTTTGGACCCTTTCGTGCATCCTTTTTCTTGTGTTGCTAGGATGTTATTTTGTTCACAGTGGGCATATATCCTCCTACTAAGACAGGACGTGATGATCTTATATATCGTGGGAAGGCATGCAATTGGACGGTATTTTCCAGGATCTCGCATATTTTGTGAGTCTTTTGGAAGTAGATGTGTTACACCTTGTGTAGGGAAATTTGGCATCTTCTGTGGATGAGCAACAACTTCATACATCAGAGTAGACAGATGATCGTATACGCACCAGAATTTCTTATACCAGTAATTCTCTATCTGATCAACACCGGGTGCTTTCCATTTAGGAAGACCTTTAATGATGGAATAAATTTCAGTGGATGTTATTGGATCATATTGCATCGGATTATATTCTTCAGAGATGTTTGTTATTTCCTGAACCCAATGGGAGTGAGTTAAAATTGGTGGCTTTTGATAGTTGATTGCTCCAAAATTCTTCAATTTCTTCTCTTGTTGGATAAGGAGCATTTGAGGATACATGGTTTTCGCTCAGTGCTCTGTAGAATTTCTTCTCGCCTTTGACAAATAAGTTGTTGTCCTGTCTCTGTTTCCTACTAGGTCTGTATCTGGAGAGTCTGTTCGCTACCAACGTAAGTTTCTGTTTTTGTGTATCTAATCACTGTTCGGCTTTTGTGTTTGGATCGTCTCGGTCGGTGTGGATTTGAACCGCCTCATTATTGCCTTATAGAGTCTCACCAGTCTTCTTGTGGGAGTTCCTCTGATAAACTCAGTCAAACGGCCAATATCTGTTCGCAATTTATCGATATAGCCAATCAGACGTCTCTCCCACTTTGGATTTACGGGAACTCATTTCTTACTGCAGGAATTATTCCTTTCAATCAGTTAGATGCCCATAGTTATGAGAACTTAAATGTGACGGGTCACAGTACATAACAGTGTAAAGAGATTCTAAGTAATTCACATCTATCAAGTGTTTGGGTACAATAGCTTGATTCATGATATTTAACATTTTTGATACCTTCCTAGACGAATTCATTCGAGGCAAAGCAGGTATAAGCATTGGGTCTGTTCCATTGAACTGAGCCATTGCCGTCATCATTTCATCTGCTAAGATCTTGGTATGTGACTCATCTTCATTATGTGTATCCGGCTGTATACCACTGACTGGTTCTTCTTGATGTTGTTCCTGCTCAAGGAGCTCTTGTGCTAATTCACTCTACAGATTAGTTCCTTGATCACAATCGAACGCTCTTCTGTCCTCTCGCTTGAATGTATTCAGTCTTGCTTCTGGCACTAAATTATTATGGACTATCGCCCTATATTGGCACGCCACTCCCTGTTCAGTCACTCGGAGTTCGGGGTATGCTTCATGGAACTCCTTGAATAATTTCTGCCTATATCCAGTTAGTTCTGTTCAAATGCGTGTCACCTTATAGTAATTGGGCATTATGGTTTCGTTCATCGCGATTGACCATTTTAAGCGCTGTCATGGCTGCCCTGCTTGGCTGAGTGCCGGAAGTGGTTCTGGCACATCACTTTCAGCAGGCAAAGCACTGGACGTTGGTTAGCTTAGCTGTTGTTGTTGTTGGGTTGTATCTTCTTGCGCGACAGGACACGTTTTTCATGCTCTCATGTCCATCGCTGGCTCTAGACATGCCCTGACGAACCTCAGGCAGCGGCCTTTCATTAATAATTAAACTTATTTTCTCCATATTATGGGTGAGTGCATTTTTAACCTACAGCCAGGTGTTCACCTTCAGCCGCTCCTAACATGGAGAACAGAGGCTCTTTGAAGCCGCCCGCTACGGATCAGAGACTGCAGTGGTTTGTTATCAGGATTTTCCCTCCCCTAGGCAGGTTGCATTCACCACGGTTGGGGAGTCCTGCCTACCCCATTTAGTATATCTCGTCATTTCTGGTTAGCACATACCTTGCCATTGCAGATTTCTCACAACTCACATCTAATATATAAAAGTGAAAGTCTGTATGTATGTATGTATGTATGTATATATGTTGGTTCCGTATACAAATCTACACCGTTCCACCAATCTCAACCGTATTTTGCATACACATAGTTTAGGACCCAGAAGGAACCGCTGGCTACATGAATTTTCGATAGTCTTTCTCATTCTTCTGATTTTGGCCCTTTTTCACTCAAAAACAGGCTAATTAAATCATAAAATATACTCATGAAGGAATGGCAAGATAGATAGTTTCCATGGCAACATAGCTCAAGTCGAGACACGGCCGACTTGATGCCAATTGCGCTCAGCACTACCGGTATAGAAAATGAGGATCTTTACTTGAAATCCCGTTAGTTACTCAACTGCTCACACAGCACTGTCAACCGAGTTTAGCATAACAAAGACTTGACACTATCTTCTTTCAACTATATATTTTTCAAATACCGCTCACTCACTCACTGACTCATTCATTTATTCATCAACCAGCGAACGGATTGGAATGAAATCTGGTATGCAGCTTCCTCAAGGGCCGCAAATGCCCACTAAGAGAGAAATTTTGGCTATTCAGGTTCTAAAGGGGTGTTAAGGGGGTAGACCTGCATTTAATTGAATAGCAATATCTCCCGATTGGTTTCATGGGGGGATGTGATACTCGGCATATAAACTCATCATTAAAAATAAGAAGACATGTGTCTGAGGGTTTTTCGATGTGGTGTATATTATGAGGTGAAAGGGGTGAAAAGTGGGGATTAAAAGATTCTTAACGGAGCGTGTGTCTCTTAAACGACATAGGCGAGGAGTTTGAAACACAGCGAAAAAATATCAACATAAAAAAGAAGTAAATATGTGTTTGACAGTTTTTTCATAAATCCAATTTAAGGGGCCCATGGGGAGAGATGAAATTCTGGGGGGGGGGGGGAACAGGAAAGAAAGTGTCCTAACTGATTGACTGACTGGCTCACTCATCAAACTCAGGGGGAAAACTGCTTTAAAGTAAGTAAATAGCTTTTCGACAGTTTTTTTTTTCATAAATCAAATTTAAGGGGTTCATGGGGAGGGGTGAAATTCTGAAAAAAGAAAATTGAAAGAAAATGTCCGGACACACTCACTTACTCACTCACTCATCATCGCCTAGCCAAAATTATTGAAGTTAGAAACATGACAGTTTGGGGATATGTTCATTGTATGTCAAAACGGTCTACTAAGGGAGGATTTTCGGATATTCAGGTTCTAAAGCGGTCTTAAGGGGGTTAAACCTGCATTTCATTGAATAACTATATCTCCCGATTGGTTTCATTGGGGGATGTGATACACGGCATATAAACTTATCATTAAAAAGTAACAAGACACGTGTCTGAGGGTTTTTCGATGTGTTTATGAGGTTAAAGGGGTGAAAATTGGGGATTGAAAGATTCCTAACGGAGCGTGTATCTCTTAAACGACATAGGCGAGGAGTTTGAAACTCAGCGGAAAAAAAATCATCATAAAAATAAGTAAATATGTGTTTGACCGTTTTCCATAAATCCAATTTAAGGGGCCCATGGGGAGGGGTGAAATTCGGGGGGGGAGGGACAGGAAAGAAAGTGTCCTAACTGATTGACTGACTGACTCACTCATCAAACTCACGGGAAAAAACTGCTTTAAAGTAAGTAAATAGCTTTTCGACAGTTTGTTTTTCAATCAAATTGAAGGGGTTCATCGGGAGGGGTGAAATTCTGAAGAAAAAAAAATTGAAAGGAAATGTCCTGACTCATTCACTCACTCATCATTGCCCAGCCAAAAATATTGAAGTTGGAAACATGACATTTCGGGGATATGTTCGTTGTATGTCAAAACCGTACACTAAGGGAGGTTTTTTGGATATTCGGGTTCTAAAGGGGTCTTAAGGTGGTTAAACCTGCATTTCATTGAATATCAATATCTCACGAGTGGTTTCATTTGTGGATGTGATTCTCGGCATATAAACTATTCATTAAAAATACGCAGACATGTGTCTAAGCGTTTTTCGATGTGGTGTATTATTATGAGGTGAAAGGGCTGAAAACTGCGGGTTGAAGGATTCCTAATGGAGCGTGTAGGCCTATCTCTTAAACGACATAGGCGAGAAATTTGAAACTCAGCGAAAAAAAATCAGCTTAAAAAGTAAGTAAATCGGTTTTCGACTGTTTTTTTTTTCATAAATTAATTTAAGGGGCCAATGGGGTGGGGTGAAATTCTGGGGGGAAAAAAGGAGAGAAAGTGTCCTAACCGACTGACTCAGGGGAAAAAGACAGCTTAAGAAATAAGTTAATAGGTGTTCAAGCGTTTTTTAATCAATCCAATTTAAGGGGCTCATGGGGAGAGGTGAAATTCTGGTAAAATAAATGAAAGAAAATGTCCTGTCTGACTCACTCACTCATCACGCCCAGCGAAAACTATTAAAGTTGGAAACATGAAATTTTGGGAAAATGTTCGCTGTATGTCGAAAACGTTAACTAAGGAATGATTTTTGTTTATTCGGGTTATAGAGACGTGTCAAGGGGGTAAACGTGCATTTCATTGAATAACGATATCTCATGAGTTGTTTGCTTGGGGATGTGATATTCGGTATATAAACTAATCATTAAAAATAATCAGACATATGTCTAAGGGTTTATCGATGTGGTGTATATTATGAGGTGAAAGGGGTGAAAATTGGGGGTTGAGGGATTCTTGACGGAGCGTGTATCTCTGAAACGACATAGGCGTGAAGTTTGAAATTCGGTGGGAAAAAACAGCATAAAATACAAGTAAATAGGTGTTCGAACGTTTTTCCATAAATCCAATTTAAGGGGCCCTTGGAGAGGGGTGAAATTCTGGGGAAAAAAACAACAGGAAAGAAAGTGTCCTAACTGATTGACTCTCTTACTCACTCATCAAACTCAGAGGGAAAACAGCTTTAAATAAGTAAATAGGTGTTTGACCGTTTGTTTCATAAATCCAATTTAAGGGGTTCATGGGGAGGGGTGAAATTATCAAAAATAAATGAAAGAAAATGTCTTGACTGACTCACTCACTCATCATCGCCCAGCCAAAATTATTGAAGTTAGAAACATGAAATTTTGGGGATATGTTAGTTGTATGTCGAAAGCGTCCACTAAGGAAAGAGTTTTGGATATTCAGGTTCTAAAGAGGTGTTAAGGGGGTAAACGTTCTTTCCATTGAATAACAATATCTCACGAGTGGTTTCATTTGGGGATGTGATACTTGGCACATATACTAATCATTAAAAATAAGCTGACACATGTCTAATGGTTTTTCGATGTAGTGTATATTATGAGGTGAAAGGGATGAAAAGTGGGGGTTGAAAGATTCCTAACTGAGCGTGTATCTCTTAAACGACATAGGGAGGAATCTGAAACCCGGAGGAAATCTATCAGCTTAAAAATAAATAAACAAATGAATAAATAAATAAAATAAATAGGTGTTCGACCGTGTTTTCATAAATGCAATTTAAGGGGCATATGGGGAGGGGTGAACTTCTGGAAGAAAAACGTCCACTAAGGAAGGATTTTTGGATGTTTGCTCTCATCGACCAACCAAAACTATTAAAGTTAGAAGAATGATATTTTGGGGATATGTTTGTTTGTTGTGTGTCGAAAACGTCTACTAAGGAGGGATTTTTGGGTATTCAGGTTCTAAAGGGGTGTTAACGGGGTTAAACCTGCATTTCATTGAAAAACAATATGATACGACTATGACGCGAGCGATGCGAGGCTAAAATTGAGATGGTGTGTGTCTGTGTATTACTCAATCTCGCAAGTACCACTGGTCCGATTTACGTGAATTTTACATGGAAGTAGCTGATTTACCTGGTTAACATTGTGCCCATTTAGCAAGAAATATGCCAATCACAGTATACCAGCGTAGCTCAATTCGGGATTTCGGGGCAGCGGTAAGTTCCCCCACTCTGTGATTCACATATTTTGGATTAATTAGAGGATACACTTGCAAAAATAACAACAAAATCAACTCCTATTTAAACACATTTAATTAATAAATTAATGGCGCTACAAACATTTTAACAATTTAATTACTGACCCAAGTATCAACTGCTTGTTCCAAATGAACAAGGGATCACAAATATAAACAAATATTGTATTCAAAAACCTGTGGTTTCTACATAAACCAGCAATTCTTACTTAGTCTCACTTCCATAAAGCACTAACATTAAGTTTACATAACTCCGAGCTCTTTGGCTCCATGCATTTACATTATTACGGTGTCATTCTTGTACACCTCAAACACTAGCTTTTATATTCTCTTATTTCTCAAAAACAAATATATAATTATATTTAAAATCTATGTTAATTATCTAATTCAATATTTTGGGCATGTCCACACATTCAGTTGTTATCATCTCTCTTTATTTCACAAACATATTAAGGTAATCAGAAAACCAATTGTGTACTCCAGAGCGTGAAGGTACTTGACACAGTCAAAAAACTATAGTTACTCCCGAACTCAGTTGCCTTCAATCAACTCGTGGAATCCCACGTCCTTACATTATTACAATAGGGATTGTTATTTATCTCTTATGTCTTAATAGACCATTATCATATAAGAAACTACGATCTGAACCGGCAAACGAAATATCCATCTTTAAGGACCTCGGTTCAACGCCCGGGTCGTTAACAACTTTAAACACTCCTGGTGTATTCATTTCTCTTTACAACAGCTTACGAGACGGTCTCTGTTCCCCCTCGCTTTAAGAAAGCTAGTCTCTACTCCTTGGGGTGCGATTTATGACACGTTAGGGTGGCGGCGACATCCTGTCTGACCCAACATTAGTAGCTTATTTTCAAGGCTTTCAAAACAAACCTTCCCATTATATCCAGTTCTGGGGAGACCGGGCTTTACTGTACCGTAACATTCAAACAACTATGCTTTGGTTCAAAGACCATTTTTATATCCTTGGCATTTATTAATTATGAGAGGGTCCTCATTGATTGGGAAGATTAATACACATACGACGACGGAGAATTTCAGGGGCTTTTATCATAAGAAGATCCTGCATTCGAATCTCTTCAGGTGCCTCGGGAACCAATCCCGTACAGAGGACTTATACAAAATGCGATTTAGAGTCGGCCGTGGCCCATATGACATACGCTCAATAATACCATATATTAGCTCCCTTTTTAAATACATACACAATGCCTCGTGATCCTATGTCACAAATAGAGGACTTACACAATTATCAATTCACTGCAATCAACTACCCTCCATAAGTAATGTACCAAGTATTTAACCACTACGCGTTCCTAGCGTGACACTTTAATATTATATTTGCGCTCATTATGCGCTATGCATTATTTTAAGCCGAAAATGTCTTCCCAAGAACTGATAAAATCTCTTTAGTAACAATTCATATTATTTTAATTCACATATTAATCTTTTGTGGTCGATAAATCGCTCCCTGTTTTAAAATATTCCAATGAACCTCATTTCTTACACATACATTAAGGCTTAACGCTCTTATGTTCATATCAATTTATTTGATTTTTATTTAACATTTCCATATTTAATTATTATTATTATCTTTTATTTTTTTATACAAGCTCAAAAGCTATTTCTTTCATATCTCAACTTTACTTTATTTCAATATCTTTCATAATAATTAATGATATATCGCTTGCTCTTATGACATTTGTTAAATACATTAACCCTTTATTCACATATTTCCTCTACGGGATTTATTCTTTACATAATTATTCATAATTTCTCTATTTATTTTATTATTATTGTTCAGACCGTGTTCTTGATTATTCAATATTTATTTCTTTAAAACACATCCCTTTCACTCAAAAACTCCGGTGGTTTTGTACACAATCAATTTCTGACACCAAAATAAAATGAATTTAGTACTCACATATTTTCCAGATCATCCCATGATCTTAAATCTGGTGCGGTGCTTCATTTTTAGGCCCACTTTGAACTTTTTACACCATATTAAAGGTATTCATCTTACGTAAAAACACTTTTTGACATATATCTAAAACACTTAATATTGACGACATTTTTATATACTGATGTGTCCCTTTCGAACACATAATAAACACTAAAAATATTATTTAACACACAATCTTGATTATTTTACACTTCACAATTACTCGATCACTAGGCCGTATTTCTGAGCCTATCACACGTGATCTTCTTAAATTCCCGTTTCCAAGGGTGACATTTATCCGATGTCGGCTTCCTATTCTGTAGAATGCGAAAGTCCCGAAACATCTACTGTTCCCTGGAGTTCAATTCTGCTATTCCTATCCTGGATAACTGGCTATTGATCTAGCTTGAACGGCTTCTCTGTAGATCTGTCTATCGATCCTAACGAAAGTCTATATGGATCGAGGTCTCCTCTAAGACCTATAGATTTAGTTTATAGCAGCTAGCACTTCTCAATTTTAGTATTTTTAGAATTGTTCGCCTGCTTTCTGGAGCTAATGTTTATAGTCTCCTATTGTCTTTATTTGAACTGTTTTATTATTCTGTTCGTCCCTTTTAGGTTTCTTTAATTTAATTAACAATTTATCTGTCTGGTACGATACTTCCGTACGTTATGATCTATTCGTTCGTACATATAACGACCTATCGCCTTTAAGTCCGACGTTCGCAGCCTGCTATGACTATATCTTGCGAATTTTCACTTTAACTTATATACAGTCGGCCTAAATCCTATAATTAGGATTTTCCTAATACTTCACTACGGCGATACTTTAAAATTTCGTCTTGACTGCTCCTTATGGAGGCAAGCAAATCGTTACTACTGTGACGCCTGTGGCTATCGGATCTTACTTCTGCAGTGTAGCCCAGCGCTTCTCCCCTCAAGGAGTACTGGTAGCTGTTATCGATGTAACGCAGAGTTACGTCCCCTCACGGACTGTCGGAATGACTACTTCTACGTCGTGGAGCAGCACTTCCTCTCACGGAATGCTCGTAGGACTGCATATGCTGATATAACTTCACGTCCTCCTGGACGGATTCGTGATGCGTGATGCGTGGCGATACCCCTCGGGCTGTTCAAGACTGCATTCGGTGCTTATACTTGTTGCGCAGTATGACCTCCCCTGAGATTCATACGTTTGAAGACTTTGATGCAGCACCTCCGCTCACGGAGTGCTCGTTGTAACTGCATGCGATGTGACACAGTGACGTGCCCTCAGGCCGTTTGAAACTGCATGCGATGTGACGTTATACAGCACCTCCCCTCAAGGAGTCTGTCGTGAACTGCATTCAATGATGATCGTGACACAGTGTCATGTCCGCAGGCTGATAATAACTGCATGATTGGCTTGGAAACGCCCGAAGCTTTATACTATTTTACTACAAAAAAATAAGACTCAAGCCTTTTCTGTGGTCAACTTCTAAAATCATGGTGCCACAAATATAAAAATTATACCTTCCGAAAGCTCGTCTTCTCAATGTCAAATGATCTTATTGCATCTAAGAATCGATCGTGCAATTCGGAGATATTAATTGATTTCTCGTCCTCAATTGTGTGGGTGTTGCATTCCTTTTGCTCTCTCCCCTCCACAGAGGCTTAGGTAATTCCCCAATGACGTCGTCTTACGTCGGCAGTTTATTTCTGCACAATTGTTAACTGGTTTCTCATTACTGAAAAATCTCTCATTCAAAATGATTCACTGTACTGTGCTTGTTTACTCATTATTATGCTCGTAAACGTGTTAATTTTAATTATTCCTCTTCTGGCGCATATGCGGCGTTGTCAATTTCCAGCAACGTCAGCTTGAATTCCGATTCAGGCTTCTCTGTCTAACACGGTGGAAAGTTCCACTCAGTTATTAATACTCGTGACCAGCCCTCTCTGAAATGTCGAGTGGGGTGATCTCATCTAAGGAGCATCTGTCCCTAGTCGCTTGCACCATGTTAAGCTATATTCCTGGCTTAAAATCTCTCTCCATTCCTTTAAGAAACTATACATTTCTTTCATATCTTCCTTAAGGACATGGGTTCGACCGTCATGGACCCTATGGCCTATGGGTTCATCTCTCCCCTCCTTAGGTAAATAAATTTTCGAAAATTTTGAGGAAATTTATTTCAATTTTATTTGTATTTCCTTTCCGTCGAATCCATCATAACGTCATCCGTATTTACTGTTATTTTATTTTCTTAAGGTTCCTTCCACTAATTGTGTAGGTTGGGTATGCTCAATCTTTACCCTTTCTTTCTCCTTTATTACATTAAAATTTTCCTTTTCAATAAAATCAATTACTTCTTTAAAGTTCCTTTCCTTTCTGGTCTGTGTTTAGGTTGGGTCTCCAAGAGTTCCCATTCATTCATTTATTCCCTAGTGGACGTCTCCACTCAGGCCATAAATCTCTTGTCACGTTCAGTGTTTACAACTCTCTACCCTCGTCTGGCGCATGCTTCTCCAAACTCGAGTCAACAGTTGGTTTCCTTTCTTCTTTTCTCAAGTCAGACTTCAAGTCGGTCTGTTCTTTATTCATTATATTTCTTCAACTTAATGACTTTATGTTAATTATCTTGCGGGTGCAATTAGCTTTACCCGTAACTTACTCCATTACAGTTATCAGACTTCAAGTCTGTTACACTTCAATTAAAATTTTTAAGAGCTCAGTCTGACTTCACCTGACTCTTTCTGGTTCTCTTCCCTATTCCTCATCTCTCTTTGAGATGGTATTTCAGCAAATATTATACTTATTTCTCATATTCTTTGACGGTTGCAAATATCTTTACCCGTTTGTTCCAATGGGATAATTCTCTTCCTTCACCTCGTATTGAGATGGCACTTGCCAAGAGTATTTCTTTTTCCTACTCTTCCAATTCTTTAGATTTTCCAAATCTCCTTTCTTTCTCTTCTTTTTATCCTTCCCTTTCTTCTTACGGTGCTTCCAGCTGAAATATGCCTGGGCATCCTCTGTCTCCAAGACATCGTTTGTTATTTCACCTTCTTTCATTGTTTCCATGGGGTATCCATTTCCTGGTACACCAATTATCAACGGCGGTTTTCCTCCTTTTGGCTCTTCTTCAGAGACGTCTCCTCTCATTTTTTCATTGCTCCCAACAATCTCATCTTTTTCTTTTAGGTTTTCTTGGCTCTTGTTTGCATCTGTTTTCCTTTCTCTTTTCTTTCTTTGACAATTCTGACATTTGATCATTAACTCAAGGATCTGAGCTTTCAATTTTCCTTCTTCTTCTTCTAATGCCCTTTCATCTTCCTGGTCCTCCTGAATGTCTTCTGGTTTTTTTCTTTCAATTTCTGTGAAATCTTGAACCTCTGTTTCCATTGGTACTTCGTTGACATTTTCTATTTTTGTTTCATTTAATTTCTCTTTTTCTTCTGGAATTATCATTTCCGTTTCTTCAACTATCAATTCCTTTAGCATCTCCAGTTCCGAGATTACTTCTTGTTCTTCTAGCTCGACCTTTTCATAAAAATGAGTCTCTTCAATTTGGAGCTCATTTTCATTTTGGCTATCCTCCTGTTCTGGAGTTACGATCTCTTCCTGAATTTCCATTGGTTTCTCTGGAAGGATTTCCAAAGTTTCTTCAATTTCCCCTGGAGTCATGATGATTTCTATTTCTTGTTCCTCTTCTTTAATCTCAACTTTGGGCTGTTCTGGCACCGTGACTTCTTTTTCTTCTTCAATTTCGGCTTGTTTTTCAATTTCCGTCTGGACAGCTGTTTCATTTTCCTGACAGTTCTGCGCCACCATGTATTCCTCATATACCTTCTGAGCAGCCTCTAATATTTCTTGATATTCTGGAATTTTGACCTGTCTTACTTCAGCCAACTCCTGAATACTTATTATCTCATATTCGTCATACATGCTCATTCTGAAACAGTGCATTTTTCTCATTTCCTTTATCAGATAATCCTTTTGTTCCTTAATATATTTCTTCCTTTCGTGCTCTTTATAATCGGTCTTCCACCAAATCTTAGTCCATTTATCCTGTATCTCTGACCATTGTCTCTTTATTTCCATAATTTCATCTATGAAACTTTCTATCTGTTCCCATGAAACTAATTCGATTTTTCCTTCTTTCTTGAATTGTAATCTTTTAATACCCAAAGTTCGCTATCCATCTTATGATACTTATTATCCGTTTCCCGAATTATATCCAAGAATTTCTTTATTTCATCCCAAGTCGCCATTTCTACCTTTTCCTGATCCTGCACGTCAGTACTATCGCTCTTTTCCCCTTCGTTTTCTGAGCCTACCTGGACCGACATTACTACGTGAGACTTTGTATTATCCTTATTCTTATCAATATCAATTACATTTTCCCTTGGAATTGGTTTACAAATTTCCTTTTCCTTTCCGAGCTCTATAGGCTCAACATTTACCCTTTTGTCTGCAGACATGTTACCATCTCTTCGTGTAACTATGTCTCCAGGTGCACGCATGCTTTCTACAGAAACATTTATCATTTCTTTAGTTGGGTACTCTTTCTCACCTGTAGTTTTACCTTTCCCTGGGCTCTCGGCCCTTACATTCTCAGAGAGCCTCCGCCTCTCTTCACTTAACAACATCATATTAAAATACAGTGGGCCTCTAATGCCACCACACTAGTACATGTTTGAGAGATGATACTCTGAATTAGTGTGTCCCAATTTCTTTAAAACTTTACTTTGGTACGGGTATTCACTTACAACGTACCCTTTTGATCCTTTATTCAATTTCATAAAACCTTTATGGAAGTATTTAAAATTCAAAATTTCGAAAAACCATTTTTTTCAAAAAATGAAAATTTTGATTTTTCGAGAAAACTCGGGTTTTCCCTAGGAAAACTCGGCCCTGCGCACTGGGCGCCATGTTTACTTTTGCTAGGGGGTTTCATAATAGATTATATTCAGGGCTGCTCGGTATGAGTTTCCAGGGACCCATGCGGTCAGTTAATATTTTACGTTGTAGCTTTTCCTATCATTACTTTATTTTTACATGATATGACCGACTTAAGTGTTCCTCTAGTTATTAATCCGGCACATTATTTATATATCCCCCTGTGCCCATTTAGCAAGAAATATGCCAATCACAGTATACCAGCGTAGCTCAATTCGGGATTTCGGGGCAGCGGTAAGTTCCCCCACTCTGTGATTCACATATTTTGGATTAATTAGAGGATACACTTGCAAAAATAACAACAAAATCAACTCCTATTTAAACACATTTAATTAATAAATTAATGGCGCTACAAACATTTTAACAATTTAATTACTGACCCAAGTATCAACTGCTTGTTCCAAATGAACAAGGGATCACAAATATAAACAAATATTGTATTCAAAAACCTGTGGTTTCCACATAAACCAGCAATTCTTACTTAGTCTCACTTCCATAAAGCACTAACATTAAGTTTACATAACTCCGAGCTCTTTGGCTCCATGCATTTACATTATTACGGTGTCATTCTTGTACACCTCAAACACTAGCTTTTATATTCTCTTATTTCTCAAAAACAAATATATAATTATATTTAAAATCTATGTTAATTATCTAATTCAATATTTTGGGCATGTCCACACATTCAGTTGTTATCATCTCTCTTTATTTCACAAACATATTAAGGTAATCAGAAAACCAATTGTGTACTCCAGAGCGTGAAGGTACTTGACACAGTCAAAAAACTATAGTTACTCCCGAACTCAGTTGCCTTCAATCAACTCGTGGAATCCCACGTCCTTACATTATTACAATAGGGATTGTTATTTATCTCTTATGTCTTAATAGACCATTATCATATAAGAAACTACGATCTGAACCGGCAAACGAAATATCCATCTTTAAGGACCTCGGTTCAACGCCCGGGTCGTTAACAACTTTAAACACTCCTGGTGTATTCATTTCTCTTTACAACAGCTTACGAGACGGTCTCTGTTCCCCTCGCTTTAAGAAAGCTAGTCTCTACTCCTTGGGGTGCGATTTATGACACGTTAGGGTGGCGGCGACATCCTGTCTGACCCAACATTAGTAGCTTATTTTCAAGGCTTTCAAAACAAACCTTCCCATTATATCCAGTTCTGGGGAGACCGGGCTTTACTGTACCGTAACATTCAAACAACTATGCTTTGGTTCAAAGACCATTTTTATATCCTTGGCATTTATTAATTATGAGAGGGTCCTCATTGATTGGGAAGATTAATACACATACGACGACGGAGAATTTCAGGGGCTTTTATCATAAGAAGATCCTGCATTCGAATCTCTTCAGGTGCCTCGGGAACCAATCCCGTACAGAGGACTTATACAAAATGCGATTTAGAGTCGGCCGTGGCCCATATGACATACGCTCAATAATACCATATATTAGCTCCCTTTTTAAATACATACACAATGCCTCGTGATCCTATGTCACAAATAGAGGACTTACACAATTATCAATTCACTGCAATCAACTACCCTCCATAAGTAATGTACCAAGTATTTAACCACTACGCGTTCCTAGCGTGACACTTTAATATTATATTTGCGCTCATTATGCGCTATGCATTATTTTAAGCCGAAAATGTCTTCCCAAGAACTGATAAAATCTCTTTAGTAACAATTCATATTATTTTAATTCACATATTAATCTTTTGTGGTCGATAAATCGCTCCCTGTTTTAAAATATTCCAATGAACCTCATTTCTTACACATACATTAAGGCTTAAAGCTCTTATGTTCATATCAATTTATTTGATTTTTATTTAACATTTCCATATTTAATTATTATTATTATCTTTTATTTTTTTATACAAGCTCAAAAGCTATTTCTTTCATATCTCAACTTTACTTTATTTCAATATCTTTCATAATAATTAATGATATATCGCTTGCTCTTATGACATTTGTTAAATACATTAACCCTTTATTCACATATTTCCTCTACGGGATTTATTCTTTACATAATTATTCATAATTTCTCTATTTATTTTATTATTATTGTTCAGACCGTGTTCTTGATTATTCAATATTTATTTCTTTAAAACACATCCCTTTCACTCAAAAACTCCGGTGGTTTTGTACACAATCAATTTCTGACACCAAAATAAAATGAATTTAGTACTCACATATTTTCCAGATCATCCCATGATCTTAAATCTGGTGCGGTGCTTCATTTTTAGGCCCACTTTGAACTTTTTACACCATATTAAAGGTATTCATCTTACGTAAAAACACTTTTTGACATATATCTAAAACACTTAATATTGACGACATTTTTATATACTGATGTGTCCCTTTCGAACACATAATAAACACTAAAAATATTATTTAACACACAATCTTGATTATTTTACACTTCACAATTACTCGATCACTAGGCCGTATTTCTGAGCCTATCACACGTGATCTTCTTAAATTCCCGTTTCCAAGGGTGACATTTATCCGATGTCGGCTTCCTATTCTGTAGAATGCGAAAGTCCCGAAACATCTACTGTTCCCTGGAGTTCAATTCTGCTATTCCTATCCTGGATAACTGGCTATTGATCTAGCTTGAACGGCTTCTCTGTAGATCTGTCTATCGATCCTAACGAAAGTCTATATGGATCGAGGTCTCCTCTAAGACCTATAGATTTAGTTTATAGCAGCTAGCACTTCTCAATTTTAGTATTTTTAGAATTGTTCGCCTGCTTTCTGGAGCTAATGTTTATAGTCTCCTATTGTCTTTATTTGAACTGTTTTATTATTCTGTTCGTCCCTTTTAGGTTTCTTTAATTTAATTAACAATTTATCTGTCTGGTACGATACTTCCGTACGTTATGATCTATTCGTTCGTACATATAACGACCTATCGCCTTTAAGTCCGACGTTCGCAGCCTGCTATGACTATATCTTGCGAATTTTCACTTTAACTTATATACAGTCGGCCTAAATCCTATAATTAGGATTTTCCTAATACTTCACTACGGCGATACTTTAAAATTTCGTCTTGACTGCTCCTTATGGAGGCAAGCAAATCGTTACTACTGTGACGCCTGTGGCTATCGGATCTTACTTCTGCAGTGTAGCCCAGCGCTTCTCCCCTCAAGGAGTACTGGTAGCTGTTATCGATGTAACGCAGAGTTACGTCCCCTCACGGACTGTCGGAATGACTACTTCTACGTCGTGGAGCAGCACTTCCTCTCACGGAATGCTCGTAGGACTGCATATGCTGATATAACTTCACGTCCTCCTGGACGGATTCGTGATGCGTGATGCGTGGCGATACCCCTCGGGCTGTTCAAGACTGCATTCGGTGCTTATACTTGTTGCGCAGTATGACCTCCCCTGAGATTCATACGTTTGAAGACTTTGATGCAGCACCTCCGCTCACGGAGTGCTCGTTGTAACTGCATGCGATGTGACACAGTGACGTGCCCTCAGGCCGTTTGAAACTGCATGCGATGTGACGTGATACAGCACCTCCCCTCAAGGAGTCTGTCGTGAACTGCATTCAATGATGATCGTGACACAGTGTCATGCCCGCAGGCTGATAATAACTGCATGATTGGCTTGGAAACGCCCGAAGCTTTATACTATTTTACTACAAAAAAATAAGACTCAAGCCTTTTCTGTGGTCAACTTCTAAAATCATGGTGCCACAAATATAAAAATTATACCTTCCGAAAGCTCGTCTTCTCAATGTCAAATGATCTTATTGCATCTAAGAATCGATCGTGCAATTCGGAGATATTAATTGATTTCTCGTCCTCAATTGTGTGGGTGTTGCATTCCTTTTGCTCTCTCCCCTCCACAGAGGCTTAGGTAATTCCCCAATGACGTCGTCTTACGTCGGCAGTTTATTTCTGCACAATTGTTAACTGGTTTCTCATTACTGAAAAATCTCTCATTCAAAATGATTCACTGTACTGTGCTTGTTTACTCATTATTATGCTCGTAAACGTGTTAATTTTAATTATTCCTCTTCTGGCGCATATGCGGCGTTGTCAATTTCCAGCAACGTCAGCTTGAATTCCGATTCAGGCTTCTCTGTCTAACACGGTGGAAAGTTCCACTCAGTTATTAATACTCGTGACCAGCCCTCTCTGAAATGTCGAGTGGGGTGATTTCATCTAAGGAGCATCTGTCCCTAGTCGCTTGCACCATGTTAAGCTATATTCCTGGCTTAAAATCTCTCTCCATTCCTTTAAGAAACTATACATTTCTTTCATATCTTCCTTAAGGACATGGGTTCGACCGTCATGGACCCTATGGCCTATGGGTTCAACATATAGGTTACTTTTGATTTCAATACTTTGCACTATTTAAAATGGCGACCATTTTAGTGACGTCACTACACCCTTTGGTTTCAAACTTTCATATTTCCATTTCAAATAAAAATAGAACGCTAAGAAATAGCAAACTTTTGATGGCATATGCGAGGTTTAAAATTACATTTTCTATCCGAAAGGTATCTGCAACTGTTAGCGAGTAAAACCTAAATTTGTGCTATAAAACACGGTCAACGCCGAGCGGTGTAGTTGGACAAAATGTTCCATCCCTAATGTCCCTCTGCGCAGCACCTCGCCTATCCCCTGTTTTAACTGTCCCCTTCACTGTCTGTTAGGTAGTCAGCCCGAAGGCTGGTTGGATCCTCAAAAAGCCCCTCCGTTACGTTATGTGAGTAGATACCCACAAAAACCCAAGGCAGCGCTATTTTGAGGCGTTCTAGGCAAGAAGAGGAGTGAGGTAGTTTGCCATTGCTTTCCTCACTGAGTCAGAACAGTAGTCCTAACCCTATGAGTAGAACCTTTCACAGCATTCACAGGCACTGACTGTGCCCCGAATGCCATTACTAAGCACCACCCATACCTCAGTAGCTTCCATATAATCACAGCCATGACGCGTAGCGAAGCACGGGTACTTCAGCTAGTATTAGATATACGGTAGAATTATCTTGCAGGGATATTGCTTATATTACAACACTGGACGTCATTTAAGTGCAAATGACCAGCAGAGAACGAATACTTACAAGAATATAATTATGTAGCAAATACGCGTAACCTAATTTTGTAGGTTATTCATTCATTCATTTATTTGCAATGGGGGGGGGGGGGGTGTCCCCCGGTGGCAAATTGGATATACATAACAAATAAATAATTATACATAACAATTCAATAACAATTATACAACAATTAAACTGGAGTATTTACACAAATAGTCAGTCTTTTCTTAAACACACCTATATGTTTGGGAAAAGGCTCTAAGACTGCGGCAGGTAGAGAGTTCCAATTATCAATGGCACGGTTTACAAAAGAATATTTACCATAATTTGTTCGCTGTGGTCGGCCCTTAACTTTGAAAGGATGATCGCTCCTACCCATGTAAGTGGGCTTTCCCAATCGTTTGCTAAGCTCACCCCATGCTGGTTGATTTGTATACGTGTTGTACATAGCGCAGAGTCTAGATTTCATCCTCCTAGCCTCCAATGATTCCCACCCAAGTTTCTTTAACATACTGTGCCCAACTCTAGGAATGGGTATTCCAAGATTCAGACACCTAGATATCAAGGGAAAGGCTACAGCCGCTTTTGAAAGTTGAGATATTTGAATATCGCGCTGCATTGCTTCTAGAAGCAATTGGAAAGAATATACCGTTAAGAGCATGTCAAGTGACGTAGCGAGTAATAGCAGAGGTCGAGACTATTTATTGATTAAATAGTTAACCATGGAGTAGAGACTTGAGACTTGGATCAGATTACTGGCACGGCCAAATGAAAGAGAATGCACTTAGTATCAAGTAAATCGGACCAGGGATACCAGAGATATGAGGATTTCCAGATTTCAGTTGATTCAGCGTGACCCTGACCGTTTTGAATAAAAGCCGGCCGGCACAGGCATCATTAGCTCACTTCGAATCAAGCACTTGCCTAGCAAGGTGCCGCTACGCTGAGCCAAGGCACATGGTTGCCGGATCTACGCAGAAGTTATTTTCAAAATTGTGATAGTCTCAAAAGTGCCGCGCTACGAGTGGAACTTAGTAAGCTTCCGGCAGGGAGAATCACTAAGGTGATAGTTATTTTTCGACGGACACTGGTGAAATATTTTATTTCTACATGGACATATGCTAGACTTTGTCTAGAATAATACTTTGTCACAGACCAGTAATAATCTAATACTTGGATATTTTAGTCCAATTCAGTCAGTTTTCATATTTGTAACTTGATAACCACTTCGATCTTTAAGTATATTGAAGGCCAGTCTATCACGGTGTTGTTCATTAGCCAACGCAGGGAAACTACATGTTGCTTCGCGCATGGTAGATGGTGTGAAGCCATGCCCAGGGAACGATCTTCAGAACAGCCGTTGATTGGTTTAGACTGTCAGTGTTTTCTTGTACTGAAAAGATTACCGTGAGTTATGTTACAACTGACATATCTGAGAATAGATCACTTAGATCTGACCCCATTTAAGCAAACTGTTATGGAGTTAACAGAAGCCAATATTAAAATGGATCAACAGTTACTTCAAACGTCAAGAGATATTACCACTATGTCTTGCTAGACGGATTGTGGGTATATAATGGCGGCCGATACAAGGATTATACGTGCTTGTCCGATAGGGCATGTCTATGGATAAATCTGGTACAGACCAGGTTCGCTACGCTTCAAGACCATCAAGAAATGTAAGCCACATTTTGACTTTATATTATGCCTAGCTAATTGGAACAAACTATTTTTCTGCAGATGACCAACACATTTATTTTTCTTCGTATTTAAATCTTGCAATGATTTACGCAAGACATATTAGAGTTATTGGAGTTATCTGTTCCCGTAGGAAACAGGATGTAAAATTGTCCGATTGAGCTATGTACATTAAGCTAAGGTAAGCTAACATTATTTTTGAAAGGAAGTTTTGACTTCCATAGTACATTGGCGCTGCTCGTGGCAACATTTGTGCCTTGCAGCGGCCTTCACAGTATGTACTAGCCACGCGTCTTGGTGAGGTGTACCATAACAAACTGAAGAGCCCATTGGTACACTGGGGCGAAACGCTGGCAACTGTTTTGAGCTAGCCGGACCATTGCATTGAATTTCTTTGTGAATTTGTTAATATTAGAGTTATTCTGAGTATTTTTAGCACTCAGAACAGTTTAGGATCGATGACCGAGCATATCGAACATTTATTTGAATATTTCATATTTTTGGGAAGTCACGGAAAACCGTCGATGTAACTGTAAAAGTTAATAATTATTTTTGTTGAGGAATGGATATTTTTTCCATATTCGAAGGTTCGAACATGTGGATTCTCACATAATGAGATAATAATTAAATATATTTAAAATAATATAACTAATAATAATAATAATCCACTAATAATAATAATAATGATTTTGATAACTTTCCTAAATAATTCTTGGATATTATATTTTCTAATAATCATATGTATTGAGAGAGAGCCTATGAAGTAGTTTAATCATTTCTAGTTTGGAACAGGTGATTTTCCGAAGGAGAGTGGTTAGCGCAAGCCCGCATTCAACCAACATTTCAGTTCTGGTTGAACAGTTAATATTTGCAATGAGCAAAGTATATTTTTCAGATAACACGGAGAGGCATGAAACGGGAAGCAAATGATATTTGTATCAATTAGGATATTTTTGTATTTATATAAAATCATGACGTAAATACACATTCGAAAGTGAAATAGAGATTATCATAAGTATGGTAACTTCACGGGTTGAACTGAATGGTAATATAAAATAAACTTGTAAGTTTATTAATCTTCCAGTGTTGATAACAAGCAGAGGCTTGATTTATTGTATAAATTTTGGGAAGAAAATTTATGTGTGGAGTAGCTGAAATGCCATTCCCAGGTGCGCATGTTTAAGTCGCAGGAATGAGGAGGTTGTTTGGAGCATCAATCAAATAGCAGGTTCGATGGCTCAGGTTTATAGAAGGAGTATTGGAACTACACATTGCGTCGTATGAATGACCCGAAGGTTATTTCTTAGAAACCATCAGTTCTTATTTCAACCTTGTTTACGGATTCCATTTAGACTTTGATTTTGCTAGAACCCGGATTTGTCATGATAGTAGTTTATTCTTCTTCAGAGGAAGACCTTTGCCGTTGTTGTTGGAATATTGTATTCTTATAAAAATAATAGAATGGGCCACTGCCAATTAAAAATAATTCTATAACCACGAATAATTTGAAGGATGTTTTCAATCCTAGTGCCATGAACTAAATGAATTTATTATGAAGCTACAATTCTTATTTCCGCATTCTGTCGAAGAATTGCAAGTTGTGAAAGTTACTAAAATGGCCATGAATATAAATATTTTTCTTAATAATGTTCCCAAGTGGAAAATCAAATAGTTGAATGGTTCAACAATTTATTGATCAAGTTGATGATTCAGAAATCATGTATTTTGTTAGGAACTTGAAGTTCATAATCGAGTCACTTCTCGAAACGTTTAATGTCAGAAGAACAATTAATTTTGTTGTGCTTTGCACAGTTCTTCGATGCTATGCTCAATGGTCAAATACTTTTCAGATGATGTTATTAATATGTGTACATAATTTGTGTTGATTCAAAGATAATAATATTTTTTGACAATATATTTTTTGAAACTGGAAAAAATAAGTGAAAGTTAAAAATTCTATGAACATTTATTCTACGAGTGCTAATATTACGTAAAATTCAAACAGTTAACTACAGTATTTCCAGTAAGACAATTAAATTTGAACTGGATTTAATCATGAATGAATATAATTTTGGAACACAGTCTACAGGACTGATAATCAGACTTGTGTTTCCAAAGATAACTGTCCAATGTGTTGGAAAATTTCTGTACATTGTGTAAATAGGATGTGGGTCGCCACACGTGAATGATGCTGCTTTGAGCATTTTTGCAGTCAATTTTAAATTCAAAATAAAATGAGATAATTTTACATGATGTGTTATGCCCAGTTGAATCTCCTTCCATCCTTATTGTTGCATTGAGCCAAAAATCAGTAAAGCATTTTTTTTATTTGATGTATTTTTGCGATTAGCTTTAACCCATCTGGCGCCCCGGGATATTTTGACTCTCGTGCTGACTGATTCTTGGTAAAATGCATATGTGGTCGTGCGGACTCCGGTCTAAACGGGCACAATACGGATCACACTGCTCCTGGGATTAAAGTCACTGAGCACAAATCTAGCGGCCTTTCTTAGTACCATTTCCAACTCATTGATGAATCCTACTTGATATGGATCCCAAACCGCCGAGGCATATTCCAGAATAGGTCTTACAAGTGACAAATAGCCTAATTCTTTAGCAGAGGTACTACTTCCTTTTAATACCCTCATTACAAAGTGCAGGGATTTGTAAGCTTTTGGAACTACACATCCTACATGACTACTCCATTTCATATCATTCCTTACGTGAACGCCCAAATATTTGCAAGAATCTTCTTCTACATGTATTTCCGAGCCAATGTTATATTGAAAATCCTGCCTTCGCACATTCCCTATTTTTAAGAGACTACATTTTCTTGTGTTTATTTTCATTTTATTTACAATCGCCCAGATGTACAGATGTACATTTCACCTTTCGTAATATTAACACGAAAACAGTCCGATTACCTCCACAAATTATATGAAGTATATAATAAATGGGCTTGAAACATTCCAATTACACACAAAACACCGTGCATAACCCATTTCGAGAAGGCATTTGGGGTTATAAGGTACTGTAACTAACGATGTAGCAAGCACGAAAAGAATGTAATCAAACATATTGCAGTTGTATTTTCATGATTGTGACGTTGATATATCCACAAGCACTATAACGCTCACTTGTTTTCGACAAGAGTCCTTAAAAGTCACCATAGAAATCATAAACAAACTATATAAACGTGTAAAAGGTACATAAAAAGCGGATATACGAGGAGCTCAATATCAAGGACGCTACAGCATGCCACCGCGATTATTATTATTATTATTATTTTAATCGTTTGCACATCAGTGCCCAGATGAAGAGTTTTTGAGAGTAGGAAAGGTCAACATCTTCAACTGAATAAGTGTGAAAGATCTGATGATGATCGCTTGACGATCGAAACTGGTCGTCCAAGTGAATTTATTTATTGAACTCGTGTAATTTATTTTCAGGATCAGGGATGCACACATTACAATTGAGTACTATCTTATTGGCGAACTGAGTAGCATTAATTTGGATTCACAATATATCTCTAGATCACAGAATGTGCTTGGTTGGTTGGCTCCTTATTTTAGGTAGGAACTGCGACAATCGGGTCATATAGCCCCGTGTACTTTGGGTGTGTGTAGAATCTTTCTGATAACCGGTGTTAATTGTGATGGCTGTATTAGCCTGTAATTCAGCTAAGGACTGCAGACGGTCAATTTCAAGTAGTAGTTCCTACTTTTGCTACAAAATGCTACAGTCCATGACACCTAGATGCGAACTTGGCTACTAGATGCCATCGCAACTGGGACCTGGTGCCAAGCGTTGGAACTTAAGAGAATTAATCAAATTTAACCTACAAATTTTGCTTCACACAGTTTATTGAGATTAGTGGAAGGTTCATTTACATGCCATAAATCTACGGCATGGGCCCGCCAGCGTCACTTCCCTTCCGAAGGAAGGCATACTGAGGGATTTTTAACGCTCTTAAAAATCCGATGACTTCGGCCGTTCTTTTTTTCACAGAATGTGGAACATTGGTCCATTAGAATACAGTTCGGCAGGGCAATTTGTATACTAACTACATTCCTCTAAACCACTGATTTAGAGGCTTGCAATATCGTTGTCAATGAGCTTCGTGTGCTTGAGTGTGTGGGATATCTCTATGATGCTTTGCCAAGGTGTGTATTTGAAACAGGGGATAGAATTAGGTAGGTGTTCTAAGTTAAGAACCACCCCCGACATTTGCCTAGAGTAGAAGCAACAAAGGAACTTTCAGAGGTAGGGGACAGGGGACGAGGTGGGGGGGGGGGGGGGAGGTAGGAATTAAACTCTCCTCTTCTCAGTTCTGCCTCACAAGACTGAGTGCCCCGTTTCAACCCTCAAACCCAAATTAAAATCTTGGCAGAACTGCGAATCAAACCCAGACTTTGCTGATAGGAGTCACAAAACATATCCGTAGACCACAGAAGGACATACATTCATATCTGAGTTCTTTTAAAACTCCATTTTGTTTCTTAATACAATATTGTTTACATTTATAATTGAGTAGCTGATGAAGAACAAGCGTCTTATTTTAGAGGCATCCGTTTCTTTTACGAGTACCTTACAAAGAAAATTATCCATGCCACTAGAGATCCACTTTATTCAAAGGATTACTGAAGAGAAAGTCAGTCAGTAAACCCTCCTCTTATTGGAAGCACTGCGGGCAGGAACTCATTGATTTTCAATTTGCTTTCGTATATACTTGAGAAGCGTTTCTTTCTATTCAAGGAGGGGATATTCATGAAATGTTTAAAGATAGTAGGATTTAAAGTTAAGGCACTTCTAAACAACTGCCTGAGGGGAGACTTCTCCTCTTTACGCCATATCCCCACCAGAGTGAGCTGGTTGTTGTTATCAGGAACCAGACTATGAGACAAGTATTTGATCCAACACTACTTGTGCTGATTTAACAAATGCTTTCTTCTGGTCTCTTGTTCGCCCTGAAATACGACATATACTGTAATTTTATAATGTACACCTCCTTCTCCACACCACACCGGTGTGAATATAGGACAATGACAACGAAACAGTGCCCTGGTCAGGGAGACCAAGATTAACGGTCGAGGAGACCCGATGCCTTGACTAGGCACCACCCCATAATTTGCAGGCCAAACGGCTGTGACAGTGGTCGCTTGGTAGGCCTAGGCCCTCCATGGGCTGTAGTGCCACGGGGTTTGGGGTAATAAGGCTTTATATAAAAACCCAAACCTAACGTAAAGACTATGGCCAAGACCCCCTTGTTTGTAATACAAGCAGTAATGCGGCCAATGGTTTCGCCCACACAGTCGTCTAACCTAGTAACGGCCAATGGTTTCGTTCACACAGTCGTCTAATCAAGTAGTGACCAATAGCTTTAGAAGAGTGCAGTTCAACGTATCAATTAAATTGATCAACTAAAAGTAATTTATGAGCATTCGTAACTCACCATGAAACCTCGCACTTGAACACGTTACTGCAAACACAAGTAACGACACACTATTTGAAACTTCACACAGCTAAGTAACATGGGGGCAATTCAAGCCACATCAAACAAACGTACATCTACGTCCGCACCTCATCCATGAAGTCATCGACTACACTGAAAAATTCCCCTAGACACGTACGTATCGCGATGTATACTTGAACTGAATATTGTACACCGTATGGCAGAGATTTATTGGGAGGTGACATATTTCATTCGTCAAGTTAATTAAGTTAAACATACTGAAAGAAAATAAATCACGCACCAAGAATACTGTACATTGTCGGTTGGCCACATATTGTTACATCTCAGGCCGAGTGTCATATGTTTAGTGTACAAACGTGCCCCCATCCATTAGTCAAACATAGTGGACTGCTGTTTAATATATTTACAATCTACAATTTGTTTACAAGATAATAATTATTTTGGTTCTGTTAATTTTAAGGCTTAACTTTCCCTCCAGCTATTTTACCGACGTAATTTTTCTACTGCTTTTAGTACAGACGCCAAACCTAAGAATTTACTTCGCTCATTATTTTGGTGACAGCTAATATTTATGAGTTTGTGGAGATTCTCACACAAACTTTGGTATTTTCCATGAGATCCCTTCTTGAAACGTTATACCCTACACATACCATAATAGTTCCATTCATCCGCATTTATTCAGGCTTTTCGGTCTATTATTTGAATTGGTATGTCTAAACTTACTCAAAATGATTCATATCTATTTTAATAATATTAATTTCAACTGTTCATTAATTTAAAAAACAATAATATTGTCCTGGTTTGTGCCTCTTTTTGATACTTACAATTGGCATTTTACAACGTTTCCTGATGACAAGACTCGTAGCATTTGAGTACTTTTGAAATTCTTCTTCTCTATAAGATTTTCATGTGTTTAAAATTATGTTAAGAAAACAGATTGCTTCATTGATATTTGTTTATGCACGTCTTAACGTTACTCTGTTTTTTTTTGTTTATTATGTGTATTCTTTTGGTATTTTGCTTAAGTGATATTTATTTTTCAAACTAGTTTTAATACAATTTGTTTAAATTTGTTTAGTTCTTCGTATAATTAGTTATGATTAGTTTCCTTATATTTTTATTGCCTTTAGCTTTTATTTGCTATAATAATAATAATAATAATAATAATAATAATAATAATAATAATAATATTAATAATAATAATAATATAATATCGTATGGACTCGGGTGCCGAGTGCAAGCTTTGTAATTTGACACCCAGAGGGTAGCTTGCATGTCGAATTTCGTTGTTCCTTGAATCACTATGAATGTCGAGGAGGTTACATATCTAAGCTCATTGAACACTATAGCGCTTTCTAGTAGAGAAATGAGAAACTTTGTGTTGGCGGAAACTCCCGAGATTATTTTTTTATTTGCTAATATTGTGCTTAATATGAATCCAACGTGATTCGAAATATCTTCACTAATCTTTCATGAAATTTGTGTCAATTAGTGTGTATTGCGTCTTTATCATTTATAAGATTTATTTTACGAAGTATTTTCCTACGAACACTGTTAGAATATTCGAACTTAACTGGTTTATTCTACTGAAATGTGAGAGATTGATCCCTGGATTGAATTGGGTTATAGAGAGAGTAAGTGAAGAAAAGTTAGGCATAGAAGACGATTGTTCGGTTCAGTGCGTTTCAGTGTAGACGCATGTCGTTGAAGTTTTAACTGATCGTAGCCGGGATTACAGAGTGTGCACCTGTGACTGGAGCAATAGTATACGTAAACAACTTTGTGTCGTGAGGAGCAGTAAGCAGAAATACTTTAAAGTATAAGAGGATTCCGATCTGAATGACGAAACAGTGACTGGTGCATTGTCCAAAATAAGTGGTGGCTACCTATCAGTTGTAAGTACAGAGTACATTCTCCTCTAAGTTGGTCTTCATATCCAAGGTGCAAATATATAGTCAACCCCTGGCACTATACAGCCCATGAAAGGCCTAGGCCAACCAAGCGACCGCTGCCCAGCCATTTGTCCTGCAGAATTTGGAGTGACGCGTGATCAGCGCATCGGGTCCCCTCGGCCGTTAATCTTGGTTTTCGTGATCGGGACGCTGCCTCACTGTCAGACAGCTACTCAATTATCCTCACGAGGCTGAGTGCACCCCGTTCCAACCCTCACGTCAGTTTTAAAATCCCTGACGGAGCCCGGAATCGAACCCGGGGCCTCCGGGTGAGAGGCAGGCGTGCCACCCCAACACCACGGGGCCGGCGCAAAGATATAGTAATAGTAACAATTCTAATGTGACGGTTCCTTATTGACGAAGTATAATAAGTCCTGGAGATTCACCTTTTCACTCCCAAGTAACTTTCCTGCTTATGCGCGCCCCATCCCAGGTTATATGTTGGGGTTTCTAGGCAGTAAAGCAAGTGGTGAGTCCCTGAGGATTACGATGATGTGCTGATAATTTAGGGGCCTAACTACACTTATGTTGATATTACCTGAACCCATGGTCGGATTTTGACATGTGACATGTCGTATGACTCATTCATTCATTCATTCATTCATTCATTTATTTGCAATGTGGGGAGTGTCCCCCGGTGGCAAATTGGATACACATAACAAATAAATAATTATACATAGCAATTCAATAACAATTATACAACAATTAAACTGGAGTATTTACACAAATAGTCAGTCTTTTCTCAAACACACCTATATGTTTGGGAAATGGCTCTAAGACTGCGGCAGGTAGAGAGTTCCAGTTATCAATGGCACGGTTTACAAAAGAATATTTACCATAATTTGTTCGCTGAGGTCGGCCCTTAACTTTGAAAGGATGATCGCTCCTACCCATGTAAGTGGGCTTTCCCAATCGTTTGTTAAGCTCACCCCATGCTGGTTGATTTGTATACGTGTTGTACATAGCGCAGAGTCTAGATTTCATCCTCCTAGCCTCCAGTGATTCCCACCCAAGTTTCTTTAACATACGGCTCACACTGCTCCTGGGATTAAAGTCACTGAGCACAAATCTAGCGGCCTTTCTTTGTACCATTTCCAACTCATTGATGAGCCCTACTTGATATGGATCCCAAACCGCCGAGGCGTATTCCAGAATAGGTCTTACAAGTGACAAATATCCTAATTCTTTACGCAGAGGTACTACATCCTTTTAATACCCTCATTACAAAGTGCAGGGATTTGTAAGCTTTTGAAACTACACATCCTACATGACTACTCCATTTCATATCATTCCTTACGTGAACGCCCAAATATTTGCAAGAATCTTCTTCTACAAGTATTTCCGAGCCAATGTTATATTGAAAATCCTGCCTCCGCACTTTCCCTATTTTTAAGAGACTACATTTTCTTGTGTTTATTTTCATTTTATTTTCAATCGCCCACTTATAGACCAGGTTCAGGTCCTCTTGAAGCACTGCATTGTCTTGTGAGTCATGTATCTTTCGATATATTACACAATCATCCGCAAACAATCGACAGTCACTGCGAATCCCATTTGGTAAGTCATTTATAAACGCCAAAAATAACAAAGTTCCGATTACGCTGCCCTGAGGGATACCCGACGTTACGGTAATTTCATCCGAGAATATGCCTTCGACTTTCACTTTCTGTGAACGACCCGTCAAAAATTCTTGGATCCATAAAATTACTCTTCTATCAATCTTCGTCGAAGCTAATTTATGGAGTAGCATGTCATGCGGCACGACATCAAATGCCTTCGCAAAATCTATAACCACGGCGTCGACTGAAACTCCATGGTCTAACGATTCGCTAATGTCTTGAAAAAGTGATAGCATCTGACTCTCGCATGAGTAACCTTTCCGAAATCCATGTTGCCTATCATTAAACCATGATAATGTTTCCCACTGTTCCCTCAAGTAGTCGCAAATGAGATGTTCCATCTGTTTACAAACGATGGACGTAAGGCTAACCGGCTTGTGGTTGCCCAATTCAAGTCTGCTCCCTCACTCGGGGTGACGCCCCCTTTCGTATGGATGACCTCTCCTCCCTAAAAGTAAAAAAAAAAATACCCTTACCCGGGGGGTGAAATAGTGATTTTTTGTAAGCATGCGCAATTTCATATTTATTTATCAGTGCCTTACACTATATTTACTACAGTACATTGAAGATCAAAGCCCCACTTCGCATTCGGGATACGTCAGGGCTTTTATGAGAGGGCGATCTTTTTAAATGATTATTCATAGATGCGTTATTTAAAAAATAATAATTAAAGAACCCTAAACTAATAGGTCATCGGCTTTTTAGTATCTCGCTAACCAATAATCGAATTTAAACATATGGGGTGTCGTAGGACTCGGGGGGGACCCTCTTTTTCTATGGACGACTTATTTCCACCCCAAAATAAAAACTTCCCTTACCTGGGTGTGTGTTAGTGACTACTGTAAATTCTGGACCGGGAGAGAGCGGGGCATTGAAATACGAGTTAACTCGGGCTTGGGAGTGAAAAGGTTAAAAACCTTAAGTCAATATTAATTTGTACTTCTTATTGCACCGGTTTCGGCCATATTGCAGACTTCCTCAGCGCAAATAATGTGAATCGAAAAGCAAGACTGACAGTACATGAAAATTTTTACCATAAAAGAAGGTTGTTCTCAAAAATTAATCGTCTAAACTAAAAACTAAAAAAAACATGCATTAAAATTTAAAAAAAAAACAGAGCTGTTACAAAAATATCTTAATTCGAAAGACATAAATCTTGATATGAAACCAGCTTGAAGAAGGAAACAGTGATCTAGAAAGAAGATTATGATAGAAATGAGAAACAAATTCTAGAAAGTCATAAAGGAGAAGGGAAAAATATATAAACCTTTGAAACTTACGTGGATGTTATGTACACAAACATTTTGAGGTTAAGATGGAATTTGTCAGAATGGTTATTTTGTTATTTTCTTCACACAGGCTCCTTCACATTTGTACTTGAATATAACCTTCAGATCTGGTTTTTTAAATTTTAGTGTATGTGCTTTGTAGTTTTTTAGCTTTTAGACGATTAATTTTTGAGAACAACCTTCTTTTATGGTAAAATGTTTCATGTGCTGTCAGTCTTGCTTTTCGATTCACATTATTTGCGCTGAGGAAGTCCACAATATGGCCGAAACCGGTGCAATAAAAAGTACAAATTATTATTGAGTTAAGGTTTTTAATCTTCAGTTCTCTTCTAATTACCGCTTTCTTTAAAGCTAGATACACTATTGCACACAAGCTGTGAAGTTTTGGGTGTGTATGGATAAATGAGATGTCTACTGCTGTGTGAGTTAGATTAGATGGTCTGGAGGTTAAAAACATACATGCATTTTCCTGGAATGAAAACTCCGCAAGAATACCATAATTAGGATAGCCGCAAACAGATCCAAATTTCGAACCTTGGATCTCCACTTGGAGCTAACTATTAGTCCTCAAAGTTAAATGTGAGCCAGTACACTTATTTATTTAGCGTATGGCTTTTAGTGCCGGGAGTGTCCGAGGACATGTTCGGCTCGCCAGAGGCTGTAGCTGCTTCAAGCGGACACCCCTAGGGTGTGCTACAAGTTCCGTTCAATTTCAAGTAGTTCCAACTTTCGCTACCTGGTGAACGTTGAAACCTTGATAGAGCGTTAAAACGAAATCTAACCTAGAAATTTAGCTCCACACAAGTTTAGTTTGTGGAAGGATATTTTACATGCCATAAATCTATGACATGGGACCGCCGGCTTTACTTCCCGTCCGAAGGAAGGCATACTGAAGGATTTTAACGATCTTAAAAAATCCGACGACTTCGATCGGGTCCGAACCTGCTATCTTAGGCACAGCAGTTCAGCATGTTACCAACTACGCCACCGAAGCCGCTAGCCAATACTCTCAGCGACGGTGGTGCATAAATTCCAAGTGAGAAGTGAAGGACTGGCTATACGGGTGGATGGAGAAATAATGTGGATCGACTCGGTTTGGATCAATTCTCGGATATAGTGTCCTCATACAACAGGTTTCGTGCTATCGTACTTTTTATGAGTCCATGGAGTCTCCATTAATTAACAGGTTTCCTAAAAGAAGCAGAGAAAAGGCTCACCGGACATTAAAAAGTTAGTTAGCTGTTGTGCGTTTAATTTTATTCTATTTGAACTTTTGTGAGAGAGAAATATATTTACATGATTGGTGGTCTCGGCTCTGACACGGGCGCAGTACATGCCACTTGTTATGCCCACTTGGAGTATAATAAATTGATAAAATGATTCTCGCTTTGTAGTGATTTCCCTCGCGGAAAGCGTCCTCTGTCAAATTTACCCTGGCATTAATTGAACTAACTAGTTAACTGCTGTTGAAGATGAAGTTATATGCGGGTCCACGCTTCGCACCGACTCGGCTGTCAGCCATTCCCCTTGAGACGGTTGATGCTGCTATTACATACTCAGCTATACATTGTTCATGGTCAGTCCACACAGCCTCATCAATATTGCAAGATACTTCTCCTTACTTTAGCCTATGCTTCATCTCTTTATGAATGCAGTACATTTTCATTTGTCTGTTGGCACAGGCTAGATTAAAATGTCCCAGTCTCACACATGGCTGTGATTATATGGAAGCTACTGAGGTACGAGTGGTGCTGAGTAATGGCCTTCAGGGCACAGCCAGTGCCTGTTGATGTTGTGAAAGGTTCCACTCGTAGGGTCAGTACTGTTGTGCTGGCACACTGAGGAAAGCCATCTTAAACTACCTCACTCCTGACCTTGCCTAGTATGCCACAATATAGCGCTTCCTTGGGTTTCTGCGGGTTTCTGCCCACAAAGCCTTCGGTGGTACTTTTTGAGGATCCGACCTGCCTCCGGGCATACCACCCAACATGCAGACTTCAGTCAAAAGCCTTAATTTCCTGCACCCAGAGCCAATGCCTTTTTATTACATTACTGATTTGTATGGGAGTGCTCAAACGAAATATGTTGAAGGTTCGTGAACACCAAAATATGCCGAGAAGAAAATCGAAACGTATACTAAATGAAAGAGTACTATTTAATGAACAGTAGTCTCGGTAATTCGAGGTGGACGGGACTCAGACTACCTCGAAATATAGAAAAACTCATACTTACGAAATTACACTTTTGTCAGCACTCACAGTGAATGAAATCAAAATATTAACTACTGACGTGCACTAACAATACAGTCCATGACCGGACTGGTTTCATTTCATAACGTGACGGCGATATATAGTTCTCAAATTTTCCTCATTAACGAACGGCTCACATTGAAAGCGTAGCTGGGAGGTGATGTTTACATTAGATGTATTTTTGGAGAAAGATATTCCCTAGCTCGAGGCACAGCGTTGTCAACTCTCAATCGTAGCCACTGAGGGCAAGGAGCGAGACTGGACAGAACTACGTGCATCTCTGTCGGCCTATGGACTCCGCATCTATACAGGAAGCATGCTGTTGGTCAAGAACCGTCAGAATTGTTCAACAGCGAACAGTCATAAATATGGTTATTGTCGGCTCGTGGTACTGCGTATTGTTTGAGTTACCGGTCGTTAACGAGGAATTGGAGAGAACTATAAAGTTATTGTGCGTGAGAAGGAGAGACTGGTGGAAAGGGGTAGGATTGGCGTTCAAGGTCAGTGTCATCAAGCACGTCGTCTGTGTTCACATTTTTGCTATTTTTGTTAATTCAAATTTTTCAACTCGGCTTTATGGGAATATTGAACTATCGAGGCACGAAATATCGAAACTGTACGGTTTATGCTTAGACTTGTTCACTGTGGAGTGTAGTAAGGTGGTCGTTAGTACAGGAACTTCCAGGAATCAGCTATGTCTACACAACCACACTATCAACTCAGTGTATGGTCAAATGATTAACCTAACTAACCAATTAAAGCTAGTTACATAAATAGAAGTTTTGAACAGTTATAGTTACAAACAGAATAGTTTCCAACGTAATTACTTCAGATGTTCGATACTGTAGAAGTTAACGATTCAGATGATTTCATACTTAAACACATAATACTGACTAACAACAAAATACACAACACTTACAGAAGTGTAATAAACCAGCAGATTAAAAACAAGTAGTTCCGTGAAGAACTATACAGCCTATTTTCCTATATCCTGCTCATGTTAATTGTCTCTATCAACATACAATATTTCAGTTTAATTGCTGTAACAGATTCGTAGATATTGAGAACCGTCTAAATATTTCATATGGTCGCCAGGATGGATTTTTATTTGTGTACTATTACATTAAGATTATTGTGTACGTGTGGTATTCAAACTTCAATCGCATGATTAGAACACAAGAAGTAAAAACGAGATTTTAAAAGTACGCACACCAGCCATCTTGTGATTATGCAAAAAATAGAAATAAATAACATGCCAGTGGATCAACATTTGTATAAGCATTTAACGTGCAACGTTTCACGGCACTCGGATAGTTAATTCGCGAGAAACGTCCATTTAAATATTTATACTTCGCGTCGCCGCCATGTTGGATTTGTGTTCACCAGGTTACTGAAAGTCCTATAGGTGAACATATGTTCATAGTCTCTATGAACATTAAAAAAATCAGTTTGGTTGCTGTAAAAGATTCATAGATATTGAGAACCGTCTAAATATTTCAGAAGCTCGCCATTTAGGATTGTTATATGTATAGGCCATCGAGTTATGTACCATTCAAGGACAATTATTGCCTAGCTTTATTATTCAAACTTTCACTTCGATCGCATGATTACGACACAAGAATAAAAACTTAATTTTAAAATTTCGCACAGCCGCCATCTTGAGGTTATGTAAACAATTGAATTAAATTAGATGGCTGTGCATTACAATCTGCAAAATCATTTACTGTACCACATTTCACTGCGCTCAGAGAGTTAAATCACGAGAAAAGTCTATTAAAATATTTCAAATTCGCTTGGTCGCCATGTTCGTTTAGTACTTTAAAGGTTTATGAAATATACATAGGTAAACTTTTATCAGTACCCTTTATCACCGTACAAAATTGCATGATGATATCTTTAATAGTTTCGGAGATATAGAATGTCAGTGAAATATTTCGCACAGCCGCCATTTTGAGGTTATGTAAACAATTGAACTAAATTAGACTCCAGTGCATTACAATGTGTATAAACATTTTCTGTACCAAGTTTCATTACGTTTGGATAGTTAAATCGCGAGAAATGACTATTTAAAAGTCTCAATTTCGCTTGACCGCCATGTTGGTTTTGTAGTCACCAGGTTTTGGAAAGTCTCATAGGTGAACTTCTAGTAGTGCCCTTTATCACCGTACACAATTTCAGGGCGATATCGGTAATAGTTTCGGAGATATTGAATGCTAGTTAAATATTTCGCACAGCCGCCATGTTGGATTTGTAAGACGTAACAAAATTTGAAGGGCACGGTCGAGGTCGCCGGGAATAGTGCTATGAACTTACCGAGTTTCATTGAAATCGCTCCAGCCGTTTAGATTTTATTAGGGCGGACACACACACACCTCACACACACACACACACACACACGCACACACACACGGACAAAAGGTGATCTCATAAGTCTATTTTTTCAAAATTGAAAATAGGCTAAAAATATATAAAAAATGGTTAAACAGTCTGACTCATTACACAGTTTAATTAAACTCTTCTATAACTCAATTATTGTAAATAATGTTGTACCGTATTAATCGAACCTAGATTAAGCATAAGTGTTGGCTTGACAAACGAACTAGTCACCCCTCTTTTGTGTGAGAATTGTTTTAGTAAGTGTATAAATATGTCATGTATTTATTTCGGTCGCTAGGTGATTAAACATAATTCATACTCCCCACCCAATCGGATTGGGTACACAAGTGTTGACTAACTAAAAAGCGTTTCTACTGTATTAATAGACCTCCTAGAATCTTTCAACTGCCCATCTTCTCCCATTCTCGGGACATGATCTATCCACTGCGGTTTCCTCCCACGGGTCTCCTGTGTCACACATGACAAAGACAGACCTGTCTAGCTTCATCAAGGACCATGGTTTGCTACCATAGAGGAGGATAGGTCGTCCAACGTTCCGGTAGAGCCAAATCTTAATGATTTTGCTGAGATTTGAAGAGGGATGAAGCGTGATGTGTTACGTGAATCTTTTGTTAACGTCCTCTTACACTAAATAATTGCGATTGATTGTAGCACTATGATACCTAAAATTGCTTTCACTTACCTGCAAATAGTGGTCTTTATTGAACCCTTATTGATCTACGTAAATAAGTATTCATAATTTATTATTATTATTACTGCAGCCCAGGAAGTACTTGTGGAAGTTGACGAGGATAAAGGCAAGGTAGCGTGTCGCAATGATTGCCACAGAAGTAGCAAGTGGTACCTATTCTTGAATATGGCCTGGTAAGCTGAGTTCAAGGCCAAATTGTGTAACAACTTGCACCAGAATTGGAATCATAAAGGGATGGTCACGAGTTTCCTGCAACCGACCTACGATTGAATCACCCAATCAGGAGAGACCAAGCCAATATCACGCGATGGATGGCGTCAGTGGTAAAAAGCGCGCGGAATTGATTATCTAAAGAACCGCCGATCAGAATTATCTCAGCATGAGTGTGCTGAGACGTTTGAATTATTTGATGAAGATTGACACTAGTCCCGTGTGTGTGAGATGAAAACTCTGGAAAATGTTTCTTAATTCACCCCACTCTTCATCCCCCTGTCAGTTTCTAATAAATTGATCGACGAGACGCTGTTCGATGTCTTTCTGTTTGGAGCTCTGGTGAGCTAACTTCACGCCAGTTTGTGTAATGATTTTAACGCTCTAATATTATTCGAAGTAATTTTATTTGTGAGCTCCGATGAGCTAACTTCACATCAGTTTGTGTAGCGATTTTTAAAGCTCTAATATATTATTTGAAGTCTAATACTTTGTGAGCTCTGTGAGCTAATTTCACGCCAGTTTGCGTGGTGATTTAAAACTTGAATATTATCTTAAAGACAACTATTTTCAGCTATTAGGGGCAAGACTTGAGTAACATTCTAATTAGCGCTCACCCGAGCGAAGGTCAAGCAGAGCAGTAGAGATTACCGAGCGAGATAGCGACTGTGACACAGTCAGACTTTAAAACTTGTATTGTCGAGCTAGTGACGATGGACTCGAAGTGTATATTTCATGTACATTTTTATTGTATTTTTTCATGTGTGTATCGTGCGTGAGTGAGCGAGAGTAGGGAAAGTCTTCGTGATTAATCGCATAGGACTATTTGTGGGCGAATTTAGTAACTCACAAGCGATTATAGCCAGGTCAAATTATAATAACATTGAACTTTTCTTCCAAAGAGACTACACCAAGATGTCCGACGTGTGGTCAGGAGCCGGAGTGATGTCCGACGCTTCTACGAAGACAACGATGGAGTGTTAATTTTCCCGTGGGGAAATGGGCTGAGATGGAGGTCATATGTTCTACAAGCTGAGACGGTGATGTACAACAATTGATTATTCAATTATGTAGTTAGATTGGCGGGGGAACTTTGTAAATAGTTCATTTTTCTTTTTTTCTGGTTATAGAGTGTTTTTCTTGTACCGACACTAATTATTTTAAATGTACATTGGCACGTGGCCAAAGTGTTTGTCGTGTATTATTTTTTCTTTGGAGTCATATTTAATGTGCACGGCGCGTGTACGTGATTTTTATCCATGCAAATGCGAAACCCGTTACATTCGATAAGTGGTGCTTTATTAAAGTTCATATTTTTGATAGGAAAGGGAGGTAATTACTGTAAGATGTTTGCTGAACAGGTTATTATTCATATTAGGGTTGCCCAGCGCAACAAAGTAAGATGTAATTGTAGAACACTTTAGTTCTAATTTGATAGATTTTTTTGAGTCCTTTTCAGGTTAATTAGTCACGGCGTAGAACGGAGGCGCCAGCAAGTGGAAAATATTTATGTCATTTTATTTCAGGGTCTGTCAAACCCATATGTGTGATTCTGTGTGTGTTATCGTGTCAGGTGTGTGTTGATTCTACGTGAAGAGGGGTAGAGGTCCTACCGCCCTCATATTTTTTTGATGTTGTTGTATTTTGATGAAAAGGCAGGGTGCTCCAGGGAGACCGCTGTACCTTGTCCATATGCTGATTCTTGGATTTCCTAGGGGAAATGCCGGGATATTTTGTTCTGACACACACACGTATTATTGTGCTTTGGGGCACGCTTCTTCGAGACTGGATCCCGTGCCTTGGGAGGCCGAGGTCATTTTGACACGTGGGTTGACAGATATGCAGATTTCCACGAATCGCCCGTCTCGTCTGGTGACTTATTTTGTTAGGCAGTCCTATGTTCCGACTGGCCCCTTTAAGCTTTCATGTAGCAAACCTGTTCTTTGCGATGGTTATTTTGAACCATAATTAATTGGGGAGTTCGCCATGTGTGTGACGGATTATTGCATGTCGTATGGATAGAATGTTGTGTTAATAATGTAAATGTTGGCTTTGAGCCTAGTGATTTGTTTATGACTCAGTTCATGTAATTTTGGATGTGAAGCCTGTGTGGTGTAGTGGTAGTGTACTTGTAAAAATGACGGCGGTCATATGTGTATTTCTTTTATTGGTCACGTGTTAATTTACTTGTGTTGATTTGTGTGAGAAGTCCTAATTTTAGGCAATACTGTTTTTGCTACGGCAGTTTTGATTCCAATTTCATGCGGAAATTATTGTGTTGTTTATTTTAGGTATAGGAAGTGTCGGTTTAGTTTTAAGTGTTGTATAGTTGTTCCCCGCGTCTGTCTAGCTCTAAGCAATGTGGATTCGTCGTCTGAAAGTTTATTCTGGATGATGACGAATCATGCATTCGATTGTACTCATCGTGAAGCATGTAGAACAGCACACGCGCATACATTGTCACTCTTGTTGATTTTTCTTTGGGGCACTTGGTCCGAGTATTAATCTCTCCAGAGATTTGGCCTAGTTTTGGCAAACGTTATTTTATTCAGTGGGAGTCATATGGGAGTTTGTTTTGTTAATTCTTGTTGTAAATAGCTGATCTGTTTATTAAATTCATTTGTTTTAACCCTGGCTTCACTTTTTCCTGCATGTTATTAGCCTATTTTCAATTTTGAAAAAATAGGCTTATGAGATCACCTTTTGTCCGTGTGTGTGTGCGTGTGTGTGTGTGTGATTCGTGTGTGTGTCCCCCCCCTAATAAAATCTAAACGGCAGGAGCGATTTCAATGAAACTCGGAAAGTTCATAGCACTATTCCCGGCGACCACGACCGTGCCCTTCAAATTTTGTTACGACTCACCAATCCAACATGGCGGCTGTGCGAAATATTTCACCAGCATTCAATATCTCCGAAACTATTACCGATATTACCCTGACATTTTCTATAGTGATAGAGGGAACTACTATAAGTTCACTTATGTGACTTTTGAAAACCTGGTAACTACAAAACCAACATGGCGGCCAAGCGAATTTGCGACTTTTAAATAGACGTTTCTCGCGATTTGACCAACCAAACGCAATGAAACTTGGTACAGTATATGTTTATATACATTGTAATGCACCGACATCTAACTTCGTTCAATTGTTTACATAATCACAAGATGGCGGATGTGCGAAATATTTCACCGGCATTCTATATCTCTGAAACTATTAGCGGTATCTCCATAAAATTTTGTACGGAGATACAGGGCACTACTGGAATTCCATCTATAAGATTTTCAAAAACCGGTTAACTACAAAACGAACATGGCGGCCAAGCGAATTTGAACATTTTAAATAGACCTTCCTCGCGATTTAATGTTCCAAGCGCACTGAAACCTGGTACAGGAAATATTTATACACATTGTAATCCACTGGTATCTAACTTAATTTAGTTCAATTGTTTACATAACCTCAAGATGGCGGCAGTGAGAAATTTTAAAATTAGGTTTTTATTTCTTGTGATGTAGTCATGCGATCGAAGTGAAAGTTTGAATAATGAACCTACGCAATAATTTTCCTTTAATGGTACATGACTCTATGGCCTATACATTTAACAATCCAACATGGCGACCATCCGAAATATTTAGACGATACTGAATATCTACGAATCTATTTTAGCAATCAAACTGCATTTTTTAATGTTCATAGGGGCTATGAACTTAAGTTCACCTATAGGACTTTAAATAACCTGGTGATCACAAATCCAACATGGCGGTGACGCGAATTATAAATATTCACATGGACGTTTCTCGCAATTTAACCATCCGCGTGCAGTGAAACTTGGTACAGTAAATCTTTATCCGAATGTTAATCCACTGGCATCTAATTTATTTCAATTGTTTCCATAACCTCAAGATGGTAGCTGTGAAAATTTTTTAAATCTCCTTGTTTCTTCTTGTGTCTTAATTATGCGATTGAAATTTGAATACTACACGTTCACAATAATCTGCATGTAACAGTAAACTCTAGGACCTACATATATAAAATCCAACATGGCGACCATCCGAAATATTTAGTCGGTTCTCAATATCTACGAATCTATTACAGCAATCAAACTGAAATTTTGTATGTTGATAGTGGCAATTAACATAAGTAGGATATATGAAAATAGGCTGTATAGTTCTTCACGGAACTACTTGTTTTGTTATGTGTTACCCTGCATGTTAATTGATACGTGCAAGGGCACATCTCTACCATTTCAAACATGTATTTAATCAGGGACGCTGTTCTTGAAGTTTGAATCGTCCGCTTGGTCGCTCAGTACCGCCTGTCACCACAAGATGGTAGCTGCAGTCGGACTTTGGAAAGATACAAATAGTTCCTGTTTCTCCCCAATAGGTGGTGTGGGCTTCGTCTTATAAACTCTATATACGCATGACATAATTGAAGGACAATCACATTCTTCGGCTTCAAACAAATGCTAGTGCATTCATGATACCGCCAAATTATGAACTTATTAATGACATTGTTGTTTTGATGTGTCACTTCGTGATTGGACAATATTTTTTTTTACATGAAGACAGTTCGATAAATGACGAGCGATTCTCCGCCATTTTTGTGGAGTCCATTTTGCTGTCGAGTGAAAAACATCAAGCCGACGACTGGTCGAAGAGTGTCTATCCGTTGCGCTGGGGGCATTGCCCCTAGCTTTTTCCAAATGTAAATACTCATTCAAGAAAAAGGAATTGCCTGTTTTCTTCAGGCTGTAAAGGCTGTGAAGAGGAAATGTGCAAGGATAATCGCAACTGGATGCGATCAAGTGCTTGTATCTACACGACGCATCGGCGTGTTAGCCATTTTTGTGAAGTACATGTAATAACGTAAAATTATATGTTAATTATTTTATTGTTATTGTGTCTCCACTGAGAAGGATGTAAGGTACGTTTTTTTTTAAATTTAATTTATTTAATTATTTTATGTTATGGAGCTCCGATATCTCCTTATAGTAATGTTTTATTTCTGTTCCTCATTTGTTTAATGGCCTAATTTTTTTTTGCTGTTTTAATTTCGTGTCCTGATTTATTTGAACCTTGTTATCTTTTCGTCGTACCTCCTGGAGACACATTTCTAGTTTATTTCACGTTTAAATATTATTTATTTTCCTTTGGCAAGCTTGGGTTTGTCCCTTTTTTTTAATCCATGTAAGATCCGTCCAGTTTTAAAACGACTTGCATTAATAGTTTTTAGATGTAATTGTTTTTTTTTTTCACCGTTCATTTCCTTCTACTAATGTTTAAATTTAATCTTATTAATTGTTTGCCGTAATTTCGACCTGGCATGGTTTTGGTGTGGCCATATCTTTTGTTTACCGTGATGCATTGTGGTCTCGTTGTCAGTCCATTTGGCGCGGGTCTCCAAAGCATACGTGTTTTCTGTTAGCTCAATATTTTTTTTTAAATTGTAATCTTGTTGCTGTTGTTAGTTTTGTGTTTTCGGATGTAAAATGTCCTTGTGTGTTTCGCCGACGAGCATATCATTTATTTTTTTTATTTTCTATCCCATTTAATTTTTTTTTAAGTTTAATTTAATTTTCAATTCCTTTTGTTTTGGCATGGCCTGAACTTCTGCATGCCGGATCGATATTGCATTTCCTTGCAATTCATCAAGCCCGTTCTCAGTATGTTATGCATGTAATATTTATTTTAACCTTTGGGCTGTTTTACCTTTTTTTAAATTTTAATTAAGTCTTTTTTTCTTCTTGGCTTTTCAAGCAAGCATGTTAGGCGCTATCTGGCCTTCTTGTAAAATATTGGTGGTTGATGCATGTTCTTTCTCTGGTGAAGTTCTTATTTTAAATTTTCAATATTAAACCTTTTATTCTTAATTTTTTTTTTTAAATCTTTGGTTGTGGCATTATTTCACCGACGGCAGTTCCGTTGGTTTTTTGGGGGATGTTTGTACGATAGCCTGTGTGTGTTGTCCCCTTCTCCATCTTCCTTCCACTCCTTTGGAGCTCTTCTGTTGGGACATGTCATCTGGAGGTGATGTTGCTGCGGAAGTGACCCGGACCCCTGAATACAGGTAAGTTGGCCCATCCACGTTTCCCGTACTCGTCCCATTCTGGTAAGCAAAGCGTTGGTTATCGAGAAGCCGACGTGCTGCTGGCCAGTGCCGTCCAATGCTAGGGGTAGCATTTTGGTAGCAGATCCCGCTCATGTTCACTTCCGTAACTATCCCCTCCCCAGTACCCACAGGCTGTTTTATGGACCCCTCTAATGCTGATGGGTCAGTTGTTGGTGGGATTTTGTCAGGCAAGTGCACTTAATGTTATGTTTTGCTAATCCTTATCGTTTATTGTGTTTCATGTTGCCTCTGGATGTCCATATGCTGTATGTAAGTGTCCTGTTATAAGCGAGGTGTTTCCTGCTATAGTTTTATCCTGTTTGTGTGCAACATCCCCACTGAAGATGAAGCCCGGTGAGTGTCTGACATGTGTTCTTGGCATGGGAAATGGGATTTCTTAAAGTTCTGATAGCCTATATGCTGCGTGTGAAGGCATCCTGGAGCCCCGTCGGAAGCTGGTAGCCTGATGTTTTGTGCCTATTTTGGTAATTTAGCTCCCTGTTCTCGAGTCAAGCAGGCGGTGACGTGTGCAGTTCTGGACAGCATGGTGCATGATTTGGTGTAGTAGGGTGGCTGTGTTTGAGTGTCAGCCTAATCTTTGGTAATGGTAATTGCTGGTTGTGGTACTGTTGTGAAAGTGTAAACTGTCCTTGTAATTCCTGAAAATTTGTTTCTTTCTATATTGGTTGTCTGCATTCTGTGTTTTCCAAAATGGCCGACAACAATAGTGTTTTCAATTTAATTGACTTAAGCGATAACCTTGTGAATTTGGAGAGTTCTTCTGGGGTTGAACGTGAGTCACCTCTCTTTACTAGGTCTGAGGTTTTGGGATCGATTACCAGTAGTAGTTTGCCTGCCCCTCTGTTGACTGGCGCTGGCTTGTCCATACCACTTAATCCTGCATACGGTCATTCTTCTCATGTTAGGTCACCTAGTGATTTCCTGGGTCCTGCCGACCCATTGCATCCCAGTTCTTTCTCTAGTAATATTAATGTTTTGTCGCCTGTAGAGGGTGTGCGAGCGGGCTACCCTGGTAACAATGTCTCTATTCCTAATGCTACGTTCTCACCTACCGTTAATTATGGGTCGATTCCTCATCCTATTTCTGGTTTCTTAACTAAGTTAAGGCATTTCAACCTTGATGACGTTACCCAAGTGGTACAATTTTTAAAGCAAGTGGTCGAGTTGGTCAACCATGCCTCGATTTTTGGGATGTCGGAAGTTCAGATTTTCCAACTCTTGTATCCTGTTGCATCCGGTATGCTGCGCGATAAGCTTGTTGAAGCTATCCACCTCCGCATGTCCTTAGCCATGTTTATTAGGGAGGTGTTGTGGTTTTTTGTCCCTGCGAGCGCCCTAAGTGCTCTCGAGCATAAGTTCCTTTATCGTGTCCAAAGGCTGGACGAGTCCCTTAGCGACTATGTCAGCGACATTAAGGTGTATGCCCAGGTTTTTGCATCCCCTTTAACCGAGCGACAGTTGGTGTCATCAATTGTGAATGGGTTTTCGCCTCAATATAGGTCATACATGACTATGTGTACCAGGCCTTCGTCATTCGTCGAGCTGAAACAGGTCGTTATAGAGGCTATGGCTGTGAAGCATGCAGATTCCCTTCGTGTAGCTAATGTTCCTCCTCCTTCCTTGATGGCTTGTCCCCCTCCTTCCTTGATGTCTCGTCCCCCACCTAAGGTTATGTTTCGTCCTCGACCCAACATTAAGTGCCACTCGTGCGGTGGAGTGGGACATGTCAAGAAGGTGTGTCCGAGTAACCAGGCTGTGTATCGCCAATGACGGAACGTTGAGGAGACCAATTCGGGTGTTACTTCCAAGGATATTTCTGTGTGTAAGAATTTGGGAAAACCCTGTGAAGTTTCTGGTCGCCCTACCAATGATAGTCTTGATAACTCTATGAAAGCTAATTCATCATGTGCTAATTCTGCTTATGTCGCTGGCCTACCTAACCTGGCGGTGAGCAATGGCGTGGTAAGTCAGCCTAATTCTAAACGTTGTGTGAATCCTGTGGTGCGGGTGTCCTCGTCACCTGCTTGTAATCGTGTCAGAGTGAGTAATGATTTTGGAATGTCTCCTGTGGCTAAAGGAATATCCCCGTTTATTGAAGTTTGTGTTAATGACGAGCCCGTTTCTGCGTTGCTTGATTCTGGTAGTGTCGCATCCTTTATAACCGAGGACTGGTTTTTATCTATGAAGAGTGTTTGCAAATTTCCTGAGTTAGAGCCTAACAATGAATCTTTTATTTCGGCAAATTGTTCAAACTTAAATATTTTGGGTAGTATGTCAGTCAAAATTCATATTCTAAATTTTTCTTGGAAATTTAAATTTTTGGTTGCCAGAAATCTTTCTTGTGCTGTGGTCATTGGAGCTAATTTCATGTCACACGTTGGTATGCTTCTTGATTTTGGTGCTCGCAACTTATGGTTTAAGTTTAATCCACAGAGTAAATTATCTTTTAACCCGGTTTTATCTTCTCCTGCTGTCAATTCTGTTACTGAGCCTATGACTATTGAGAATCTCGATCTGGAAAATTTAACGAGTCTTCAAAGGGAGGCCATTAAGAGGTTATGTCAGGAGTATGGCGATGTATTTACTGACAAGCTGGGTGTAACCCATTTGATGGAGTACAAGATTGAGCTAACCGATTCTGTGCCGGTGCGTTCCAGCCCGTATCGCCTTGCCCCGCCCAAGATGGCTGAACTTCGTAAGATTATCGATAAGATGTTAGAAGAAGGTGTAATCCAACCCTCTATCTCTGCCTACTCATCCCCTGTATTTCTTGTGCCAAAACCTAACGGTGGTTTTCGGCCGGTGGTCGACTATAGGGCTCTTAATCAAAAAGTTGTTTTGCAGTCCATTCCTTTGCCCGACCTTCACACATGTTTTAGTTGGTTTCGCAACACGAAGGTGTTCACGATCCTCGTTTTAAATTCTTCCTACTTCCAAATTCCCCTCTCTCCTGAATCCAGGCATGTTACTGCTTTTTCCACTGACTGGAACCTCTTTGAGTATGCCCGTGTCCCGTTTGGACTATCCACCGGAGCCGCTGTGTTGAGCAGACTTCTGGACAAGGTATTTTCAGAAATTAAATTCAAGTTTGTGTACCACTACCTTGACGATGTGGTGATCTATTCCGAGTCCTTCGAGGAACACGTTGATCATCTGAAAATTGTACTTGATCGGTTGCGTGACGCCGGACTTACCGTCAAATTGTCCAAGGTTTCCTTTGCCAAGCCCAAAATTTCCTTCTTGGGACATATTGTTTCTGAATCTGGTATCTCAGTGGACCAGTCTCGCACGCAGGCCATCAGAGATTTTAAACCACCCAAGAACGCCAAGGGTGTTGCTCGTTACATTGGAATGGTCAACTTATTCCGTAAGTTTATCAGTAACTTTGCCGACCGTGCTGCTCCTCTAAATCAATTACGCAAAAAGGCTGTGAAGTTTGAGTGGGGTCCCTCTCAGCAAGCAGCCTTCGAAGATCTTAAGCTTGCGCTCTCTAACGCCCCTGTGTTAGCTATTCCGAATTTTGGGAAGCAGTTCATTGTGCAGACTGATGCGTCTGGTCGTGGTGTTGGTTGTGTCCTACTGCAGGAATCTGATCTGGGTAGGCAACCCATTGCATACGCTTCTCGTACCTTAACGGACGCAGAGAGGAAGTATTCTATTTACGAACTTGAGGATTTAGCTGTGTTGTTCGCTCTAGAAAAATTCCGTATGTATCTTGAGCACACTAAGTTTCTCCTTGAGACCGATAACCAAGCCTTGAGCTGGGTCTTAGGGAAACCCCGCAAAACTGGTAGAATTGCTAGGTGGGCAACTAGGATTCTGTCATTCCAGTTCACTGTTCAACATATTCGTGGGTCCGAAAATGCGGTAGCTGATTCTTTAAGCCGCATGTACGAGGAAACAGCTGAAGAAGATGTTCAGGAATGTGAACCTGTAAACCTTGTATCTGCTGTAAATTGTGTCAATGCCGTTCTTAGCAATTCCCCTGTGCTGTTTGAGGATGTAAGACGATTCCAGAAAGAAGACCCCTCCTTGTCTAGCCTTATTGACCGAATCAATTCTGGTGAAGTGATCAAGCCCTACTCTCTGAAGGACGGTGTGTTGTGTTGTTCGTCTCGTCATGACCGCCTACCTAAAATTGTGCTCCCGTCAATCCTCATTCCGGAAATCTTTCGTTACTATCATGAATCTCCTGTTGGTGGCCACCTAGGAGTATTCAAGACCCGAGCTAAAATCAGACAGTTTTTCATTTGGCAAGGTATGGATGGCGACATCAGGAGGCTCATTAGGAATTGTGCTGCATGCAATATTAGCAAACCTCCTGTTTCTACTAAGGTTGGCCTGTTGTCATCTGAACCAGCATCTAGACCCATGGAGAGGCTTTTTATCGACCATGTTGGACCGTTCCCTCGCTCTGGTCGGGGAAACCAATTTGCGCTTGTTTGCACTGACGGTTTCTCCCGATTTAGTTGGATTTTCCCCACCAGACAGGCTACGACCAGTTCCGTCATAAAGTGTCTTAATTCCATCTTCTCGTCTTTTTGGCCGTGTCAGTATCTGGTGTCAGATAATGCCAAGTGCTTTGTATCTCATCAGTTCCGTCAATTCTTGTTTGATTATGCTATTTCGCATGTAACCACCACTCCCTATTTTCCTAACCCGTCTCTTGCTGAGCGAGTCAATCGTAATCTCCGTTCTGCTCTGATTGCTTTCCATCACGACGACCATTCCAAGTGGGATTCTAATTTGCATTGGCTCAATTTTGCTTTCAACACCGCCGTGCATGAGAGCACGCAAGCTACCCCTTTTTCGCTAATGTTTTCCTTTATGGCCAATTGTCCGTTGTCCAACCTGTGGAACCTGCACGATCTCCTTCCTGACAGTTTCACGCCCGAGGATATGAGGGCGAAATTCGACAAGGCTAGAGAGAATATTAAGGTATCCCATGACCAACTTGCCAGGCGACACAATGCCTGTCGCAAGCCAGCTGATTTGGAAATTGGTGATGTTGTGTACGTCCGCAATTTCGAGCCCAAGGGCGTCAGTAATCTTGTCTCAAGCAAGTTAACCCCTCGTTTTAAAGGCCCATGCTATGTAGAGGCATTCTTGACTCCTGTTACTCTTCTTGTTCGAAACCCTAAGGCCAACAAAATTTCTAGAGTGCATCTATCACACATTAAACGAGGTGGAGACGTTTCTAATGAGGAAATGCTACCGTGAATTTTGTAAAACAGATTTTGTATAATGTAGAGTATCCCTAACCTTCATTGAAGCCTTCAAGCCTCTGTTCCTTGTGGAATTTTGAATTTAATTGGATTTGAAAACTCTGGTGGGATACAAACTGTATTGTTGGGAAGTTCCCATTGTAATGGTAAATTGTAAAAGTGTACCTAATTTTGATGTTTCATAGGAGATGCAAACATGTAAGTTGGGCTCGGTGGGAGACCTAACTCATGGTAACCTTGTATTCCTGTTCCCTTTGGGAATTGTAGTGGTCATTCCTCTACCGTACTCCCTTCGAAATGTATAGTCGTCTAACTCATGTAATCTTGTAATGTACTTCGAATCTGTAAAAAGTGTAAACTTGTTAATGAAACCTTGTAAGCACGGATCTAGGGCTTGGTCAAAAATTTTCTTCATTTAAATTCAAACTTGTTTCTCTTTGTAAAATGTAGTAAGAAATTGTAAATTCTCTAAACCTTTTTTGAAACTAGATTAACTTCTATTTTTGTAAATGGCTGCCCACGCGTCGAATCATATCCTGCACATTGCTTCATCCTACTTCGTCTAAAACGACCTACATTGGACTTGTTGAAAATTTTCCTAACGTGTCTCGGACTCTGAAAGCACTGCTGGTGCTGGTGTACTGCGTTTCTGAAGGTTTTTGGACACAGTGAAGCTGTTAACTAAGTGGTTTGCGACGAGATCAATTATCCCTTCACTGATAATCTGACCCTGCATTCTTCCTAACCAAAACGATGCGGTTTCATCCATCAATTGGAGTTAACTGGTGAACATTATCTTCGGGAAGCATCTCTGGTGAATCGACAAGTTAAGGAGTACTGTCTATGCCTTGGCATATTCGTGAACGGTGTTCACGCTTAAGGGAGGGAGACTGATACGTGCAAGGGCACGTCTCTACCATTTCAAACATGTATTTAATCAGGGACGCTGTTCTTGAAGTTTGAATCGTCCGCTTGGTCGCTCAGTACCGCCTGTCACCACAAGATGGTAGCTGCAGTCGGACTTTGGAAAGATACAAATAGTTCCTGTTTCTCCCCAATAGGTGGTGTGGGCTTCGCCTTATAAACTCTATATACGCATGACATAATTGAAAGACAATCACATTCTTCGGCTTCAAACAAATGCTAGTGCATTCATGATACCGCCAAATTATGAACTTATTAATGACATTGTTGTTTTGATGTGTCACTTCGTGATTGGACAATATTTTTTTTTACATGAAGACAGTTCGATAAATGACGAGCGATTCTCCGCCATTTTTGTGGAGTCCATTTTGCTGTCGAGTGAAAAACATCAAGCCGACGACTGGTCGAAGAGTGTCTATCCGTTGCGCTGGGGGCATTGCCCCTAGCTTTTTCCAAATGTAAATACTCATTCAAGAAAAAGGAATTGCCTGTTTTCTTCAGGCTGTAAAGGCTGTGAAGAGGAAATGTGCAAGGATAATCGCAACTGGATGCGATCAAGTGCTTGTATCTACACGACGCATCGGCGTGTTAGCCATTTTTGTGAAGTACATGTAATAACGTAAAATTATATGTTAATTATTTTATTGTTATTGTGTCTCCACTGAGAAGGATGTAAGGTACGTTTATTTTTAAATTTAATTTATTTAATTATTTTATGTTATGGAGCTCCGATATCTCCTTATAGTAATGTTTTATTTCTGTTCCTCATTTGTTTAATGGCCTAATTTTTTTTTTTGCTGTTTTAATTTCGTGTCCTGATTTATTTGAACCTTGTTATCTTTTCGTCGTACCTCCTGGAGACACATTTCTAGTTTATTTCACGTTTAAATATTATTTATTTTCCTTTGGCAAGCTTGGGTTTGTCCCTTTTTTTTAATCCATGTAAGATCCGTCCAGTTTTAAAACGACTTGCATTAATAGTTTTTAGATGTAATTGTTTTTTTTTTCACCGTTCATTTCCTTCTACTAATGTTTAAATTTAATCTTATTAATTGTTTGCCGTAATTTCGACCTGGCATGGTTTTGGTGTGGCCATATCTTTTGTTTACCGTGATGCATTGTGGTCTCGTTGTCAGTCCATTTGGCGCGGGTCTCCAAAGCATACGTGTTTTCTGTTAGCTCAATATTTTTTTTTAAATTGTAATCTTGTTGTTGTTAGTTTTGTGTTTTCGGATGTAAAATGTCCTTGTGTGTTTCGCCGACGAGCATATCATTTATTTTTTTTATTTTCTATCCCATTTAATTTTTTTTTTAAGTTTAATTTAATTTTCAATTCCTTTTGTTTTGGCATGGCCTGAACTTCTGCATGCCGGATCGATATTGCATTTCCTTGCAATTCATCAAGCCCGTTCTCAGTATGTTATGCATGTAATATTTATTTTAACCTTTGGGCTGTTTTACCTTTTTTTTAATTTTAATTAAGTCTTTTTTTCTTCTTGGCTTTTCAAGCAAGCATGTTAGGCGCTATCTGGCCTTCTTGTAAAATATTGGTGGTTGATGCATGTTCTTTCTCTGGTGAAGTTCTTATTTTAAATTTTCAATATTAAACCTTTTATTCTTAATTATTATTTTTTAAATCTTTGGTTGTGGCATTATTTCACCGACGGCAGTTCCGTTGGTTTTTTGGGGGATGTTTGTACGATAGCCTGTGTGTGTTGTCCCCTTCTCCATCTTCCTTCCACTCCTTTGGAGCTCTTCTGTTGGGACATGTCATCTGGAGGTGATGTTGCTGCGGAAGTGACCCGGACCCCTGAATACAGGTAAGTTGGCCCATCCACGTTTCCCGTACTCGTCCCGTTCTGGTAAGCAAAGCGTTGGTTATCGAGAAGCCGACGTGCTGCTGGCCAGTGCCGTCCAATGCTAGGGGTAGCATTAATGAAGCGCTTTAACAACAACTTACGATATGGAATGTTACACCCCCCGAAACTGAGTCTCATAAGCTTCTTTGCAAGGGTTCATAAAACAAAAATGGCTGCCCAAGTGGGACTGTTGTTGTTGTTGCTTCGCTGATCTCATATTTATTTCGCTGAGAAATAATGCCAGGTCAAGCGGGCAAAGTAAATTCAGTAAATTGAGGCGATGTTGTACCGCCATGTGCATTAGTAAAATCACTGAGTTCCTAAAGTTAGAGATATTGAACAAGGTTAGAATTTGATATTGTATTTGACAAAACTTGTTCTGGCGCCCGGCTTTTAAAATGAGAAAATTTGCATATTATTGAACTCAGTAAAGCAGGAAGGTGTTGCCTTATATTTGACATTTAATTAACTTTGGTTAATGAGTGTTGTTCGTAAATTCTGTTGGTTAGGAATTTAAAAGCAGATCACTAGGGAGTTATTTTGTTGTTTTGAAATAAGAGTAATTTATTCAGTAAATTTTGATTGCTGAAATTTTTATTAAATTAGAATCAGTAATATTTAAATGTTATGACATGTATGCGGAGTATGACTGAAATCTCAGTGCATGACCCTGTTTTTCTCTGGTTATATTTGTGTATTGTGCAATGGCGAGTGTTGAGGAAATTAAGGGATTGTTGGAGCAGATGTCGATACAAATGTCCGCGAAAACGGAAGAACAGTTGAAAATTTAGAGCGAGCATAATGATAAACAATTAAAAGAACAATTAGAAATTCAGCGTGAGAATAGTGAAAAACAGTTACACGACATGAGCGGTAACATTACGGTCCAATTACTCAATAACGTGAGAACCACAAGTCCGATTTAAATGAAATTTTGCATGGATGTAGCTGATTTACCAGGTTTACATATAGGATACTTTTGATATAAAAATTTGGCACTATTAAAAATGGCGACCATTTTAGTGACGTCACTACACCCTTTGGTTTCAAAATTTCATATTTCCATGTCAAATAAAAAGAGAACGGTAGAAAATAGAAAACTTTTGATGGTACATCGAGCTTTAAAATTTAATTTCCTATCCAAAAGGCCCTTATCACTTTTTGTGTATCTCCAACGATTACCGAGTAAAACTGACATTTGTGACGTCACTGCACCCTTTGGTTTCAAAATTTCATAATTCCATTTGAAATAAAAAGAGAACGCTAAGAAATAGCAAACTTTTGATGGCTAACATGAGCTTTAACATTTAATTTTCTATCCGAAAGGTCCTGATCACTTTTCGTATATCTCCAACGGTTTGCGAGTGAAACCTAAATTTGGGTAATAAAACACGGTCAACACCGACCGGTGCAGTATATCCCTCTATATATAAAAATGAAAGTTTGTCTGTTTTTCTCTGAATTTCTACGGACAATTGAGTTGTTTACGCGTTTCAGACTGTTTTTGATGGATGCGCGCGAATTTTTTTTCGTCTGTCTGTCTGTTTGTTTGTTCGTCTCTGGACAACTTTGTTCCCTTATAACTCGAGAACGGCTGGGTGTATCAACGTAAAATTTGGTACAGATATCCATCAGAGGCACGACACTTACCATTGATATATCTCTTCTCCGAACTCCTCATAAAAGGGGGCCTACCCCCTTAAAATACATGCTGAAATAGGCGTAGAAGGACGAGACAAAGCTCATTTTCAGCCACTCAATGTGAGAGACAAAACTCGGGTACCCGAAAACCACATTTTAAGGCCCTAAGACCAACCGTTTTTGAGATATTCCCAGAAAACTAATTTCATTTAATAAACTAATGAACAAATGCAAGCCAGTAACCATGGCAACAGATTCTCAGGGGTCCATATATTGCTGTAAAACGCAATGCAATTCCATTAATTGCATTAGTGTGAAAGTTTGCAAACGGCTAGAAGGTTATCATGGAACCAAATTAAGCCGTAAAATTCATCAATACGTTTAACGCGCTTAAGGGGATCAAGGGGTAGGCTACTCTAGATTATTTTCACGCGATTTACACATGCGGGTGTGGTACGGCAGGCCTATTATATTCCTATCCCCATATTATTCATTCATTCATTTCGTATACGCCATCTATGGACCGCGTCATTCCCACTGTCTCCTACTGGCTTTGATGTTTGCCCAGTACGCCCGCATTCGTTCTCGGTGGACTTCCTTCCGTTCCTGGGTCCAAATCTTTCCCGTTTTCAGCTTCGGTTTTTCTTGGAAACCTTTGCAAGCTTGAAGTTTCCTTTTGAGTGTGGCGCGCTCCTGAATGTCTATTGGTGTAATCCCCACTTCTTTCAGATCTTTATCCAGTTCTATGAACCAGGCCCATTTTGTTTTCCTCTCCTGAAAGTAAGTTATGATGCGGTTGGTCAGTCTCGCTGGGCTCATTCGTTTCACCTGCCCAAAAAATGGTATCCTTCTCTTCAGGATGACGTTACTTATATTCTCCACATGAGTATATAGTTCATGGTTATGCCGTCTTCTGTATTCCCCATTGTCTTTGATGGAACCCAATATCTTTCTCAACATTTTTCTTTCTTTGGCCTCCAGTTTCTCGACCAAGCCTATTTTGTCCATTGTGAGGCATTCAGAAGCATGCAAGACCTCCAGACGGATGACACTGCAGTAATGTTTTAGTTTTGCGTTGAAGGATATTGAACTTTTCTTATAGATGTCCTTAGTTAAATGGTAGGCCATTTCCATTTTGCTCATGCGTGATTGAATGCTTCTTTCTGTGATAATATCCCTTCCCTGACCCGTCCTGAAAAGAAAAGTACATGGCCATTGGATGCATTAATAATTTAAAAAAAGGTGTTATAATTTCTTCCTATATTATATTATTATTAGTATTATATTATGGCGTACAACGACGAGACAAATCCTCTCGATGCCAGAAACAAAACTCGGGGGCCCAAAAGGGTCCTCGAAAACTACATTATAAGGCTCTAAATCCAACAGTTCCTGAAATATTCCCAGAAAACTATCTCAATTTAATTTAACAAACTATTGAAGGAATGCAAATCGGTAACCATGAGAACATTAATTATATCAAGGGGTGGCTTACAACTTTCCTTCTATTTCTGTAAGAAGCAATGTCACTCCATTTATTACATTTCTGTGAAAGTTTGCAAATGGCTATAAGGTTATCAAGGAACTAACGTAGACTGTACAATTTATCAATGCAATTAAGGGGGTCAAGGGGTAACCTAGAATTTTTTCATGCAATTTTCACGTTCGACATATAGTACAGAAGGTCTATTATATCTCCAAACAGCAACATTATTTTCAAAAATTCTTGAATTGAACCAGCATTTCTTTTTTGCGGCTCTTAGGAATTTGGGCAATTTGAGACTAAAGAACCTGAATGTTCATGCACCACAAGCCTTTATAATTTATGGAAGGGGTCTTCCTGTGTATGGACACCTAGCACAACGTAGAGGGTCAGTTTTTATGTGACGTGTATTGCGTTTCGTCTACAAGGCTTTCAATTCTATTTCACGTCAGGAAGTACACGTTAGGTGAATTTAGTCTGAGAGCACATTTTAACTTTTTTTTGTTGTCGACAAACGGGTTCATCGTAAGGATGATTTTGTTTGATACTGTGTGGTAGATATAGTCTACCCATATCTGGATATCTCGGTAATATGTTGTCGTCAATAGAATTGTCTGTCTGTCTGTCTTTCTTTGTATCTTTATGTAGCCTACGCCTATAACTCGTGTTCGGATGCTTGGAGCATCGTAAAATTAGGTATGGTAACCATGAGAGTCAATACACCAATCATTTATAAAACTCTTCACCGCACTTTTCATATAGTAGAAGGGTGGATATAGAGAAAAACTTCTCAATACATGCTAAAATAGGCGAAATATAAAAATTATCCCAGAAGGACGACCGAAGCATAGCCTATGTTGCGCTCCCCAATGTGAGACACAAAATTCGGGAATCTATAAGGGGTCTCCGAAAACTACATTTTAAGGGCCTTAAATTAACCGTGTGTGTGATATTCCCAGAAAACTAACTTCGTTCTGATTAACTTGAAGTAATGACAAACCTCTAACCATTGCAACAGTAGCTCAATTGATAATGTCTGGTGTTAACAACGAACACCGTTCGAAGAACGGGTATTTCTGCTAGTTACTGTATTAAATGAAATTAATTTTCTGGGAATTTCTCAACAATTGTTGGTTTTAGGGCCTTTCTCACATTGAGGGTCGGAAAATGAGCTTTGTCTAGCCCTTCTACGCCTATTTCAGCAAGTATTTTAAGGGGGTAGGCCCCCTTTTATGAGAGGTACAGAGAATAGTTACATCAATGATTGGTGTCGTGCCTCTGAAGGATATCTGTACCAAATTTTACGTTGATCCACTCAGCCGTTCTCGAGTTATAAGGACACAAAAAATTGTCCACAGACAGACAAACAAACAAACAGACAGACAGACAGATAAAAAAAATATTTTCGCGCGCATCCGTCATAAAACAGTCTAAAACGCGTAAATAACGCACATTTCCGCAGAAATTCAGAAAAAAACAGACGAATTTTCATTCTTATATATATAGAGATGTTGTTGCAAAATTTGGTAGAGATCGGATGAATAGGTTAGTCGTAATTTTATTTAAGCTTTGAACATTTGGGTGGCCGCCATAACGTTTCTGTCAAGATGGCGGCGATATAAAACATGACACTGAGGTGCTCTTTGCTAGTGCTACATCTGTACCAAATTTCGTTCAATTCTGTTTCACCGTGCTCGAACTGATATGTGGGGGTGGGGGGGAACAGACATTCAGAGTACACACACTCACACACACACAGACTCACTGACACACACACAGACAGACACACAATTTTTCGCCCTGTGTTGATCTCTTAAGTCTACTTTAATTTTTTGCAAAAATCGAAAGTAGGCAAAAATGGCTTCATAGCAATCCATATTATTCTTGGTTTCCAGAAAGAGGAGAACAAACGTGATAGAGAACTGCATCAAGTCCGGTAGTAGAAGGTTCGAATCCTGACGCTGACAGTTGCTATCCTGAGTGCGGTTTGCCCCCGGATTTCTTCTCCCCCCAGGCAAATTTTGGTAAAGTATTTCTTCCTAGGCCAGGCGACAGGTAGTTCAATAAGGAAATAATTTGTGGAAAGCTGGAAATTGCTTTAATCGCTTTATTTGGATCCAGATATTACTCTCCCAGGTTTTCTTCCTCTAGCGAAGTCGGCGTTAGCCCTTCTGGCCCTAAGAAGGTACCATTTTTAGTTTTTTTTTTTTTTTGCAAATATCTCCCAAACCATCAACTTTATCGAAAAAATTCCTATTATAAAAATAATCTAGAGTAAATTTCCTACAGAAATATTCTTAACCTTGTGTCTCTAATGTGAACCGTTACGATGCTACGACCATTCAAAGTGGAGCCCTTTTTGATTCTTGCGGAAAAGCTATGGAAATGATATGCCATATCAAAGTTTCTACATGTTATAAATATTTGTCAGCATTCCAGGTGCACAAGCTGTTAACTTGTTACAAGTATAACAACTTTAACTTTACATTGTAAACAGCTGTGGCATAGTACCTACCATTAGTAATATTATTGCATAAAATCGCTCTTTTAGGGGGACACACACTCACACTCCTCACACACACGCACACACACGCACACACACACGGACAAAAGGTGATCTCATAAGCCTATTTTTTTAAAATTGAGAATAGGCTTATAACGGAATAAAATACTTAAAGAATTTAAAATCTATACACAATCCATTTGTCTATGACGTGAAACCATCGTCGCGTGGAACAAATGATTTCAACGCGACGATGGTTCCACGTCATAGACAAATGGATTTTATATAAATTTTAAATTCTTTAAGTATTTTATTCCATTGATTTTAAGTACAATGACGATGTGAAAATCTTAAAATCTTATTGTAAATTTTATTGAGAATGTCACACTGATTAGTCCTAGATTGACATGTGAGAATTTTAGTTGTGCTATTATACTGAAGAAGGCTCAAAGAGCCGAAACATGTATCATCATTTATAAAAAATAGTGTATGACAAATATTGTATTATTAAGTGGATATTTTGTGTAATACATCATAATCAATACGGGAAAAGTTAGAAATATGACTAAAGTCATAGATTTACACGATACTACTTTATGTTAAACTTAACTCTCACAAATGTACTAAAACATTGCCAGCTGAGATGGGGAACCTTCTCTTACCCTCTCCCCACAAGTCAATTATCTCCGGTGACTGACACAATTACATTATAACACAAGCATCACCGCTCTAGAATATCAAACAGCCCGGAATACGTATTGTATTTTGATTCAAGGAAAATAAAAGAGTAAAGGAGTCTGTTAGGTAGTCAGCCTGAAGGCTGGTTTGATCCTCAAAAAGCACCGCCGTTAGGTTATGTGGGTCGACACCCACAAAAACCCAAGGCAGCGCTATATTGAGGCGTACTAGGCAAGATGAGGAGTGAGGTAGTTTGCCATTGCTTTCCTCACCGAGTCAGAACAGCAGTACTAACCCTATGAGTAGAGCCTTTCACAGCATCCACAGACACAGACTGTGCCCTGAATGTCATTACTAAGCACCCCCCATACCTCAGTAGCTTCCATATAATCACAGCCATGAGTGAGACTGAGACCTCGGTGAAAAGCCACATTTTACTCTAGTCTGTGCCAACAGACAAATGCAAATGTACTGCATTCATCAAGAGATGGCAAACAGGCCATAAAATCAATTCCGAAATATCATGTGGTTTAAATGAAACATATATTTCCCATAAAATGCGTAAACATTTACCAATATGAAGATGATAATAATTATCATCTGTGTTGACTGATAGTAATCTGAAATTGAAATCCTCTTTGTGAGACACTACATTCTATAGAGTTTGACAAGGTGGTTTTCAATTTCAGATTAATATATTTCACAGTTCAACACCTGTTATTAGCACACCTGTGTATAATATTGGCGGGGAGATTCTATTGGTAATACCCTAATTCCTCATAAAATCTTAAGGGAATCCAGAATCCAATATTTGATGAAAAATTCCAATTTTTGAAATTTTGTATTTGCAATCTGTTACCATTTCACATTCCATCTGTGTATATATATTGAAAATATTCAAACCGGAAGTATATTTAATTAATTATTTTGTAATAGCATACATAGCCTTTATGAATTAGTGTTGTAACTTAAAATGTAATTTCCCGTGTTACTTTTTAACACTTAAGGAGCATTTTCTCAGTTTGTGTTGATCTTAGGAGCTTGAAACTTTCACGTTACATTTATAATATCAGTATCTATGTGCATAAATGGCACTTTGGTGGTAAACAACGTATTTCTTGTTTTTTGATCGTAATGTTTTTGGAAAATGTACTGAAAGTTTGGTAATTACCCAATACATGCATTTACAAACTGTGAAAATTTGAAATGGATACATTGAAAAGATACTGATACAATGTTCCTTATGTGTAGCAGGATTTAACATTGTAAACATGGGAGATTCCGGGTCCCCTCAATATGCCAGAAAATAATATATGTCAAGTGAGATTTTAAATTGAGACCACTCTTGTGATTCGAATTCAAACCTTCTACATAACTGAGTGGTACATTTTCATTTTGAACCACAGGGAATTAATTGAAAAACATCAATTAAATCGTAAAATAAGTATAAAAGTAATGTTTTGTTCTGTTAACAAACATTTAAAAAATATGTGAAAGTCTTGTAGAAGAAGAGAATTCTATTAATTGCTTCATGATATATTAATTGGTTATTTTTTTCACATAAATTTTAATTAAAATTGATTAGACTTAATTAGCTCTATTTAGAGTTGACTTTAATATCTCCTTACTTTTGCTTTTGGTATTACTTTAAGTTTCCTTTCATTTATAATGTGCTGACGATGAATCAATCAATGATTCGAAACGTGTACACTAGATTTGTGTCATTTTACTGTATATATTGTGCCCACTAGACAAGAAGGACCGGACACCGCTTGACCGCAACAGCCCTCTCGACTTCCCCATCTGTCGAACCCGTAACCCTGAGAGGATTGGATGTGCATTCTCAGACTAGCCCACATGGGACTAGTAACCTCAGGATCTTAGCGGTGTTAGTGAGATGTTGGACATTTGAGAACTAGCCCTTGAAAGCACATCAAGAAACAACAAAGCTAATACAATAAAATGACAAGTTCAGTCTTAAGTTAGTTTCGCATGTTTATAAAAAATAACAAATCATAACCTACTTCCGAGGGTAAAATCGGCTAGTCCGCAATGCAACATAAAAAACCTAAATCAATCCTAGACTGAATTTAAATTACACCCTCGTGAAGTCCTATTACAAAAATTTAATAAGCATGCTAAGAGAATAACAAGTAAATAAAACCCTAAGCAATTACAAAGATCAATTAATTTTATTTATCGTATGGCTTTTAGTGCCGGGATTGCCCGAGGACATGTTCGGCTCACCTGAGTCTGTAGGTACTTCCAGTGGACACCCTTAGGGTGAGCTACAAGTTCCGTTCTATTTCAAGTAGTTCCAACTTTCGCTACCAGGTATCAATGATACCTAGTGGTGAACGTTGGAACTTTGATAGAGCGTTCCGACGAAATCCAACCTAACAATTTAGCTCCACACAAGTTTAGTCTGTGGAAGAATCTTTTACATGCCATATATCTATGACATGGGACCTCCGGCTTTACTTCCCATCCGAAGGAAGGCATACGGAGGGATTTTAACGCTCTTAAAAAATCCGACGACTTCGGCCGGGTTTGAACCCGCTATCTTGGGAGCAGCAGTTCAGCATGATACCAACTACCAACAAATAGTCACATCCCTGAATCTACGGCAAAGCAAGTTATTTAAAGCGCCTACAAAAAAATCAATTTACATTTACGAGCAACAATAAGTATAATCTAAGTTACGTTGGTGTTATCCCTTACATTTAACGTTAAATTATTGAAATCTATCTAAGCGTGTTTGAAAATTAGTCGTAGGCGAGACGCGCCTACTCAAAGAAAAAGAATTACTAACAAAAAATATATATATAAAAATATATATAAATATATATATATTAAAGACATAAATATTGAACACACGTAACAACAACAAATAAAACAACATATTATACACTCCTATGTTTGCGCACTTTCCGCCCTCTTCCGCTCTTTGCAAATGATCGTCATCTGCGTGCATGTGTGATTAGGTTGGCGAAAGCGTGATCACAATCACGGCTAATATTGCTTATTGACAAAATCTAAGCCTCCTAGAATTCACTCCAGAAATTGCAATTGTAGATTCAAAAAGTGTCAGCTTGATCTGTGGTGTATTTAGTAAATCACCCACAGGTGAACGTCGAAGATCACATTAAGTTCAAAGCTCAAATTAAATTTAGAAAAAAATATTTAAATATTCAAATAATTAATTATTTGTTTCCTTTAGAAAAATTAAAAAAACTATTCCATGATTATTATTCATCTTACTTAATTACTTTATATAGCCCTGGTAGTGTATTTAAATTGCAGCATCATAATCAAAGATTATAAATCAGACCTTAAATATTCAACTCGAGATGCAAAGATAACACAATCTGATCAGAAACCGCTCAAAATATAGTACACGTCAGTCGTCCACTAACACGTGTTTTAGTAACACCTTATGCGGCAACCTATCGCTCGCATGGTTCCATCATGGCCAACAGTGGAAAAACTATCATCTGTTGCCTAAAATATACAACCTCACCATGAGCGACCAATGTCTGCTTCATGGACTACAATTAACTAATCATACAATAACATCACCCTAGTCTGATACAATACGGTCTGTTCAAAGCTTCATGAAATGGCTACCAGCAATCAGCTGTTCATGGCTCTTAAAAGTATGGCTTGAATATTCTCAAATGCTTATAACAATCGGATTTACCGTAGCAATTTTGGCATGAATCCATGTAGGCCTATTTAATTTTAATATGCAGTTCACTGGCAAAACAAAATGTAACATTCTACTTATACCATTTCCAAAGCCTTCGCTGTATTCGTAGTAAGCGTGAATGAGATGTAAATTATCAACTTTTCAACCCCTCGCAGACACTAGCTGCCGGTACATATTTCCAAGGGCTACACTCGGCTATCAAACAGCCTTGCCTATACGTCACGCTGACAAAAGACAAGTGAGCTGCTGCCTGGTCAAACACTGGTTCTATTCTGTATTAAATCCAGCACACGCAAATGTCTCCTCGTAGTGAGGCAAGATCTGAGGTCTGGCAAAAATAACTAAATAGCAAACAATACTGAAACGGAAATGTTTCACTGGTCTACATTGCCCATAAATTGATGCCACGGAGGTTCCTACAATGTTCGTTAGATACATGTTGTCGTCTGAACTATCGTTTAATGGCCGTGCCTTGCCAAAGGAAATGTTGTTGAAGATATAATGTTGTTTGTTTGAGTCTTCAGTCTTTTGACTGCTTTGATGCAGCTCTCCATGCCTCCCTGTCCTGAGCTAATCGTTTCATCTCTACATAGCTACCACACCCTACATCCGAGGCAATCTGTTTAACATATTCTAACCTTGGTCTACCCCTACAGTTCTTGTCCTCGACCCTTCCTTCCATAACTAAGCTTGCTATTCCTGGGTGTCTTAGTATGTGTCCTACCAACCTATCTCTTCTCTTCATTAGCAGTCGCCAGAAACATCTCTCCTCTCCCACTCGTCTTGATACCTCTTTGTTTGTAACCCTATCTACCCATCTGATCTTCATCATTCTCCTGTAGCACCACATTTCAAATGCTTCAATTCTCCTCTTTTCTGCTGCACCAATAGTCCAAGTTTCACTTCCATAGAGCGCCACGCTCCAGACAAAGGCTTTCAAAAATGACTTCCTAATACCCAAATCTATATTCAATGTCAGCAGATTCCTTTTTTGTAGAAATGCTTTTCTTGCCTGAGCCAACCTACTTTTTATATCCTCTTTGCTTCGTCCATCACTGGTTATTCTGCTTCCTAAGTAACAGAAATCTCCTACTTCCTTCAGCTTTTCATCTGCCAATTTGATCTCCATAGAGATTTCTGATTTATTTCGGCTGCATTCCAGTATTTTTGTTTTACATTTATTAATTTTCATCATGAATTCTTTCCTTAAGACGGAGTCCATACCATTCAAAAACTAATTCAAATCCTCAGGCTTGTTGGCCAAGATGACGATGTCATCAGCAAATCTCAGAGTTGAAATTATTTCTCCTTGAATCTTCACTCCCACTTTAAATTTTTCTCTAATTGAAGATATAATATTAATACTAATATCGAATGGCCTCGGGTGCCAGGTGCAAGCTTTGTTATTTGACACCCAGAGGGCATCTTGCATGTCGAATTTTGTTGTTCCTTGAAGCACTATGAAATTCAAGGAGGTTAGATATCTAAGCTCCTTGACTCTATAGCGTTTTCTAGTAGAGAAATGAGGAACTTTGTGTTGTTGGAAAATCCCGAGATTATTTTTGCCATTATTAACACAGCTTACTGAATTCAAATGGTTTCTTTAACATGCATCGTATGACATGCATGTCGTGATTTTTGCCGTCTTTCAAAAATCACTTACCATGGCCAGGAGCGAGCCTGCAAGCTTGCGGTTAGTAATTCGACACGATAACCACTCACCCACCGTGGCAACTTGTTGAAGATAAATCACCCATACGTTTCCATGGTGTTTTAGAATGATACGTTGAGCTCCCAATGTTACTGTAACACTTCACTGTACACATTCAGCCATACATTAGACCGTCTTCCATCTAATAAAGAAACTAAGAAATATAACTATCTACAGATAAACACCCTACCTAGTCTTACTGTGCGTTGTGCGGTCAAGTAATTACTACAACTATTCTGCCCACAATTCTACCGTACAAAAGGATCTGCATAACTTACATTGTCGTCGCTGAAGATTTTTTGGAAAATGGTCTCGGGTTTGAACCTTGCCTTGGTTCCCGAACCATTTTGTGCGAGGTTTCCTTCTCCTCATGTGGTCATTGATCTCCATTATTGTAGATGCTTGACGCACTGACGTTAATGTAATTACCTTGGTATATGGAAATCTACACTGATTCGACACTTTGCGGATCTATTAAAATTGCCTATACATCCACCACAGAATTTATTGATGCTTCTGCACCGTATACTCACAGAATCTGGTACTTTGGCAATTTTACTAGTCATAATTTTTATGGTTCGGTCGAATTTATAATTCACCAATTTATGGTTAAGCAAGTCACTGTTTTGTTAGATTAGAAATAGTTCCGAAGATATTGAAATGTTTGATAGTTTTATACACCTCTTCACTGCACCTCGTGCGAATTCTTACTCAAATCCTTACCTTCACAAAAATCACTCGTAGGTCATAAATGGAGAAATAATATCACTGTCCCCTTTTCACTGTTCTACTCCACCATAACAAGTGAGCTCCTAAATATTCGAGCGTTAACTCACCCTGAAGCTTTTAGCAACGTTCCCGATCCCATGTAAAACAAGATGTTCAGTAAAGAACATAGAGCCTACTGTCTCCTAAATGCATGGGTATTGTTATAACTCTTTGTCCTTTTCAAGGAGTATAATTGAATGTTGGTTGTAGTAGCTTGTTGAAATACAACGTGCTATAGGGATATTAAACATGAATATGAGGTGCCCTTTGCTAGTGCTACCTCTGTAAAAAAAAATCATTCAATTCGGTTTCACCGTGTTTGAATTGATCTGGGGAATGGATTTGCACACATACAAGGCCGCTATTTGCAAACTATTGGGCTGATGACCTAGTAGTCAGTCATAAGATGCTTTCCACAAAAAGGCATGTTGTTGCAAATTCCGGTAGAGATCAAATTATTAGGATGGTCGAAATTGTATTTAAGCTTTTAACATTTGGGTGGCCGTCATTCCGTTTCCGTCAAGATGGCGGCGATATAAAACATGACACTGAGGTGCCTTTTGCTAGTGCTACCTCTGTACCAAATTTCGTTCAATTCGGTTTCACCGTGTTGGAATTGATAGGGGGAATCGATTTGCACACATACTTGGCCACCATCTGCAAACTATTGGGCTGATGATCTATCAGTTTGGTCAGAATATGCTTCCCACATAAAGATTTGTTGTTGCAAAATTTGGTAGAGACTAGATTATTAGGTTGGTCGTAATTACATTTTAGCCTTTAACATTTGGGTGGCCGCGATTACGTTTCCGTCAAGATGGCGGTGATATAAAACATGACACTGAGGTGGCCTTTTCTAGTGCTACCTCTGTACCAAACTTCGTTTAATTCGGTTTCACCGTGATCGAATTAATAGGGGGAATCGATTTTCAAACAAAGATGGCCGCCATCCGCAAAATATTAGGCTAATGACCTATTAGTTTGGTCAAAGGATGCTCCCTCAATAATGGTATGTTGATGCACAATTTGGTAGAGATCGGATGATTAGGTTAATCGTAATTTGATTTAAGCTTTGAATATTTGTGTGGCCGCCATTACGTTTCCGTCAAGATGGCGGCGATATAAAACATGACACTGGGGTGCCCTTTGCTAGTGCTACCTCTGTACCAAATTTCATTCCATTCGGTTTCACCGTGTTTGAAATAATAGGGGTAATCGATTTTGACACAAAGATGGCCGCCATCCGCAAACTATTAGGCTAATGACATATTAAATTTGTCACAGGATGCTCCCTCCATAAAGGTATGTTGTTGCAAAATTTGGTAGAGATCGGATGATTAGGTTAGTCGTAATTTGATTTAAGCTTTGAACATTTGTATGGCCGCCATTACGTTTCCGTCAAGATGGCGGCAATATAAAACATGACACTGGGGTGCCCTTTGCTAGTGCTACCTCTGTACCAAATTTCATTCCATTCGGTTTCACCGTGTTTGAATTAATAGGGGTAATCGATTTTGACACAAAGATGGCCGCCATCCGCAAACTATTAGGCTAATGACATATTAAATTTGTCACAGGATGCTCCCTCCATAAAGGTATGTTGTTGCAAAATTTGGTAGAGATCGGATGATTAGGTTAGTCGTAATTTGATTTAAGCTTTGAACATTTGTATGGCCGCCATTACGTTTCCGTCAAGATGGCGGCAATATAAAACATGACACTGGGGTGCCCTTTGCTAGTGCTACCTCTGTACCAAATTTCATTCCATTCGGTTTCACCGTGTTTGAATTAATAGGGGTAATCGATTTTGACACAAAGATGGCCGCCATCCGCAAACTATTAGGCTAATGACCTAATAGATTTGTCAAAGGATGCTCCCTCCATAAAGGTATGTTGTTGCAAAATTTGGTAGAGATCGGATGATTAGGTTAGTCGTAATTTGATTTAAGCTTTGAACATTTGTGTGGCCGCCATTACGTTTCCGTCAAGATGGCGGCGATAACAAACATGACACTGGGGTTCCCTTTGCTAGTACTACCTCTGTACCAAATTTCGTTCCATTCGGTTTCACCGTGTTCGAATTAATAGGGGCAATCGATTTTCACACAAAGATGGCCACCAACCGCAAACTATTAGGCTGATGACCTATTAGTTTGGTCAAAGGATACTTCCTCCATAAAGGTATGTTGTTGAAAAATTTGGTAGAGATCGGATGATTAGGTTAGTCGTAATTTGATTTAAGCTTTGAACACTTGTGTGGCCGCCATTACGTTTCCGTCAAGATGGCGGTGATATAAAACATGACACTGAGGTGTCCTTTGCTAGTGCTACCTTTGTACCAAATTTCGTTCAATTTGCGCTCGCCGTGTTCGAATTGATAGGGGGGGGGGGCAGACATTCAGAGTACACACACTCACACACACACACACACAGACTCACACAAACACATACACACACACAGACAGACACACATTTTTTCGCCCTGTAGTGATCTCATAAGTCTACTTTCATTTTTTGCAAAAATCGAAAGTAGGCTAAAAATATGGTATGATATCAAGACGTGATATTATGACACTCTGAAACTGTCAGACTAGTAAAACTGTCAAACTCGTAATACTCTCAGACTAGTAATGGCCGCATGGTGCATACTACGTAGGTCGTTCCATGACTATTTAATAAGATTGTTAATTATATCCTGTATTATTTCAGTCACCATCTTATGGAGAAATCGTCGAAAATTCTTGTGAATACCCTGGTTCTTTTGAATATCATAGCAATTTTATATCCAATAATCTCATTAATGTATCATCTTCAAAATAGTTCGGCGACTTCCCCTGACATTTGAAGGCCTAAATACTGTTAAGTGTAGTCCCTAGTGGCAAGTTCGTTAACTGGATTACGGTGGGTGAAAGCATAACGCAATTGTTCCTTTAACGAAATATTAGCTTTATTGCAGGCCAGGAAAATACACCACACAATAAGCAGTGAATCTCACTTCATAAATACACTACTAGGGCACTATAGCTTCCACACTTAGCCTACTTTCGCACTACCGTCATCGCTATTAATACCTGCAACTCCGCCTTGTACACAAACTACAGTTATTTACGATAGCCAGTCACTCACCACTACACACTGCTTCGCTGTCCGCTGGCTAGGGAACAGCCCACTGCGTTTCGCAATTCAGCACAATATCTCTGTCGCACTAGGTAAATACACACTCCTCAAAGCTCAGTCCCTCCGTATGATTCACACTGCCTCGCTGTCTCGAGAATCAGCCTCACTTGGGTTTCGTAACTTCGCAGGTCACGTCGCCACACTACTGTCGCACAGGTAAGTACACGCACTAGCTCAAAAGCACAGTCCTTCCCTCGCTGGTGAGGCCGCTTTATATAGGGAGGGTGGTGACTCAATGGACGTTTCCAGAGTAGGAGAGTTCACGGCTCCTCCCGAGAGTTCCATCACCAGATACGCCGGGAACATTCCAGACCATGTCTTTGTTCCCGCTGCGCAAGTAGCCGGCCGACAGAGACCAGAGGTAGCCTCAGGCGGCTGTGAGTTACGCGAGAGGGAATGAAGCAACCCCGCTCTCGTAACAATACGTATGCTTGGAGTTAGGTTCCCAGTGTGGCATACCTTTAAATTTCCATTGAATCATCCCATGAAAGTTAAACTTCAATCCATCGAAAAGATTTTATGGCCAGCCTTACGGTCTCAATATGTAATGATGGTGTTTAGATAAGGGGGGAAGATTCCAGCAGCGATATACATTTTCATCAAGAGGAGAAATATGAACATTGTAAAAGAATTCAAAAATTTAGGTATCATGCTCCAAACAAGTGTTAGCCTACATGTTTTACATAAATCATGTGATATAGAAATCAACGCAAGCGGTACGGGTGATGTATGAAATTAGATACTTGAGAGCCCTCAGCTTAGGGACAGCAATGGCTTTTTTCAGAAATAATAAAATCATGCCTATTCTAATATATGGCACTGAAGTCATTTGGCAATACCTAACAGAAAAGAACCATTCCTCACTAAAAGAAAAAGCAATCGGAGTGTCAAAAACTAACAGGTCACGATTCGTGTACCTCCTGGAACGAGAATCATTTCTTATTGAAGACCTTGGAAACTATTTACCTCAACCAAACACCAGAGCCTCGGAAATCTACTAACATCGCTGGAGAAAAAAAAAAAGATAAGACATACCTCAAGCATATTATAGAACCGGAGCCATGATCGACCGGACGTCGACAACAGTCAACTTTAAGTTAAGGCATGTGTTTAAACGTTTGGCGGTCCATGTTTTTCACCACCTTATTTGTATTAAAAAATCTTTCCATGACCCTACAGTGACATGTGTATGCCAACTATGTGGACATGCATGTGATCACTACCATTTAGAGCTCTGTAGGAAAAGAAAACAATCAAAGACTTATGCAATGCAAAGTGCCACAGTGCAATTTTAGTGAACGTTTTTATTGTTTACTTTCGACGTGTTTTTGGCTGCAATAAAATTATTATATATGTATTGACCGAAATTACTATCATTTGTATGAAGTCAATACAGATTATTTTTAATCATCATGATTATTGTTTTTGCTTTCTATTCTTTCGATTATTTCCTTTACATTGTTGATAGCATGTTTAACGTGGTTTAATCGTAAATGCCGACCATACCGAGACGCGCACTCTACCTGAAAAAGGATGAAATCTCTCAAAGAGATAGAGTAATCCGCAGTCTTGAATTAATCATCCATATGTTCTCCAGCTATGATTTATTCAGGTTTATTCTAATTCCGTGATTTGGATTCATTTTAATGTTATGACAAACGTCACGCAAAGCGGAAGAAATTTTATACAGAGGGCTGTGTATTTATATAAGAGAGCTGAATGCGTTCAATCGCTTCTGTTATACTCTAAACCGTGCGGTTGAAAGCTCTGAAACTTTATTGCACTGCTCCATCTCTTTTTACTTGTTTCTACCTCGGGCCATCCAGAGTTTGTGAAGAGAGTGATTTATACAGCGACCGAAAGACTTCAAACACGTACGAGTAACTTCCTCCCGCTATGGGGCTTCACCGAGGAAGATTCGTGTACGCCTTGTCTTTGAGGAGCGTTTTCACTTACAAGTTGTTTCTTTGAAGATGCTTTTTATGATCATTTCATTACAAATGAAATGAAAAGCTACCATCGTGCAGTTCTGTAATGTCGATACGATAGCTGCGCATCAAAGCTACACCGTTTCGTTTTATCGAACCTTTGAATGAAGGATGCGGGGTCACCATTAGCCCGTCTGTGGATTAAATGATTGAGGAAGTAGATACGTTTTCAATGCGATTAAATTGATAGAGAGCTTTAAAGCAATTTCTCAGTGTTGCCTTATTGAAAATATTTATATTGCAAATTTTCAGTAGGTCAACACAAAGGATTTAAATCGCTGTAGACGAGTGTTGGAAAGATGTGGTGTATAGGCCTATATAATATTTTCGATTGCAAATACACACTATAATACTTAAGATTATAACGTCTGAGTAGTTATAAATCAATACATACCAAAGCAATCAAAGTAAAAAAAAATGAACCGACAGAGATTCAAACCACAAAACTTCAGACTATGGGCCTAGGTCGCTACCAATGAGCCACGGATTCAGTAGGTGAAATATATTCAAACAACTTATTTAGAATAACTGTACCATATTTTGTGTTGAAATAAACGATTTCATTAGCGTCTTCTGGCATGTAAAAGAACCTTCCACTAACTAGACTTGTGTGAAGCAAGACATCATCCTTTGCAGCTGCCTTCAACCGTGAAGAAATTGACGTAGCAATAAAAGACTTGAAAAGCGGAAAGGCTCCTGGCTTTGATGGCATCCATCCTGAGTTCCTAATTAACCTAGGCCACAATGCTAGGTACTGGCTCGCTAGCTTTTTCAGTGATATCTTGAAACTGGGGGCGATACCTAAAGAATTTAAGAAAAGCAAGATTATTGCCATTTTGAAACCTGGAAAACCAAAAGATCAACCCGGAAATTATAGACCAATAGCTTTACTGAGCTGCTGTTACAAACTCCTAGAACGACTGATTTACAACAGAATCTGCCCTATAATCACCCAACACATTCCTATTGAACAAGCGGGCTTCAGACCAAAACGCAGCTGCTGTGACCAAATTCTTACCCTTACCTCATATATAGAGGCTGATTTTTAACTGCAACTGAAAACTTCTGTTGCATTTTTAGACCTCTCAGCTGCTTACGATACAGTTTGGAAAGAAGGGTTAATATACAAACTACACCGAGTGATTTCTTGTAAAACAACTGCCAAGCTCATCACGAACATGCTCAGTGACAGGATCTTCCAAGTGATCATGGGAACACAAATAAGCAAGCAAAGGAAACTGAACAACGGTCTTCCACAAGGATCGGTACTAGCTCCACTCCTCTTTAACCTATACATATCAGATCTACCGGAAACTCAGTCAAAGAAGTTCTACTATGCTTACGATATAGCTCTTGCCACAAGGCACAGCAGCATCAGTGAAACTGAAAAAACGCTTGGAGAGGACATGGCTATCCTTGAAAGGTATTTCATCAAGTGGAGACTTAAGCCAAGCTTAACTAAAACTGAGGTATCCTGTTTTCATCTCAACAACAAAATGGCAAACAATGTAATTCAAGTACCCTTTGGAGGAACTATCCTCAGGAACAACAAATTTCCTAAGTACTGTATTTTGGGCATTACCCTGGATCGCACCCTTTCTTTCAGAAAACACCTTGAGAATACAGCAGCTAAAATAAAAAGTCGCAACAACATCCTCGACAAACTTTGTGGCACATCGTGGGGAGCCTCTGCAGAAACCCTAAGGAGTTCTGCTATAAGTCTTGTCTTCTCTGTGGCTGAATATTGTGCTCCAGTATGGATAAATAGTCCTCATGTGAAACTGATTGATACCCAGCTCAACAATACCATGCGGAAGATCAGCGGAGTCATCAGACCCACTCCCTCTTATTGGCTTCCTGTCCTCAGCCACATTATGCCACCTCACCTGCGGAGAAAAGTCGCTCTTCTCAGAGAATATGACAAGATCATGGCTAATTTGGACCTTCCCATTCACGATGACATCCCAGATCTTCAGAGAGGCAGGCTGAAGTCCAGACATCCGCCAATTGTTATTGCACAGGAACTAACTGAGAACCAGTTTAATCCATTCAACGAATGGAAAGGAGAGTTGACTCTCAATACTGACCACCTGCTTTGGCCTCTACTTTCCAAAAACAGTCCAGTTCCAGGATTTCACCTCCCAAGGAGGGCATTGACTGCTCTAAATAGGATCCGCACAAATACCGGAATCTGCGCAGAGTCCTTGTTCAGATGGGGCAAAGTTCCGTACCCCCAGTGTGACTGCGGTGCTCCTTCCCAGTCTATACAACACATTGCATTCGAGTGCAGACTGCGGGCCTATGAAGGTGATCCACTGGACTTTATTCAGGCCACACCTTCTATGATACTGTGGCTGGATAGTTTGGACTTAAAAATATAGATATGTTGCTGTTTCTTGTCATGTGTATTTATGTATATATTGTATATAGTACTTTCTGTCATCTTTCAATCTTGTTTCTGCATGCAAAAGTCATACGATAAATAAATAAATGTAGGTTAGGTTTGATTAATGCTCTTAAGTTCCAGCGTTCGTCACCAGGCACTGGTCGCGATGGCATCTAGTAGTAGCCGAGTTCACAGCTAGGTATCGTTGACGGTAGCATTTGGTAGCGAAAGTAGGAACTACTTGAAATTATCGTCGACAGTCCTTACTTGATTTAAAAACAGATAACACACACTAATACAGTCATCACAATTAACACCGGTTATCAGACAGATTCTACACACACCCAAAGTACACGGGGCTACATGGCCGCGTCGTTGCAGCCCCTAAACTAAGAAACCAGCCAACAGTCTTCTCCCTCTTATAGTGCAATATTATATATTTAATCATGTAATTTTTTCAGGTTATTTTTTCACATACCGGAATTCCAGTAACTGGGTTTATATTGCGTTGACCAACTGACGAGTTCTTATAACAATTGAATTAAAGTGATGATTTTTTTTTCTGAGGCACTGACCTTGTAGGACTGTAGGTTATCAGCCATCTATCTAGGTCATGACTCGCAATGCAACATACCCAGCAGCTTAGCTATGAGCGTCAAAGCTGTAATCGGCAGCGATAAAAGGTTGCAATATCAGTGCTGTCAAGGGCCATTCAGAGTGAAATGAATCCCTGTTATTTTCAACAATCCATGAAGAAAAATGCCAGGATTGTACTTTGTTTCAAATTTCGGATCACCTACATCAATCCTTGGCTCTAATAATGACAGTTAAGCGCACTCTTAGTCATCACAAGAACAATGGTTATTGAACAAACTAAACTCCTGGCCAAGTACATGAGTATGATGACCAAGATGACCCAAGCTCAAATAAACATCTCCCTACATGAATAAGGAATCTAGATCATTTGCGCCGCAATCTGAAAGAATAAGAATCTGTACAGTATGTTCGATTATTAACTAATTTATTTATTTACTAGCAGTAGTGCCCGGCTTCGCCCGGTGGATTTATCTGTTTTATGGAAGATAGTGAATACTACTACAGAACTGGCACATGATATTTAAACTAACAGAAATATATATATATACATTTTTGTAGTAGTAGAGGGGGTGATTGGGTAGATTATTAGCTTGGGAATAACCTAACCCCCAAGGGAAGATGATGAAAAAGGAAGTGGGTTTCGGACCGGGGAAAAAGGATGGAGAAATAGGAAGAGAGTTTGTCATAAGTTATGACTAAGAGTTTTTGCTCAAATGCAACAAGTGGTGAACACCCTATCAATAGATTTATTTTTATTAAAGAGGGCATGAACCTGGGAAGAGTTAGGGAAGACAGGATCTTGCCTAACCGTTATGTTCGAGAAATGATAAAGCGAAAACCAAATCTTTAATTTATTTAACAATGTAAAAGGAAGTAGTTTTGTAACAAATATATAATTTTGATTTCTATAAACAATTGGGGTCACAGACCTCCGAAAACATTTAAAGCTTGCACCAGGCAATTAATAATTCTTTTGGTTTCAAACCTTTTATATGCTTTAAAATCTTCGTAAGATTTTGAAATGACGAAGATAAATAAATGAAAAATTTAAAGATAACTGACGTAATTAAAGTTAGACAATAAATCAAGTACAAGGTGTGTACTTTAAGGATTTCTAGATAAGTATCTTAGAAATAATAACAACTTCGAAAGTAACAACAACAAAAAGCAGGAAGAATAAAATAGAAGTTTCTATAACTTCTTATATTGATACAGAAATACTTGGTTGGATTATACAAATAGGGCACGTCACTTATTGTGAAACCTGAAGAGAAAAATCGAAAGGAAGTTTCTAGAACTCCTATGTTTAAGTAGGGATCACGAGAAAAATGGGGCAAGTTTCCATTTCGTGAAACCTAGAGATAACTCACTTATGAGTTGAAAGAATTGTATTCCCTCATTAGAAGGGAGAAACAATATAATTTGAGGCGTGTACTAGACACGAAGTTTTACAGAAATTAATTCGTTGTACGTGGAACAAGAGAGGGAGGGCACTTATTGAGAGAGACACCTCATTGAAAAAAGACCTAAAGTAACAATTTTATTATTTTGGTTTGTTAGTAAAGGGTTCGGGAAATATCAAATGGGATTGTGGAAAAGTGTTCATGGCCGTATTTATTGTACACGAACGAGCGCGACGCGGTTGAAAGGTTGAACAAGCACTGTTTTCACTATAGTCTGTTGATATAGTTGAAAAGTTCACTGTAGTAGCACAAAAAGTCGATGACAAAGAAAGTTATTGCAATGGTGGAAAATAACTAGTTACACTAGATTTGCGAGAATCTATTGCTTGAGAAAGTTGTAGATTATAGTTGAATGAGCCAGAGGAAATCCCAACGGAGGAAGAAAAATTAGAGATTGATTAGCAGTTCATAAGGAAGATTCCTTAGTTTGAAAAAGTATTTCCATATTTGAGTGGAAAACACATGACAGTATAACTGGTAGATAGAGTGCAGATTCGGAAAGGTTCCAGAGCAATCATGACTGAAGAATAGGGCAAAAGTTAGTCCAGCGGTGGAACGAGCTAAGCATTTTATAGACAGTGGGTAATTTAATGGTGTACCACGTTGTGAGAAAATCTCTCATTTAATAAGCATAAGAAATGCTGCTTCACGTTTAGATTGGCTTAGACAGACAAAAGCCCAACATAGAAAATCCCACGTAGGATGATTGCCCCAAATATAGAAATCTCACACTGCCTATAAAATGATCATTAAAAAGCATGTAGCTATTTAAAATCAATTAAAATAAGTTGATGAACGTAGAAGTAGTACTTAGCATTGCTTCATCACGAAGGCGATGTTCCTGTTGACGGTTGATACTAAAATTCTAACATGGCGTAGAAATTTAAAAGTTTGCCTCTAGAGTTAAGGAGGCGAGCTTTAGTTAAGCTCTAACTGACTGGGTCGACTTCCAACGTACAAGTGAAGCCTGCTAGACGCAGAGAAAGAACACTGGCCTAGACGGCTTGTCCAACGAGAAGTTCAGTGCACTGAGAGGGTGAGCGGTTGCTCACGACACGGAGACAAGTCGACACGAAGTGTAGAAGTGAAGTGACCGAGTGAGCGGGCTGCGCGCGCGGAGAAGAAAGCAGTAGGCGGAAGGGAGAAGAGGGGGAAGCGGGCGAGTTGGGGAGGAAACAAAGAGGTTGTACATAAACATGAAAAAACTTTACAAAAATAAAATTCTTCTTGGAGTGGTGTCTTTACGGAGTAGTAGATTGGTGAAGAACACGACGCCCTGTGGATTAGTGTAGAAGTCTTCATGGCTTGAAGCAATGGAAGTTCGGAAGGCAGCGATGGGACGCTGTCAGGCTGGTTCGACGGAATATGCGTTTCTGTAAAAAACTGACAGAAAAAATGAACAAATGCACGGGGCAAACAGGAGGTAACAGTTCGATGTTGGTGTGTGCGGAAAAGAAATTTAATTAAATGGACTGATATAAAGTAATGAAGAACAGCAAAAGCTAATTCTTTCTTTCCGTGTATTTCCAAAAATACACCAGTGATAAGTAGTACGGTATAATGGACGTAACATTGAGGTCATTTTCCCGTAATGATAATGATAATAATGAATAGGGAAACTGCTATTTACTAACTACAGTACTGACACATGTAATTTACAAACGAATTGAAAAATATGATTAGAAAGGGAATTAAGTGAAATAAAAGACACTGTCTAGAGCCTATATCTCATTGGCTGTTAGAAAAGGTGAGATCAATAGTGTCGTATTTTGTCACATAGCACCGTAGGAAAATAATCAGAGCACATTGGAAAACTTCGGCTGTCCCGAGCTCCTGAGGTAGCATTAGTGTCATTTATCTCAACATAACGCTGAAGGATAAGAATCGGAATAAATGAAAGTAAATTTGAAAGCACCAACGCTTATTGCAGCTGACAACCTCAATGTACTGCACCAAAACCATCACACTTATAAAGAGGGATAATATTTTCATGATGATAACTGTTTTCAGGGACCTAAGGAATCTTTTTGCACTAATAACTCCCCGTGACTGCAATTTATAAGTAGCGCAAGATGTAACGATTTTCGTAATTCTGCTCCAGAACACGGGTAGGGGCGGCGTGATGCAACCTGCATTATCAGTCAACAATAGACTTATTAAAATATTCTTACAGTTACACTACTGCGAACATGAATGGTTCTAGGTCCTTAAAAGTGGTTTTCAAGTTCTTTTTGTCTGTTTTTCTAAATGTATGCAATGTAGAGGGTTGTCCAAAATATCAAGTGGACAGTGTTACCAGCAGGGTTTCAAACGGTATATCAAATTCGTTGCAATTAGGTGAAACGGTGTATATTAGTGCCAAAGGGAATGGAGTGGTCTATTGGAAATTTCAAGTAGACAGTGTTACTCGTCGGATTCCAAAGGGTAAACACGTAAGGTTTGGTTTAGATCGGTGGAACGGTGTAGATTTGGTTTATTATTTATTTATTTATTTATTTATTTATTTATTTATTTATTTATTTATTTATTTATTTATTTATTTATTTATTTATTTATTTATTTATTTATTTATTTATTTATTTATTTATTTCTGATAGGTGAAATTGTCCATTCATCGTGAATGAACTCTTGAAAATCCAATTCATGAACTGTATGAAGTTGATGATCTCTGCGTCACAAGCTGCACAGCCATATCACTAGAATTCTGTATAGTTTCTTATAAAATACTGTAATGTTATCAGAAGTTATAAGAAGATACATGATTCACAAGACAATGCAGTACTTCAAGATGACCTGAACCTGGTCAGTAAGTGGGCGATTGAAAATAAACACAAGAAAATGCAGTCTCACAAAAATAGGGAAATTGCGAAGGCATGATTTTCAATATAACATTGGCTCGGAAATACTTGTAGAAGAAGATTCTTGGAAATATTTGGGCGTTCACGTAAGGAATGATATGAAATGGAGTAGTCATGTCGGATGTGTAGTTTCTAAAGCTAACACATCCCTGCACTTTGTAATGAGGGTATTGAAAGGAAGTAGTACCTCTGCTAAAGAATTAGGATATTTGTCACTTGTAAGACCTATCCTGGAATACGCCTCGGCGGGTTGAGATCCATATCAAGTAGGGCTCATAAATGAGTTGGAAATGGTACAAAGAAAGGCCGCTTGATTTGTGATCAGTGACTTTATTCCCAGGAACAGTGTGAGCCGTATGTTAAAGAAATTTGGTTGGGAATCACTTGAGGCTAGAAGGATGAAATCTTGACTCTGCGCTATATACAACACATATACAAATCAACCAGAATGGGGTGAGCTTAGCAAACGTATGGGAAAGCCCACTTACATGGGCAGGAGCGATCATCCCTTCAAAGTTAAGGGCCGACCACAGCGAACAAATTATGGTAAATATTCTTTCGTGAACCCTGTCATTGATAACTGAAACTCTCTACCTGCCGCAGTCTTAGAGAATTTTGCCAAACATATTGATGTGTTTAAGAAAAGACTGACTATTTGTGTAAATATTCCAGTTTAATTTTTGTTGAATTGTTATGTATAATTATTATTTGTTTTGTATATCCAATTTGCCACCGGTGGGACACACCACCAATTGCAAATAAATGAATGAATGAATGGATATGCTACTTGAAACCAATTTAATAAAAATTAAACCAGTACGTTTTATTAAATTTGTTTCTTATTCAAAGTTATATGTTTAAAGATAAGAACTCTAGAAAATAAGTACCGGGTAAAGCCAAACTTGGCAGATTTTGGCAGACGTGACACATATCCCAATGACTATATACTGTGCGTGACTTGGTACGCGTGGTATTCATTAGAATTTGCGTCCTTTAAGACATAAATCGAACGGGGGAGAATCTGTCTGTGTAGCAGTTACTATTCCACCTCTCCGCTGTAGGTGAGTTCTGCTTGGCATTGTAATTGCTCTCATTAGTCTAATTAGGGAGCTAAGGGACAGGATTTGACTTCTCATGGGAAGTGCGGTAGAGCACTGCTCCTACTTATTAAGCTAGTTAGCTTCATCTTAGAAGCGAGGTGGGTAATTTCGCCCCTAGCTCCTCCTTGTTACATTGTTTCTCTAGGATTGTTCTTTAACCACAGATTTCGCTTCCTTACTCATCAATACTTTGTTGTTTCCTATCTTTCTTTCTTTCTTTCTTCCTCTTTTGAGGCTATTCTTTGTTTCATATACAGGGTGATTCAGCTGAGATGACCACCTCAAATATCTACGGAACCGTTTTAAGTTATCCTCATTCTGTAAAAATTCAGACTTTCAGACCGGCGTTGAAATAGGAATCTCTGTTTCGCGGGCTTATAGGCCGTGTTCTAAGGACATTTTGTCGTCCTGGCGTTTCGCTGAAGACTGCGTTCAACATATTCACAGGTTACATTAAGCTTAATAAGCCCGCGAAACAGAGATTACTATCCTCAATCTGTTTTCAAATTCTTAAATCGTATTAAGGGGCTCATACAACTCGGTACATTTCGCTCCCAGCACATTCGTATTTACCGAGAAACCGGTAGCAACTTTCGTTTTTTAAATGGGACTATACGAATTTCACCCACTGGAACAACTAAGAATCAAGTGAAAAGTTCAGTGATGTGCTTATTTTGAAAATCTGACGAGTACCGTTTGAGATATTAAAGGTTTCCATATGTGTCGGCATTAGACAGAAAGCGATGCGTTGCTGCTGGAATGTGGAGTGCATGTTCTCTTGTGTGACCCACTCCTGGTTGTCAAACTCACATACCGAATGTATGCCATTCATAGCATACTTTAATGTGTGCATAATCAAAATCAAGTCTCTTATGTACGTCGTGTGCCTTTTTCCCTCTCCACATAGTCCTGAATCCTTGCGGAAATACAGTATCTGAAACAACCTCAATGAAGAGGATAAATAAAGTACGGAATTCTTTAGTGCTGGCAGACCTGCGACTATAACTTAATGCACATAATTATTAAAATCAGAAATGTAACAAAACTCGCCCTTTTAGTTCATTGCGAACGTCTCGTCTAATGTCAATTCTTACGAGTCCGGTTAATCATCAATCATTTCAAAATGTCCTCCACACAATCCAATTCTGTTCCAATTCTGTTCATGACCAGATAAATTCAGAAGCAATTAACTCTGGATGCTGATAAAAATATAAGGGAAAGAATTGAACAAAAGAGACTGAAATGGTATGGGCATGGAACACACCCAGTTGCCAAACATTATAAGTGAATGGGACACCCCTCAGGCAGCAACAGAAGCAGAAGATGAGTTCGACCGTCAACAAATTGGACACGAATGTGATGTGCTCAATTGAGAACTTCGGTTTGAATTCAGATTATGCCAAGAGTAGGGATACGTGGAAGAAGACGTTTAAGAGTATAAACTATCTCTAACACGGATGTTATTTAAAATTCTTTGCATATATCCGCATAATTTGACATTAAGTTTATTTTATTTTGAATGTATTGTTTGGCGGAGAAAAATCCTGCTATTGACGATAATTCATAATATGGATATTTTATAGCCATAACACATAATCAAGTTCTGAGTGTGGGAACGTAAGGAGAACACACGAGGTTTCTTGTTTTTGTTTTTGTTATTTTTAAAATAAAACACTAAGTTTATTATGTCGAGAAATAACTCCACTTCATAGAACGAGAACATCTTGACGATTTGTTTTCGTCCATGAAGTGTACTTCTTACTGACTGTCAAACGTGCCAGGCCATGGGCCTAAGCTATTTTCAGACACAGGAAACAAGTTAGTTTGAATCCCACCAAGATCGGTCCTTGAAGTGTCTTTCTGTGCTTTCCCATACTCAACTCCAACAACTTGCCGTGGTATTACCTACTGCTGTAATAGACCAGGGCTGCTTCCTTCAACACCTCGCCCAATTTCTTTCATCCTAGTTCATTAACCCTCCTGATGAGGCTGGTATACGGAAGGGCATCCAACCGTATTTAAACATTCACTGCATAGATATTCTGCATATTCATACCAGAACCAATATAAAGTGGAATAATAATAATAATAATAACATAACACACATCAGACATAACTTTTACTTACAAGAAGAACAAACACACGTACTTGATTGACATCGCAGTCCCAAATGACCATACTATCAATCGTAAGTACAGGGAGAAGATTGAGAAATATGCTCCACTAGCTATGGAGGAAGCGAGAAACTGGAGACAAATAATTGTGATAATCCTTTCCTTCCATCTTTCACACACTGGCCTGATACCTTAATCTTTTTTCACTAAATATAACAACAATAAATCTTCCCATATTTGCCCACTTTAATGCACGAAAGGCTGCAATTCTGAAGACCTGCAGCATCATTAGAGGATTTTTGAATACACACTAGGATTTCCTTGAACACTCGTGTGAAAGGAAACGTGGAAGACGGCATTCCTGGAAAAAGTTACTGCCAAACTCTCTTGGTATTTAGTTTGAAAATGTATGTTATAGGCTCTTCAAAGTGCGTCTATTCTCAGTTACTTGTGTATGATGTACTGATATGAGACATGTTACCTACAGTTAGTTGAGGAAACAAAGATTAATACTATGACAGCTGCTTTTATACAATCTCCGATCGTCCATTAAAGAAAGACCTTTGTAAATAACAAAATGTTATGTACAAACACGAGTACTTTTCTAGATAATCACTGTTAAGATTGAGGCATTTGCCCTATATGTAGACGAGCTTTCCATTTCCCTCTTCAAAGAATACTGCCACCAGTGAATTGACATAGCCTGTAACGTTCTTCTGAAGCTCGTCTGGAACCTCTGTTGTCCTAGACAATTTTCCAGCTATAGGCTACGCCGGGTGTTCATAAACCTCCCATCAAAATTGCTGATGAAGCTGTTGGGTTACAGCAGCATCTTGAGTATGGGCGTTATCATGAATCAGAAGAACTAAATCTTGGATGAATTTTCATTGCACTATTCCCGACTTCTTAAAGAAACAGAATTACAATACGCAACTCATACTTGCCGCGAGATTCGATCTTTGCAGCGATGTTTAATCGCCTGAAACTCAGCTCAAAACGGCGTGTTGACGTTGGAAGTGGCAGTTGTCATAAGGAGAGATGTGCAGTCGCCTTCGGAACATACGCGCCTACTCCCATTCGATTAATTAATTAACGGTAAGGTCAGAAGTTGAAAAAAACGCAAGCAGCAAAGGCAGGTCTTCAGATTTCGTTTCAGAAAACGCAGTTTATAACTAACATCAAGTCAGAACCCAGAGAACTTATGGTGAATGGAGGACAAATAACACAGGTAGAGAAATTCAAATACCTAGGTGAATGGATTGAGCCCAACATTCGTGAAAAGGAAGCTTTCGTGGCACGGATTAAGGAAATGGAAATGGCTTACCATTTAACCAAAGACATTTACAAAACACGATCAATGTCCTTCAAGGCCAAACTGAGGCACTACGTTACCGTTATTCGCCCGGAGGCGTTATATGCATCAGAATGCCTGGCGATGAATAAGAAAGGCCTGGCAGAACAACTCGAAGCCAAAGAGAGGAATATTCTGAGAAAGATCTTGGGCCTGGTCAAGGAACGAGGAGACTATAGAAGACGACACAATGATGAACTTTATATACATGTGGAGAAAATAACGGACATCATTCGCAAAAGAAGACGCTCCTTTTATGGCCACTTAACACGAATGAACTCTGGAAGATTGTCCAATCGAATCTGTGCCTACTTTGTGGGAAAGAAATCCAAAGGGATCTGGTTTACAGAGGTGGAAAAAGACCTACAAGAACTGAGGATATCACATGAGGACATCTTGGAACGTGACTCTTTGAAGAAGAAACTTGGGGAGATATAGAGTTTTCAGCCAAAACCTACATTGAAAACCGGCAAGATGTGGACCGAAGAACGGAAGGAAGCTCACCGAAGAAGAATGCGCGAATACTGGGCCAATGTGAAAGAAAGAGGGAAAAGGCAGTTGAAATAACGTGGTCCTTAGACGACCGAAACGATTATAAAAAATATAATAACAATAATAATAATAATAATAATTGACAGTAGGGTCAACGGAGAAAGAGCCACCAAAAATTATAAGGCGTACAGACTAACGTGGAATAACTACAACAGAAGAGTCATATCGCGTAATGCAAAATTACAACACTAAAGCACAGTTTCTTTGCCGGAAGCTTTATACGCCTCAGAAAACATATCCCTTGCTGATCACTCTAAAGCTATAGAAATCGAAAAGCAAGAACAGAAAATTTTCCTGAAAATTAATGGTCCCACGAGAGGAAATGGAATGTGGATTAGGAGGAGAACAGCGGACCTCTATTCCATAACTGACAGGTTTACTGATGCCGTACAAAAGAGACGCCTGAAGTTCTATGGCCATGGCCATGGACAACGACAGACTATCCAAAAGGTTATTTAAAATAATCTACTCAAAGAAACTGGCTAGAAGAAACTAAGGTGGACCTCCAAGAAATATTAGAGACGACATCATAACAAATCGTGGAGTACAATAGCATGCAAGCACAAATTCGTGAAGAACCCTAAAAAGAAAGCTGGTAGGAAGTGGTGCACAGAACATAAGATGCAATACAGTGCATTCATTTTGGGAGGATAAGGAAGCGAAAACCATCAGGCCAAGTAACACGTTGAAACGCGTTCTTAGAATGGACATAACGAATAATAATAATGACATGGGGTAGAAAGATACGCAGTGAATCGTAGATCTTGAACAGCAGAAGAGTATTCTCATGTATAAGGTGCGTTCAAAAAGTAACGAGCCGGAGGCATAATTACAGAAACCAGTACCTGTATGTTAGAAGTATTGGCCCTGGCTATTGAGGGACTTGTCCCACTGTGACACGAGGCTGCGATGTGAACCAGTTCCGCACGTACAGCTAGACGTCGGCGTCCGAGGTGAATCGTTGGCCCCGCAGAGCCCCTTTCAGGGGACCAAACATGGCGTAATCACAGGGAGAGAGGTCTGGACTGTATGGAGGGTCGCCGAGAACCTCCAATTTGAATTTCTGCAGGAGTGCCGCGACTGTGTTGACCGTATGAAGTCGTGCATTGTCGTGGAGCGACCACGGCAGCTATGGCGTTCACTGTCATTCGGCGGTCCTGGACCAGCTGGACGTTGTCATCGGTAATGCAGAAGATCGGGCATCATCGGCTAACGACACCGTCCTTCCCTGAAGCGCTTGTGCCACGCCTTGACTTTTGCAAGAGACATGCAGTGTTCACCGTACACTTGTGACATTCGGCGATGAATGTCCGTTCCTCCTACTCCTTCCGCTGTCAGAAACCGAACAACACCTCTTTGCTCTTCGGTTGACGCCTCCATGTCATTGTTTGCAATGCGACTGTTAGCGTTGGACGATTGATGCATGCTGCTGCTCACTTTGTATCGTCACGTGGCGTGCACGCGAGCCCTCTAGCGACGGGCTGTGACATTCCACGCCCTGGTCGGAACCACATCTCGTTACACACGCCACTAATAGCCGATGTCGTCACCGATTTGCGCATTCCAGCCTCCGGCTCGTTACTTTTTGAAAGCACCTTATAATATGGCAAGGAATTTGTGACAAATTGTTGGGAAGGCCCGTGCAGGTACCGTAAAAGAGAGTACGAGCACCCTCGCCTACTCATGAGCACCAATCTGTTTCCTCTCAATGAGTTCACTTCATCCCGCTATGTTGTGGACAGTCCTTTCCCATCTGTATCTACTCAAATCTTCCTAAAGTGAGAAGAATGCGGTCTCTTCTGTTCGTGGAGCTTCTCTCACTATCCGACCTCTATCGCTTTCATAAGTCAAGCACAGTGTGGGAGTGGGGGTGGAGAGGTGGGGTTTACCTTGTCTCAGTGCTGGATTACCCATTAGGCCCGACTAGGCCCAGGCCTAGGGCCCCCAATTATTTGGGGGACCCCAAATTTTATTCCGAAGATTTAGAATTTTTTTATCCAGAACTGAGACAGTCTCAGCATTATATTAAATTGCAATATCCTTTAAAAACTGAGTTCACTCATTCTGAACTTTACGAAATTCTCTTATTCGAGACAAGCTTGAGTCTTTTTTTCCGAACGTTGAGATTGCTTTTCGCATTTTCCTGAACCTCATGATAACGAATTGTTCTGCGGAGCGCTCGTTTTCAAAATTGAAACGGATCAAAAGTGCGCAAAGAAGTATCATGTCACAAGAATGATTAGACATGCTAAGTTTAATGTATATCGAGTCAGTTGTTCTGCGGGAAATTGATTTTGATGACATTGTAGAAGATTTCATTGACCGAAAAAAGAAGAAAAAAATGATTACATTTTACAGACGTAAAATAGTATGATTTGTTAAATTATTCATCAAATCGTCTGAAATGTTTTCAAATAACGATGATCGTTTCAATTGAAATGTATGTATATGTGTATATATGATTTAATAAAAAGTGTATTATTCATCTTGAGAAAAATAACTCTTGTATATACTTTACTAGCTACTTTACCCGGCGTTGCCCGAGAGGTGTATTTACATATTATAGAAAGATCCATGCCAATATATTACGCAAGGTATATTCACGTTGCCCCTAAGTGAGTTTAAAACATAGTTCTCCTGGACTCGGAAGTTAATCAAGTGTAATAACTCACTGTAAATCTAGGCGAAAGGTACTGTGAAGTACAATAACGTAGTAGAGAATGCATCATATTTCTCAAGGACCTATTCTCACAATTACAGTGCTTTCCTGATAGTCTTTATTTTTAGCCTAATTTTCACATTTTGCAAAAATGAGGAAAAAGTAGACTTATGAGATCGGGCAAATGTGTGTCTGTCTGTCTGTCCTTCTATCTGTCTGTCTGGCTGTGTGTGTGTGTGTCCCCTATCAACTCCTAAACGGCTGTAGCAATCGAAACAAAATTTGGTAGGAGTTAACATCTATACCTGAAAATCTCACGGCCATATTTGAAAATGATGCCAGTGCTACCAACTGCTGAAAAATCGCAATTGAAATTTGAGCTTCATGTTGGATATCTTGGAAGGTATGCATGGGAGCTATTTCAAAATTGGCACACGTATAGATAATAATATTGCAGTTTATTTTCCAGGAGGCCATACATGGCAGTGTTGCCAAAATGATTATAAGCCTGCTGATAGGTCCACATTTTAAATGCATACAACTTCTACACTATCAATTGGATTTCAACCAAATTTCGTATGTGCTATGTGTACATAAACGGATATGACTGAGCGAATTCTTAAGAGCCACCAGGGCTGCCAACTTTAAATAAATGCTCTCAATGTTTTTTAACCAAGTACCCATATATCAGAAAGTATGCAAGCCGACAGCTTTAAACTATGTACACGTATAGTACCTGACATTCTATATTAATTTGGAGTAACTTATGTACGTCAGTGCTACCAACATGATTCTAAGCCTGCTGAGAATTCCAACTTTAAATACATGTAACTTCTATACTATCATTTGGATTTCAACCAAATTTCGTGTGTGCTATGTGTACCATAACAAATATGCCGATTCTTAAGAGTAACCAGGGCTGCCAACTGTTAATAAACACTGTCTCTCTTTTTGTTACCCTAATATCAATATATCAGAAAGTATGCAAGCCAATAGCTCTAAACTTTGCACACGTATAGTACCTGGCATTCTAGATAAATTTGGAGTAACTAATATAGGCCTACGCCAGTGCTGCCAACATGATTCTAAGCCTGCTGATAGGTCCAATTTGAAAATGCACGTAACTTCCATACTAACTAATGGATTTCATTCAAAATTGACACAACAATAGATCATATTATTACAGATTATTTCTGACCAATACATGTGTGTCATTGTTGCCAACATGATTTTACGAGCTCTGTTAGATGCAATGTTTAACTGTGTAACGTTCATGCTGTCCATTGGACTTCAACCAAATTTTGTGTTCTGCACCTTAAGAGATGGAACTAAGAATATATTCAGTCACCAGGGCGGCCAACTGTAGTTCTCTATTAGGCTACATTATGCCAGGTATAGGCTACATTATTTCGAACTAATTATAAATTTCGATATTACCAACTTAATTTCGTCATTATTCTAGGTAGATACATGTAGGTTAATCATTGGCATGAATCTTAAATTTTAAGAAAAGTAGGCTCTTTAGTTTGTCACGGAACGTCTTGTTTATTTTTGTAATGGGTGTAATTTAGACGTCTTGATCACATAGTTCTCTTTCATTTTTAAATTGTTGCACCTACCTTTTTGAAAGGAAACAATATTTAAATTATTCAATATTTGGAATATAAAGTCATCATTCTGGAGTCAAATATACTTACGATTAATAACCCCGCACAAATGATGTGATTAATGAGAAATGGCTTATTCATGTACATAAGGCAGTGTGTAGTCTACTATAGCTGCATATTAGGAAATCGTATTGCTGTATTTACATGCCTATTATCTCATATTGGGCGGCTTTGGTGGTGTATTTGGTAGCATGCTGAGCTTCTATGCCCAAGGTCGCGGGTTCAAACCCAGACGAAGTCATCCGAGTTTTGAAGAGCGTTAAAAATCCCTCAGTATGCCTTCCTTCGGAGGGGAAGGAAAGCCGGTGGGCCCATGTCATACGACATAGATTTAAGTGATGTGAAAGAACGTTCCACTAACTACACTCGCGTGAAAGTAAAATTTGATTAACGCTATTATGTTCCAACGGTCACCGTCTGGTTGCGGGAGTATCTATTAGCCAAGTTTGCAGCTAGGTGTCGTTGACGGTAGCATTTGGAAAAAGTACGAACTACTTAAAACTGACTGTCTGTAGTCCTTACCTGAATTACATATAACATACAATAATACAGCCATCACAATTAACACCGGTTATCTGGCTGATTCTACACACATCCAATGTACACGGGGCTGCATGACCGCGATGTCGCAGCCCCTAAACAGAGGAACCAACTAATCTATCTCATCTTGTTAAAGTAAATTAATTAATAGTATAATTGCGCACGAAAGTGCATTTGGAATAAATACATCATAATATCACAAACACTGTCAGATGAGAAGTTAAATAAATAGACCAGCGGTGCATGGTTTCCACCGGCTTCCACCACAAACCACGCTCGAGACCCGGATCCCACCAACCCACCGACCAGTGCGCGCCCCATATTACATGATCCTTGGTCTGTGCAATACAGCAACGTATAATCCCAGTATAATGTCAATTGAGATGCATTGATTGAGAACACATTGGGCTTCTTCTTTAGCCCCTAAAGTATTTCGTAAGATAGGTCAAAAGCTTGAAATGGCAGACATGGAATATCAATACTCCACCAATCCGTGTATAATTAATAAAGAGACTGTATGCTTAAAGATCCATAAGCCATTCTAATCAAACGGCTTCAAGTAACGCGACGTAGTGGAAAGTAAAGAGGTTAGCTCAAAGTATATGGTGTCTAAAAATAAAGCAATGGAAAAAAACAAATATAATTATAAATGTGACTCAGATTACAAATGTATTAAAATCATTACGCAATTCTAATTTAAATGACATTGAATGATTATCAATTTAATAAATGCGATAACTTACTTCAGGTTAACACAATGTTTTATTTAGAAAATGATTTGTCTATTGTTTAATATTTTATGGGTGTAGCGAAGTCCTGCAACTCAAATAGACGGTAATAAGAAATGGAATAACGTCAGTGCTAGTTCTGCAAAAAGACGTAAATACGAATGAAGCGCTATTGTGAAAAGATCCTGTACGCGTCTGTGTGTTGAATGGGCAGGCAGTATAAAGCAGCCAGGAGGGCTGCGATCCAGCTGGCAGTGAAAATAGTGCACGGCCGACTGAATACGAGCTGCGCTCTATACCGGCCTTGACATTCCCAGTCAGAACCCATGTATAACATGTAATTGGAAAGTTTCTACTCGTTGCCGGTAGAGCGCACACCCCTCCCATTATAGGCGCGATAAGGAATCAGCTGTACAGTACGTATATTAAATGTGTAATCTCAAGAACCACTGGATGGATTTTGATGCTGCTTTCACCATTCTGTAAAGGTGATCTCGAGAAAGATTTGTGTAGAAAATAATTTATTTATGACCAAAGGGAGCCAAGCAGTAACGATTTCAGTGGAAAGGTCGAAAAAATAGCCTGGTGTCCGTGCGCTTTTTAAGCTTACGCTGGGCGAACCGTTAAAAATATCATTATATTATGAGTGTAAGAATTGTTCAGCGTGAGAAATTCTACAAAAAAGTCCGCGAGGGCATATCTCTATCTTCGATACATCGCCCGCTATAAGTGTTTTTAGTTTGGACGGGAGGGGCATTTGGCTTGCCCCTCGCCATTCTTAAATTACGTCTGACAGGAATTCCTTGCACATTCATAACTGTTCCCGGGCGAAGCCGGGGCGGGTTGCTAGTGACACTATATAATTATTATCATTATAATTTCCGCATTATCAAAATTAAAATTATATCACAAAATAAAATAGCGTGCTAATAAATCTAAGAGAAATTAGACATACCTTGCACCTTCTTCGGCTACAAGGACACTACTCCAGCACCGTCTCATTAAAAGGAAAGAGAGGATCAAAATTACAGCCGGGAACAAGTAGCAGCTAATCGTGTGTTGTGTTTTGTGCTAAGAGATCTTTCGACAAATTATCAGATACCGTGTGCCTTCTTTTTCACGAAGCAGCTGTCAGGACGGGACTTACATAAACTCCTGCTGGACGTTATTCTCGAGGTTGAACAATGCGGTTTCATAATTATAATAACTGTCTCTGATAATCACAAAATTAACACTACAATGATGAGGCATTTAGGGGGAGGGAATTTGCAGCCAATGGTCAATCACCCATACGACGAGTCTAGGAATGTATTCCCTAGTTTTGATCATTGTCACATTCTAAAAAAAAAACATTAGAAGGCAGTTTCTGTAACGAGAGATGACTGATGGTACTGGAATAATTTCAGGGAAATACTTGTCATTACTATACACAATGCAAAAGGGTGAGATCGTCAAACCGGTCAGACACCTCACTAAAAAGCACATCGAACCCACTAAATTTGAAAAAATGAATGTTCGGCGTGCCAAGGAAGTGTTCTCGTCAGAAGTTATTGGTGCCATTAGTACACTGAAAGAAAATATAGGCATGCACCCGGAAGCGTACACATTCATGGACGCAGAAGCAACCATTTAAAAAAAAAAACGTTAATAAATGGTTCGCTATGCATGACGTAAGCATCACATATCATCATATTCAGTCTATAAATCCAGATAAAGGGCATTTTTTCTCATTAAATGGCAGTCGCCTAAACTGGCTAGAGGAATATTTTCTTTCTTACCTTGAAACTTTGAAAGCTGCTAGTAACGCTGCTAGAAAGGACTTCCTGAGTTCTGAGACTTACGAAGCTACCTATACAATTAATCACGGATTCAGCTGTCCAGTGCATAAGGTATCTTCTAAAAATGGGTAGAGGAAAGTCGCCAAATATGGGGAGTTTTTTTATAGGGCTCACATTAGACATAAGAAGGAACGGAATAATTTTGGTTCTCTCACCAATGTAAACCTCAGGCGATATACTATGTATATTACAAATATGGGCACGTTTGATGTTGTAATACCCTCTGATATTATTGTTAACTTTAAAAGTGCACTTTCCCCGTATTAGGCAACCAGGTTTCGTAATATGGGGAGGTGAGAAACCTCACGGTTTTTATTTATAATAGGTACACTGAATAGTATACCCTACTAATTAAAGCATTAATTCTGACATATTTTTTTCGTGTGGCGTCCTGAGAGGCCGAGTGCAGGTCTTTCTAGTCGGCGCCCGTGGGCGACCTGCGCGTCAGGATGAGAGATGGAATGGATGAAGATGAATGAAACTGAGCAAGGATGTGGAAGGAAGCGGCCGTGGCCTGTTCGAAGGTACCGTCCCAGCATTTGCCTGGTGTTGACAAATGGGAAACCACGGAAAATCATTTCAAGGACGGCCAACGGTGGGGCTCGAACACACGCGTCTACCGAGTCAGCAGAGTGCTTGGCCCCATGGCCTAACGCTGCGCTTTAACCAGCGTAGCCACTACTGTCGGTAATTCTGACAATGTAATGAAATCATGAAAACAAACAGTACAAAAATACAAAAATGAATAGTTTAAGTAAATAACAGTCCTAGTTTCCTGTTGCCGAACTTCCAAACCGTTCAGCAGAAAAATGCATAAACTTTAATGAAAACCGAGTGATTCTGATCGAATTCAACTGTAACGAGGTGCAAGGTATGTCTAATTTCTCTTAGATTTATTAGCACGCTATTTTATTTTGTGATATAATTTGCATTTTGATATTGTGGGAATTATAATGATAATATAATAGTGTCACTAGCAACCCGCCCCGGCTTCGCCCGGGAACAGTTATGAATGTGTAAGGAATTCCTGTCAGACGTAATTTAAGAATGGCGAGGTGCAAGCCAAATCCCCCTCCCGTCCAAACTAAAAACACTTATAGTGGGCGATGTATCAAAGATAGAGATATGCTCACGCGGACTTTTTTGTACAATTTTTCATGCTGAACAATTCTTACACTCATAGTATATTGATATTTTTAACGGTTTGTCCAGCGTAAGCTTAAAAAGCGCACGGACGTCAAGTTCTTTCTTCGACCTATTCACTGAAATCTAAAATCGTTACTGCTTGGCTCCCTTTGATCATAAATAAATTATTTTCTACAGAAATCTTCCTCAATATTACCTGTACAGAATGGTGAAAGCCGCATCAAAATCCATCCAGTGGTTCTCGAGATTACCCGTGATATCCAAGAATTGTGGACTTTGTTTTACACTAAGTAGAGATAAGTCTTAGTCGTGCAATGCTTGGTGAACAGCGCTGTGTGAGCAGTTGAGTAACTAACAAGATTTCATGAAAAAGGTCCCATTGTCTAGGCCGGTATGAGCGCATTCAGTCGGCCGTGAATAGTGCTGCAACCTTCGAGCATAAATACAATAGAGTGCGCATTGCCACACTGCGCCTGTACTGTGACGTGAAACCAACATCTCAATCAGCTGACTAAAGGTAAACAGAGGAACTCGAAATGGAAGGTGATAGGAGTAGGTGGGGAAATGATTTTTAATGAGGGTTAAAACACACATTTTCGTAATTTATACGGCATTGGGAAAAGCATCGTATGTTTCTTTACCTACCGGAAGGTAGCAAAGCGTAAGAATGTAACATATTTGGTGTTAAAAGTGGCTGTCGTGTTCCGTAATACTCATACATCCAGGATCCCCTCTTATAAATAATTAATAACAAATCCAACTCTGAATTAGTCCTACTGATCTTTGAACAGAATTGTGTTTGTGTAAAAAGTGGCTGTCGTGTTCCGTAATACCCATACATCCAGGATCCCCTCTTGTAAATACTTAATAACAAATCCAACTCTGAATTAGGCCTACTGATTTTTGAACAGAATTGTGTTTGTCTAGCTGATCATTTTTGATTGTACGCCCGAGAGCTCCAAACAAGTTCAATCTATTACTACATAATTTTCCAATTTATTTTTCATCATTAGAAAATGTATTTTGGCTAATTTCAGTACCGGTACATAAGGAAAATGTATCGTACGATGAGCTCTCATTCAGCGTTACTCTTCCACTTCAGTATTTTATGAAAGTGAACAGCACAACATGGGCAAATGGAAATAAGGAAGTCTATCAATTTAGTAAGCGTTGCTTTTTAACAACTAGGCGTTACATTTGCTACATAGGAAAATATTTTAATCAATAAACTGTTTCCTTTTAAATTCCATTTTCCATGAATCATAGAAACCTTCGCAAAAATAACCCAGAACTTTGAAATTCTACGAAGAATTGACTAATTTAGGGATGCAATGTAGCCTATCCTAGAAGAATCTCAAATGTCCTCAACCAAACGCACTGTTCATAACTTACGTTTAATAAGATGACAAATAATACTTCAGCGTATTTATTATCGAAGACTACACCGTCACATATGTAGCATAACCTGCAATTTGACACTGAACATGGTTGACGACTGCATTGTGTAGTCCACACTACATTTAATCCAGCCTAGGGACATAAAGCATTTTTATGTTTAGAGATGCATTTACTAGCAGTCTCAACAGAACACCAAGAAATACGTCTAGTCTATGGACATGTAAATATTTGATAACTTCGAGCATAAATACAGGCATGTTCAGTGGAGTAAGGGATAGGGTAAATTATAATAATTTATAATAAATGCCAGCATTTCCATGTTAAATTATTTTTCTTTCATATTTCGGAGTTAAGAGGAAACGTATGCTAAAGAAATGCAAGTAATTAAGTCAAGAATTTTAGAGTTATTTTGCAATGAATTAACATACGTATGGAAAGAAATGCCCGATCCTTTTTTAAACGTCTCCTTACATCCTCTGGCTTAGTAATGAATAGAACTCACTTTAAATAGCCCAATTCTATCATCACGTGTAGTATTTTAGTGCTCCAAACTACCCGCAGTTCCCTTTTGTCAGCTGATCGAGGTGTTGGTTTCAACAACGTGACGTCATCAGCCATCTATTGGATTTATGATCTAAGGTTGCAACCTATCTTGCCTTGTGTTAAATGAACAGGCTGTTTAAAGCTATTATCAAAGAGAACAAAGTATATCTACAATGGCTTTACATATGCCAGTTGCAAGTTCCGATGGTAGATGTCGCATTCAACACTACTCTTGCTCCCCCACAGGAGGTGTGCTTTCATTTCCCGAGTTTATGTGAGACAGAGTTAGGTGAGATGATTGTCTTACGTGATTTCCGGCGATAACTTTGTTCCGGACACGAACACTCCTTCGTCCGTTGTGTGTAGTCGTCATTTTGAGAGTCTCGCACCGTAGTTGTGATCGTTTAATCGTGCACCACGGTTGCGAGGGCAGCTGTAGCAAGTACAGACATCGTAGGTTCGAACCTATCTTGAGTGTGGTTTTTCTACACTCTGTCCAGGAAAATGCCGGGATAGTACTTGACCAATGTTAGTAACGCACATGATAGGGACTTCTTTGCCTCTGATACCTACGATGATATCCAATTAACTACGGAATCAACCGTACAGTGCATCTTTTCATCATATCTGCTCCCTTCTGCACGAGGTCATAAAGGAGGCAGGGTGTGTGTAGCCCCACCACTGGAGGTGCTACACCCTCAAGGCCTCACGGCTGTTGAGTTTGGGAGAATTCCTGAGCTGGATCTGGTTTTTTTTTTTTCCTTTTTCCAGTGATTCTGGGGTGGTCTCTCTTCTATTTCTCTTCCTATCTGCCTTTCAAGGCACACCTTACCAAATCCGTCAATTCTCATTTTTTGAGGGTTGAGAGCATTTCATTTAGCCGCATTTTATTTCCCTTATTCCTTCCTTTTTGTCCTTTTGTTCTCCTAATCAGTAATTTGGTTGTAAGTTTTAGTTATTTTTAGTTCTAGTGTTCATTTTATCATCATTCTTCATTTTCATCCCAAAGAATTTAGAGGCCTATAGCCTCCATGTAAGGCCCTTTAACATCAACTATCATCATCAAATTACAATTTCAGCAATATCTTTTTCGACAATGAAAACTGAAAGTCTGGTTTAAGTTGTATTCACAGTGGAAAGAATTTATTGCATGAAATGATTGGATTGCATTTCTCAGAACTGTAATCCCCTCCACTCATTTGCCTGACCGCAGCAGCGGTCTTCCCAGCTTCATTGCAGAGAAATTGGTATCACCGATTACGATTACTATTGCGGAAGCCGAACTATCGGTTGCTTCCAAATAACTTCTGTACTAAACACTCAGCAGGAAAGTTCATTAAGTTTTATATAAATCGAGTGAACCTAATGGAATTCTATTTTAATAAGGTGCAAAGATATGTATAGTTTCTGTCATTTATTATCTCGCTATTGTATTTTGTGGCCGGCCACGTGGTGATGGGGTAGCGTGTCTACCTCTCACCCAGAGGCCCCGTGTTCGATTCCCGGCTCCGTCAAGGATTTTAGAAACTGACGTGAGGGCTGGAACGGGGTGCACTCGGCCCCGTGAGGACAATTGAGTAGCTGTCTGACAGTGAGGCAACGCCCCAATCACGAATACCAAGATTAACGGCCGAGGGAACCCGATGCGCTGATCACGCATCACCCCAATATCTGAAGGCTAAATTGCTGGGCAGCAGTCGCTTGGTAGGCCTAGGTCCTTCATGGGCGGTAGTGCCAGGGGTTATTATTATTATATAATTTTGTGATATAATTTGCACTTTGATATTGCGGAAATTATATTTACAAATATTGTGAAGATTTTGTTATGCTATACTGGGTTGACAGTGCTGTGTGAGCATTTGAGTAACTAACGGGATTTGATGTAAAGAAGCTCATTTTCTATACCGGTAGTGCAGAGCGCAACTGGCATCCAGTCGGCCGTGTCTCGACTTGAGCTATGTTGCCATGGAAACGATCTGCCTTGCCATTCCTTCATGAGTATCTTTTATGAATTTATTAGTCTTTGCTCGAGTGCAAAATGGCCGAAATCAGAAGAATGAGAAAGACTATCGACAATTCATGTGGCCAGCGGTTCCTTCTGGATCTTAAACTATGTGTATGCAAAATTTGGTTGAGATTGGTGGAACGGTGTAGATTTGTATACGGAACCAACCCACATACATACATACATACATACGTACATACATACATACAGACTTTCACTTTTATATATTAGAAGATAGATGAGACTTTCCAAGTCGATTTGCTTGTAGAAATATGGAATATAGCTCATTCTGCGCGTATCAATGCGAGGAGCAATGTTCGTAGTTTCCACTTCTATGAAGTGGGAACCGAACCCCGCGTTTTAAGGCCCTAAAACGAACGGTTTTCGAGATATTGCCAGAAAACTATCCCCGGTCTGCGAAATTTCAGCGGTTGTCATAGTAACGTTGATCTGTTTCTCAGAGGGAACACAGTTATTTGGGAATATCTCCGAAACCGTTCATTTTAGGAACTTAAAACTTGTGTTTCAGGGTCCCTACAGAACCTCCGAGTATTGTTTCTCGTATCTGGCGGCTTAAAATGAGCTAAATCCGAACTTTGTACAGACTGTCCTTGCTCATGCCAAAGGGCCGAATAAAGTCACATACAAATTGAATTTTCAAAAACCGTTTCTTAGTGGGCCTCTACATACTCGGATCAACCAACATGCAAAATTTTATCTTTCTAGGTCTAGTGGTTTGAGCCCCGCATCGATGAGTCAATTATGGATGGTCAATGACAAAGGGCCGAGAAAAGTCACTTACAAATTGAATTTTCAAAAAACCTTTCTTATTGAGCCTCTACATACTCGGATCAACCAACATGCAAAATTTCAGCGTTCTAGGTCTAGTGGTTTGAGCCCTGCGGTGATGAGTCAATTTTGGATTATATATAATAGACTAGCAGGTACCCGCGGCTTCGCTCGCGTCATAGTCGTGTCATATTGTTCTTCAATGAAATGCAGGTTTAACCCCGTTCACACCCCTTTAGAACTTGAATATCCAAAAATCCCTCCTTAGTAGACGTTTTCGACGCACAACAAACATAATCCCAAAATATCATTCTTCTAACTTTAATAGTTTTGGTTGGTCGATGAGAGTGAATATCCAAAATTCCTTCCTTAGTGGACGTTTTTCTTCCAGAATTTCACCCCTCCCCATGAGCCCATCAAATTGGATTTATGAAAATACGGTCGAACACCTATTTATTAAATTATTTATTTATGTATTTATTTATTTATTTATTATTATTAAGCTGATTGTTTTCCTCTGAGTTTCAAACTCCTCGCCTATGTCGTTTAGGAGATGCATGCTCCGTTAGGAATCCTTCAACCCCCACTTTTCACCCCTTTACTCTTAATATACATTACATCGAAAAATCATTAGACATGTGTCAGCTTATTTTTAATGATTGGTTTATATGCCAAGTATCACATCCCCAAATGAAACCACTCGTGAGATATTGTTATTCAATTAAATGCAGGTTTACCCCCTTAACACCCATTTAGAAGCTGAATATCCAAAAATCTTTCCTTAGTGGACGTTTTCGACATACAATGAACATATCCCCAAAATTTCATGTTTCTAACTTCTATAATTTTGGCTGGGCGATGATGAGTGAGTGAGTCAATCAGGTCATTTTCTTTCAATTAATTTTACCAGAATTTTACCCCTCCCCATGGGCCCCTTAAATTGAATTTATGAAGAAACGCTCGAACACCTATTAACTTATTTTTTAAGCTGTCTTTTTCCCCTGAGTTTGATGAGTGAGTGAGTTAGTCAGTCAGTTAGGACACTTTCTCTCCTTTTTTCGCAGAATTTCACCCCACACCATCGGCCCCTTAAGTTGAATTTATGAAAAAACGTTCGAACACCGATTTACTTAATTTTTAAGCTGATTTTTTCCGCTGAGTTTCAAACTTCTCACCTATGTCTTTTAAGAGATACACGCTCCGTTAGGAAACCTTCAACCCCCACTTTTCACCCCTTTCACCTTATAATATACACCACATCGAAAACCCCTTAGACACATGTCTGCTTATTTTTAATGATTAGTTTATGTGCCGAGTATCACATCCACAAATGAAACCACTCGTGATATATTGTTATTCAATAACATGCAGGTTCAACCCCCTTAAGACCCCTCTAGAACCTGAATATCCGAAAATCCTCCCTTAGTGTACGGTTTTGACATACAACGAACATATGCCCAAAATGTAATGTTTATAACTTCATTAATTTTGGCTGGGCGATGATGAGTGAGTGAGTGAGTCAGGACATTTTCTTTCATTTCATTTTCTCCAGAATTTCACCCCTCCTCATGAACCCCTTAAATTTGATTTATGAAGAAGAAACTGTCGAACACTTATTTACTTATTTTTAAGCAGCTTTCACTCCCTGAGATTGAAGAGTGAGTGAGTCAGTCAATCAGTTAGGACACTTTCTTTCCGTCCCCCCCCCCCAGAATTTCACCCCTTCCCATGCAGGTTCAACCCCCTTAAGACGCCTCTAGAACCTGAATATCCGAAAATCCTCCCTTAGTGTACGGTTTTGACATACAACGAACATATCCCCAAAATGTCATGTTTCTAACTTCATTAATTTTGGCTGGGCGATGATGAGTGAGTGAGTGAGTCAGGACATTTTCTTTCATTTTTTTCTCCAGAATTTCACCCCTCCCCACGAACCCCTTAAATTTGATTTATGAAAAAGAAACTGTCGAACACTTATTTACTTATTTTTAAGCAGTTTTCACTTCCTGAGATTGAAGAGTGAGTGAGTCAGTCAATCAGTTAGGACACTTTCTTTCCTGTCCCACGCCCCCCCCCCCCAATTTCACCCCTTCCCATGGGCCCCTTAAATTGGATTTATGAAAAAAATAACGGTCAACACCTATTTACTTATCTTTTAGGCTGATGTTTTTCCGCTGAGTTCAAACTCCTCGCCTATGTCGTTTAGGAGATACACGCTCCGTTAGGAATTCTTCAACCCCCACTTTTCACCCCTTTCACCTCATAACATACACCACATCGATAAACCCACAGACACGTGTCTTCTTATTTTTAATGATCAGTTTATATGCCGAGTATCACATCCACAAATGAAACCAATCCGGAGTTATTGTTATTCAATGAAATGCAGGTCTTACCCCCTTAACACCCCTTTAGAACCTGAATATCCGAAAAACCTCCCTTAGTGGACGGTTTGGACATATAATGATCATATCCCCAAAATGTCTTGTTTCTAACTTCAATAATTTAGGCTGGGCGATGATGAGTGTGTCAGGACTTTGTATCTTTCAATTTTCTTTTTTCAGAATTTCACCCCTCCTCATGGGCCCCTTAAATTCGATTTATGAAAAAACGGTCAAACACCTATTTACTTATTTTTTAAGTTGATTTTTTTCCGCTGAGTTTCAAACTACTCGCCTATGTCGTTTAAGAGATACACGCTCCGTTAGGAACCCTTCAACCCCCACTTGTCACCCCTTTCACCTCATAATATACACCACATCGAAAAACCCTCAGACACATGTCTTCTTATTTTTAATGATACGTTTATATGCCGAGTATCACGTCCTTTAATGAAACCAAGCCGGAGATATTGCTATTCAATGAAATGCATGTGTACCCCCTTAAGACACCATTAGAATCTGAATATCCAAAAATCCTTTCTTAGTGCGCATTTTCGACTTACCACGAACATATCCCCAAAATTTCATGTTTCTAACTTTAATAGTTTTGGCTGGGCGATGATGAGTCAGTCAGTCAGTCAGTCAGTCAGTCAGGACACTTGTTTTTAGCCTATTTTCAATTTTGAAAAAAATAGGCTTATGAGATCACCTTTTGTCCGTGTGTGTGTGTGTGCGTGTGTGTGTGTGTGTGTGTGTGTGTGTGATTCGTGTGTGTGTCCCCCCCTAATAAAATCTAAACGGATGGAGCGATTTCAATGAAACTCGGTATGTTCATAGCACTATTCCTGGCGACCTCGACCGTGCCCTTTAAATTTTGTTACGTCTCACCAATGCAAAATGGCGGCTGTGCGAAATATTTCACTAGCATTCAATATCTCCGAAACTATTACCGACATCGCCCTGAAATTGTGTACGGTGATAAAGGGTACTACTAGAAGTTCACCTATGAGACTTTCAAAAACCTGGTGACTACAAAATCAACATGGCGGTCAAGCAAAGTTGAGACTTTTAAATAGACTTTTCTCGCGATTTAACTATCCACACGTAATGAAACTTGGTACAGCAAATGTTTATACACATTGTAATGCACTGGAGTCTAATTTAGTTCAATTGTTTACATAACTTCAAAATGGCGGCTGTGCGAAATATTTCACTGACATTCTATATCTCCGAAACTATTACAGATATCACCCTGCAATTTAGTACGGTGATAAAGGGTACTGATACAAGTTTACCTATGTATATTTCATAAACTTGTAAAGTAGAAAACGAACATGGCGACCAAGCGAAGTTGAGACTTTTAAATAGACTTTTCTCACGATTTAACCATCCAAACGTAATGAAACTAGGTACAGCAAGTGTTTATATACATAGTAATGCACTGGAGTCTAATTTAGTTCAATGGTTTACATAACCTCAAAATGGCGGCTGTGCGAAATATTTCTCTGACATTCTATATCTCCGAAACTATTACAGATATTACCCTGCAATTTTGTATTGTGATAAAGGATACTGGTACAAGTTTATCTATGTATATTTCATAAACCTGTAAAGTACAAAACGAACATGGCGACCAAGCGAATTTGAAATATTTTAATAGACTTTTCTCGTGATTTAACTCTCTGAGCGCAGTGAAATGTGGTACAGTAAATGATTTTGCAGTTTGTAATGCACTGCCATCTAATTTACATCCATTGTTTACATAACCTCAATATGGCGGCTGTGCGAAATTTTAAAATTAAGTTTTTATTTCTTGTGTCGTAATCATGTGATCGAAGTGAAAGTTTGAATAATGAACCTAGGCAATAATTGTCCTTGAATGGTACATAATTCTATGGCCTATACATATAACAATCCTAATTGGCGAGCTTCCGAAATATTTAGACGGTTCTCAATATCTATGAATCTTTTATAGCAACCAAACTGAATTTTTTAATGTTCATAGAGACTATGAACATATGTTCACCTATAGGACTTTCATTAACCTGGTGAGCACAAATCCAACATGGCGGCGACGCGAAGTATAAATATTTAAATGTACGATTCTCGCGAATTAACTATCCGAGTGCTGTGAAACGTTGCACGTTAAATGCTTATACAAATGTTGATCCACTGGCATCTAATTTATTTCAATTGTTTGCATAATCACAAGATGGCTGCTGTGCGTAATTTTAAAATCTCGTTTTTACTTCTTGTGTTCTAATCATGCGATTGAAGTTTGAATACCACACGTACACAATAATCTTAATGTAATAGTACAAAAATAAAAATCCAACCTGGCGACAATCTGAAATATTTAGACGGTTCTCAATATCTACGAATCTGTTACAGCAATTAAACTGAAATTTTGTGTGTTGTTAGAAGAAATTAACATGAGCAGGATATATAAAAATAGGCTGTATAGTTCTTTACGGAACTACTTGTTATATAAGAGATGAGACTTTCCAAGTCGATTTGCTCGTAGAAATATGGAATATAGCTCATTCTGCGCGTATCAATGCGAGGAGCAATGTTCGTAGTTTCCACATCTAAGAAGTGGGAACCGAACCCCGCGTTTTAAGGCCATAAAACGAATGGTTTTCGAGATATTGCCAGAAAACTATCCCTGGTTTGCGAAATTTCAGCGGTTGCCATAGTAACGTTGATCTGTTTCTCAGAGCGAACACAGTTATTTGGGAATATCTCCGAAACCGTTCATTTTAGGAACTTGAAACTTGTGTTTCGGGGTCCCTTTAGGACCTCCGAGTATTGTTTCTCGTATCTGTCGGCTTACAGTAAAATGAGCTAAATCCGAACTTTGTACCGACTGTCCTTGCTCAGTGCCAAAGGGCCGAAAAAAGAAACTTACAAATTGAATTTTCAAAAACCGTTTCTTAGTGGGCCTCTACATACTCGGATCAACCAACATGCAAAATTTTATCTTTCTATGTCTAGTGGTTTGAGCCCCGCGTCGATGAGTCACTTATGGATGGTCAATGCCAAAGGGCCGAGAAAAGTCACTTACAAATTGAATTTTCAAAAACCGTTTCTTAGTGAGTCTCTACATACTCGGATCAACCAACATGCAAAATTTCAGCTTTCTAGGACTAGTGGTTTGAGCCCTGCGGTGATGAGTCAATTTTGGATTATATATAATAGATGAGACTTTCCAAGTCGATTTGCTCGTAGAAATATGGAATATAGCTCATTCTGCGCGTATCATTGCGAGGAGCAATGTTCGTAGTTTCCACTTCTACGAAGTGGGAACCGAACCCCGCGTTTTAAGGCAATAGAACGAATGGTTTTCGAGATATTGCCAGAAAACTATCCCTGGTCTGCGAAATTTCAGCGGTTGCCATAGTAACGTTGATTTGTTTCTCAGAGCGAACACAGTTATTTGGGAATATCTCCGAAACCGTTCATTTTAGGAACTAAAAACTTGTGTTTCGGGGTACCTTTAGGACCACCGAGTATTGTTTCTCGTATCTGTCGGCTTAAAATGAGCTAAATCCGAACTTTGTACCGACTGTCCTTGCTCAGTGCCAAAGGGCCAAAAAAAGTAACTTACAAATTGAATTTTCAAAAACCGTTTCTTAGTGGGCCTCTACATACTCGGGTCAACCAACATGCAAAATTTCAGCTTTCTAGGTCTAGTGGTTTGAGCCCTGCGTCGATGAGTGAATTTTGGATGGTCAATGCCAAAGTGGCGATAAAAGTCACTTTAAATTGAATTTTCAAAAACCTTTTCTTAGTGAGCCTCTACATACTCGGATCAACCAACATGCAAAATTTCAGCTTTCTAGGACTAGTGGTTTGATCCTTGCGGTGACGAGTCAATTTTGGTTTATATATAATAGATGAGACTTTCCAAGTCGATTTGCTCGTAGAAATATGGAATATAGCTCATTCTGCGCGTATCAATGCGAGGAGCAATGTTCGTAGTTTCCACTTGGAACGGAACCCCGCATTTTAAGGCCCTAAAACGAACGGTTTTCGAGATATTGCCAGAAAACTATCCCCGGTCTGCGAAATTTCAGCGGTTGCCATAGTAACGTTGATCTGTTTCTCAGAGGGAACACAGTTATTTGGGAATATCTCCGAAACCGTTAATCTTAGGAACTTAAAACTTGTGTTTCGTGGTCCCTAAAGGACCTCCGAGTATTGTTTCTCGTATCTGGCGGCTTAAAATGAGCTAAATCCGAACTTTCTACCGACTGCCCATGCTCAGTGCCAAAGGGCCGAAAATAGCCACTTATAAATTGAATTTTCAAAAACCGTTTTCTAGTGGGCCTATACATACACGGATCAACCAACATGCAAAATTTCATCTTTCTAGGTCTAGTGCTTTGAGCCCCGCGTCGATGAGTGAATTTTGGATGAACAAGGCCAAAGGGCCGAAAAAAGTCACTTTAAATTGAATTTTCAAAAACCGTTTCTTAGTGAGCCTCTACATACACGGATCAACCAACATGCAGAATTTCAGCTTTCTAGGTCTAGTGGTTTGAGCCCTGCGGTGATGAGTCAATTTTGGATTATATATAATAGATTAAATCTACAGGTGCTAAAAAATAAAATTTATTTGAAAAAATAAAGGGGCTCCAAAAATCGGAGGTACTTGGGCTTCATTTTACCTTAATCCGGCACTGCCTTGTCTGCTACAGCAACTAAACATTCGGATTGCTCGAACTGTGACTGTAAACGCGAGCAACCTTCGTGGGCTGCTCACGTGCTTAGCCTTGCTCGAAGGAAAGGAATCAGTTCTACATGAATGAAAATCCACAGCCTGCTTCCAGTCTCCGACCGGGTCAGGAATGGAATGAATGAAGCCCCCATCTAGCGGGGAGGATATGAACTGTGCCGGCTGCCGAGGCCTGACGCACTCCTCTGGGGCAATGATTAAATAAATGACGGTTGAAATGAAATGATAGTGGAGAATGTTGCTGGAATAAAATTTGTGAGAGGGAAAACCGGAATACCAGGAGAAAAACCTGTCTGCCTCCATTTTGTCCAGCACAGATCTCATATGGAGTGACCGGGATTTGAACCACGGACCCAGCGGTGAGAGGCCGGCGTGCTGCCGCCTAAGCCACGGAGGCTGCTAATCAGTTCTACATAACAGATCATATTTTGGCAACACGGTTCCTCCGTATACTCTAGTAAATTCACAAATTTATTTTAAATTTCGGGAAGCAGGCCAAGGTAGTTTCATGTACTGTCTTCAATTGTTTTATTTTTATTTTTAAAACATTTTGCTTAAAAATGACGAAATGAGGACTAAACGTTAGTTGAAAGGGAGACGAAGCAGCGCCAAGACTCAAGATGAGCAGGCTAATTTCTCGGCAGTGATTTAAGGCGAGGCAAGGGTGGAGATTACAGCGACTAACAACAACACGTTCAATTAAGTGCACTAGTGCAGCCTGGGATGATGGATGGCAATGTCTCAGCGCCGCGACGCATAACGGAGCTGCCACAACCACCCGGCGTTACTCCGTCCTCCCCTCGTGTTAACCACCTGCCGACGACAGCCTAGGGTGTCATCTTCGGCCGACTCGCGACATTAACTACACAGTCAACAAGTCAAGCCAGCAATACCGTCACTCCAATTACCTAAGATATTACACATGGCTTGGAGACTTTATTAGGTATAGTAGCCTAATCAAAACTTCTTCTGCTTTCCATTTGTCATGAGGACAAGAATGTTATAAACGAATAAAGTATAAAAGAATCCACTGCGTAACTACATTAGGAATAGCATTCCTGGCTGCCACCCCTGAGGTTCGGATTCGATTCCCGACTCTACCAAGAAATTTAATTCTGATATGAAGGCTGGAACGGGGTTTACTCAACCTCGTGAGGCAAAACTGTCAAGAGGTGGACTCTATTCCCTCCTCATCTATCTTAGATAAGGTTCTGAGTGGTTTGGGATGATTCCTAACTTAAGGTAAGATGGTAGCTGACGGATTTCAACAAATCAATTTTTATTTTGCAAAATTAGATGCTATGTTCTTTTCTGAACATGTATATGTATTATTTGTAACTGTTCTCCAGTTATAACTGCATTATAAATATGTTTTAAATTTTTACGACTCTGTCACTCTGTAATAATTTTCGGCCCCTTTTCGCTAATATGTTATATCTCCGGCTCTTTTATAGTTAGAGAATTAGTTGTTTTGTAGAGATATGTACGATTCAGATGTTGGTGAACCTGTTACAGCACATTTTGACTGTCGAATGTTTGCAGGCGCGCAAAGTTTTAAACAAAAGTTGTTTTTTCTAGCATATACATGTTGTAAAGATTGATGTCTCATTTTCTAAAAATCATAAATTCTGAAACATTTGTTCCGTTTTCTCAGAAACTATCAGAAAAATGTTAACGAAAATATCACAGTTTTTAAACACCACTGTATTGCAACTGTGGATTTTCAGTCATGTTGATTGCACAAGAAATTCTGCTGTAACACAAATATTTATTTATTCTTTTCACAAAAAGATTGGAATGCATGGAAATTAATTTATAAATATCTTTAGAATGACAATGCCAGAGCCATTTAGGATCATTGGTTTGTACAGAGAGCTTTTAATTTACAGTGAAAATTTCAGACAAATATGTTTAATAGTTTCTGAGAAAACGGAGCATTAATTTTCTTAATTTAACACTGTCTGAGTTATGCCTACCGTCTTACCTTAAGGCCACAGCTGCCACATTACAAATCCTAGATTCTGTTACAAATTTACACATTTCTACATAAACGCTAATAGTACAGGTTATAAAACAAATTATAAACACACCCAACAAATATATGTAGCAATGTGACCATAATGTCGGCGAGCCTCAAATGAATCAACAACAACATTTGTATTGAATGACGAAATACAGTACAAAATGTCACATATGCACCGCAGTAGGTTTCCACATAGTCACCTAGTCTTTGAGAACAACGGTCTAAATGTTCTACCAATGCTTCATTTCTCACTATTTATTCTGGAGCCATCGGACAACCACTACTTTAAGTTGCTCATCGTTGATTTGCCAAGATATTCATTTGGCCACCCATGTGTTTTCCGCTTGCCAAACACATGGAATAGAGGCGTGCAGAACACAAGCATTGGATCTTACACCATGCATAACATTCTATGAAATCTATCGTTGGGAGTGCCGTAATTCCACCACCTAACCGCTAGAAGATCTTTGCTCGAAATTAGGTATTTATACAATGTTTGACTTCGTGTAAAATTGTAGGGAACCTCTTGAGCGACAAAATTTAAGCTCATTTGTATCAGCTTTACTGTTTAATTTTAAATATTTCCAACAATTATTTTGAGGTATGCTTGACAAATCAAATTAACGAAAATCTTCAGTTAAATATGTTTTATAATGTTGAAAACATCTCCTAGCAGATAATGTAGGGGTAGCCAACTTACCAAAACGAAAAATTAAGCAATATCCTCAATTTTACCAAATGTTAAAAGGATAAAGTGTCCGGAAATGTTTCAAATTGTGAGTCTTGGAGAGCTCTATCAAACTAAAACACCAAATTTCAAAAATTACTTCCGGCCTGAATGCAGTTCCGAAAACACAGTCTAAAATCGCTTGTATTTTTACTCGTTTTGTTTTTGATTCAAATCCTAGCCAAATTAACTTATTTACAAAATTATTTCATTGATATGTTCCTTGGTTCAATAAACTCAGGCATTTTTTGATTTAAAAAAATCTTTTCATCGGAAGTAGTTATAAGTGAAACTCAGCATTGACTCACACTAACGCTCGTAGTGGTAGAAAGGACAAACTTCTATCGATCATATATGGTCGAGTTTCCGGTGAACAATCATCAGTCTTTAGCCTGTTCTTGTAAGAAATGTTTAGTGTGTCCTTTAGGTTTGGAAAAGGGAAGAAAACAACGAAAGTTAATTACAAATGAACTAAAATAGAAATAGTGCCATGGAAATTCTAGTCTATGATATTGGAGGATGTTTTCAACATTGAGTTGCTTGCCTGAAAGGCTTAAACTGTGGAGTTTTGAAAAAAAAAGGAAGGAAATTTTTAGGTTAACGTGACCGTTAACCATGCGATCATGAGCCCCGGGAACACCTTTTTACGTGGAATCCGAACTACATGACATGGCATTTCACTTCGAAAATCTCACATGCATTGACCTGGAATCGAAGCCAGTCCACCTTAGTGAGAGGCCAACAGCTTGATCTTTGCGCCACCACGCCCCTCGTGGAGGTTTTGCTAGTAGACGCTACGACATTGAAAGCTCCTTACTTGACCAAAACATTCAATAAAAGTGAGCATTCAAGGGACCACATCTCCGTCGTATATGATTGTTTTTTTGGACATCTTGATGGAATAAAGAGCATTTATCGCAAACCAACCCACAAGCACATGACGAGTCTCAACACCATCTTGCACAAAGGCAAGGGATCTCACCACCATCACCACAAGAGCGAAGAGTTTCTATGGGGTATTAACTTGCGAGAATGAGATTATCACATTGAAAGTCACCCTTTATTGATTCAAAAATCCTGTGTTTTTTGCACTCAATGTAACAATGATATGTGGATATGAGTTCGTTAATGCGTCAATTAAAAGGTCTGTAAAGAGGTGAAGCGTTTATAACTAGTCCTGCTGTTTCATACTTTGTAATTAAATACCGCGAAGCACTGTAAAATGCGGCAATGTGACGTTTGAGCTCTGCCATCCAACTGTTTGTTTGTTATCTGCCACCTAAAATAACATATTCTGGTTACGCTAATAATTCATAGTGAAATACATTGTATCCACCACACAAAGTGCTCTGTACCAAGAAGCATGATGCTATATAAAATTACAATTCATTTTGGTTGGATTCGCAATGTGTTACAATTAAAATATTGTATAAATTTTCACTTTATTTGAATAAATGTTTGGTATGAATGTCTGTTTGTATTAACGTAGGCCTAAGGTTCATTTTACTCGGTGTTGAGATGAGAGATAGCGTAGTGTGAAAATGAAAATCCACAGCCTGCTTCCAGTCTCCGACCGGGTCAGGAATGGAATGAATGAATCCCCCATCTAGCGGCGAGGATATGAACCGTGCCGGCTGCCGAGGCCTGACGCACTCCTCCAGGGCAATTATTAAATGAATGACAGATGCAATGAAATGATAGTGGAGAGTGTTGCTGGAATGAAATTGTGACAGGGAAAACCGGAGTACCCGGAGAAAAACCTACCTGCCTCCGTTTTGTCCAGCACAGATCTCACATGGAGTGACCGCGATTTGAACCACGGATCCAGTGGTGAGAGGCCAGCATGCTGCCGCCTAAGCCACGGAGGCTCTGCGTAGTGTAATAATTCTTATGTTGGGTGCTCCACTATGTTGTAATAAAATGATGTATGGTTGGGCGCTAGTCTACTAGATAATGGCTTGTAAACAATAAATATATATGTATATGGTAGAGAACAGAAGACTACTTTCTCTCGAGTCATGGTGTGGCAATCACCAACCAGAATCATTAGACGAGAGGTAAGATACTATATACTGTAATATAATTTATTATAAGAAAATTCATACGTGCGGTGAATATATATATATGAATAATTCCTTGCAACTCAATTCCGATCTCTCCATACACATTCTTTGACTGTCACAACAGTCCACAAATCTGAATTCCTTCACGGATAATCTTCTTCATACTTCATCTCCATTATTATTCCTCTCTCCGAATAAGCAATAGAGTAGGTCTCTTTGCTTTTTAGGACGATCTAGTTCTATAGTTCATAATATCACCACGACAACAAATTCAAAGCCGCAGCAGCCATCTTGCTCGTCATAATTGCTTCATTTGTTCTGCATTTCACCATATCAGCTTGAGCCGCCATCTTGCACGCTTTAGTAGCTTCTGCCGCCATCTTGCACGTTACGCATATAAAGTCTGTTGCGCATCCATTATGATACCTTCTCTAGAGTTTCTTTACTCCATGCTAGCAAATTTCAGTGCAGATAATACGATACCAATACAAGTATGTCTATGAATTTTCCTAGGAATGCTGCAATAACCTCTCCTTCCAATAGCACATCGTAATTGCACAAGAACCGTTCCAATATCGATTTCTAAATATATTACAGTAGGCCTACGCCAAAAATCTACTGCAGCGTTTCCCATTATCTCCAACCGCACCGTTGCCAGGTGCACTACCGAGAGGCTTGCTTTGCAGCGGAAAGTTCCCAGCCTATACCTGGTCTATGTGTACATGTGCACCTCCTGTAGTAACGTACGTGTTCTTCGTTCCTGTGCTCATTTTGTGGGTCATTCGGGGTACCCATAATGGTGCTCACGATTCCTGCTATCTTCTAGCCCGTAACCACACATATAGTAATTTAATCCTGGATTAGGGAGAAGTACCGATGTTTTTCAGAATTGTAATAAATGCGATGGTTTTCATAAAACTAGATCGCAAGGGGTGGATGGACAGCCCAGTATACAGTAGAGTAGTACATATTATGGCAAAACAGAAAATGCGTGTTCTCTGGTAGGTATGCTTGCCCGCAACACGTACATGTGGAAGGATAGGACGCGCAATATTGCTTTGCTGAGGTCTGTCCTATTTCGTTGTCCTCATACGGCCACATACCATGGCTTTTTACGTCTCACGGTCTGAGACAAAATATGTACATCTAGTGGCCACATTGTTCGTAATGCATTCTAAATCGTGATTTCTGCCAATCATCTCTGGTGTCGGTATCTTGCGGATTGCTTCATTCCTCGTTTAACTCAAAATTAGCAGATCTTCCTCCGGGAGGACGATAAAGGAGTGGTAGGATTCTTGTTCTCTTCATTCTTCAAACATCCCCTATTGAACTGAGAAACAGCTTCCACGAGACCCACAATTCTTAGACACAACATTTCTTTGGGACACTTGGACCAAATGACAATGTGCAAACTTTCATTTGAATTGTGTGTCTTGTCATTAGTGCGTCAGATGCAAGTCTCTGATAGACAAGCAATAGGGCTGTACATACTGTATCATTCAAATATTTGATTAATTCGACTACTTCGAATATTCGCCAATTCATCACTCGAATAAACTATTCGAATATTCACCGGCTTCGGTGTTGTAGTCGGTAGCATGCTGAACTGCTATGCCCAAGATAGCGGGTTCAAACCCGGCCGAAGTCGTCGGATTTTTTTAAGAGCGTTAAAAATCCTTCAGTATGCCTTCCTTCGTAGGGCAAGTAAAGCTGGCGGTCCCATGTCATAGATTTATGGCATGTAAAAGATCCTTTCACAGACTAAACTTGTGTAAAGCAAAATTTGTTAGGTTAGATTTCGTCATAACGCTCTATCAAAGTTCCAACGTTCACCACTAGGTATCATTGATATCTGGTGGTGAAAGTTGGAACTACTTGAAATTGAACGGAACTTGTAGCTCACCCTTTAGGGTATCCGCTGGAAGCAGCTACAGACTCTGGCGAGCCGAACATGTCCTCGGACACTCCCGGCACTAAAAGCCATACGATAAATAAATACATAAATAAATAAACATATAAATTCGAATATTCGTTTAACCCTCAGTCGGTCGCACCTCTGCGACTCCCGAGTTCGGGCGCAGTGCCCCTGACAGGCGCCTGTTGCAAAGACGTCATTAACGCCCATTTAACGCAATTATTTTAAGGTGATAAGTGGCATTCATTAGGATATACAGAGGGAGTTTATTCAACATTAGGCTTTAAAAATTTACTATAATTTATTGCTCACAAACAAACTTTAAAAAATATCCCACATTTACAAACCACCACCAAATTGCGTTCAGTTTTCATTAGAAGAGATATATAGAAGGAGATCCACCTAGCTTGGCCACAGGTTTACGACATTGTGGCCTGATGATCGACATACTAGAAGGCAAAATATCTGGAAAACGCCCTCGCGGGAGGCCACGGAACACTATCATGAGATCTTTCTTAGATAGCTCTGGCCTACGAAGTTGTGAAGTGCTCAAAAGGACAGCACAAGACCAAAAACGTGAAAAAGACTCATTGTAGGGGCAGACCAGTCACTTGACTGAAAATCATGATGTTGATCATGATGAGAAAAAGGCGCAAAACTGAAAGAATGAAGGAAATGTTGAGGAAGAGAAAGGAAGAAAGAACGATGTGAAGGAAATGAAGTGATATTTGAGTGGTCCTTAGTTTTGACTGGTTCGCAAGGAATAAATAAATAAATAAATAAAGTGTTCGAAGCCATCTTTCAGTGTTGACCGACTGTAAAGCATAAAATCTCGATAAATAAATAAATAAATAAATAAATAAATAAATAAACAAAAATAAAAGCATACTGTAAAGCATAAAATCTCGATAAATAAATAAATAAATAAATAAACAAAAATAAAATAAATAAATAAATAATGAATACATTCTTGCTAATATTTAATCACAATGACAAAATCTACTCTGGTCACTGAATTCGGATTTATATGCACCGACAGACCGTACTGATATTTCACTGTGGAAGGCAAATTTAGACATTACTGCAGGTAATTATATTTCCTTCGAATCACTCTGCTGTATGAGTCATTACAATTCATCAGCCTATAATAGCATAAAATATATTGGTGGAAAATGAAAATTAAATACCGTGAAGGACGAGCATGAAAACAACTATATTTGCATATGCAATTACCAGATGGCAGTACTCATACATGAGGTGATGACGCGCGCAGTGTTGTCGATGATACGCAAAATAATAAGTAGTTCCGTGAATAATTATGCAGCCTATTTTCATATATCCTACTCATATTAATTGCCTCTATCAACATACAAAATTTCAGTTTGATTGCTATGTTAGATTCGTAGATACTGATAACCGACTAAATATTGCAGATGGTTGCCAGGTTGGATTTTTATTTATGTACTATTACATGAAGATTATTGTGTACGTGTGGTTTTCAGACTTCAATCGCATTTTTAGGACACAAGAAGTAAAAACGAGATTTTAAAATTTCGCACAGCTGCCATCTTGTTGTTATGAAAACAATTGAAATAAATTAGATACCAGTGGATTAACATTTGTATAAGCATTAACGTGCAAAAATTCACTGCACTCAGATGGTTAAATCGCGAGAAACGTCCATTTAAATATTTATTGTTCGCGTCGCCGCCATGTTGGATTTGTGCTCACCAGGTTACTGAAAGTCATATAGGTGAACTTATGTTCATAGCCTCTATGAACATAAGAAAAATCAGTTTGATTTCTGGAAAAGATTCTTAGATATTGAGAACCGTCAAAATATTTCGGATGCTCGCCATTTTGGATTGTTATATGTATAGGCCATAGAGTTATGTACCATTAAAGGAAAATTATTGCGTAGCTTCATTATTCAAACTTTCACTTTGATCGCATGATTACGACACAAGAATAAAAACTTAATTTTAAAATTTCGCGCAGCCGCCATCTTCAGTTTATGTAAACAATTGAACTAAATTAGATGCCAGTGAATGACAATATGTATAATCATTTACTGTGCCACATTTAAATGCGCTTATATGATTAAATCACGAGAAAAACGTATTAGAATGTTTCAAATTCGCTTGGCCGCCATGTTCGTTTCATAGTTAACAGGTTTTTGAAAGTTACATGGATTAACTTGTAGTAGTGCTCTTTATCAATGTACAAAATTTCAGGTTGATATCATAAATAGTTTCGGAGATATTGAATGCTGGTGATATATTTCGCACAGCCGCCATGTTGGATTGGTGAGACGTAACAAAATTTGAAGGGCACGGTCGGGGTCGCCCGGAATAGAGCTATGAACTTACCGAGTTTCATTGAAATCTCTCCAACAATTTAGATTTTATTAGGGGGGGGGGACACACACACGAATCACACACACACACACATACACACACGCACACACACACGGACAAAAGGTGATCTCATAAGCCTATTTTTTCAAAATTGAAAATAGGCTAAAAATTGGTGGTGTAATCGCTTAGCCCAGATGTTTCTATACAGCACACCAGGCGCGCTGGCACGCTGTCGTGCTTCTGGCGCGGACGGCCTTGCAGTGACGTTCAGGGAAGACTAAATGTCTGTCTCTCTCGCTCGCTTTCCCGTCTTATTCCCTCCCGTATTAGCTTCTCTGTGTTGTGGTCGATCGGTCGAACGTTAGTATATTGTAAATATATTGTAAATATTGTAAATATGAAAACCAATTGTAACAAAACGAAACCAAGGAAAGAAAAACAGTGATGTGACCGAAATTGCAATGCCTTGAATGAGTTCCATGATACCTCATCAATATTTCTGACCGATTTAATGCTAAGCACGTAATCTTCAAGTACTGGTACGTGGAGAAACGCGCGATTCACAATGTAGATATGTCAGACAACCAACGCTTTGAACGAACAGCTTGTTTGTTTACATTTACATCCGGTGTGCGAGCGATCCCAACTTGACTCGGTCAGACGCGGCGAAGAGCTGTCGCAGCAACGGCTGTCAGGGCAAGCAGCCCAGCCAAGAGAGCCAGGAGCAAGTCTGCCGGCGTGTGGCGCAGCATAGCTAGCACGCCGAGCGTGCAAAGGCTGGACACCCCTGGCTTAGCCCGTATCGGCAGTTTTTGACGTGCCAAAGGAGTGGTCGTGAGTTTTCATCATTCTAGAGTATAGGCTTATTGTATAAATGCCACAAATGGCAACTGAATGAGTAAAGCGAAGCTTGCTGACATTACGGAACACAATGCCAGGAAATTTCTAAAATGCCCTTCATGAGGGATATAAATGAGGAAACGTTAATGAACAGGATCATATGGAGGCTAATATTATACACATGAATCCGAGTAACTTCAATACTTATCAGCAAATGTAATTCAATTACATTCAATTAAGAATGAGCTCAGTACAAATATAATTAGTTAAGAAAGGGCTCATCCAAGTCCTCGCGAGCTGCCTGCAGCACACACGCTGACTGAATGCGCACTTGGTGATACAAAGGTTGGTATCCGTTTTCTTGCTTGGAGCCAGAAGATGTTTAGAGCTTCAGACAGCTACGAAGATTACCAGTTTTTACACTCTAACATCCTTCAGAGCTAATCCTCAGCATGTCACAAAAGAGTTCGCAATGATATTAAGCATCAATGAGTAAAGTTTAAATAACAAGATCTTGTGTTTAAGGGGCCTTAACATCTAGGTCATATCCGAGTAAGACCTTAATAGATATTGAGTTTCTTGGCCATACACAAAGTAATTCCAAGTTTTTAAGCCACTTACTAAATGCTCATATCACTTGGCCGTATCATTAAGCAAGTTATCAAAGTAGCGCAGCCTGGACCATTTAGTTTCTGAAGTACTATAAGCCGGATATTTCGCTAGTGGTAATTTTGTTATACGGGGATCACTTAATGGTGCAGTTCTATTTTGTTTTTCTAAGACATTCTGAGCTTATTTGCCCTGCAGAACTTCCTTTAAACACGTCTGCAAAGTTCCTCTAGAATACTTTGTATTGAACTCTAAACTTTGGTTAGACTAAATTGATGCTAGTTTTCCGAAGATCTATTTGACTCATACTTTTCCCTATTTATGACTCATATAAATATAATAATAATAATAATAATGATAATAAATACTGCTCACGTGTGAGACTCCAAACCAAAACAAATAAAAGGGCAAAATAAATGGTGTTCTCCGCTGAAGAAAGGATGCTGATACCTGCGAGGATAAAAGATAGTGGATGCAGATAATAATAATAATAAGAAGAAGAAGAAGAAGAAGAATCACGACTCACATGTGACACTCCAAACCAAAATAAATAAATAAATAAATAAATAAATAAATAAAAGGACAAAATAAAGGGTATCCTCCACTGAAGAAAGAATGTTGAAATCTGAGAGGATGAAGGAATATTGGAAGCATAGGAAAGCAAAATTGTCCTTGTATAATTGATTGTAGTGGTCCTATGTTGGCCATTACATAAATCCCTATATATATAAAAATGAAAGTTTGTCTGTTTTTTCTAAATTTCCACGGAAATTTGAGTTTTAGACTGCTTTATGACGGTTGCGCGCAAAAACAAAACTTTTGTCTGTCTGTCTGTCTGTGTACAATTTTGTACGCGCATCACTCAAAAACGGCTGAGTGGATCAACGTAAAATTTGGTACATATGTCCATCAGAGGCATGAAAGTAATCATTGATGTAACTCTTTTCCGTACCTGTCATAAAATGGAGCCTACTCCCTTAAAATACATACTGAAATGGGCGTAGAAAGACGAAACAAAGCTCATTTTCAGCGTCTCAATGTGAGAAACAAAACCACGTTTTACGGTCCAAAAAACCAACAGTTTTTGAGATATTCCCAGAAAACTAATTTCATTTCATAAACTATGAAAGAATGCATGCCGGTAACCATGGCAACACAATCTCAGTGGTCCATCTATTTCTGTAAGATGCAATGCCATTCCATTTATTACATTACTGTGAAAGTTTGCAAATGGCTATAAGGTTATCACGGAACCAACTTAAGCTGTAAAATTCATCAATGCGTGTATAATTCGCTTAAGGGTGTCAAGGAATACTCTAGATTTTTTTACGCGATTTGTACGTGCGGGTGTGGTACTGAAGGTCTATTATATCCCTATACCTATATTATTAAATTATTATGCTTATTATTATATTATGGCGTACAACGACGATACAAAGCTCATTTTCAGCCCCTCGGAAGCTACTACGTTTTAAGGCTCTAAAACCACGATTCTGAGATATTCCCAGAAAGGTAATTTCATTTAATCAATACTATACTATACTATCTATAATAATATAATAAAGCTGAAGTGTTTGTGTGTTTGTGTGTTTAAACGCGCTAATCACAGGAACTACGAATCCGATTCGAAAAAATCTTTTTTATGTGATAGCCAGATTCAAGAAGAGTAGTTTAGGCTAAGAAGCTTTAGGCTACGCCTCTCAGGTAACCTTAAAGATTGATTTTTGTTCAGTAAGTCGGTAGAACAAGCGCTCACGAACAGCTCTATCCGTATGCGCTGGCGTTATGGTTAGTGATACATACACCGTTTCACCGATCTGAACCAAACATTGTATACTTACCCTTTGGAACCCTGCGAGTAACACAGTCTGCATGAAATTTCGGACAGACCACTCTATTCCCTGCATTTAGGCCCTTTGGCACAAATCTACACCGTTTAACCGATCTGAACCAAAATTTGTATACTTACACTTCGGAACCCTGCGAGTAACACAGTCTGCATGAAATTTCGGACAGACCACTCCATTCCCTGCATTTAGGCCCTTTGGCACAAATCTACACCGTTTCGCCGATCTGAACCAAAATTTGTATACTTACCCTTCGGAAACCTGCGAGTAACAATGTCTGCATGAAATTTTGGACAGACCACTCCATTTCCTGTAATTAGGCCCTTTGGCCCAAATATACACCGTTTCACCGATCTGAACCAAATTTTACATACTTACCCTTTGGAACCCGACGAGTAACACTGTCTGCTTGAAATTTCGGACCGACCACTCCATTCCCTGCATTTAGGTCCTTTGGCACAAATCTACACCGTTTCACCCATCTGAACCACATTTTGTATACTTATTCTTTGGAACCCTGCGGGTGACACTGTACACTTTAAATTTTGGACAGACCACTCCATTCCCTGTATTTAGGCCCTTTTTCACAAATCCACACCGTTTTTCTTAATTGCACCAAAGTTTACATACACTTTGAAACCCAGCTAGTTACACTGTCCACTGGATATTTTGGACAACGCTCCCCATTCCCTACATTATGAATAGCAAACAAAATGAACTTGAATATCGCGTATTAAGGCCCTAGAACCACTCATGTCCGTAGTAGTGTAATTGTAAGAGTAGTTTAATAAGTCTATTGTTGACGGGCAGTTCTGGCTGCATCACGTCACCCCTACCAGTGTTCTGGTGCAGAATTGCGAAAATAGTTGCATCTTGTGCTGTTTATAAATTGCAGTCACAGGGAGTAATTAGTTCAAAATGATTTCTTAGGCCACTTAAAACAGTTATCATCATGAAAATATTATGCCTCTGTATAAGTGCAATGGTGTTGGAACAGTACATTGAGGTTACCAGCTGCAATACGCGTTGGTGCTTTCAGATTTACCTTCATTTATTCCGAACCTTATCGTTGAGCGCTATGTGGCGATTCATGATACTATTGCTACCTCAGGAGCTCGGGACAGCCGAAGTTTTCCAAAGTGTTCTGATTATTTTCCTACGGCGCTATGCGACAAAAGACGACACCATTGGTCTCTACATTACTAACAGACAATGAGATATAGGCCCTAGGCAGTGTCTTTTATTTCACTTACTCCTCTTTCTAATAATTTTTAGACATTTGTTTGTAAATTACATGTGTCAGTGCTGTAGTTAGTAAATAGCCGCTTTCCTTCCTTTATTATCATTATTTTTATTAGGGGAAAATTATCTAAATGTTACGTCCATTATACTGTACTGCTTATCACCCTCACTACATCCACCACCACCACCACCACCACAAAAAGTTATATATATATATTCTGGTAGTTTAAGTATCATGTGCCAGTTCTGTAGTAGTTTTCATTATCATCCATAAAACAAATAAATCCACCGGGCAAAGCCGGGAACTACTGCTAGTAAACTAATAAATAGATGACGAGTACCGAAGAAGACCAAATCAGGAGCTATATAGATATACTGAGAAAATCACAGATGTGGCCAGGAAGAGACGTCTGGATTTCTACGGACATGTCTCAAGGATGAACAAGACTAACCAACCGGCTTCTCAACTACTGGGAGAATAGAAAGAGCGTGACACCGTGGCTAACAGAAGTTAACAAGGACATCCAAGAACTGAAGATAATGGAAAGTGATATTAGAAGCCGACCACATCTCAGAATGATACTTAAACAGAAGGGTTTCCAAGAAAGACCACCCTGTAAGAAAACCTGCATGATCTGGACAAAAGAGAGAAAGGAGAAACATAGCCAGAAAATGTGTGAATATTGGGCAATCATCAAGTCCATCGCCAAGCTGAAAAGTTGAACGTCGTGTTCCTTAGCTGGTCCATCCGAAATAAGAAGAACAAGAAGAAACTAATGAAGTAATGCAAGCCGGTAACCATGACAACAGTATCTCAAGAGGTGACATTCAACTTTCCATCTGTTTCTGTAAGAAGCAATGCCACTCAATCTATTAAATTTCTGCGAAAGTTTGCAAATGGCTATAAGGTTATCATAGAATCAAACATAGAATGTAAAATTAATCAATGCGCTTAAGGAGGTCAAGGGTACCCTAGAATGTTTACATGCGACCTACACGTGCGATATGTTGTACAGAAGATCTATTAGGCTATATCTGCAAACAACAACATTATTTTCAAAAAATTCGGAATTGAAATAGTGCTTTTTGCAGCGTTTGGGGTGATTGGGCCATTGGAGGCTAAAAATCCTGAATTTTCATTCACCACAAGCCTTTATAATTTATTATAAGGGTCTTCCTGGGATGGGGACTTTCCACAACGGTGAGGGTCAGTTTTAATTTGACATATATTGCGTTTCGTCTACGAGGTTTTCAATATTATTTTCACGTCAGGAAGTACACGTTAGGTGAATTTAGTTTGAGAGCACATTTTAACTGATCATATTTTTGTCGACCAACGGATTCATCGTAAAGATGATTTTGTTTGACACTGTGTGGTTGATATATCTTTGTTTATGTACGCCTTTAACTCATGTTCGGGTGCTTGGAGCATCGTAAAATTAGGTATTGTAACCATGAGTCAATACAGCAATCATTTAGAAAACTCTTCAGCGTACTCCTCATAGAAGGGTGGGTATAGGGAAAAACTTTTCAAAATACATGCTAAAATAGGCGAAAAATAAAAATTATCCTAGTAAGACGACCAAAGCATATGTTGCGCTTCTCAATGTGTGGCACAAAACTACGGAGTCTATAAAGGGTCTCCGATAGCCACATATTAAGGCCCTTAAATGAACAGTGTCTGTGATATTCCCAGAAAACCAACTTCGTTCTGATAAACTTATGAAGGAATGACAAGCTCCTAACCATTGCAACAATATCTCAATTGATAACATCTGGTTATTATTACCGAAGACCGTTCGAAGAGCGGGTACGTGTGCTAGTACATAAATAAATAAATAAATAAATAAATAAAATAATATACAAATAATTACAATAATAATGCTAATGTTTTAAATGTTGTTCCCTTTAACTACTTTGGTTTTAGATACCGATATACCGGAATATTGCTCTGAACGAGAACTTCAACATGTCGGTAAGCTTACTGACATGGGTCTCATGATTCAAGCACCCTCAAATGCCAACTAACTGCGCCAAGATTCAGTTTCGCCATCTATGGCACAACAAGCCAGGGCCATACCGCTGTGCCTCAGAGATAACCCTCATATAAATAATATAGATTGTTGTTGTTGTTTCATTTAGGGGCTTGCGACATTGTGGTTTATCCCCGTGCAGTTAGGTATTGTGGAATATGCTCCGCATTTGCTTGGAATACAAGTGGTGCAACCATGGAGTTCCACTTATAGGAATGTGAGAAACAAATCCACCCCTTTCTGCCTCATGATGCTGAGTGCACCCTGTTTCCTTTCCATCACCCAGGCCAGAATTCAATTGCTTGACACAATCGGTAATTAATCCCAGGACCTTTCGGAACGGCGTATCTATATGTACTCGAAAACCACAGAAGGCAGCTAAACAGTGCCTAGATTGGGGTTACACAACTTTCCTTTAAACAATACGTACAGTCAGTTATCAAAACTTGATGCACTTCGTTTTGAAAATGTTTTAAGATGATTTCAGTTTTGATAACTGATTGTATGTTTTTTTTTAATATTTTATGATGATTTCAGTTTTGATAAGTGATTGTACGTTGTTTTGAAAATATTTTAATTTGATTTCAGTTTTGATAACTGATTGTACGTTGTTTTTGAGAATATTTTATGATGATTTTAGTTTTGATAACTGATTGTACGTTGTTCAGAAAATATTTTAAGATGATTTCACTTTTGATAACTGATTGTACGTTGTCCTTTAGAATATTTCATGAGGGTTTTACATCTTCAACAGAATTTATATTAATATTGTTTCAATTCTATATTTAAATTTAAGGTTCTGTAAGGATATCCCATTTTTATTTTCAGTTTATTTTAACCTAAATATAGCTTTAACAATAATTTTACTCGAGTTTTAATTGGAATAGATTTTGCCTTAGACATAAGCTGAAGACGACTCCATCGAAGGGTCGAAACAGGTTCTATAATTCAATAGATGTTTCATAAATTGTATTGTTAGGTGTATTATTTGTAGAGGAATTTATACATCAATACGGAAAACTATCTTGCATTACCTATCATGATACATTTTATTGCTTGTTACAGAACGTTTCAAAATTATTCACCTGTCAAATAGTTTTCTGCTCACCAACATGGACTGGATTCAATTCCTAGTTAACACATGTGCAATTTTTGAATTCTGACAGATGGTAGCAAACTGCACGGTGTTGCACCTTCATCCCACACAATGGCCATGACATCCCAGCTGCTGACGATACCCTAGTAATAATTAAACTTGAACTCTTTGATTCGGATAAAATTTTGTACACATGTAAGTCTGACTGAAAGGAAATTATCAGAGACGGAATTTCATCACCAAATTTGCTTGTGCCACCTTTCCAGAAAATGAAATTACTCGTAATTAAATACTCACGCAAGAGCTGAAGCGTCTGTTTTCATACACTTGCTGAGCTCCTTATCATGTACAAAGAGGAATATTAATTCAAAATAAATAATTTGATCCTAAAACATGGTAGAACACGAAGATCCGGAAGCATAGCAACATATTACAACAATCAATGAAAAGGTGTTAACAAAGTCGAGAAACCATCAGCTACTGTATTCTAAGAAGACCTACAAACATAAAGAACATATTTTAAGAACATAAATATGAACATTTAAATACGGGAATTCATAAACTACTAAAATTCAACGTAAAATCAAAAATTAAAATGCCTATCAAAAATCTAACTGGATACAATAGAATAAAGAAAGGAAATTTTAAAAAAATAGGATTTGCTTTAATACAAAAGAAAGGATGTTTCCAGGCTTATCCTTACATAAGAATAGTTAAACTGATATTATTTGACGTAGGCCTACATATCTCGAACACAGCACATTTATCAGCTAGGGAAGCTGGTCTCGTTGATCTCAACAATAATAATATAATAATATCGTATGGCCTCGGGTGCCTGGTGCAAGCTTTGTTAATTGACACCCAGAGGGTAGCTTGCATGTCGAATTTCGTCGTTCCTTTGAACGCTATGAAAGTCAAGGAGGTTAGATATCTAAATTCCTTGACACTACAGCGCTTTCAAGTAGAGAATGGAGGAACTTTGTGTTGGCGGAAAATCCCGAGATTAATTTTGCCATTGAACACGGCCTACTGAATTCAAATGGGTTCTTTAACATGCCAACAACGTAAGACATGAGTATCGTGATTTTTGTCGCCTTCAAAAATCACTTACCATGGCCAGGGGCGAACCTGCAATCTTGGGGTAGGTAGTCCAACACTATAACCACAATGTTCAATTTGGTTCAACATTTCTAAAGAAATGTACGGCATGAAACGTAGTATGATTTATGGACAATACCAAGAATCATCCCAGGCATTTTACAGTATCTCACAAATGAATATCCATCTTCTCAACACATTGCACTGCTTCTGATGGATTTAATTTGCGCGGCAGTTGGGATACGCCAGCAAATTGCTTCCCAGTGAAGATGTTGTGCAGGGACAAGTCTATGGACTCCTTTCAACAGTCCTTCCACTCCACTAGAACATGTCTTAACAGCAGTATCACAAAGGGGTTGACATATTTGGGCAAAATACTCACAAAATGTATTTTCGATACACAATTCAAAATACAATAATTGAATCATTGATTTTTTTAGTCAATTTTATCCTCCAGGTTTGTGGTTCCCACGGACTCAGCGAGGGAATTCACCACTACCGCCTTTCCAGGCAGTGTCCAAGAGCTGGGAACACTTGGTAGGATTGGATACAACTGGGGAGGGGTGATCAGCTCTTCGCCCAGGCTGCCTCACCTGCAAACAGGGGCCTTACGAGGGATGGGAAGGGAAGGGAAGATGAATAGGCAAGGAAGAGGGAAGGAGGCGGCCGTGACCTTACGGTAGGGACCATCCTGGCATTTTCCAGAAGACAAAGTGGGAAACCACGGAAAACCACTTCGAGGATGGACCACCCGAGGCTAAGTAGACCCCGTTCCAGTCCTCATACCACTTTTCAAATTTCGTGGCAGAGCCGGGAATCGAACCCAGGACTTCCGGGGTGGCAGCTAACCATGCTGACCGCTACGCTACGGAGGCGACATATCATTGAAAATACAAAATAAAAATTGATTTAAAATTAAATTGAAAATACTAAAAACTTTCAGTAAAATACAGTATGCTTGCAATCCATTGATTTGAACATTCTTTATGGAATGGAAATCTTCTTCGCTGGAGGCTGGTATTGGATATCTTCAGATTCATTTTAGAATACAATTTCGTATTTTGTATTTTAAACGATTCAGTTATTATAATTTGAAGTTTGTATCGAAAATACATGTTTTGAGTATTTCGCCCGACCTTGGGGGAGTGTGTTGTAATTTCAATCTTTGGAGATCGACAACGGGTAGCTAGAAATTATTTTAGATCTTATTACAACTTACTCACGAATAAGATGATTAAATCTTCATTGATTATGTGATTCATTCGTATTTTACTCAAATTTATACTTCTCATTTTCAACAGCAAATATTGTGTGCACATTTCCTCTAATTTTTTATGCTAACTTCAAAAAAAATCCTTACACTTTAAAAGCACACATTTTCAAATATAACTGGTTATAATGATAATAAGTGGTAAAGTGTGCACTGAATTTCAAACTTTTGTGAAACTAAGGTTAAAGAATGCAATGTAGCCTACTTCTCACACCTGTTATGTGTCAATATACAATATATGCATATGGAGCTTTTGAAGACAAAGAAACCTTGCCTCTTTTCACGGTACATAGGCCTATGTACAAGGTCGCGAGTTCCCATTAGACATTAAGCTGATTGTACCGTTATGGCTAGAATTAGTTTTCAACTGTTCATATCCCTGCTCATTTTATCGCTTGTTAAGTAATCAAATTGCAACCCCCATACCTTCCCTCTGGTGTGCCGTCCGCTCGGCCGTGATGAACGATGGGGGACGGTACAGCCTGCCTCCTTCCTTTTACGTCTCCCTAATCCCTTCCGGTCCCCGATGTGTTACTATAAGCAGGCCCGGGTTCGACCCCATGCATATGTATGTGGCATCGTTATCATCCTATCATTAACGGAGGGGGCAGGAGCTGATCCACGGTCCAGCATGATGAATAGGCCTGATAAGAGTGGCCTATGTGGGCTTTGTTCCGGTTCGAGTCCAGCCGGGATTGAGGGGAACCGCAGATTGTGGTCGGAGGGTGGCATCTGTTGACTTAACGAACAGTCCATCCTCTCTTACATCAACCCCCCTATCAGACCACGCTCATCACAGGAGCTTTCATAAATGTCCCCGGCAAAACTGCCATAAGTGTAGTCAACCTCGTGGTGTAGCGTCTAGCATACTTGGCTACCGCCCTGGAGGTTCGGGTTCAATTCCCGGCTCTGTCAAGAAATTTAATAATATCTTATGCTATTTATATGGCCTATTTCATCAAGGTCTCTTGTAGAGTACTTCCTTCTTACCAAGTTTCATGTAATTGCGCAATTATGTTCTGAATGCGTCATTATTACTTTTTCTTATTAATAACTAGCAACCCGACCCGGCTTCGCCCGGGAACAGTTATGAATGCATTACGTGATAAGCGCCTTTTTCTCTCCAATGTCAATGAACAACGACCAATATCCGTTTGACGTCTCGGCATGATGGATTAAAATCACTGACTGGACTATTAATTATACTATAATGGAGATGCATGTGCAACAAATTCTTGTCAGTTGTAGTTTAAGAATGGTGAGGTGCATGAAACACAAATCCCCCTACCATCCAATCTTAATTTGACTGTGAATTTTGCGGAACGAAAAGTTCACAGGTGAAATGAAGAAAAGCCAAGTTGCACATCCAGGGAAACTACAAACACAACCACCCTACTCAGAAGTCTTAACTCAACACGACTCAACGGTTTACTGCTGGCTGTATCTGGGGCATTAGGTTCGCTAGGCTGTAACAGGGATGATAGACTCGCCCTTAGCCAGCTCGTAAAGTGTCGCCTCAGTAGTTGAATGGACATGGTTGGACGAAATTGAAACGTAAAAACACTTAGAGTGGGCGATGTATTGAAGATAGACATATGCTCTTGCGGAATTTTTTGTAGAACTTTTCATGCTGAACAATTCTTACGCTCATAGTATTTGGATATTTTTAACGGTTTGCCCAGCGTAAGTTTACAAAGCGCTCGGACGCCAGGTTTATTTCGACTTTTCCACTGAAATCGTTACTGCTCGGCTTCCTTTGATCGTAAATAAATTATTTTCTACAGAAATCATACTCGAGATATCTTTAACAGAATGGTGAAAACCGCATCAAAATCCATCCAGTGGTTCTCGAGTTTACCCGTAACATCCAAGAATCGGGGTCTTTGTTTTATACTAAGTAGAGAAGCAACCCGACCCGGCTTCGCCCGGGAACAGTTATGAATGCATTACGTGATGACCTTTTTTTCCTCTCCAATATCAATGAACAACGACCAATATCCGTCTGACGTCTCGACATGATGGGTTAAAATCACTGACTGGACTATTAATTATATTATCATGGAGATGCATGTGCAACAAATTCTTGTCAGATGTAATTTAAAAATGGCGAGGTGCATGGAACACAAATCCCCCTTCCGTCCAATCTTAACTTGGCAGTGAATTTTGCGGAACGAAAAGTTCACAGGCGAAATGAAGATAAGCCGAGTTGGACATCTAGGGAAACTCCAAACACAACCACCCTTCTCAGAAGTCTTAACTGAACACGACTCAACGGTTTGATGCTGGCTGTATCTGGGGAATTAAGTTCGCCCACTAGCTAGGCTGTAACAGGGATGATAGACTCGCCCTTAGCTAGCTCGTAAACGGTCGCCTCAGTAGTTGAATGGACATGGTTGGAAGAAATTAAAACGTAAAAACACTTATAGTGGGCGATGTATTGAAGATAGACATATGCTCTCGCGCCATTTTTTGTAGTACCTTTCATTCTGAAGAATTCTTACACTCATAGTATTTAGATATTTAAACGGTTTGCCCAGCGTAAGCTTACAAAACGGACGCAATTTTTTTTTTCGAATTTTCCACTGAAATCGTTACTGCTCGGCTTCCTTTGATCATAAATAAATTATTTTCTACAGAAATCATCATCGAGATATCCTTAACAGAATGGTGAAAAGCGCATCAAAATCCATCCAGTGGTTCTCGAGTTTACCCGTAACATCCAAGAATCGGGGACTTTGTTTTATACTACTGTCGTAATGGTGCCCACACGCATCATGGCGCGTCTCGCTCGGAAGTGATGGGCTGCATCTCAGCAACGCTGTACAGCTTTTGCCGGAGCGGCTAGCTGGAGAACCATGTATTATTTCCTCGTACAAATACAAACCGATATAAAATAAGTGAATTAATTTACGTATTTCACAGTCATACAGCATAACTTTTTGATGTATAACGATTACAACGCAACCAAGAACTACATTTTCCAACCAGCCCGAGCCGAGAAAAAGTTACCTTACAACAATGATAACAACTTTGTTTCTTGGACACACAAAATTGTGAAATTAATAAACCAGTTATACAACATTCCAATGTATATTGTGTTAAAATTTGGATTCGATCTGAGGACGGGCTTTTGAGATAATAATTCTTAAATGTGACACATTGTTGAAACACGCTTAAAAACGTGCACTTTTTGTGTTCCAACTGCGATAAAAAATATTAAAATATAAATATTAAAATCCAAATTTACATGAACTAACGTAGAATAGAACGACGAAAATGTTTATGGTATTGGATTTTATGTAGGTCTATTGGTTACTTAACAAACAACCTTCAAACTCGAGTACACATAATACTTTGGTCGAAGTGAAATGCCATGTCCTGTGGTTCGGATTCCACGTAAAATGGAGGTCCCGTGGCTCATGATCTCAAGATTAACGGTCACGTTAAACTACAAGCTTCCTTTTCAATACTTTGGTCGACAGTAAGTAGAGAAGCAAATTCTAAAATGTGCAGAAGTGTTTTTTCTTTGGGAAGACCAATCCATATATCCATTAATATTCGGTATTGTAGCTCTAAAACCTAGAGAGTAATATGTTATGAAGTTTCAGGATGGCGGCTGCGCGCTATATTAAGTGTGATACATTTATCATCAGCACTATTATATAATACTCCTCTCCTACCAAGGTCTGTCTTAATTGTGCGAATAAATCCTGAGTTACTAATTAGGATATTTTAAAAGTACGCCTAGCCGTCATCTTATTTTCACGGAGTCGTCGTTGTTTTGATTTGAATATTTCGTTATTATACTCTACGATACTGAGAGTTATAAATATATTTTGAAATTTCAAGATGGCCAATGTGCGCTATATTCAGTGGGCTAATTCTTTTACTAACGTGCATGAGAACCCGTATATGATACTCATCTCTTACCAATATTAATTTTAACTACGCAATTACGTTCTGAGTTGTCACTTTCATTGTTAAAATTCGCGCAACCGAGATATTCAATGTATGGTCCGCCTTGTTGCGTAGTGACTAGCATTCTTGGCTGTCACCTCGGAGGCTCGGGTTCGATTCCTGGCTCTGCCAGTAAATGTATTTCTTTTCTGAGGACTGGAACAGGGTCCACTCAGTCTCGTGAGGCAAAGCTGAGAAGAGGTGGGTTCAATTCCCACCTCAGCCATCCTGGAAGTGGTTTTCCGTAGTTTCCCACGTCTACTCGAGGCAAATGCCTGGATGGTCCCTAACCTAAGGTCACGGCCACCTATTTCCCAATCCTCACCTGCATTACAAATACACACAATACTACAGACATCACATATCACAGGGTATCAGACAAATTCTACACACACCGAGGTAAACGGGGCTAATTGACCACAATGTCGCAAAGCCCCTAAATGAATTAACAACAGCAACAAAAATAATACGACACAAAAACCAAAGCAATTAAACGAAACATTAACAGTACATATATACGATATATAGTGTTTTTTTTTTTTTTCAGCTACGCCCCACTGAGCTCTTGCTGACCGTAAAGTTCTTTGATGACTCCATGGAATGTCTAGGATTAAGTAAAAGAAATTCTCTCCGTGAAGGTGGACCAAGCCCTGAGACAAGTAGATATTTTATGGTCAGAGTGAGGACTTAATTCCCCGTTATGGGCAGGATGTGGCTGCCAGCGCTGATCGGCCCCTAACACGTGATTTATGGGGCATTAAAACTTTATGTTTGTTTATTTAAAAGTCTAACTCCCAGAGCTGTCTCAAACGACAAGACACGGTGCTTTGTATAAGACTCTTTAAAATATTCTTTATAAATATTCAAAATTGTAAGTGAATTACTTCTCAAGTGATTAATATTCTTTAGCCCATTAAGTTGGTTAATGCTGCTAGTAATCCTATTTACCATTTTCTTTGCGTTTGTATTCAAGGTCTCAATTTCATTGTAGTCTGAAGAAGAATGCTACAGTAGACTTAACCAGCATTGGCCTTGCAGTGCCCTGGGCGATATAATAAGGTGGGGCCCACAACAATAGGTAATAAAAAGACATATCAAATCATGTGGAAAATAGTTTTGTAATAATAATAAAATAAAGAATGGTTACAATATTTTGAATACACTACAGTACATGTTTTAATAATATGAAAGAAATCCTTAAGTCCCCTTGAAGAAGATTATGTAAACTATGAAATATTAAAATATTACTTTCTAAGCCTCCGTGGCTTAGGCGGCAGCACGCAGGCCTCTCACCGCTGGGTCAGTGGTTCAAATCCCGGTCAATCCATGTGAGATCTGTGCTGGACAAAACGGAGGCAGACAGGCTTTTCTCCGGGTACTCCGGTTTTCCCTATCAAAATGTCATTCCTGCAACACTCTCCACTATCATTTCATTTCATCTGTCATTCATTTAATCAGAGGAGTTCGTCAGGCTTCGGCAGCCGGCACAGTCCATATCTTCGCCGCTAGATGGGGGCTTCATTCATTCCAATCCTGACCCGGACGGAGACTGGAAGCAGGCTGTGGATTTTCATTTTCACTTTGCGACTTTCTTCCCGGCTGAAGTCTTCCATTTTCTCACTGATATCTAAACTTGCTAAACGGTCACGGGTGGTCATAGCTGCACTGAAAAAGTAATATGAATTATAAATTAGTTTGAAAAGTATAATTAACTAATCAATTAAATTTAAAACAATCCATTTCGAGCCCCCCCCCCCTGTCCGTGGGGACCTGGGCGGTCGCCCTCCTCGCCCTCCCCTAGATCCGCCCCTGAGCATTGTCGAATGACTTAGGTTCGGGTTCACCAACGCAGTGTTAAATGGCCGTCAGTAAAAATCTCGTTAATTTTAACAGCGGAATTAAACTCTTTGGAGTTTCACCAGCACATTCACCGATTGGCATTATCAAATTAATCGTTATGTTCATGGGCTGTACAAAACTCATTGTAAGACGATGATTGTGGCAGCATTTGTATATTCTTTGGTCTAATCATGCAGGCTATGAACTGCAAAATGCATTAAATTTACGTGTTCCTGGGCTAAAATCAAACATGGCTGATGAGGAAGAGAGGTAGAAGAGCCGGGGACTGAATTTTTCGTCAGATAATAATAATAATAATAATAATAATAATAATAATAATAATAATAATAATAATAATAATAATAATAATAATAGTAATAATAATAATATCGTATGGCCTCGGAGCCGGGTGCAAGCTTTGTTATTTGCACCCAGAGGGTAGCTTGCATGTCGAATTTCGTTGTTCCTTAAAGCACTATGAAAGTCAAATAGGTTAGATATCTAAGCTATTTGAACACTATAGCGCTTTCTAGTAGAGAAATGAGGAACTTTGTGTTGGCGGAAATTCCGAGTTTAATTTTGCCACTATGAACACGGCATATTTGAGAATAAAGTTTGATGCCCGCTCCATTTTGGATTGGAATGCCACGTAAATCATCAGTCATCTGTTATGTATGTAGACACAGCCTTTAGTTTTAACTAGCTGAAGAACCCGTGCTTCGCTACGCGTCAGAAATAAATTAAAATGTGAAGGTGACAGTTAAAACAGTGGATAGGTGAGGTGCTGCGCAGAGGGAGATTAAGGATGGAACATTTTGTCCAACTACACCGCTCGCCGTTGACCGTGTTTTATAGCAAAAATTTAGGTTTTACTCGCTAACCGTTGGAGATACCTTTCGGATAGAAAATGTAATTCTAAACCTCGTATATGCCATTAAAAGTTTGCTATTTCTTAGCGTTCTCTTTTTATTTGAAATGGAAATATGAAAGTTTGAAACCAAAGGGTGTAGTGACGTCACTAAAATGGTCGCCATCTTTAAATAGTGCAAAGTATTGAAATTAAAAGTAGCATATATGTTAACCAGGTAAATCAGCTACTTCCATGTAAAATCCATGTAAATCGGACCAGTGGTACTTGCGTGATTGAGTAATACACAGACACACACCATCTCATTTTTGGTCTCGCTTCGCTCGCGTCATAGTCGTGTCATATTGTTATTCAATGAAATGCAGGTTTAACGCCGTTAACACCCCTTTAGAACCTGAATATCCAAAAATCCCACCTTAGTAGACGTTTTCGACATACAACAAACATATCCCCAAAATATCATTCTTCTAACTTTAATAGTTTTGGTTGGTCGATGAGAGTGAACATCTAAAAATCTTTCCTTAGTGGACGTTTTTCTTCCAGAATTTCAGCCCTCCCCATAGGCCCCTTAAATTGGATTTATGAACAAACGGATTTATTTTATTTATTCATTTATTTATTTATTTTTAAGCTGATTGATTTCCTCCGAGTTTCAAACTCCGCGCCTATGTCGTTTAAGAGATACACGCTCCGTTAGGAATCTTTCAACCCCCCACTTTTCACCCCTTTCACCTCATAATATACACCATATCGATAAACCCTTAGACATATGTCTGCTTATTCTTAATGATGAGTTTATATGCCGAGTATCCCATCCCCAAGGAAACCAATCGGGAGATATTGCTATTCAATTAAATGCAAGTCTACCCTCTTAATACCCCCTTTAGAATCTGAATATCCAAAAATCCTTCCTTAGTGGACGTTATCGACATACAACGAGCATAGCCCCAAAATGTCATGTTTCTAACTTCAATAATTTTGGCTGGGCGATGATGAGTGAGTGAGTTAGTCAGGACATTTTCTTTCATTTATTTTTCAGAATTTCACCCCTCTCATGAACCCCTAAAATTGGATGTATGAAAAAAAACGGTCGAAAACCTATTTACTTATTTTTGAGCTGTTTTTCCCCCCTGAGTTTGATGAGTGAGTGAGTTAGGACACTTTCTTTCCTGTTTTTCCCCCCAGAATTTCACCCCTCTCCAAGGGCCCCTTAAATTGGATTTATGAAAAAATGGTCGAACACCTATTTACTTATATTTTAAGCTGTTTTTTCCCGCCGAATTTCAAACTTCTCGCCTATGTGGTTTAAGAGATACACACTCCGTTAAGAATCCCTCAAACCCCAATATTCACCCCTTTCACCTCGTAATATAGCCTACACCACATCGATAAACCCTTAGACATGTCTGATTATTTTTAATGTTTAGTTTATATACCGAATATGACATCCACAAAGAAACAAATCATGAGATATCGTAAATCAGTGAAATGCACGTTTACCCCCTGAACACCTCTTTAAAACCCGAATAAACAAAAATCATTCCTTAGTTGACGTTTTCGACACACAGCGAACATATTCCCAAAATTTCATGTTTCCAACTTTAATAGTTTTCGCTGGGCGTGATGAGTGAGTGAGTCAGACAGGACATTTTCTTTCAATTATTTTAACCAGAATTTCACCCCTCCCCATGGGCCCCTTAAATTGGATTGATGAAAAAACGCTTGAACACCTATTAACTTATTTTTTAGCTGTCTTTTTCCCCTGAGTTTGATGAGTGAGTGAGTTAGTCAGTCAGTTAGGACACTGTCTCTCCTTTTCCCCCCAGAATTTCACCAAACACCATTGGCCCCTTAATTTAATTTATGAAAAACGGTTGAACACCGATTTACTTACTTTTTAAACTGATTCTTTTCGCCGAGTCTCAAATTTCTCGCCTATGTCGTTTAAGAGATAGGCCTACACGCTCCGTTTGGAATCCTTCAACCCCCCACTTTTCACCCCTTTCACCTCATAATAATACACCACATCGAAAACCCCCTAGACACATGTCTGCTTATTTCTAATGATTAGTTTATATGCCGAGTATCACATCCACAAATGAAACCACTCGTGATATATTGTAATTCAATGAAATGCTGGTTTAACCCCCTTAAAGACCCTTTTAGAACCTGAATATCCAAAAATCCTCCCTTAGTGTACGGTTTTGACATACAACGAACATATCCCCAAAATGCCATTTTTCAAACTTCAATATTTTTGGCTGGGCGATGATGAGTGAGTGAATGAGTCAGGACATATTCTTTCTTTTTTTTTCTTCAGGTTTCACCCCTCCAGATGAACCCCTTAAATTTGATTTATCCAAAAAAAACACTGTCGAACACATGTTTACTTATTTTTAAGGAGTTTTTCCACCTGAGTTTGAAGAGTGAGTGATTCAATCGGTTAGGACACTTTCTTTCCTGTTTTTTTTCCCCCAGAATTTCACCCCTCCACATGGGCCTCTTAAATTGGATTTATGAAAACAAAAACGGTCGAACACCTAATTACTTATTTTTAAGCTGATTTTTTTCCGCTGACTTTCAAACTCCTCGCCTCTGTCGTTAAAGAGATACACGCTCCGTTAGGAATCCTTAAACCCCCACCTTTCACCCCTTTCACCTCATAATATACCTCCACATCGAAAAACCCTCAGTCACGTGTCTTCTTATTTTTTAATGATGAGTTTATATGCCATGTATCACTTCCCCCAATGAAACCAATCGGGAGATATTGTTATTCAATGAAATGCAGGTTTAACCCCCTTAAGACACCTTTAGAACCTGAATATCCGAAAATCCTCCCTTTGTAGACGGTTTTGACATACAATGACATTTCCCCAAACTGTCATGTTTCTAACTTCAATAATTTTGGCTGTGCGATGATGAGTGAGTGAGTGAGTGAGTCAAGACATTTTCTTTCAATTTTCTTTTTTCAGAATTTCACCCCATGAACCCCTTAAATTTGATTTATGAAAAAAAAACCTGTCGAACAGCTATTTACTTACTTTAAATCAATTTCCCCCCCCCCCCCCTGAGTTTGATGAGTGAGTCAGTCAGTCAATCAGTTAGGACACTTTCTTTCCTGTTTCCCCCCCCCCCCCCCAGAATTTCACCCCTTCCCATCGGCCCCTTAAATTGGATTTATGAAAAAACTGTCAAACACCTATTTACTTATTTTTAATGCTGATTTTTTTCCCGCTGAGTTTCAAACTCCTCGCCTATGTCGATTAAGAGATACATGCTCCGTTAGGAATCTTTCTACCCCCCACCTTTCACCCCTTTCACGTCATAATATACACCACATCGAAAAACCCTCAGACACATGTCTTCTTATTTTTAATGATGAGTTTATATGCCGAGTATCACATCCCCAATGAAACCAATCGGGAGATATTTCTATTCAATGAAATGCAGGTCTACCCCCTCAACACCCCTTTAGAACCTGAATATCCAAAAATCCTTTCCTAGTGGCCGTTTGCGGCCCTTGAGGAAGCTGCATACCAAATTTCATTCCAATCCGTTCGGTGGTTTCTGAGATTTCGTGATGAATGAATGAGTGAGTGAGTGAGTGAATGGTATTTGACAAATACATAGTAGATAGTGCCAAGTCTTTGGTATGCTATTCTCGGTTGACAGTGCTGTGTGAGCAGTTGAGTAACTAACGGTATTTCATGTATAGATCCTCATTTTCTATTCCGGTAGTGCAGAGCCCAACTGGCATCCAGTCGGCCGTGTCTCGACTTGAGCTATGTTGCCATGGAAATGATCGGCCTTGCCATTCCTTCATGAGTATATTTTATGACTTTATATTAGCCTTTGCTCGAGAACAAAAGGACCGAAATCAGAAGAATGAGAAAGACTATCGAAAATGCATGTAGCCAGCGGTTCCTTCTGGGTCCTAAACTACGTGTATGCAAAATATGGTTGAGATTGGTGGAACGGTGTGGATTTGTATACGGAACCAACCCACATACTTACATACAGACTTTCACTTTTATATATTAGATGGCTCTTTAGGGATGCTAACGGATTGTTATAGTTTGTTGAATCACGACATTTCGGTGATCGTCCGTTAATGGTTTTTAATGGATTGTTAACATTTTGACGAACTATAGTGCACCTGGCCTACATGTTGAAGCATCATATTCCTGGAGATTTCTTAATTAAACAACATAGGGCGTTGGTCATTTTCTGGAACGGTGTCCATCACTGGAGACCACGCTCTGTTAGCTGGGGAAAGGGAATGGGGAGTGGAATGGATTGGTCAGACTACCGTATCTAAACTCCTGCCGAGGGATGCATCTTCAGAGTAGCAAAGTTGCAAACCAACACATAGATTAAATTCCTACTTCTTGTTTTTATATTATTATTATTATTATTCGAATATTACAGAATAAGAGATTCATGCATCAAATATATGGACTACAAAACTTGATTATAATGTAGCGGCTAGTATTCTTGGCTGTCATCCCAGAGGTCTGGGTTCGATTCCTGGTTGTGCCATGAGATTTATTTGTGGTCTCAGGGCTGGAACGGGGTACACTCAGCCTTTTGAGGCAAAACTGAGAAGAGTTGTGTTCGATTCCCATCTCATCCATCCTAGAGGTAGTTTTCCATGGTTTCTCATTTCTACTCCAGGAAAATGGCGGGATGGTTCCTAACATAAGGCCTCGGCTGCTTCCTTCTTCAAATGCCCGGCCCCTTGTCTAATCGGTTAGCATGCTAGGCTTTGAACAGAGGGTTCCCCAGTTGCATTCCTGGCCGGGCCGTGGGGATTTTTTAATCTCCTGCAGTATTTATCTCCTGTAGCTCGGGGACTGGTGAATACAGACCGGAACGTGCACAAAACTTGTTTAACTATACATGTAGAATAATAAAAAGCACTTGAGTAATTTTCCTGTAGGTTTTAACGGTATTCGACAATCCTTTTAACGCCAAGAACACTTTGACGTTGCATTGACATTTGTAAAAGCACGCATACATAACGTAGTTAGATCTGTCATACGATGAGGTTAAGGGGTTGTTTAAAGATAACTTGTGTAGTAATATATGAATGATCCTCTGAAAACGATTATACAATAATATGAAACGTATAAAGTCAGAGATAAATGCACTTTAATATAATAACAATGAGACGACAATGCATGCAGAATTTCAACAGATTGGAAGTTGAATAGCATTTGTTTCCCCACGAAATAATTTCAAAATAATTTGTTGTGCTCGGTAAAAACTCGCTGTTTCTAAAAAGAGAAGTGTGTTCATAAAAACTATCCAACGCTAATGAAAATCTGATGGCCTGGTTTTCAGTATAAGTTTTTGTTGCAAGTGGACAAACTGAGCTCTACAGTATAGCAACAGAATTCCTGCTGTGATAACTTCGAAATGATTTGCATCAAACATAGCTGGTATCGTTAGTGGATCCCTCAAGTACGTACTTTTAAATTATAAAGTAAGCAATATGTGAAGAGAGATAGCGAGTCCGGCAGCCCGACTTTCAATGGTGAAAGAGGGAATAATTAAATGAGACACTATCTCACGGTTTCACTCCTGGTAAGCACGCGGTGTTTAAAGATGGACATTAGTAGGGACTTATACATAAATATTCACGCACATTACATTTAGATTGCAATTATTAATGACTCCTCTTTCCTTTATTCTGTCAGTTTGTATAGACAAAACTGAATGAATGGCTTCAAAACTTTACATCCCTTCTTTCGATAAGTCAATAGAATTATTTTCTGTACATGAGCTTTAGGCTACATTACATAAGATGTTTGCATTAGACCAAAATAGTAAAAAGAAATGAAATGAAGAAATTAACCTTTCTACATTTTCAATGACATTCAACCAAGTGTCACTAATTTGTTTGCAGATAATTATTATTAGCGCATACACTACACATTTAATAGATCAGTCTGTTATTCATTGAATATTGACAAGAATTATTCTATACATACCGACCAACCAGATTGCCGGAACAAAACACCATAGATATTTATATATCACCAATAAAATGTTTAGGCCCAGACATCCAGGAAGTTAAACTAATGTAGCTGTCACAAATGGCAAGAAAACAATATAATATTACAATAGATTTATTCCATTCTAGTGTACTGAATCTTTTGTGTATTCGCCACATTGACATTAAAACCACATACAATAGGCCACAAGTTTAAATAGGAACGGTTGCTTTAGAGCATAATTAACAAACTAGTGTAGACATCATTCCTGAATTTGGTCACAATAATAATTCAATATATCACAGGTTAACATACTTAAAATACATTAACAATAACGCAACAACCAAAGTAGTCAGCAATAACGCGTTACACAAGTTCTTACGAACTTATGTAATCTAAACATTGTATATATATATATATATATATATATGTGCATAAGTGTAATTCATAAACATCGTACATTTATTAAGGCTACGTGAACAGGATCTGAAGATGATCGCTTGACGATCGAAACATGTCATCCAATTAAGTACCTCCATTTTTAGCCAACATTCGATTTTTACGAAATATGAAAGTATACTTATCAGATGAACGAAGGGTCAAAAATTGTGTGTCTGTCTGTGTGTGTGTGAGTGTGTATGTGTGCATGTGTGTGTACTCGGCATGTCTGTCCCCCCTCCCCTTTCCCCCTCCACCCCCTATCAATTCAAACATGGTGAAACCAAATTGAACTTAATTTGGTACAGAGGTAGCACTAGGAAAGGGCACCTCAGTGTCATGGTTTATATCGCCTCCATCTTGAGCGAAACGTAATGGCGGCCACCCAAATGTTCAAAGCTTATATCAAACTAGCAGAAGTACCCGCTTGTCGAACGATCTTCGGTATTAATAACGAGACGTTAACATTTGAGTTACTGTTGCAATGGTTAGGGGCTTGTCATTCCTTCATAAGGTTATCAGAACGAGGTTAGTTTTCTGGGTATATCGCAGACACTGTTAATTTGTTAAAATGTTTTTTTCGGAGACCCTTTATAGACTCCCTAGTTTTGTGTCACACATTGGGAAGTGCAACATATGCTTTGGTCCTCCTTCAAGGATAATTTTTATTTTTCGCCTATTTTAGCATGTATTTTGAAAAGTTGTTCCTTATACCCACCCTTCTATGAGAAGTACGTTGAAGAGTATTCTAAATGATTGGTGTAATGACTCATGGTTACAGTACCTAATTTTACGATGCTCCAAGCACCCGAACATGAATTATAGGCGTGCATAAACATAAATATATATCAACCACACAGTATCAAACAAAATCATCTTTACAATGAACCCGTTTGTCGACAAAAATATGATTAGTTAAAATGTGCTCTCAAATTAAATTCACCTAACGTGTACTTCCTGACGTGACAATAATATTGAAAACCTCGTAGACGAAACGCAATATATGTCAAATTAAAACTGACCCTCACCGTTATGGAAAGTCCCCATCCCCAGGAAGACCCCCTTAATAAATTATAAAGGCTTGTGGTACATGGAAATTCGGGATTTTTTAGCCTCAAATGGCCCAAATTCTCAAAAGCTGCAAAAAACACTATTCCAATCCAGGAATTTTTGATGATAATGTTGCTGTTTGGAGATATAATAGACCTTCTGTACAACATATCGCATATCGCACGTGTAAGTCACGTGTAAACATTGTAGGGTACCCCTTGACCCCCTTGATCGCATTGTTGAATTTTACAGTCTATGTTAGATTCTATGATAACCTTATAGCCATTTGCAAACATTCACAGAAATTTAATAAATTGAGTGGCATTGCTTCTGACAGAAATAGATGGAATGTTGGATGTCACCTCTTGTGATAGGCCTACTGTTGTCATGGTTACCGGCTTGCATTACTTCATTAGTTTCTTCTTGTTCTTCTCTTCTTTCGGATGGGCCAGCTAAGGACCACGACGTTCAACTTTTCAGCTTGGTGAGGGACTTGATATTTGCCCATAATTCGCGCATTCCCTGGCTATGTTCCTCCTTTCTCTCTTTTGTCCAGATGATGCCGGTTTTCTTACAGGGTGGTCTGTCCTGAAAACTCTTCTGTTTAAGTATCTTTCTGAGATGTGATCGGCTTCTAATATCACTTTTCATTATCTTCAGTTCTTGGATATCCTTGTTAACTACTGTTAGCGACGTTGTCAAGCTATTTCTATTCCCCCATTAGTTGAGAAGCCGGTTGGTTAGTCTTGTTGGGTTCATCCATGACACATGTCCGTAGAAAGCCAGACGTCTCTTCCTGGCTACATCTGTGATTTTCTCAGTATATCTATATAGCTCCTGATTTGGTGTTCTTCTGTACTCGTCATCTATTTATTAGTTTATTTTATGACATTAGTTTTCTGGGAATATCTCAGAAACGTGGTATTAGAGCCTTAAAACGTAGTAGCCTCCGAGTCACCGAGGGGCTGAAAGTGAGTTTTGTCTCGTCCTTGTACGTCATAATATAATAATAATGAAATGAAAATCCGCAGCCTGCTTCCAGTCAATTGACCGGGTCAGGGAATGGAATGAATGAAGCCCCCATCTAGTGGCGAGGATATGAACTGTGCCGGCTGCCGAAGCCTGTCGCACTCCCCGGGGGCAATGATTAAATGAATGACAGATGAAATGAAATGATAGTGGAGAGTGTTGCTGGAATGAAATTGTGACAGGGAAAACCGGAGTACCCGGAGAAAAACCTGTCTGCCTCCGCTTTTTCCAGCACAAATCACACATGGAGTGACCGGGATTTGAACCACGGACCCAGCGGTGAGAGGCCGGCGTGCTGCCGCCTAAACCACGGAGGCTCTAATAATAATAATAATAATAATAATAATAATAATAATTTAATAATATAGGGATAACGATATAATAGACCTTAGTACCACACCCACCCGTGCAAATACGTATTGATGAATTGTACAGCTTAAGTTGGTTCCGTGATAACCTTATAGCCGATTGCGAACGTTCACAGTAATGTAATAAATGGGATGGCATTGCGTCTTACAGAGATTGTGTTGCCATGGTTACTGGCTTGCATTCTTTCAATAGCTTAATAAATGAAATTAGTTATCTGGGTATATCTCAAAAACTGTTGGTTTTGGGACCTTAAAATGTGGTTTTCGGGGCCCGTAGGGCTCCCGAGTTTAGTTTCTCACATTGAGACGCTGAAAATGAGTTTTGTCTCGTCTTTCTACGCCCATTTCAGCATGCATATTAAGGGGGTAGGCCCTCTTTTATGCGTAGTTGGTAGCATGCTGAGCTTCTATGACCAAGATCGCGGGTTCAAACCCGGCCGAAGCCGTCGGATTTTTTAAGAGCGTTAAAAATCCCTCAGTATGCCTTCCTTCGGAGGGGAAGTAAAGCCGGCGGTCCCATGTCATAGATTTATGGCATGTTAAAGATCTTTCCACTAATTACACCTGTGTGAAACAAAATTGGATAGGTTAAGAATGTAAACAACGCTCTTAGGTTGCTACGTTCGTTGCCAAGAGCCGACTGCGGTGGCGTCTAGTAGCTAGTTCTGAACTAGGCCTAGTAGTCGTTGACGGTGGCGTTTGGCGGCAAAAGTAGGAACTATTTGAAAATTCAAAGTTGCAGTCCCTACTTGAATTAAAAAAACAGATACACACACTAATACAGTCATCACAATTAACACCGGTTATCAGACAGATTCTACACACACCCAAAGTACACGGGGCTACATGACCGCGTTGTCGCAGCCCCTAAACTAAGGAACCAACCAACCAACCTCTTTTATGAGAGGTATGGAGAAGGGTTACATCAATGATTACTTTCGTGCCTCTGATGGACATCTGTACTAAATTTTACGTTGATCCGCTCAGCCGTTCTCGATTGATGCGCGTGCAAAATTGTACACAGACAAACAAACAAACAAACAAACAAACAGACAGACAGACAAACATTTTGTTTTTGCGCGCAACCGTCATAAACCAGTCTGAAACGCGTTAATAACTCAAAATTCCGTGGAAATTCAGAAAAAAACAGACAAACTTTCATTTTTATATAGAAAGAGATTACAACCAACCTAATCATCTGATCTCTACCAAATTTAGCAACAACATTCCTTCATGTGGGAAGCGTCCTTTGACCAAACTAAAACGTCATCCGCCTAATAGTTTGCAGATGGCGGCCATGTATGTGTGCAAATAGATTCCCCCTATCAATTCAAACACAACGAAACCACGACGAACCGCCTTTGGTACAGAGGTAGCACTAGCAAGGGACTACTCAGTATCATTTGCTGTTACTGTAAGAATATTTAATAAGTCTATTGTCGGCTGGCAATGTAGGCTGCATCACGTTGCCCCTACCAGTGTTCTGGTGCAGAATTGCGAAAATAGCTACATCCTGCACTGCTTATAAATTGGAGTCACGGGTAGTAATTAATGCAAAAATATATCTTAGGCCCATTAAAACAGTTATCATAATGAAAATATTATGCCTCTGTATAAGTGCGATGGTGTTGGTGCAGTACATTGCGTTTATCAGCTGCAATAAGCGTTGGCGGTTTCAAATTTACTTTCATTTATTCCGATCCTTATCCTTCAGCGCTATGTGGCGATAAATGACACTATTGCTACCTCAGAAGCTCAGGACAGTCGACATTTTACGAAGTGCTCTGATTATTTTCCTACGGCGCTATGCGTTAAAATAGGACAATATTGATCTTTAATTTTCTCACAGCCAATGAGATATAGGCCCTAGGACGTGTCTTTTATTTCACATACTCCTTTTTCTAATCATATTTTTCAATTCGTTTGTAAATTACATGTGTCAGTACTGTAGTTAGTAAATAGCCGTTTCCCTATTCATTATTATCAATATCATTACGGGAAAATGACGTGAATGTTACGTCCATTTTACTGTACTACGTATCACCCCCACTACCACCACCAACACAAAAAGTTATATTTTTAAAATATTTTATTTCTGTTAGTTTATGTATCATGTGCCAGTTCTGTAGTAGTACTCATTATCATCCATAAAACAAATATATCTACCGGGCGAAGCCGGGCACATACAGTACATATAACACCACACATTTCAACACTCGAATGCAGCGATTAATATTTGTTGACCTGGAATATATTGTTTTTGGTGATGATTCTTTAGGGGTTTTGCGGCATCATGGTCTTGTAGCCCCATTTACTTGGGTGTGTGGAAGTTGTCTGATAACCTGTGTCACTGTGATATCTGTAGGCTTACTAGTGTGTGTACTTTTATACCAGGAAGGATTTGGGTAGGAAGCTGTTGTTGTTGTTGTTTTTGTTGTTGTTGTTGTTGGTTCATTTGAGTTGCATGGACCTCATGGTCATTTAGCCTCGTGTTTTTGGGTGAGTGTTGAATTTTGTCTGATAACCTGTGTTATTGTCATGGCTGTATTAGTGTGTGTGTATATATATATTTCAGGTGAGGATTCAATCAATGAACGTTTAATATCCGTATAGCACGTTGTATTTCAACAAGTTCCTACTACCAACATTCAACTATACTCCTTGAAAATGACAAAGAGTTATAACAATACCCATGCATTTAGGAGAATGTAGGCTATATGATCTTTACTGAACATCTCGTTGTACATAAAAGCGTGTTATTTTGTGATAAATATCTTATGTAATATTTCTCATGTTATGGCATACAGTTATTTGTTTTCCCTCCTAATATACTCGTAATTGGGCACAATTTGTGTTGACCGACTGGAAAGGTTTCTTTAATAGAACTAGGAAGCACTGAAGAATGGCCTCTATCACGTCAATAACTCAGGCGCTCACTTAGTCAGTGGTCAGCCGGATTTCAGTAGACAGCACAGTGTCAGGAATTTTCCTCCACCAGCTAAATTTGTATATAACAGCATTATAACTAGGGCTCGGATTTTTAGGTAAATAAATATTTTTATGTAAATACATATTTTTAGCATTTTTTCTATAAATACATAAATTCCTGCCTTTCACTTATTAGCACATAAAAAGGCATACTATTTAAATTTTTAAATCAGTACGCTAGATCTTTCAGTTTATTGAATCTTTGTTCTGTGTTACTTCAACGGGGAAGAACCAGTGAGCTATCTAATCTTCATGCAGAAAGTATGTCATCTTGCAACTGTGTTATTCTTAACTTGTCGCCCCGTGCCGCTCACTGTGGAAGCCGGGGATTTCCTTGTCCATAGCCACATTGCACCACGTGCTAGACCTCCCTTCCCCCCAGCTACCTGGAATTAGTGTAACTCACATGCGGTTTATTTCTGGCACAGTGAAGTGTAAGGCAGTTATACGATACCTAAAGTAAAAACAACTACAAATTATCGTCTGCTGCAGAATTTAAAAGATAATTTTACTTCTGCTGGGGCCGTTCTGTTCTGCCAACCATGTGGGAAACAATCAAGGCTGAAAAACGATCTCAAGTTACACAACACCTCAAGGGCAAGAAACATATTGCCGCAGTTTCGCGCCTTCAGAATAAATGTTCCGTTATAACCGTCGGTCATTTGTGATGGACAACATGAAGATGTATATCGTTGCAATGCTTCAGCAGTCAATGATACAGAATAAATTGCATTCGAGAGTACTGCATATTGTTTATACCGTATTCACATTAATAAACTAAATTATCATTAAATATTTTTACTTTTTTGTCACATAATTCAGGTGTTTTTAATACATAAAAAATAAATATATTCTAGATTTTTAGCACCTAAAAATCCGAGCCCTAATTATAACATACTCGTAGTATTCGTAAATAATTATCATTTGTAACGTTTGAATATTGAAGGTTATGTACACATAAACGAGTGAATCCTGCAGTTCTAGCTATAAGATATTACATTACCTCATGATTTTTGATTTTTTTTTCTAGAAGATCAATGCACACACCTCTATATAGTGTTTGGTGATCCATACCTTTTATATTCTGCCTTTTTTTGTCTATATGATCCCTTTTGATAGTTATTTTCAGTAGATATATTTTAATGACTAGTGAGATAAAAGGAAGGCTAAGGGAGCCCACCCTGACAGAAAAGCCAGCAACCCTGTAAGCTGTGAGGGTAACATCACAGGTTGGACGAGAGGCCAGCACCCTTCTTCGTAAAAAAAAATGCTTTCAACGCTACAAGAAAGCCTCGGAATATGATTGATAATAGGCCTACTAGACGACAACAACGGTGAATAAATGGTATTCGATTTGGAACATGAAATGTAAGGAGTCTATACAAGGTAGGAGCTTCAACCAGTGTGGTCAAAGAAATCCAGAAATACAAACTACAGTAGATCTAGTTGCACTGCAAGAAATCCGGTGGGAGGATTCGGGCAGCATCGATATTGAGAACTCTACTATCCTATATGGAGCCTGTGGACAAGGGCATAGGTTGGGTACTGGTTTTTGTGTGAGCAAGATCTTGGCCACTATATCAGAGTTTGTGTCTATCAACCCCAGAATCTCTGTTTTAACAGTGAACGTAAAGCATCACAAGGCGACTTTTGTGAACTGTCATGCTCCCACGGAAGAAAGTGAAAGGGAAGTGAAAGACGAGTTCTATGCGCAGCTAGAAGCAGTAGTGAATGTCATCCCAAATGGACACTTGAGGATACTTATCAGAGACATGAATGCTAAAATGGGGAAACAACAAGTATTCCAAGGTACAGTAGGAAGGCACAGCCTACATGAGGTAAGCAATGATAATGGTGTAAGGTTCATTAGCTTTGCTGCGTCATTAGGCTTGTTCATTTCCAGCACAAACTTCCAGTGTAGGAACATCCATAAGGGAACCTGGATGTCACCAGATGGGAGAATTATAAATCAGATAAACCATGTCGCTATTGATCTGCAAGCCAAGAGATGGGTGTCGGATGTTAAGACGGCATGGGGTGCAGAGTGTGGAAGTGACCACTTTCTGGTCAGAGGCCACTTACAAGTTCAATGTGAAGGAGGGATCAGGCCTAAGCTAAAGAAGTTTGAGAGATACCGTGTTGAAAAACTAAAAGATGAAGCGATAAAGACAGAAAATATCAGCTGAAACTAAACAACCACTTTGAAGCACTCAGTGAACTGGACGTGAGCGAAGACCCTGAACAAATTTGAGAAAAGATTCAAAGCTCACTGACTGCTACAGCAAAGGAGACCCTCTAGGGAGCCACAGTAGGCAAGAAGATCTGGTTTGGAAAGGAATGCGCAGATGCTCTGGAACAGTGAAAGGAAGCCAGGAAAAAGTGGCTGCAGGAGACAGATCTGGCGCAGGGCAAAGAACGATTTGAGGAGGTTCGTAGGGCTACCCAAGCAACTCTGAGCAGGGCAAAGAGGAAATATGTCAAGGACATCATCGTTGCGGCAGAAGCAGACTTCAGAGGAAACAATACCAGGGAAATGTTTCAAACGGTGAAGTATTTTAGCAAAGGTTACCAGTCGAGACAGAAATTTGTCTAAGATTCTAGTGACAAAATTCTGACCAACTATTATGATATCGCCAAGAGATGGATGGAGTACTTCGACCAGCTTCTCAATTGTGAAGACCCTGAAATAGTATTTGAATTCCAGTCTCCAGTCGACTTGGATTATCCGCCACCCACTTTGGATGAGATCAAAACCCAGATCAAACGGCTCAAGAAGAATAAAAGTCCGGGTGAAGATGGAATACAGACCGAGATGATCCAGGAAGGAGGAAAGAAACTAGCAGAAAAACTGCACAGGCTGATACAAGCAATCTGGATCAAAGAAGAACTACCGTCAGAATGGAAAACAGCTCAGATTTGTCCAATCTATAAGAAGGGTGACAAATTGAAATGTGATAACTATCGAGGAATTGCCCTCCTTAACATCTGCTACAAGATCTTGTGCAACTGCCTCATAGATAGAATTCAACCAGTAGCAGAATCAGTGAATACCAGGGAGGCTTTCGCCTGGGGCGTTCCACAGAAGTTAATATCTTCGTTCTCCGACAGCTCACTGAAAAACTGGGTGAATATGGCGAAGAACTCCACGTGTTATTCGTACATTTCAAGAAGGCCTATGATTGTATACACCGAAAGAGCCTACTCAGTTTCCTAAGAGAGTTTGGAATGGCCGAGAGACTCATCAACTTGGTAGCGATCTGCCTGAGCGATACACGTGGTAAGATAAAAAATGGGAAATCGAATGACGGAGAATTTTGAAATTTTGACGGGTCTCAGGCAAGGAGACGTTTTATCTTCTACACTGTTCAATTTTGCCTTGGAGAAGATCATAAGTGAGACCTTTCCAGAGAATTTTGAAGGAATCCAAGTCGAAGGGAAGAACCTAGCATACCTTGCCTACGCAGATGGTATCCGTTTACTCTCCAGCTCTCAGGAAGAGTTGAGGCAAATTACCAGAGCACTCAAGGTAGCTGCCAACAAATTTGGGCTAATCGTGAATGAAACCAAGACGGAGTACCTCAATATGACTCGCGGGCAAGGCCACGTTTTAGGGCAACTACAGTCACTCCGGGTAGGGGACCAGTCCTACAAGAGCGTCCGTGAATTTAAGTACCTAGGATCGCTTTTTACGGAGAACTCATCATCATCATCATCATCATCTTGTACAGTTTCCAGCTCCTGGCTGGGTCTGTTTGGAACATAAGCCTCGCCACTTAGTCCTTTCTTCCCACCACCTCTCCGCTGTCACTCTAGTCCAGTCCTCGCCTCTCCTCTTGACACATTCCTCCACGCCTTTCAGCCATCTATCTCTTGGTCTTCCCCTTGGTCGTTTCGTCTGCATTTGCATCTCATGTATCCTCTTGGGAATCTTCTTCTCATCCATTCTCTTTAAGTGTCCATACCACCTCAGTCTTGATGTCTCAATCCTACCTTGCAAGGGCTCCGCGTTCACCATTTCCCTGACCTTTTCATTCCTCACCCTGTCTCTTCTTGTTACTCCGATCCTAATTCGCAGGAACTTCATTTCACCTGCCTGTATTCTGATTATGTCTCTTTTCTTCATTGTCCACGTTTCTGAAGCATAGGTCAGTATCGGGATATAGTAGCTTCTATATAACACTTCCTTGCTTTATTGTGGGACATCTTTATTCCACACTAAGCTCCTAATGCTTCTCAGAAATGCTTCTGCCTGTCTACCACGTTCCTTAATCTCTTTGTCATTTCTCTCATTTTCCTCCACTATACTTCCCAAGTACTTGAGACTTTCCACCTTCTTCAGCTGTCCACCTCCAAGTGTTATCCCACTCATTGGTCTATCCTTTTTCCTGGTCGTTAACAGGATCTCACATTTACTGATGTTGAACTTCCATCCGTACTCTCCCACTGTTTCTTCCCAAGCCTTCAGTTGCTCCTGAATTTCCTCCTCCTTGTTTCCCCAGACCATGAGATCATCTGCAAACACCATTGCAAACACTCATCATGTGAGGCAGAAATCAACGCCAGGATCCAAGCAGGAAACCGAACTCTTTACAGCTTAACACAGCTTCTTCGGTCCAGATGTCTCTCCCGACAGTTCAAAATTCATCTGTATGAAACTCTGATCCAACCCGTTGTACTATATGGATGTGAGACATGGAGTATCCGAAAACAGGACTTTCATGAACTACTCGGTTTTGAGAGAAAAGTTCTTCGGAAGATCTTCGGACCGGTGAGGGATGTACACACGGGTGAATGGAGGATTAGACACAATCATGAAGTACCATGATGCCAACATAGCTGGAACCATCAAAACCAGAAGACTGCAGTGGGCTGGACATGTAGCCCGGATGGAAGACCACCGATGGCCACGGAAGCTACTGGATTTCATCCCCACAGGAAGAAGACCACCAGGTAGACCAAGGAAGCGGTGGAGTGATGGACTCCATGAAGATCTGCATCAGGCAGCGATACGTGTGGACAGTTGACGGATGGCAGCTATGGATGGGAGACGATGGAGAAGGAAACTTGTAGCAGCGCGCGGTCCACTGGGCCTGATCGCGTAGAAGAAGAAGAACCACATATGCAATTCATAACGCTTGTAACTAAACCCTATCACAACAATGAGAACCGAAAAGAAAGTGCACTCCATCAGACTAGGGAGGTCCTTGAGGCAGTGGTAGGTAGAGGTTTCCACCCTTCGTGACATTGACACTGGTTGGGATAGTGCTGTCAGCTCCATGCCCGGCCATATACCTCAGGGCCATATGTGTTTCTGAAAGTGGTAACTTCGATTGCAATATCCAATACCAGGGAGCAGACTGAACCAACTCCCTTTCAGTTAGAAGCTCAGCGCCTCTACTGACTGCGCTACGCAGTCCCGAATATGAACCGCACTTACACTAAATAGTAACCGAAGGTCACGAGTATTTGTAGATATTATTGTAAATAAAAACTCCAACGAATTAGTGACGCAAAATATCTATATTTTATATGTAATTCTACATAGACTATCGATTGAATTAACCTAGATCTGAAGATGTTCACGTGACGAACGAAACATATCTTTCCTCTAAATATTTTAAGTAGAGAAGTGTACAATTTGTAGCCTGACCCTTTCAATACCTGGGCACAATATTGTGTGAGTGCGTACTTTATATTTTACTTCTTATTTGGGATTGTTTTTGGGCTCCAGACCGGCCTGCATCTCTTGTGTGGGTTACTGGCTAGATGGAACTCCAATATGAAGCTTCATGAAGTTGTGATGTCTGTTTGATTTTCATAAATGGAGAACATAGCAGCCAACAACCACCAACCTCAAGATAAAAATTATCAAGTAGATTCGTATGAAATGGAATAATGTATAAAAATGTTAATGTGCACTAGTATTCAATCTTGCAACCTTGGGCACAGCAGGTGAGAACGTTACCGCTGAGCCACACAGCCAGTCAGTAGTAGTAATCACCTTCTTACCGGGTGAGTTAGCCGTGGTCGTTACGGCATGACTGCTGGCAGTCGCTCACATCCGGGAGGCGAGGAGGTTCGGATCCCCCCGCCGGCAACCTTGAAGATGGTCTTCTGTGGTTTCCCATCTTCCTTCCAGGCAAATGCCGGGGTTAGTCCCTAACTATAGGCCACAGCCGCTACCTTCCAACTCCTCGTCCTTACATCCCAACTTTCCTCCCCAACGGTACTTGTAGCTAACCCATTGGGTGTCCGTCTCGAAGCGGCTACTAAACTGGCGAGCCGAACATGTCCTCGGACACTCCCGGCACTAAAAAGCCATACGCTAAAAAAAAAAAAAACACCATCTTATCATAACGATATAATGCCTCACTAGTCTCATACGTATGCATAACCCATTCAAAAGTAAATCTAAGGCTAGGCATGAATGGCAGCAGGGGGGAATATGACAGATCCCCGTAAAAGTTTGTTCCGGAAATATTAGTCCAGTGATTGCCTGTCTAACGGGTACGGTTATTTACGAACATAAAACGGTGTTAGTGCTGCGCCAACCCATAAAATATCTCATTAGATGAGGTAATTGTTATGCGTATCTTGGCCGCATTTACTGCTTCGGAAATGGTTATTAACCTTTAACTAAACTTCATTTCCCGTATCAATTAAGCGTTCGTGAGCGAGAAGCTAATAAAGTCTAAGGTTCCACAGACAGTATTAAACAGAAGTGTACACATTGGAGGATGACACGGGGAATGAGTTCTAGCGACAAGAAATAACAAGTTCCATTCATGTCACCGTGGGCACATTAGAAACAAACGGTGAACAATAGTTGCATCATTCAGTTGTTGGTTGGTTCCTCAGTTTAGGGGCTGCGACAACGCGGTCATCTAGCCCCGTGTACTTTGGGTGTGTGTAGAATCTGTCTGATAACCGGTGATAATTGTGATGACTGTATTAGTGTGTGTTTCTGTTTTCAATTCAAGTAAGGACTGCAGACTTTAAATTTATTTCAAGTAGTTCCTACTTTTGCCGCCAAACGCCACCGTTAACGACTACTAGTTCAGAACTTGGTTACCAGATGCCACCGCAGTCGGCTCCTGGTGACGAACGTAGGAATCGAAGAGCGTTTGTCAAATGTTTAACCTAATTTAGCTTCACACAGGTGTAATTAGTCGAAAGTTCTTTAACATGCCATAAATCTATGACATGGGACCGCCGGCTTTACTTCCCCTCCAAAGGGAGGCATACTGAGGAATTTTTAACGCTCTTAAAAAATCCGACGACTTCGGCCGGGTTTGAACCCGCGATCTTGGGCATAGAAGCTCAGCATGCTACAACTACGCCACCGAAGTCGCATTCAGTTGTTGTTGAATCAATTTAGGGTCTTGGGACATCTTGGTAATCATCCCCGTGTAGTTGGGTGAGTGTTCGACTTGTTTGATAACCTGTATTTATATGATGCTTAGTAACATGCGTAACTGTATGAGGACTAGAGATGAAAGACGTGCCCCGGGACTTGAAGTAAGGTAGTCTACTATCCAGCCAGGTGCGTGGCTCAGTGGTAACGTTCTCGCTTGCTGTTCCCAAAGTTGCAGGATCCAATCCTGGCGCATAGGGTGTGCAAATGCGAGAGAGCTGTGCCTTGGTGATATCGGTTGCTCATGCGAATATATAGAATGGCAGTGAAATATTTCGAGCGGCCACCATGTTAAATTGGTGAAACGTATTAAAATTTCAAAGGCACGGTCGAGGTCGGACGAGGTAGTATTATGCAATTACCGAGTTTCATTGAAATAGCTTCGGTCGTTTAGATTTTATTAGGGGACACACACACATACACACACACGGATAAAAGGTGAGCTCATGAGTCTATTTTTTTTTTCATAAATGAAAATAAGCTGAAAATTGCTTCTTGTATGAGTTCCGGAGGCAAGTAGTTCCAACAGCAAGTGTGTATGTATTCTACTATATCCGCTATTTGTCTCTAGTCCAAGATTATTTATTACAGCGGGCGCTGTATGCTGATGGCAGTGGCCCCAATCAAACCAGTCGCAGATTTATGCTACCACTGAATTACGATTAGCATTCACTAATTAGTTTTGCTCTTGGTTAATTCATGACCGCAGTGTTCTGTTGCCAAGTTTTACTAAACTTTCTTTAAAAAGACACATTACTGCACAAGTCTTCGCTGTTTTACAACTCGAAAGCATTTAGCCGCATGTCTGAGACGAGGGAGTGTTTCAGATTTATTCTCTTGCCCATCCAAGGAATGATCAGAACATGGAGCAGAAGAAAGAGAATTTGAATAAAACTGAACTCTGAATTAGGCTGTTACTGTTGTTTGTACTGATGATAATAATAATAGTAATAATAATAATAATAATAATAACAAGGGACGACTAGATAGAAGTGTCATAACAGGTAACTAGAGATGTCTACAATAAAAGATCAGTATCCAGGAACACCTGCGGTGAAAAAAAAAAGAGTTTTATATTGTTTGTCAATAATTACTAAGTGAATAACTCAAATACGTAAAAAAAACAATTAAGTATTAAAAATGTGCATGTTATAACACTCTTTAGCCTATATTCATTTTATGAAAAAATAGGCTGATGAGATCACCTTTTATCCGTGCGTGTATGTGTGTGTGTGTGTGTCTGTGTGTGTGGCGTGTGTGTCCTCATCTAATAACATCGAAACGGATTGAGCGATTTCAATGAAACTCGGTAAGGTCATAGCACCCTTTTGGACAACCCCGACCGTGCCCTTGAAATTTTATTACGTCTTATCAATCCAACATGGCGGCTGTGCGAAATATTTCACCAGCAATCAATGTCTCCGAAAGTGTTACCGATTTCAATCTGAAATTTTGTACGGTGATAAAGGGTACTAATAGAAGTTCACCTATGAGACGTTTGAAAACCTGGTAACTACAGAACCAACATGGCGACAAAGCAAAGTTGAGAATTTTAAATAGACTTTCTCGCAATTTAACCATCCAAACGCAATGCAACTTGGTACAGCAAATGTTTTTACACATTGTAATCCACTAGTTCCGTGGTTCAAATCCCGGTCACTCCAAGTGAGATCTGTGCTGGACAAAACGGAGGCAGACAGGTTTTTCTCCGGGTACTCCGGTTTTCCCTGTCAAAATTTCATTCCAGCAACACTCTCCACTATCATTTCATTTCATCTGTCATTCATTTAATCATTGCCCCAGAGGAGTGCGTCAGGCCTCGGCAGCCGGCACAGTTCATGTCCTCGCCGCTAGATGGGGGCTCCATTCATTCCATTCCTGACCCGGTCGGAGACTGGAAGCAGGCTGTGGATTTTCATTTTCAATCCACTAGTATTTAATTTCGTTCAATTCTTTACATTACCTAAAGATGGCGGCTGTGCGAAATATTTCACCGCCATTCTATATCTCCGAAACTATTGCTGGCATTACCGTGAATTTTGTACGGTAATAAAGGGCACTATTACAAGTTTATCTATGTAACTTTCAGAAACCTGTTAAGTACAAAACGAACATGGCGGCCAAGCGAAGTTGAAATATTTTAATAGACTTTTCTTGCGATATAACTATATGAGCTCAGTGAAATATAGTACAGTAAATGTTTACACATATTGTAATGCACTGTCATCTTATTTAGTTCAATTGTTTACATAACGTCAAGATGGCGGATCTGCGAAGTTTTACAATTAAGTATTTATTTCTTGTGTCGTGATCAAGCGATCGAAGTGAAAGTTTGAATAATGAACCTACGCAATAATTTTCCTTTAATGCTACATAAATCTAGGCCTATACATATAACAATCCAACAGGGCGACCATCCGTAATATTTAGACGGTACTCAATATCTACGAATCTTTTACAGGAATCGAACTGAAATTTCTTTTTGAACAGAAGTTCACCTATAGGGCTTTTAATAACTTGGTGAGCAGAGATCCAACAAGGCGGCGACGTGAATTATAAATATTTAATTGAACGTTTCTCGCGATTTAACCATCCGAGTGCAGTGAAACTTGGTACGGAAAATGCTTACACAAAGGTAATCCACTGGCATCTAATTTATTTCAATTGTTTTGATAACCACATTCGGGCCGTGAATGTATCTACAAGGTTGCAAGACTGGTAAATCAATTTCCCTCCAACAAACAGTCTCCCTCCTCTAGCACCAACTATCTACGAAGGTGTAGCTACTATTAATGTGATAAACACGAGAGAAATGTAATATTTTTCAGTCGGTCAACACGATTGTTCCTAATTATAATGGGTGGTTCCCTAATCATGAAAAAAATTTACATGAGATTAATAAATACACTTGGATGACCGGTTTCAAACGTCAAACGATCATCATCAGATCCTTTACAAGTATGGGTTATGATGTTTACAATATACCAGTATATACTTATTTAATTGCAGTAATAAGTAAACTGAATAATGGCTACCAACACAATAATATACTCGAGTGATAAGCACCAAATGAGAGTTGAGAAGAAATTTGTTACTTCCCACCCAATCTACTTGGGCATTTGAGTTGACCGAGTGAAAAGCAATTCTGTTTAAAGATTATAACCTTCATACAGTACAATAATGAATAATGACTTCTGACATTTCAATGTAGTAAATGCTCCGTTTCGAAGAAAGGAGTGAGAAACGATTTAAGGGTTGCCCTTAGCCCCGAGGATGACTTATACTCAAATACCAATTTTATGCTATTCGCTCCAGTATTTTTAACATGGGCCCATAACGAACAGTCAGGCAGACAATCTAACAGACCAAATTATACTAAGGGTATACTTGAGCAATAAACCGTACAAGGCGATGGTTGGATTCTGTGTTAGAACGATTTCAAAGATAGAGGTGTAGAAGCAGAGGAAGCCACAATGCTAACTGCTAATAGGGGATATTGGAAGCAACTTGTTCACAAACAGAGGCTTGCAGACTAGACTGGATTCTGAAAGAAAAACAGTCCAAATTAATATGTATATACACATTTATCTTGAGTAAGTATCAGCAGAAAATTCAAAATGTACTGTATAGGTGGGAAGACAATAGTACCTAGGTATATAGAGAGAAAAACTTGAGACGACGCTGTATTACAAACTGTAGAGCATACCTCGACATGTGTATGTTATTTTCTATATGGACGGGAAGAAATGTGCCGTCAGCAGTATTCAGAGAGACGGGATGCATATTGTGTGGAGAGAGAATATATTGTGAGGATGGGAAGCGTTACCTCCGAGTGAAGTCATTCTCTTGAGATGCATCAAATTGCTTGTTGACCCAGAAAGGGCAGATAAACAGCCTTAAGTTGTATTCCTAGAAGTTATTTCTATACAAGAAGACCTCTAAAGTGAAATCTACCCTCTATTTCTCTTATACGGGTAAACATAACCCTTGATCTTTAGGTTGAAGTCACGCAAGGACTATGTTTTCGCAAAGTAAAATAAATTGAAGCAAGTAGTTCCATGATGAGCTAAATAGCCTATTTTCATATATCCTATTGGTCTTTTCCATTAAAATCTGACCCGCCTTACCCTCGGACACTCGCGCTAGTAATAGATACAGCATTACTTGCGCGGGCCCAAAGAGATATTCGATCTGATTGACTCGCATTATATATGGTGTTCAGTTTTAATAATATGATAAATAGTAGTATATAAAAGTATTCTAAGCTACATCTGAGGATTTTATGTACGCTTTTATTTTCATGTGGAGAGAAAATTCAAACCTAACTAGGAAATTCTATTTTGCCGTACATCTTCGGTAAAACTCCAACAGAAATATAACTAATGGAACTACAACTGTTAAATTATTTTATGTACACCTAAGTACTTACATTAGTGCATATTTGGATTTGAATGAAACAAAAATAATACGAGGTTAGATAATTTCCTTAGAAAATCAGCACTTATTATGAACAATTTCAGTATTTTCATTTATATTTTTCTCGATTTTTTTGGCCCTTTTGGCTACAATGTATAGCCCAGGAAATCCATAAGCATGCTCACACAAATTTGTCACCCAAACGTTCAGTGCAAATGGACACAATAATCCAAGAAGATTTTTATTGCACGGTATGCATACGTTCCGAGTTGATTTATCTCTTCCTCATCCACACAAGAAGTAACAGCCTACTTTAATTCCAATAAACTCAACCTATTGTGCCCAATTAGACACGGCTGACTGGCATCGAACTCGGGTCTTATCAAAGAAGACCAGGCCCATGATTCTGCACAGAATCGAATCATTGATCTCTGAGGGGGAACGGCCAGTGTGAACCCGAAGAACAATGAGTCATATCTGCCTATAAGTATAATAGCAGGATTTCACGGATAGAACGGGGATATCATAGCTTTTAAGGTGGATTATTGCGGAAAAATACAAGCCCATGTACGATTTAGAAGCCAGAATGCAAGAAAGCGAACCAGCTTGACAGTTGACAAATCGTGGTTAGCGAAAGGGCGTTGCTAGGTGACGCCAAGGAACTAATTCTCGTCTGCACTGGAGAAGCGGCCAAAGATTAATGGCTCTGGGAACTACAGTCTCACAAGGCATAGAAGGAGAGTGGGGGCAGTCGCCCACAGAAATTAATTGATTACAGCCAATTGGAGCAATGAATTGAAGTGAAACTTATACCCAGATGCATGTATTCTATGAAAGATAATTTAGGAGTGTTCTCACGCCTAAATTAAAGCCTGCATCTATAAACGAACCTATGCACAGACCTCATCCGCTACGGAGGAAGGATTTGCAGATGAGCCGAGGGGGAATTACCGTAGTAGCGTCAGGACGCCGTGGAAGAAGGCAATTAATTATAATTAATTGGCCGAAGCGATCGCTTGCACGCGAGTGATTTTGGGACTTCCACGCTTAGACAAACAAGGATCATACTTCACTTTGTCTGGAAATGTATTATATCAAGAAGGGAGTCGGTCCTGGAGATCCAGTGGACTATGTTTCACAAGGGAGCTTTATATAGGAGAAGCTTGGCAGGAAAATCAGTTCGTCTTGACTCAACCCGTAAGCTGGCACGTTGCCGGATCACGCAAGGAAGTGCGCGGAATTTATAAAGTATTAACGCTCAAATGTATTAGCGGTGAACAATGGAAAGCGCATCATGCAGCTTCATAACAGTAATTAGGCATCGTATAAGATTTAGTCTACAATAGACGTTTAAGCAATAACATACGCGAGTATAGATTCAGTACAGCGTAGAGATAATTTAAGATATTTATAGACAATGAACATAACCAGGAGGTGTTGTCATAGGTAAAATGTCATATTATTGTAATGATCACTACAGTTACGGGAGCCTGGAAGGCGTCACAAGTAGTCGTGACATAGGATTGAACAGATTTGCAGTAGAGGAGATATAAACTGTAGGTGAAAGGAGTCGAACACACACACACGCAAGATAGACTTTCATGGAGACCAGCGGTTGTCAAGAGTTAGCTGCAACGCATCTCTGAGGTCAGGCGATAGTGGGAATCCAATCAAGGATCCATGTGTGAGAATATAGTGCGAGAATTGTGTATAAAGTTATATTATTGTGATTTTTAAAAGTGTTTATGTGTATATGGTAAAATAATATGTATTGTGTCAAAGTGAAAATGCCAGTGATGAAAAATATTATTACCTTGTGTAAAGTTTATACAATGTGTCGTGTGAATAATATCATGATGGCTTAAGACAAGCATCATGGCAGGTGCGTGGCTGGCGTGCTGGACCAACCCAGCAAAAATGAGAGTGAGTACAAATTTAATATGTTGATATGATTAAATAGCTCACCATACAACGAAGCATCACTCTAAGATTAAGAATTAACAGTCATTTATGTACGAGTTCACACCCCTCGTATTTTGGTAAAATATGGCTTGGAGGGTGATTTGTTTACGGCCATTTAGGCGTAAGACATTGATGAAAGTAACGGTAACGTTAAATAATAATAATAATAATCTGGGGTCGGTAACAATAATGAAAAAATAATGGGCATGTCAGGCCTATAGTACGTGCAAAGTGAGTCATGTCTAGCGTAATAATACTGTGTTATTATAAACAGTAAGAAAGAAACGTAAAATATCGAGATAAAAGAGAGTTTTTCAGTGTAATTGAATTGTTGAATGAATGTTTATTATGGTATATTCTACAGGGTTGTATTTGAGAGCCATTAAGATAGTTAAATGTAAGCCAGTAAATTTATACTTGTTTTGGAGCTACGTAGAACTTTGGCTTATGAGTAATTGTAGAGAGGACGTGAGTGCTTTAAGAATTGAGTCATCTGTAAGAGATATAGTTTGAGCCACGTTCAAGCGAGCATGTAACGTAGAATCAAGAGATTTACGTCTATAAGTTGCGGGGATCATCCAAAAATAGCTTGCGCGTTAGGCGAATCTAGTCGGCTAATCTTCGAAATCTACAAGATAGTATCGCCTTAGAGCATAATTGTGTTATTCGCAACAGAGCTGGGACAGAGTCTGTCTGTATCCAATATTCGCTGAATTTTTGCCACCAAGGATAACTGTTAGAGACCCTGTGTGAGCCCATATATTAATTGATCTGCCCTTAGAGGTAAGACTAATGGTTCTTCGTATAGGAAACGTCGATTTCCTCTTGTTATATGCATGCTGCACCAGTGAGAGAACTATGATACTCACTTGAGATGCGCACAAAAGCCATTAATGACGGCCACTGAACTGCAAAGCTATTTCGAGATCCATCCCTTGCCATGAATATTAATTAGGAGCCGAGATGAGCCCATTATACTCTAAATGTAGGTATTATATAATTAGATTGACTCAATTACTAAGGACACGACCCACTCAGGGTACCTCCGGCATGGCCACACTAGTGAAGGAACTTGACCCAGACGGGAGCAGGTAGTCCTCTAAACCGGCGGCCATCTTGCTGAGGCAGCCGAGGCTAATTCATTGTTTGCATGGAAAGGAAGTCTATAGACCTGATCCTTTTATTTTAAAAGTGTAGTGGGACACTGAAGAATCTCGATATTTCGAAAAGTAATTAAGATATGCTTGATGTGATGATGTCAATTGAATTAAATGCATTATTTCCACACACATACCATGTTGGAATGTTGTGATCGGATAATATTTGGCCCAGTTATTCTCTGAGGAGGAATACTGCACCAAATAAATATAGGCATCTTTGTAAGGTGTATTTGCCCAGTTCACACTAATTTATTCATACGGGTAGCGTAATTTGAATTACATGATACGTTTGTAACGATAATGTTTCGACCAGACCCAGAAAATCGTTGTATGGTGAAGCTATAAAACATCTCTATCCAAGTGTATTTTGGAAAGGAAAGTGTACCACTTCAGCGTTTCAAATTGATGGGAAAAAGAATACGATTCGCACGACACAACACTTATTAATCAAGGCATAAGATAATGAATTAATGTTACTGAAAATAAATGCCCCGTGTAAAACGGATAAATGTTTAATAATTGCAGATTTAATGTCATTTAAATATAATTTGTGTTTATTGTGTTGTGATATTCCAGTTTGTGTTAAATTGTGCCACGTGAAGAACACTATGGACACTCGCAAATGTCGAAGAGTATCAATAATAGGATATTTTGAATAGACTTGAGTGCGGTGAAGCACTAGTTTTAAGGGGAAGAGACTCACAGATAATGTTGTTTTTTTTTGTTGTGGGAAGTAAATGTAAAGTATCTTTTTTGTGTTTTATGTTGTATTGCCATGATTTTCTATCATTAAATGTTATACGTAGGAATATGTTGTTTCCTTCAAGTAGAGTAGTCACCTGACAGACTCAAATCCTGAACATGTGATCGTATGGTGGGTTGAACGCCCCATACCTCGAAAGACCGTGAGTTAGCTGGGATACGAACACATGTTCCATATGATGACGATTGGGTACACGGAGGACATGTTATTGTACTAGGATTGAGTCACAGGCACTACTGAAAGTCGGCCAAGATATTAATGGTAGAGGCAAGTATAGCAGAAAAGCTAGGATATATTAGGAAAAGGCCGTCTCCCATAGTTAATAAGCCTTCACGTTAAAATAAATGTTGATAATCCTCCATAAGACATGCTTAAACGTAACGCTTGAGCACCCACCTTATTTATTTATCATGTCGCCCGTTAGTGGGGCCTGTTTAAAACACAGGTCACCATAGGCGAATGTTCGTATTTATTTATCATGGCATGGCCCAGCGTGGGGCATTCGGCAATAAAAACCACTCCCTGGACAGTTTTACTAATAAATCAGAATTTGGCCGATGTCTTACAATGGGGCAGCCGTTGAATACCTCTTGTATTTATTTATCATGGCGCCCAGAAAACGTGATGGCTTATGGGATTCAGAAAACCCCATAATAATAGTATTGTTTACATGGGGGAAAACCTTAATAGTATATTTTTCCTCAAACTGTGTTTGAGCGATTGTGAGTCTTTTTAGGTGATACTCAGACATTAGACACTGTTGTCAGACAAGTGAATATACGGACGGGTACGAGGGTCTAAACCCATTCCATAGGTGGTTACAGCACTGTGCTAAAATGAATGTTGTTGTTCTCGCGACATCGGTATTCTTTTCCCAATATACCGCACCAGCATGCACAGCTACGGCCTGCCTATATCTCAAGATAAGAAATATAGGATGGCTGGCACTGAGGGGGTACTTAAGTGTATCGCGGAGTTAAAGGAACATTTCGATGCTACTCATGCCAAGAGTAGGGAAGATGCTAAAGCATTTCAAGATGAAATAGCGGGTAGATTGGATACAGTAAACAATCAGTTAGATGCTAATCAAACTGAAATGGGCCAGATGTTGGCTACGGTAAATACTCAGTTGGAGGCCAATCAAACCGAGGTAAGCCAGATGTTGTCTACGGTAAACACTCAGTTAGATTCAAATCTATTAGAGGTCAATAAACAAAATTGATGATGTTAAAGAACCTATTAAATAAGAGGTAACTAAAAAGATTGTTAGCGTGGTTTCAGAGATGCAAGCAAATAACGACAAACGCTTTGAGTCAATAGAGGTAAAGCTCGAGAATAATCTGCAAGCGTGCAGAGAATCGCAACGTGAAATCAATGATAGTTTAAACAATATGTCCGTAGAGCTTAATGATATTCAAAATCAGAACGAAGCGAATACTAAGCGACAGCAAGAGCAATTTAATACGTTCAATCAGACCGTGGATCAAAGGCTTGAAGACAGCGATGAAAAATGGAGTAATCGTATGGAGGGCTACGCAAATGCTGTAGACGAAACATTAAGGAAGCAGGATCAGAATATCCTTGACCAATGCAAGGAGATCAGTGAGATTTTCTTTCCGCTGAAGAAAATAAGGGAATAATCTCAAACATGAAAACGCAGGTTGGAAAGGTTCAAAAAGAGTTAGAACAAACTCAAAACGATCTAGCAGTCATTCATAAAAGGCAAGATGAGAACCATGGAGAAATTACCAAAATAAGGACCGAAATCTCCAATATGCACGGTCACATCCAGAAAGAGGATACAGGCTTACGAGAAGAGTTGGAACTTCGAGAGAGCTTGAAAAATGAAGCCAGCGATAAAACGCTTGCCGAGGTAAGGCAAGATTTAGCGGGGGAAATTTCCCATATAAAAGAGAGCCTTAAATATGACAAGGAGAAAGTCTTTTCTATGGCAGAGAAAAACCGGGATCGCCTGGAAAAAATAGAACGAGAGGTATTAGCTCGTTTAGAAAGAGTGGAAAACAGGCATAGCCAAATGGAAACTAGAATGATCGCACATGAGGAGTCCATATTGCGAAATCCTGGATTTAATGAAGGAAGCATAGATGAAAATAGGAGAAATAGATGGGCAGATATAGAGGTACAGCCAATCCGAATAATACAGCCATGCCAAGTGACAGCCCGTATACCACGCCTGGTATACCTATCGCTATGTCCACACCGCATGAAAATGCTTTACAAAATCAGATAGTCACTGTTGTAAGGGCTAGTGACGAGAAACCGAGAAAGTATTCTGGGAGTAACTCAAATATGACACCCAAATACTGGCTCAAAGAGGTTTCCGAGTACTTGAATGACGCAAAAGTACCGCCAGAGCGAAGATTAAGAGCTATCGAAAAACTGACTGAAGGTGAATGCCCCTTATGGTTCAGAAGTTTTCGTTACACGTTTGACACCGTTGAAGAATTTCGCCAGGCGTTTTTAAACAGGTACTGGGATGCAAATATACAACAGAATCTCAGATTGGACTTGTACTCCAGACGCTATAGTACAAATAATCCAACGAAATATGCTGAATTTTTCATAGCACAATTATGCCGTTCTAAAGAACTTGACGAGGCCCCTAGAGAGCTAGATCTTTGTATAGCGATAGCCAAGCAGTTACCATACGACGTACAACGACTATTAATCTCGGCAAACGCCAAGTCAGCGATTGAAATGGAGGAAGTGCTTAGACAGCTCGATCTCACCACAATGCAGCATACGTGGCAGAGTCGGAACACGGAACAAGTCCACATGACTAGTGCACCAGCCGAACCGACTAGGGTGCAGACCAAAATAAGTCTACTAACACAGAAACTGAGAAGTCAGACTGGCAACGAGAAGAAAGGGAAAACCAGAATTGGAGGCCAGCATACAGAGGGAGATCGAACCGCGGACACCGAGGAAGAAAAACCTGGAATCAGCGCGATACAAGAAACCAACAGCCTGATAACAGGAGAAATTACGGCCGAAATGGGAATAACCGAGAATGGAGATCCCAAGAAGAGAGTTGCGGGTTCGACGAAGAAGCAGAAGAACGTTATCACGCATCATTGAGATATATGGAGAAGCGTGGAGAAGATAACAGGAAATCGCAAGTGCATTGGGATGAAGCGATTAAAAATAGAAGGTCACTCGACATCTATAAGGATGATGACGGAGCCAAGAGTCTGGAACTTCAGCAGCACGAAGACAGACAGCAAAACTCCACAAGAAATGGAGCCATAAGAAAAACCAGCCAATTATGACTCGGGGAGAAGAAGATACCCGAAAGTCAATGTAAGGTTCATAAACCCTACCTGATTATAAGGGACCTGCAAAATAATGCTTACAGAATCAAAGATGAAGAAACAGGCAGAGAAGTTGTAGTAAACGCTGCCAACTTAAAATTGTATAGTCTGCCGGAGGAATATGAAACCATAGAAGAGCAAACCATGCACACCCAAATGGACAGGGAGTCATTATATATGCACGCAGAGAGTCCTCAGAAAAGCCCACACCAGGGAGAAAGGAAACGAGACAGCCAGCTCGTAGACCCAAGGGACACGAGGGTTGAATGCAGCTGTCAGTTGGAAGAATTTTACGACCAGTTGCGGGAAGCAGCGGTAGAACTCCAAGCGACGAATGAACAGCTAAGAGCGCAGAACAAGGAAATACGAGACGGTAGACATAGTGGAGTGGGGGAACGAGACAACACACTGCCCGGGAGCACTGACCGCCTAAAGTAAACACTGTCTACAGAGTCGATGCTGTCTAGAGGCTCGGAAGAATTCACTTGTAATATGAATTTTCAGAGCATAGCGAGGGAAAGATGTGCCCAATTAGACACGGCTGACTGGCATCGAACTCGGGTCTTATCAAAGAAGACCAGGCCCATGATTCTGCACAGAATCGAATCATTGATCTCTGAGGGGAAACGGCCACAGTGAACCCGAAGAACAATGAGTTATATCTGCATATAAGTATAATAGCAGGATTTCACGGATAGAACGGGGATATCATAGCTTTTAAGGTGGATTATTGCGGAAAATACAAGCCCATGTACGTTTTAGATGCCAGAATGCAAGAAAGCGAACCAGCTTGACAGTTGACAAATCGTGGTTAGCGAAGGGGCGTTACTAGGTGACGCCAAGGTACTAATTCTCGTCAGCACTGGAGAAGCGGCCAAAGATTAATGGCTCTGGGAACTACAGTCTCACAAGGCATAGAAAGAGAGTGGGAGCAGTCGCCCACAGAAATTAATTGATTACAGCCAATTGGAGCAATGAATTGAAGTGAAACTTATACCCAGATGCATGTATTCTATGAAAGATAATTTAGGAGTGTTCTAACGCCTAAATTAATGCCTGCATCTATAAACGAACCTATGCACAGACCTCATCCGCTACGGAGGAAGGATTTGTAGATGAGCCGAGGGGGAATTACCGGAGTAGCGTCAGGACGCCGTGGAAGAAGGCAATTAATTATAATTAATTGGCCGAAGCGATCGCTTGCACGCGAGTGATTTTGGGACTTCCACGCTTAGACAAACAAGGATCATACTTCACTTTGTCTGGAAATGTATTATATCAAGAAGGGAGTCGGTCCTGGAGATCCAGTGGACTATGTTTCACAAGGGAGCTTTATATAGGAGAAGCTTGGCAGGAAAATCAGTTCGTCTTGACTCAACCCGTAAGCTGGCACGTTGCCGGATCACGCAAGGAAGTGCGCGGAATTTATAAAGTATTAACGCTCAAATGTATTAGCGGTGAACAATGGAAAGCGCATCATGCAGCTTCATAACAGTAATTAGGCATCGTATAAGATTTAGTCTACAATAGACGTTTAAGCAATAACATACGCGAGTATAGCTTCAGTACAGCGTAGAGATAATTTAGGATGTTTATAGACAATGAACATAACCAGGAGGTGTTGTCGTAGGTAAAATGACATATTATTGTAATGATCACTACAGTTACGGGAGCCTGGAAAGCGTCACAAGTAGTCGTGACATAGGATTGAACAGATTTGCAGTAGAGGAGATATAAACTGTAGGTGACAGGAGTCGGACACACACACGCAAGATAGACTTTCATGGAGACCAGCGGTTGTCAGGAGTTAGCTGCATCGCATCTCTGAGGCCAGGCGATAGTGGGGATCCAATCAAGGATCCATGTGTGAGAATATAGTGCGAGAATTGTGTATAAAGTTATATTACAGTGATTTTTAAAAGTGTTTATGTGTAAATGGTAAAATAATATGTATTGTGTCAAAGTGAAAAAGCCAGTGATGAAAAATATGATTACCTTGTGTAAAGTTTATACAATGTGTCGTGTGAATAATATCATGATGGCTTAAGACAAGCATCATGACAGGTGCGTGGCTGGCGTGCTGGACCAACCCAGCAAAAATGAGAGTGAGTACAAATTTAATATGTTGATATGATTAAATAGCTCACCGTACAACGAAGCATCACTCTAAGATTAAGAATTAACAGTCATTTATGTACGAGTTCACACCCCTCGTATTTTGGTAAAATATGGCTTGGAGGGTGATTTGTTTACGGCCATTTAGGCGTAAGATATTGATGAAAGTAACGGTAACGTTAAGTAATAATAATAATAATAATCTGGGGTCGGTAACAATAATGAATAAATAATGGGCATGTCAGGCCTACAGTACGTGCAAAGTGAGTCATGTCTAGCGTAATAATACTGTGTTATTATAAACAGTAAGAAAGAAACGTAAAATATCGAGATAAAAGAGAGTTTTTCAGTGTAATTGAATTGTTGAATGAATGTTTATTATGGTATATTATACAGGGTTGTATTTGAGAGCCATTAAGATAGTTAAATGTAAGCCAGTAAATTTATACTTGTTTTGGAGCTACGTAGAACTTTGGCTTATGAGTAATTGCAGAGAGGACGTGAGTGCTTTAAGAATTGAGTCATCTGTAAGAGATATAGTTTGAGCCGCGTTCAAGCGAGCATGTAACGTAGAATCAAGAGATTTACGTCTATAAGTTGCGGGGATCATCCAAAAATAGCTTGCGCGTTAGGCGAATCTAGTCGGCTAATCTTCGAAATCTACAAGATAGTATCGCCTTAGAGCATACTTGTGTTATTCGCAACAGAGCTGGGACAGAGTCTGTCTGTATCCACTGTTCGCAGAATATTTGCCACCAGGAATAACTGTTAGAGACCCTGTGTGAGCCCATATATTAATTGATCTGCCCTTAGAGGTAAGACTAATGGTTCTTCGTATAGGAAACGTCGATTTCCTCTTGTTATACGCATGCTGCACCAGTGAGAGAACTATGATACTCATTTGAGATGCGCGCAAAAGCCACTGATGACGGCCACAGAACGGCAAAGCTATTTCGTGATCCATCCCTTGCCATGAATATTAATTAGGAGCCGAGATGAGCCCATTATACTCTAAATGTAGGTATTATATAATTAGATTGACTCAATTACTAAGGACACGACCCACTCAGGGTACCTCCGGCATGGCCACACTAGTGAAAGAACTTGACCCAGACGGGGAGCAGGTAGTCCTCTAAACCGGCGGCCATCTTGCTGAGGCAGCCGAGACTCATTCATTGTTCGCATGGAAAGGAAGTCTATAGACCTGATCCTTTTATTTTAAAAGTGTAGTGGGACACTGAAGAATCTCGATATTTCTAAAAGTAATTAAGATATGCTTGATGTGATGATGTCAATTGAATTAAATGCATTATTTCCGCACACATACCATGTTGGAATGTTGTGATCGGGTAGTATTTGGCCCAGTTATTCTGAGGAGGAATACTGCACCAAATAAATATAGGCATCTTTGTAAGGTCTATTTGCCCAGTTCACACTAATTTATTCATACGGGTAGCGTAATTTGAATGACATGATACGTTTGTAACTATAATGTTTTGACCAGACCCAGAAAATCGTTGTATGGTGAAGCTATAAAACATCTCTATCCAAGTGTATTTTGGAAGGGAAAGTGTACCACTTCAGCATTTCAAATTGATGGGAAAAAGAATACGATTCGCACGACACAACACTTATTAATCAAGGCATAAGATAATGAATTAATGTTACTGAAAGTAAATGTCCCGTGTAAAACGGATAAATGTTTAATAATTGCAGATTTAATGTCATTTAAATATAATTTGTGTTTATTGTGTTGTGATATTCCAGTTTGTGTTAAATTGTGCCACGTGAAGAACACTATGGACACTCGCAAATGTCGAAGAGTATCAATAATAGGATATTTTGAATAGAATTGAGTGCGGTGAAGCACTAGTTTTAAGGGGAAGAGACTCACAGATAATGTTGATTTTTTTGTTGTGGGAAGTAAATGTTAAGTTTTTTTTTGTGTTTTATGTTGTATTGCCATGATTTTCTATCATTAAATGTTATACGTAGGAATATGTTGTTTCTTTCAAGTAGAGTAGTCACCTGACAGACTCAAATCCTGAACATGTGATCGTATGGTGGGTTGAACGCCCCATACCTCGAAAGACCGTGAGTTAGCTGGGATACGAACACATGATCCATATGATGACGATTGGGTACACTATCACTACTTTCATCTAAACACTGACTGATTTGAACTTCATGTACATGGCCGCCTCCTGTGAGGCATCATTTCCTTTGTACCCTCAATTCTGAAACAGTGATGCTCGCGCGGGCTACTCTTGTAGCCCAGACGACTTCTAATGCATCTGGTGTCAGTTTGGTGCAAATAGCTCAGTCGGAAACACACCCGTCTGTTAAATACAGCATCAACAGTTAGCTACAGAGATTCTCAATATTCCTAGCAAAGAATATACTCTGCGCTACAACAAAATAAATCACTGGGCTACATCTGTAGCCCGCGCGAGTATCCGAGGAAGGATTTTTCATGTGATGTATTAAATTGATTTTGGTACTCGTCCTCTGCCTGCACTAACACCATTACATTGAGATATTACGTGCTGGAATATGAACATTTCAGTATCGATGATTACGACTTCTCTCGTGAGACGGCATCTTTCTGTAACAACTAAAGGGAGTTTATTTTCAGAAATGTCAAAAGCACGGTTTCTATGATGTACGAAACTTAAGCTACAGAATGTAGTGACATTAGATAATGATTATTATAACAACCCATTATACGAGTATTCTCTTCGATCACTTGAATAGCATACGGGAAATAAAAAATTAAGGCTTTAATTAAGAACTGATGCGATCTTGAATTTTTGAAAACAATTGAACATGAGATGTCTCTATAATAATCACTAAATAAAGATTCACTGTGCTAATTATCTATGTTCTCGGTGATTAGATCGATAGTCTGATGAAATATTTGAAAATCACTTGGCCGCCATGTTGTATTAGAGGTTTCTCTAGAGTCTAAATATTGATGTATGTATTTACTGTACTATGACCATAAAATGTTCAGATTGCTTTAATAGTTTCGGATATATCGTGAACCAGATCTGAAGGATGTCGTGTTGAATTGGTTTGTATATAGGCTATATAATTATATCCCAGAAGATGAATATTATAAAGATGGTTTATTATACCTACCTATATTTCTATCGCTTGCTTAGGACACGAGAAACAGAAACGTAATTTTAATATTTTCTTTAAAGAATGCAATTAAATTAGACGTCAATATGTTAAGCCTTGTATGAAGATATACTGTGCAGAGTTTCACAGCGCATGGATGACTAAATCATGAGGAAATTTTATTTAAATATTTCAAATTCTCTTGGCCGTCTTGATGGTTTTGTACTTACGAGGTTTTCAAGCATCTCTTACTTGCATTTAGCATATAATTTTCTATCTTCCTCTTATTAGTGCTTTTCCGCTAGTGCAGGGTCCGCTGTTCTGATATTGGTTCACCATTTAGCATAGTATTATCTTTCAGCGTATAAAAATTTCAGGGTGATATCAGGATCAGTTTAGGTGATATAGAATGCCGATGAAATACCTTGCGCGTCGGCCACGTTGGATTGGTGAAACGTATAAAACAGTGAAAGACACTGTCGAGATTGGGCAAGGTAGTAGTATGTTCTTACCGAGTTTAAATGAAATGTCTCCAGTCATTTAGTTTTTATTTGGGGGAACACACACTCACGGACAAATGGTGGTTTCATTAGTTTATGAGTTTATGTTGATGAGTCCCGACTATGACAAGGGGCCACTAAATATGCATTTTTCAGGAATGGAAGTGCGAAACCACGAGACATCTTCTAGGTTGGCTGAGATGGGAATCGAACCCACTCTCTACTCAGTTATCCTCACGAAGTTGAGTGGGCCCCATTCCAGCTGTCAGCAATGATTAGTAGTGTCCAGAATCTAAATCAACAACTCAGATATGGGGGGCAATTACTCTAACCACTACACCATAAGATGGTGCTTTCCTTGACTTTCATAGCGCTCCAAGGAATAACAAAATTCAACATGCAAGCTGCCCTCTGGGTGCCAAATAACAAAGGTTGCACACGGCACCCGAGGTCATATGATACTATTGTATACATTTCTGTATGGAGTGGCATCTCAGTTTCATAGAACACTTACTGGCACAGTTGTATGTTTACTCACCGTCGATGATGTATTCATCACTTTTTTCAGCTTATTTATCGGTAAACCTTTCTACAGTTTCTTAATTGATTCTTTTACATTAATTGTAGTGTTGAATACCAATATCAGTGGGAAGAACATTTCATAATTTTCGGCTGAGTCAATACTTTTATTAAGTTTATATTACAGTAGGCCTATTCCATTGGTTATATTGAGTACAGTTCATGTTTCGGAACTCAGAGCCTCAGTGGCTCTGACCACTACTAAAGTAATGGCCTTTGGGAGGGAAGGCACTGGACCATAGTAAATTCATACTCAGAGGGCAATTGTCTGAAACCATCTTCGAACCCCGGAACCCAGAAATAATACTAAGGTGATCGGGTAAAAACATAATATATTCACAATAAACATGCATACAATATAAACATAAAAATACAAAACAAGATGTGGATTATGACATCAGATATTTGTTTCTTCCAGTTGACTGTAATGAATATTTTAGTAATCCAGCCAATGTTGTTACAATGAAGTAAATAATCGGTGATTTCAACCAATCATCTGTTGTCATTAGTGAGAATCCAAGCCAAATATCAAGAGGACGACGAATTAAATATTCAATAGCTTCATTATGCCCCTGCATAATGCATCATACCGTATTTCACACATTTCCACACAAATAAATAATTAATTCCCGAGACAATACATGTCACAAAGCCAGGCCTACGTATGTTACAATATCCAATATAATACGTTGCCTAAAACTGAAGAATTAATGTCTTCCAACTCAAAATATACGGAGCTAATTCAATTTACGTCTTTTCACCTCAATGGCTACCAAAAATCTCTCAAATATTAACAACAGATGATCACACATAGTTAAAAGCAATACGACAGTCGCCATCATGAAAAACAGAAGAAAAACGATCACCGTACTAGCGCTATAGAACATCAAAACAAGTCCTACATTAATAAATTTTCCACAGACCATAAGGCATACTACTTGTAATTAAAATGCATTTACAAATTAACAGAAAACAGAAAACAAAACATTAATTACGCAAAACAAATATGAGTGTCAGTTAGCCTACCAGTGTGAATACACGAGGATGACATTAAGTTTGAATGTATAACCTTGAAGGCCCTTATCATGCAACGTAGGATAATACAATATAAATACATTTACCTTGCCAGTCGATACAGTCACAAGTACTTACGATGACAAAATAGCCCCTTAATTCCATAATATACGAATCATATCCTGACGTTTATCTCCAGTAAGATTACAATTATTAACCAGCCAATAACTTGACGAAGAGGGATAATATCATTCAATATTTTCACATACCGTAGAACTTCAGTTTACTTCTTATGTATTTATAAAACCACGTAGATCCATGATGACTGGCCTAACAACAACAGTACTAATTTCATACATGTCTCGAAAAATACCAGCCTTCCTAAATCATAAAAGTCAACGTCGAGATGGTCAAATACTTGTCGCTAGAATATAGCTCTTCCTATCGGGCAGAGAGAGAAACTACAATCCCTGTCCTAGGCAGCACCGGCAATATATGCTACCTATCGAGGCCAGCCACAACTAACTCCGCCGCTCGATTCAAATATTCATGCCAAGGTATAAATGTACGTTCGATCAGAGATTAGTGCCAAGAAACGGCACAGACTCCTGGGCCCCAAACTTGTCGATGGTTCGCAGAACAGAGACGACGTAAATTCTACAAGTGTATCAACATGCAGAGTCAAGCAAATCTTTAAGCATAAAAAGTTTTTGCCAATTATTACAAACACAGTAGCTTCCGAATGTGAAATACTTATTTAAAAGTTCATTTCAGTTTTCATCAGCACCATAACCACCAAAACATGTCATGCCAAGAACGTAAACAAATACTTAAGTGTAGAATACATCGAGTAGGTTTTCTTTGTGCAATTTCCACAACATTAATACAAATGGCATCTTGAATAAACGATGGCAGGAACAGTTTCATCCGAAGGTTACATAGATTGGTCCAATATCCTGGCCAGAGACATCTTCTCGCACTGCATAACACTCCAAACGCAGAATAAGACCTCGAAGAAATTAGCTGAAATCAAATTTCGACTGCGACAGTGATGTGTAAAGGAAAGCTTAATATCTAACGTTGACACTCATTTACAAAGAACAAATTACAATAAAATATTACATGATGGCATCAGATTTTACAACAATAACCCAGTACTATCAAGAATCCACAACTTTACATGTGAAATATTTAACAATGACCCTCAATTAACACAGAAAATTGCATGCATGTTTTAGAAAATTACAATATCCCGAAAATATTACAATAATAACAGTATTTTCCAAAAATAAGTTCCAATAATAATGCTGAATGGCACTTGAGCTCTCATATTCACAATTTAAAAACAAAATTTTCTCAAAAGACGAAGGCAAAAGTCCCACATTGCATATCTGTTCAACCGATTTGTCCAAAATACAGTAAAATATAATGCCAAAAGGAACACCCAAAGCATAAAAACACAAGAAAATTCCAAGAAGAACAATAGAAAGACCCTATTATCATTCAAATAACAGGACACACATGCATACCAAAGCAGAATCACACCACAACCTTACACCATGACACATAACCTTAAAATCCCCAGAAAAATATTACAATTACAACCCTCAAATAATTAAGAAACAACAACCAGAATATGAACTAGCACTTGTCAACACATCCACACAAAACACAAATACCCTATCATATACAGACTCAGACCAAACAGAAACTAGGAAAACGAGACGAAGCACGCATTTCATGAGGCCTATAGTGATTCTCAGTATATTGACCAAATACCACAAATCAATTCATCATATCACATCACATTACTTAACCTAAAGTATTTATTTTCTCAGTCTCACAGCAAAAAAAAATTGAGCCCACTCAATCAACTGAAGACTTAGGAGAATTGTTTATAAATACTTACCAACATAGTCAACTCAAATCTAAGCAAATGAACCCCCATAACATTCATCTGGTAGACTTAAGTTGACAGATGCGTCAACAAAATGCTAATTTATATCCACGATCCTAAGTAACATACAATGACCTTTTACCCCTTAAATTAATATACATCCACACTTATCTGGACACCCACAAGACAACAACAAGAAAACCAACCCAATTACAAAAACAAAACAAATCACACCACATTTATACATTCTGAATGTCCGACTTTGGAAATGCACAATTTAGACAATAACATAAACAATACAATTATTCACTCTTGACATAGCCTAGTATATCAAACTAAGTAAACAATATAGCGAACAAGACCAAAACAAGAACAGACTCGACAGAAAACCCTCAATAAATGACCAACAGAAGACCCTAAATGAAAGAAGATCAACTGACCACTCGTGCAGACCAGCAAGCTACAAACGTACCCAAGCATTCTTTGAAATCATACGACCTTACAAACTCCCAAAATTAATAAAACCATTTACTACCCACAAAATCCCCATAATTTTCCAGAATATAAATTGACACACCGTTAGGACATCGACATACACAAAATAAATAATAACCCTTAAATAAAACACACTGAAATCAACATGTCATACTAGCCGCATTTTACCCTGGCATAGCATGATTTTCCATCACCAAAACACTTTTCGGCAAGTAGTTACCTTCATAAATCAACAAGCAGATAAATGACTAAGTCATCACTCGGAGAACAGAAGAGGTTTGTAATTACTTACCTATGACATCCCAACATAGTATCATTTTATACGTACGGCGTATTTAATTAAATTCAATTATAAATCAAGCAAAAACAAACCCTAACCTTAATTCACCTTAAGAATCAACCAAGATACCCACCCGATTACAAAACAAAACTAATACTCATTTAACGTTTCACTCATACGCTGAACGCGAAATACATAATCTCTACTCAAATCTGCCAAGGTACGTGGAGTGATAAAATATTTCAAAACCTCTCTATGGAAAATATCCAAAGAATGGCCAGCACTCATACTCTCAAACAGTTTTCCTCGCAACATTCCTTCAGTGCATGGAAAGATGATTTTCAAAATTTGAAAATCTGACAGACCAAATACGCCAGCACTATCTCTTAATTCCACTAATTTCTTCAAAAACTTCACAAATAAATTAATATCAGTGCCATAGCACACATGAAAATCTTTCAAAATTAGAGCTAATGGGTTAGTAAGGCAAGCAAAATTAACCTGACCCTCAGTCATAAGTTATTTAGAGAAACAACGTTAGTCGAGGCACGATTATCAGAAAGATTAAGCCTATTTACTCTTTCTATCACGTCACCTTCGCCAAATAAGCTATCAACAGTTTGTACTTCCTTATCAGTACAAGTACGATGAGATCCTAACCTATTCCCAGCACTACCAACGTCATGGCAAGAAACTGAACTGGAAAAATCGTTACATCTCTTATCAGAACGTGAATTACCAACAGCATTCAAATTACTAGGGCCCGACATGACCTCAGGTGTATTTCTTGAAGAGCCTATTTGTTTATTTACCTCAGTAGTATTATTAGTTTGCAAAGCGCCTAACATATTTTCATTATTCTCCATCGACACTGATTCAAAATTACCAATATAATTACTATTATTCACAACGCCATCACAAGAATCACTAACATATGAACAAACGCTTTCAGAACATACAACAGGTTCACTAATATTCTCAGAAATATCACTCGAGGACAACCGATTAAAACTATCTATCAGCTTGTCACGAAACCCAACTAGCTTGATGGAAAAAACAGTATCACTCTTGGACCAATATTCAATTAAGCTCACTAAACGATTAATCCAGTGTATAGAACGAAATTTTAATTTGTTCACACGATATGCCGAAGGTTTGGCAACTTGCTTTAACTCATCACAGGACACTAATAGGTTTGAAACAGATATCACAACATCAGACCTACCTTTCGTCCCATAAGAATGTTGATCAGTCAGACTAACAACAGGAGCTGACTTTAACGATTTGAGAAGAATAATATCCAGTTCACGATGAAAATTAGGGTTGCCATTCCTTATTTGAATTTCATAAGCCAGTTCCTCTTTAGATAAATATGATGCAGCTTTTAAAATGCTTTCGTCCATTCAGTAAATTATCACACGAAACATAAATAACAAGAAAATATTATACAAAGATAATAACAGTAACAACAAACATAAAAATATCACACTTTAGGCCCAATCATACTTCCAAGCCCCAAGATCCAAAGACTAGCCCCAAACAATTACTGAATGTGGTACAAATCTAACCACGCTCTGCTACCACATTTGACCCACTACTAAAGTAATGGCCTTTGGGAGGGAAGGCACTGGACCATAGTAAATTCATACTCAGAGGGCAATTGTCTGAAACCATCTTCGAACCCCGGAACTCAGAAATAATACTAAGGTGATCGGGTAAAAACATAATATATTCACAATAAACATGCATACAATATAAACAAAAAAATTACAAAACAAGATGTGGATTCTGACATCAGATATTTGTTTCTTCCAGTTGACTGTAATGAATATTTTAGTAATCCAGCCAAGGTTGTTACAATGAAGTAAATAATCGGTGATTTCAACCAATCATCTGTTGTCATTAGTGAGAATCCAAACCAAATATCATGAGGACGACGAATTAAATATTCAATAGCTTCATTATGCCCCTGCATAATGCATCACACCGTATTTCACACATTTCCACACAAATAAATAATTAATTCCCGAGACAATACATGTCACAAAGCCAGGCCTACGTATGTTACAATATCCAATATAATACGTTGCCTAAAACTGAAGAATTAATGTCTTCCAACTCAAAATATACGGAGCTAATTCAATTTACGTCTTTTCACCTCAATGGCTACCAAAAATCTCTCAAATATTAACAACAGATGATCACACATAGTTAAAAACAATACGACAGTCGCCATCATGAAAAACAGAAGAAAAACGATCACCGTACTAGCGCTATAGAACATCAAAACAAGTCCTACATTAATAAATTTTCCACAGACCATAAGGCATACTACTTGTAATTAAAATGCATTTACAAATTAACAGAAAACAGAAAACAAAACATTAATTACGCAAAACAAATATGAGTGTCAGTTAGCCTACCAGTGTGAATACACGAGGATGACATTAAGTTTGAATGTATAACCTTGAAGGCCCTTATCATGCAACGTAGGATAATACAATATAAATACATTTACCTTGCCAGTCGATACAGTCACAAGTACTTACGATGACAAAATAGCCTACCTTAATTCCATAATATACGAATCATATCCTGACGTTTATCTCCAGTAAGATTACAATTAGTAACCAGCCAATAACTTGACGAAGAGGGATAATATCATTCAATATTTTCACATACCGTAGAACTTCAGTTTACTTCTTATGTATTTATAAAACCACGTAGATCCATGATGACTGGCCTAACAACAACAGTACTAATTTCATACATGTCTCGAAAAATACCAGCCTTCCTAAATCATAAAAGTCAACGTCGAGATGGTCAAATACTTGTCGCTAGAACATAGCTCTTCCTATCGGGCAGAGAGAGAAACTACAATCCCTGTCCTAGGCAGCACCGGCAAGATATGCTACCTATCGAGGCCAGCCACAACTAACTCCGCCGCTCGATTCAAATATTCATGCCAAGGTATAAATGTACGTTCGATCAGAGATTAGTGCCAAGAAACGGCACAGGCTCCATGTGAGATTTTTACTGGACAAAACGGAGGAAGACAGGTTTTTATCCGGGTACTCCGGTTTTCCCTTGTCACAATTTAATTCCAGCAAAACTCTCCACTATAATTTCCTTTCATCTGTCATCCATTTAATCATTGCCCCAGGGGAGTGCGACAGGCTTCGGCAGCCAGCACAGTTCATATCCTCGCCGCTAGATGGGGGCTTCATTCATTCCATTCCCTTACCCGGTCGGTCGACTGGAAGCAGGCTGAGGATTTTCACATGTTTCGGGACTCATCACCTTCCCTTCTTCATCAGCAACCGAATACGCCATGCAAACTTCAAAATGACACGTTATAGAGATGCAAGCATGAACAGTGTGTGTTCAACATGTCAAAAACACAAAAGAACAATGAGCCTTACGGGATCTCGTTTATTAAAATATTAGGTTAAAATATTCAGCATTCGATAGTGCTAATGATAACTAAAAATTATTTCTTTGGTTATAAACCAGATAATGTATGTTATAACTTCTGGTAAACTTTGGAACTTGCTCATGATGAGGCTGCACTTACAAAGAAAATACCCTGTCCACATGTATCAAATACGAAATGACTACATTTTACCTTCAGAATTCTTAAAAGCATAAAGGACGAAGCTCTTACATATGTTGATCGCCACTCAGTTCACTAAAATTATCCCTGACATATTGGATTAGCGGTAAAATGGCACTAATAAACGAAGAAAATTAACATTAAAATATTGATTTGAATCCGTTTTATAAAGTTTGACCTAAATAAACGCTCAACCCTCTCCCCATTAACCAAAGGTCCTCTTAACCGAATTGAGCTCTATTAACAAACCGATCAACGTAAGTACTGCGTATCTTGGAGATAAAAGTTTTGAGAAAGCATTAGGAAACCAATTTAGACAAGTGTTAACATTGTCTCAGTACAAGACCTGCAGTTATAATGTTATGTACTCGTAATTCTTGTTAATAAAGTACGCTGTCATAGAAGCTCCACCTGAGGGAATAGAGGTCAACTGAGAAATGACCCGCTTCTAAAATATAGCACAGCACTCTGCAAGTGCTACTTACTCTTTATCTCATGGGAAATACAGTACAAAATGTTTCTTCTAGCATATCATTATTCAACTCTACTATGCTTTTAGAAAAAAAAAGAAACGAGTCAAATCACAAAACATGAATTGAATTCGAATTTCCAAATGTAGCACATACTAATATATTATCTTTAGGACGGCCATAGTAAATGACTGTCGATGTTAAGCATCCTAACCACCCTGCCAAAATAATTGTATTTCAAGCGGCTTCGGTGGCGTAGTTGGTAGCATGCTGAGCTTCTATGCTCAAGATCGCGGGTTCAAACCCGGCCAAAGTCGTCGGATTTTTAAGAGCGTTAAAATCCCTCAGTATGTCTTCCTTTGAAGGGGAAGTAAAGCCGGCGGTCCCAAGTCGTAGATTTATGGCATGTTAAAGAACCGTCCTCTAATTACACCTGTGTGAAGCTAAATTAGGTTAGGTTAAACATTTGACAAACGCTCTTAGGTTCCGACGTTCGTCGCCAGGAGCCAACTGTGGTGGCGTCTAGTAGCCAACTTCTGAACTAGTTAGTCGTTGACGCTGGCGTTTCGTGGCAAAAGTAGGAACTACTTGAAATCAATGTCTGCAGTCCTTACTTGAATTGAAAACAGTAACACACACTTATACAGACATCACAATTAACACCGATTATCAGACAGATTCTAAACACACCCAAAGTACACGGGGCTACATGACCGCGTTGTCGCAACCCCTATACTAAGGAACCAACCAACCAACCAACCATTGCAATTCACAATTCACGATAAAGGTAACTTTGGCTGTTGAAAATCTCACCCAGCAGAGTTTTGATCTCCTCTAAACCGGTTTTATCCCAAGACATAATGCTGACCTGCAATGCAATAGAATCGATGACAGCTATGGACACGTAGATGGCTATGCTAGTACTACTAGAGTCAAATAAATCCCTCATAGATAAAACGTTACTTGGGGGACACACACACGGACAAATGTCGATGTCTTAGGAATAGAAGAAAATATGCTAACATGCAGGCTTTGTTTACCGTAGAGATGGCTGAAGAACTCTGGGGATAGGAATGGTGAAGTCTGTAAGTATCATTTATAACAGTATATTTAACCATTTAGGGCCACCTCATATTTCAATGCCCTGTATTTCAAAAAGGAAGTTATGATCTAACCTTGCAATATAATATTAATCTCTCAAACCCCTTCATCTAATGTTTAAGAATGATTCTCGTTACAAACAGATCTTAACATTCCATCACTGTATTTTCTGTAGTTTAGTAGAACATCTTCATAAAATTTCTTGTCGTTCTTATATTATTTTGTCATTTTATTGAACTATAACCCAAATTATTTCGAGCAAAGTTTACGAAATTTAGTAGTAAGTTAGCAACATTTCCGGACACCTCTAGTGCCTTTTGATTTTCCATTATAGACAACCAATCCAACATGGCGGCTAGGCGAATTTCAAATTCTGAAATTCGCTTTTCTGGCGACCAAATTATCTGAACACATTGAAACTTGGCCCAGAGAATCCTATTTAGTTTAATGTATTGGCATCTAATATTGTTTTCAAAAATTAAATATGGTTGCTGTGCAAAATTCGAATAACAATTTTGTTATATCTCGTATCCGATTCAACCTACTGAAGGAACATTTTGTATAGCGCATCGCTTTTCTATTGTAAAGTTTGCATAATTTGAGTCCTGACTTCCTGCTCATTTTATATCGGGCAGTCTTCTTATACTCTCTTGGTTATTCGAACTGCTGAGACTCCATCTAGTGCTTGTTACAAAATTTCTAAAAGAGAATAGAAGATTTTTGAAACGAAAATAATTCAACTGTTGAACAATTTCCAAGTCAACAATGAGTATGACAATGTAGACCAGAAGAACACACGAGTTTTGAAAATCTCTCTTTTATTCCCTTTGATTACTGCATTGAGTACATCTGGAGATCTTTGCCCGTTGTCTGATTAGGACTAATGACCTGCCTCAACCTTCTAGTCCTAGCACAGTGAAGCTTCGTATGCCAATAATAATTTGATTACCCGCTCAGATTATAGTCTGAGTCATCCTGCGTTGGGTCCCCGTAATTGCACTGGGAAACGATCTCGCCCAATAACAGTGGGGCGGAGAGCTTGATAAAACCCTTTGATCCTCACCGGGGTCTTATCTTCGACATCTTTGAGTAACGAGCTAAACCAGACTAGATAATTACCGAAACCAGTGAAGTCAGGGCAGGCTCTCTCTCCCAGGCTCCAAGTTGTGGGTTCGTATCCAGGAACAATATTTGCCAGTTAACCCTCCAAGTACTCAAAGTTTTACTCTTAAGTGCTAAGCATTTTTAAGGCAGCGTGCAGATATATTTAAACAAAAATATAATAAATACAAATTTGTAACTATATAATGGCAGATTATATATCAGTGTATTCAGGTCAAATTAGAGAATAAAATAACAATAGGCTGTTTTACTTACAAGTAACCAGTAGAAGTATAATGAATGGTTAGTCAGATTTAACAAATAATAATTTTAAAAAATCCAATTTTAGAGGTTGGTCACAAGCACTACTTTATCTGAAATACAATTCGAAGGTATACAAAACGTTCCAAATTCCATTATAAGCGCAATGATATATAATAATAGAAACTTTGATGAATAATGAATAATAAAAACGTCGCAAGAAAAAAGTCTAACCGTATCACCTTTTACAGAATTTCAATCACATATATATAATTAGAAAATCGTCATTTTTGTATTCATAAGATCAACAACCAACTTGCATTGCCTACCAGATAGAGAATTTCATTTCACAGCGAGAAAATTCGTAAAATCGATTGTTTTATAGATTTTACGATTTGTTATATCGATTTTACGAATAGTCTCACTGCGTGACGATAGCACTTCAGCGGGGTCCGAATAGTCTCGCAGTGAGACACTTCGATGGTTAAAGTCGTTTGGAAGAACAAATTGAGTAACAGTAGATAATGGGGGACATTAAAAAACGCATTGAAGCTAAGATTTTGGCTCATTTGAATGGTATATCAAAATCACAATATCAATAGTCTAGCAGCGGTAGCCCATACGAGGCTCGGACAGCACTAGCGGTTAGACATCAGTTATACATAGCTGGATCCCGAGTTCAAATGTCAAGTTGGACAAACCGCAGGTGGAACATGCTTTCCCCAAGTTCTGCGTTTCCTCCTGTCACATTCATTCCAGTAAGGTTTCATAATTTATTCATTCTTCATCGCTCGGCATGTTTGGTACATCACAACATTGTTCGGCACGTTCGATTCATCGCATCATCGATATGCGGAACATTCATTATTGCTGACTCGGCATGGAGTTAAAAATCAGTTGAGACAATTATCATTATTATTTTATTATTATAATTATTATTATTATTATTATTATTATTATTATTATTATTGTTTGAGTCTTCAGTCTTTTGACTGGTTTGATGCAGCTCTCCATGCCTCCCTGTCCTGAGATAATCGTTTCATCTCTACATAGCTTCCACACCCTACATCCGAGGCAATCTGTTTGACATATTCTAACCTTGGTCTACCCCTACAGTTCTTGTCCTCGACCCTTCCTTCCATAACTAAGCTTGCTATTCCTGGGTGTCTTAGTAAGTTTCCTACCAATCTATCTCTTCTCTTCATTAGCAGTCGCCAGAAACATCTCTCCTCTCCCACTCGCCATTATACCTCTTCGTTTGTAACCCTATCTACCCATCTGATCTTCATCATTCTCCTGTAACACCACATTTCAAATGCTTCAATTCTCCTCTTTTCTGCTGCACCAATAGTCCAAGTTTCACTTCCATAGAGCGCCACGCTCCAGACAAAGGCTTTCAAAAATGACTTCCTAATACCTAAATCTATATTCGATGTCAACAGATTCCTTTTTTGTAGAAATGCTTTCCTTGCTTGAGCCAACCTACTTTTTATATCCTCTTTGCTTCGTCCATCACTGGTTATTCTGCTTCCTAAGTAACAGAAGTCTCCTACTTCCTTCAGCTTTTCACCTGCCAATTTGATCTCCATAGAGGTTTCTGATTTATTTCGGCTACATTCCAGTATTTTTGTTTCACATTTATTAATTTTCATCATGAATTCTTTCCGTAAGACGGATCATAGTCTGGTAAAATACAAAGCAAGTTTGCAGAATGCATTGAATCAAAGCATACTCATTGCCTTAATTTAGATCACTGCCAATGAATTTACGAACTATCCTAGTTGTAGCCCATATCACTGCTTTCTGTATTAATGTATATGTTACAGGGAAAGTTGATTCTCCAGTAAGAGTTGACTCTCCCTAGGTAAAGTCGACTCTTACTGATCATTTCAGTAAAAGTTGATTAAAAGCGGCAAGTATTCAATTTCGATCAACATTTACTAGTCAGAGTTGACTATACCTAGGGAAAGTATACTCTCACTGTCTTGAGACAGTAACAGTTGACTATTTGCAAGGAAACGGTACTAGCTAATAAAAAACAAATAAGAAGGCAAAACCAATACATTAAGAGAGAGAAATGTTTAAGAGAAACTAATAAAAATGAAAAACTTTTAAAATACATAAAGAGATCGAAATATTTATCATTTATTACAGCAAGGTAAAGATTTGTGACACTTTGAGTTGCAAAGTACACTTTTCTTCTTGCACATGCACTACATGGATTCGCATTTAATGTTGCAAGAACATTTGAGAAAACGTTGTCCACTTCCAAGTGATTGTGAAGTTGCAACAGACCTCACAGCTATTGTTTTATCCATAGGAACTTCATTTTCTTGGATAATGTTCGTAGGACATTTACTGAATTGAGACCTGAAAAAATGTAATCATTAAAATCTGAACAATTTAATACTATGGGCAGCGAGAGAGAGGAGAGAGATGTATATCTTTTATTTTTGCTTTGAAGACTTACCTTGAGAAAAGCTGCTTTAGAATTCTATTTCTCGTTCCAATTCGATAAAATCCATCATCGACAACCTCCAGTACCACGTCAAGGATAGATCGAGCATCTCCTCTACCACGGTCAACATCGGGGACAGGAATTCGAACTGATGTTCCTTTTTCTACTGGTGGACGTTAAGCTTGTTGTTCTAGACCAGTGGTTCTTAACCGGTAGTCCGCGGACCACAGATGGTCCGAGGGTGCCTCGGGAGTGGTCCGCGGGAGAAAAGGGTCCACCGGCACGTATAAAATAGTGGCCAATAATTAATGGGGGTTTCGAAAACGAAGTGCGATGTAAGAGAATCGTCCGAATGTATTCACGGGAATGACTATCGGGTTTTGAATTGAAATATCTTTAAAAGAAGTGTTAGTGAGGAAGGGTTACAACTGATAAGGTGTATTGGGGGGAGGAGGAAGAGGGGAGTGGTCCGTACATGATTCAATTTCAAGCTGAGTGGTCCGTAGACTTCTACGGGTTCAGAACAACTGTTCTAGACAGTAGAAAGCTTCATTTCTCTCTAAGCCTTCACCCCATTTTGATGTTTTGTGGTCTTGCATCCAGGTGGTTATCATATTCTCTATGTCCTGGCTGGCTCTTTCGACGCTACCTTGACTCTGACTATGTCGTGGTTTGCCGTGCACCATTTTGAAGTTCGGCCATGTATTAACCAAACTGTCAATAATTTTACTAACAAATTCTCTCCCATTGTCTGATTGTAAAATACAAGGAGCGCCTAACTAAGTAAAACAAGTAGTTCCGTGAAGAACTAAACAGCCTATTTTCATATATCCTACTAATATTAATTGCCTCTAGCAACATACAAATTTTCAGTTTGATTGCTGTAATCGATTCGTAGATATTGAGAACCGTCTAAATATATTCGATGGTCACCATATTGGATTTTTATATTATAGACCGTAGATTTATGTAGTATTACATGAAGATTATTGTGTAGGTGTTTTATTCAATCTTCAATCGCATGATTAGGACACAAGAAATAAATGCGGGATTTTAAAATTTCGCTCAGCCGCCATCTTGTGGTTATGTAAATAATCTAAATGAATTGGATGCCAGTCGATTAAAATTTGTATAAGCATATACCGTAACAAGTTTCACTGCGCTCGGATGGTTAAAACGTAAGAAACGTCCATTTGAATATTTAAATTTCGCATCGCTGCCATGTTGGATTTGTGCTCGCCAGGTTATTGAACGTCCCATAGGTGAACTTATGCTTATAGCCTCTATACACTTACAAAATTTCAGTTTGATTGCTGTAGTAGATTAATAGTTATTGAGAACTGTCTAAATATTTCGGATGGTCGCAATGTTGGATTTTAATATAGGCCATAGAGTTATGTACCATTAGGTGATGATTATTGTGTACGTTCCTTGTGCAAATGTTGATTTCGATCGCATGATTAGAACACAAGAAATAAAAACTTAATTTTCGAAATTCGTACAGCCGCCATCTTGAGGTTATATAAACAATTTAACTAAATTAGATACCAGTGCATTACAATGTGTATAAACATTCGCTGAACCAATTTTCATTGCTTTTGGATCATTAAATCGCGAGAAAATTCTATTTAAAACTTTCAAATTCGCTTGGCTGCCATGTTCGTTTTATAGTTAACCGGTTTTTGAAAGTCTCATAGATGAACTTCCAGTAGCCTAGTGCCCTTTATCTCCGTACAAAATTTCATGGTGATACCGGAATAGTTTCAGAGATATAGAATGCCGGTGAAATATTTCTCACAGCCGCCATCTTGAGGGTATGTAAAAAATTGAACGAAGTTAGATGTCGGTGCATTACAATGTGTATAAACATATACTGTACAAAGTTTCATTGCGTTAGGTTGGTTAAATCGCGAGAAACGTCTATTTAAAAGTCTCAACTTCGCTTGGCCGCCATGTTGGTTTTGTAGTTACCAGGTTTTCAAAAGTCACATAGGTGAACTTTAATTAGTTCTCTTTATCTCCGTACACATTTCCAGGGTGATATCGGTAATAATTTCGGAGATATTGATTGCTGGTGAAATATTTCACACAGCCGCCATGTCGGATTGGTGAGACCTAACAAAATTTGAAGGGCACGGAGGGAGTCGCCCGGAATAGTGCTATGAACTTACGCTTCAGCCGTTTAGAAGTTATTATGGGGGGCACACATCATCACACACGCACACACAGTCAGACACACACACGGACAAAAGGTGATCTCTTAAGCCTATTTTTTTCAGAAATTAAAACAGGCTAAAAATACCAACAATATTATTACACACTTCGTCTGCAGTCTTGTATTTCAGTGGTCTTAGCACAACAAACTATGTTAAATGGTCCTGGTACAGCATTTTAAATTTGATGTCTTCATCAGGTTGCGACTGAAAGTCAATAAGTCCACTTGACATGGTGAATTCATTTCCTTGAATAACAAAGGCTTTACAACCAGTCTTTTCCTTTTATGTTTCAATTTTTGATCTCAAGTTTCGCACAAGCTTAAAAATAGTAAAATTTTCTTTGTAATAACATTTTGAAATTTCCCGTTCAATTGCTGAATCTAAATACGATCTCTTCCTCCGTGTCCAGTGGATAGGCTATGTGCGCTTCATGAAGAACTCCGAACAACTCTTCATCAAAAACATAATAGGCTACCTTATGCTGTCTTGGTCTGTGACAGGGTGTATTAGTTATGTAATACCATTTACTTCAATAATGTCATATCGTCAAAATCCTGATATCGTAACTTTCTTTTTTAATTGCAGTTTTTAGATTTTTCACTTTTTGAATGCAGCTATCATATTTCACTTTGGTCAATGTCAGTGCATTTACCTTGGAAGTCGAGCGGTACTGCTGCAGTTTTTCACGATACAGTACTGCCGTGGTGTCTGACATAATTGTTACACACTTAAACTAATTATTTAAACGTAAATGAATCTTTTGTCACTATTACACAAAAATAAAGAGCCGAGTAATGACGAATGGCAACTGCCTGTTGTGTGGTGGAGGTAATAAAAAAAGAAATGTTCAGATCGATAACGGTCGGTCCAATAATGGAAGTACGAGTCTAAACAATCGCAATATTTTAATAATCATAACAAAGGTTTGGCGCGCGTGGTTACATTTTCAGAGCAGCATCTGTGAATCAACTTTTACTAAACCACAGCAGGCATAGTTAACTCTCCCTAGGAAAAGTTGATCTGTTTGTTTTCAATCAACTATTACTGATACTTTTAGTAAGAGTTGACTCTGCCTAGGGAGAGTCAACTCTTACTAAGAATCGACTTTCCCTGTAACATATACAAGTTAGTGATCAGATCAAGCTCCTTTGGCCCATGCAGAGGATGTTTAGGAACCACAACAGTGCTTGAGGTGACTATTGGTACAATTCGAACTCTCTTGATCTGCCATTACTTCTTGATAGGTTCCACCAGCTCCAAATAAGTAAATACTTTTTCAGCATGTTTAGTCAGCAGTTTGTGCGTATTTGGAATGACAACATCAATCAGCGTAACTTCCTTCAATCTTTCGTTGAAGATCACTATGTAAGGCCTATTATGTTTCACTGTCCTTCCGATGAGCACAGTCTGGCCCCGGTACAGTCTGAAATGTTGATTCTCAATATTATTATTGTCAACTAGGAACCGACAGCAGTAGCTACGCTCGCTAAAGTGCAGCGTTAGGCCATAGGGCCAAGCTCTCTGCGGACTCAGTAGACATTGGTTCGAGCCCCACCGTTGGCCGTCCTTGAAATGGTTTTCCGTGGTTTCCCCATTTACAACGCCAGGCAAATGCTGGGATGGTACCTTCTGACAGGTCACGGCCGCTTTCTTGCACATCTTTTCCCAGTTTCATTCACTATCATTCACTTCATCTCTCATTAACTCCTCTCACGAGGTTGGCGTCAGGAAGGGGATCCGGCCGTAAAAAAACATCCGCCACAAAGCCTTTCATCGCATGTCATCCCCGACCCCGTTGGAAAACGGGAATAATAAGGAGTAGACATACAAATTGCAAACTAGGAAGTATCCAAACTGTAAATTAAGACTCAATGGGATAAAGTAACCTATCTGGTGTGCGCTAGAAATGTTTGAGCATCAAATAATTGGTTTTGTTACTTTATTTATTTCTTTATTTAATTATTTATTAATTTGTTCATTTCTTTATGGGCGGTAGATGCAGAAAGAGCAAGCCATGCTGAATATCCGCCACCGTTCGTTAAATATATCCTATGCTAATTCTCTATTTGTTTAAATATACATATAATTCACAAGTTTACACTGTCTTTTATATAGCTACGAACACTAACTCCAATGTATGACATTATAAATAAACAGATCATAATTAAATGGAAAGATCACCCACTCACTCACAGAAACTCAGTAAAACATTCAAACTTACTTTAATATATTAATTTCCGTGGATTGTAAGTCCTTTTAGAGACTTCACTTGCGGAAAAATTGTGGTCGAGGAAGGATTTTTTATAACGCGGGAAAGTTATTTGCAGAGTTGAGCAGAGTGATTGTAGAACTCGGATCGATAATGGTGTTGTTTTAGTGAAAGGAGGAAATAGACTGACACCTTTTGTTCTGCGGACTGTGCGATACAATAGTTGGAGGCGATGAAATGGGGACAGCTTGACCTACCAGCCGAACTAGTGAAAATGAAAATCCACTGCCTGCTTCCAGTCGACCGACTGGGTCAGGGAATGGAAAGAATGAAGCCCCCATCTAACGGCGAGGATAGGAACTGTGCCGGCTGCCGAAGCATGTCGCACTCCCCTGGGGCAATGATTAAATGAATGACAGATGAAATGAATTGACAGCGGAGAGTATTGCTGGAATGAAATTTGTGACAGGGAAAACCGGAATACCCGGAGAAAAACCTGTCTTCCTCCGCTTTGGCCAGCACAAATCTCACATTGAGTGACCGGGATTTGAACCACGGACCCAGCGGTGAGAGGCCGGCGTGCTGCCGCCTAACCAAGGTGGCTCAGCCGAACTAGTACTTCTAATCATTAAAACAATATTTCTTTTAAGAAAGACGAAAATATACGGAATTAATGACTAAGTCAGGTGAGAAATCGATAACCAAAATATCAGCCACTTAGATTATGTCTTAATAAAGCAATAGATCCCTTCGGAGCTTGTTGGCGACTTGTAGAACGGTATTCACAGTCTCTTACTCATGTTCAGGAATTGTAACTCAGCATTACAAACAAACAAGTTCTATTCCGGGTGTTCAAACGTAAACAGATAATCTCACTAGTAGCCTCTTGAATTTATGTTACCACCATGAAATTCAATATTCTCGGGGTAGAATTGTTTGATGGGAGGAAAATGCAATTCCTTGGGTTTGCGCTTGCCGTTGACTGCGGAATATTAATAACAACGGGGAGCAATAACCTGAACATGTCATCTGCTCGTATGGTGTTTGCATGTTATTTCTCCACATATGCTACATCCCTATGTCACCTAGTTCTAGAAGAATATGGAATGGTAATCACCGGCTGGCGTATTATCATGATATTTGCAAGCAAAGACGTTTGTAATTCCACATCTGGTATTCAAGAGTGTACTAAACCTGACGGCCCACACGGACAAATACCTGCCTTACTTCCCAAGAAACTTGGGCAAGAACATGATGTCGACTCGGGGATGAGGAAGTCAGATTTCTTAAGGACTGGAAAAAATCCACTGCACTGCATTTTTGTATTGTTTGTGATTAGATGGGACAAATTTCCGTACTTTCTTCATCTAGGCCACCTATATGGTTACCAAGGCAACAAGTATTCATCATCTAGGCGTAAAATCCATGATTCGATGTAACTCGGTGCAGCCGGTGCAGCGGAGGGACTTTAATTGTGCCCTGTAATAGACTATTATTATTATTATTACTATCATTATTACATTCGCTTTGCCCATTCAAAGCCGCTTTGGAACTTGTCTATTGGCTTCCTGACTTGATTTCGCCCTCCTGTTCTTCCAAAATCTCTTCATCAATTTGCTGTATCGTGTCATGTATTCATCTGAACATTTCGTACAAATGTTCTTCTTGAGTTTCTCAAAAATCTGTGTTAATTTACTAATGATTTGAAGGCTTCGTGATTTCTTATGATCTCTTCATCGACGATTATATTGTTTCTTCTTCTTCTTCTTGTTATTGTTATTATTATTATTATTTTCGTTTTGGTCATCTAGGGACCACGATCCAATTTCAATGCTTTGTTCTTTGTAGTTCCTTCTTCCTCCAGTGTTCCTTCATCATCTCGCTATGTTTTCTCTTCCTTTCCTCACACCATTTCGTGCCGGTTTCCTTTCCCTTCCTCCCTTGAAATCCTTCCATTTATAGCACGTTTTGCCTAAAAATACCTCTCTGTGGTGTATCTTCTTCCCTGATATTGTTTCTTTCTAAATCCTTCTTGACTTCTTGTACCCAGGTTGTATTTGACTTCTTGTTCCACAGGAATGTGAAGCTCTGCTTGGTTAACCTACTGTCCATGCTGTACAAATGTCCAAAAAATAGCAATCTCCTCTTCCGCATTGTTTCTGATATATTTTCTATTTTTCGATATATTTCATCATCACTTCTTAATTTCAAGAATTCTGCAGTTTGTAAAGGACCGAGTTTTGCGTATAATTCTTCTTTCTACTACTTTTAATTTATCCAATTTATAGTTCAGTACGAGGCATTCACTCGCATACAGGCATTCCGGTTTGACTACGGTGATGTAATGCTGTATTTTAAGTTCTTTAGACAAACACTTATATTCCTAGTTATGCCATACGCTCTTTCCATCTTTCGTAATCTTTCTTCTACAGAAGATTTTTCCAAACTATTTTCTTGAATAATTTCCCCCAAATATTTGAACTTCCTTACCCTCATTATTTGACCAATTATAATAATTATTATTATTATTGTTAGAGTGTACCAAACAGCAGAGAATGGTAGGATACAAAAATGTGGCCCAGTTTTCATTAGAAATCGAAAGAACTGATTCATTCAAATATTGACTGAATAATCATTAGACATGGCTGGATATAGACTGGGAATCAAGGTAAACAAAGTTTAATTTTAAAAATCATACGTTTGAAGTGATGATTGAAATCTGTCAATTGCATTGATGAAAACAGTTATTCAGTATATTTGACGTAGTCATAGCAGCAACAGATCGATCGGAGTGGAAGCAGGAGCGTGGCTGAAGCCTAATGAGGAACAGGACTAACTCGATAAATGAAGGTAATAGGACTAGTTGTTGTTTTACCCTTTGAGTCAGGATGAGACGAGATAAACGAGAGGGAGCTACGGTAGCTCAAGAAGAATTGCAAGAGAATATTAGTTCAAATCATCTCATGGTGTAGAGGTTAGCATACATTACTTGGTTGTCACATCTGTAGTACTGGTACGAATCCTGGCCCTGCTAAGAAACAAAAGATTTCGTCTGGGGGTTTGAATGGGGGTACTGCACATTGAGAAGATGTGGGTTCGATTTTTACGTCAATCATCCAAGAAGAGGCTTTCCATGGTTTCTCACTTCTGATCCACTCGATTGCCGGGATGGTTTCTAACTTAAGGCCACGGCGACCTCCTGTCCAATCCTAGTCTCAATCACAGACACACTACTAAAGATGCCATAATAACGGACATTAACACGAAAACTCTAGGCTACACATACCAAACTAAACTAGGGAGATGACCTCGATGTTCAAGCTCCTAAATGACACGTTGTTGTTGCTTCATTCGCGGGGGTTGCACATCGTGGTCATTCAGCCAAGTGTGCTTGGGTATGGGTAGAATGTGTCTGATTTTTATTCTCGTGTTGGAAACATACAAATGTAGAGTTGCTACACATACAGTAAAAACAGTGAAATTGTCTGTTTATATAGCACGTGCCCAATACTGAGCAACATCCAAGGCGCTCGGAGTGGCTTGCAGAAGATCTTCCTCAGCACAAGATGAAGGGCACAGAGGACAATGAAGCACGTGTTTTGTGGTTTGTTCTTGTCCACATTCGCAAGACGTGGCACTTGTACTGAGGCCCCATCTCCTCAGATTGTCTCGGGATCTTCCAACTCCTGATCGCAACCTGTTCAGGGACTTCTATAAATCTATACCAACCAGCTTTCGTTGTGTCCGGGTGGTAGTTCTTCAGCTTCTTGCATCCAACCGCAGGGGTGAGGGGTCGTCTTCTTCCATAAATCTAGCCTTGCCTTCTCTGGTGAGACGGTTAGCTTCTCAGATGTCCTCAGGAAGCTCTCTCGGTATCTCAGCCGTTGTTGAGGAGGATTATATCCATGCAGTGGGTGGGCACTGTTCTCTTCCACTCTCAGCCTCTCCCTGTTGGCAGCCACCTCTCTGTGTACACAAGGTGGTGCTATACCAGCCAGGTAGTAGAGCTTATAATTTGTCTGATAACCTGTGTTATTGTGGTGTCTACAGTAACGTGTGTATAATTCAGATCGGGATTGGGAAGGAGGTGGCCATGACCTTAAATTAGGAACCATCGTAGCATTTGCCTGGAGTAGAAGTGGGAAACCACGGGAAACCACTTCCAGGAAGCTGCAGTGGGAATAGAACCCATCTCTAATCAGTTTTGCCTCACGAGGCTGGTTGTAGCCAGTTCCAGCCCTCAGACCAGAATCATATTTATTGGCAATGCCAGGAATTGAACCCGGACTTCAGGGGCGACAGCTTCATTCTCGGTAATACGAGCGTGCCTTTCAAAATTACACTACCATCACCAATCCAGTATGAGGCCCATGTAGGCTTTGCAGATGAGGCCGCCTGGGCGAGGTGCTAATCACACCTCCCCAGTTGTATCCACTCCGACCAGATGTTCCCAGCTCTAGAATACTGCCCGTAGAGGCGGTAGTGGTGAGCTCCCTCGCCGAGTCCGTGGGAGGGTAAAATCGATTTTTAAAAAAATGTTTATTGTCGGAAATGACTGCAATTGGTATATACTTATGAGTTTGTTAATGGTAATGAATATCTTATAATGTAGATTAATAATCGAAAAGCTATTTCATCCATCACAAGGAGAAGTTATTTACAGTAATTGAGGGGAGAGTACTCAGATGGAGAGGACAAATAGAAGATATGAAGTACTTGTTAGTATTGTTGTGCCCTTCAGCATTCAGTCCAATATATAATCCTCTGTGAGTGAACGAAGAACCTTCATAATTCCCTGTTTGCAGTTAGCACTCTGGTCCCTCCTAAAACCCTCACCGTAAAATCGTTAGTTCATTTATTTAGTACTAGCTGTTATGCCCGGCGTTGCTCGGGATGATACTCGATTTTTAAGAAATGGTACACGGAAAACAACACACGTAGAATATTAAAAGACCCTAAAACAAAACAAAAGAATGAAATAAAGTATGATTATAGTCATGAACCACAGACCCAGCGGTGAGAGGCCGGCGTGCTGCCGCCTATGCCACGGAGGATTCTATGTACACACATCAAAAAAAGTTTTGCATCACCTCGGTTCCAAGAGTTCCGGAACCGTTAAATACAAAGGGAATAGAGATCAACACAAACAACATTTCAGCTCGTTTTATTGCTCATGAGACCCACACATTGCATGTTGTACCATCATACAGCTAGACTTTCAGCATTTGTGGTCCAGATTGCAGTACACACCACTACCTCTAATACCCAGTAGCACGTCCTCTTGCATTGATGCATGCCTGTATTCGCCGTGGCATACTATCCACAAGTTCATCAAGACACTGTTGGTCCAAATTGTCCCACTCCTCAACGACAATTCGGCGTAAATCTCTCAGAGTGGTTGGTGGGTCAAGACGTCCATAAACAGCCCTTTTCAACATATCCCAGGCATGTTCGATAGGGTTCATGTCTGGCGAACATGCTGGCCACTGTAGTCGAGCGATGTCGTTATCTTGAAGGAACGCATTCACAAGATGTGCATGATGAGGTCGAGAATTGTCGTCCATGAAGACAAATGCCTCTCCAATATTCTGCCGATATGGTTGCACTATGGGTCGGAGGATGTCATTCAGGTATCGTAAAGCCGTTTCGGAGCCTTCCATGACCACCAGTGGCGTACGTCGGCCCCACATAATGCCACCCCAAAACATCAGGGAACCACCACCTTGCTGCACTCGCTGGACAGTGTGTCTAAGACGTTCAGCCTGACCAGGGTGCCTCCAAACACGTCTCCGACGATTGTCTGGTTGAAGGCATATGCGACACTCATCGGTGAAGAGAACGTGATGCCAATTCCGTGGGGTCCATTCAGCATGTTGTTGGGCCCATCTGTACCGCGCTGCATGGTGTCGGGGTTGCAAAGCTGGACCTCGCCATGGACGTCGGGAGTGAAGTTGCGCATCATGCAGCCTATTGCGCACAGTTTGAGTTGAAACACGACGTCCTGTGGCTGAACGAAACGCATTATTCAACATGGTGGCATTGCTGTCAGGGTTCCTCCGAGCGGCAATCCGTAAGTAGCGGTCATCCACTACAGTAGTAGCCCTTGGGCGGCCTGAGCGAGGCCTGTCATCGACAGTTCCTGTATCTCTGTACCTCCTCCATGTCCGAACAACATCGCTTTGGTTCACTCTGAGACGCCTGGAAACTTCCCTTGTTGAGAGCCCTTCTTGACACAAAGTAACAATGCGGACGCGATCGAACTGCGGTATTGACCTTCTAGGCATGGTAGAACTACAGACAACATGAGCAGCGTACCTTCGTCATGGTGGAATGACTGGAACTGATCGGCTGTCGTACCCCCTCCGTCTAATAGGCCCTGCTCATGCATGGTTGTTTACATCTTTGAGCAGTTTTAGTGACATCTATGAACAGTCAAAGGGACTGTATCTTGGATACAATATACACAGTCAACGTCTATATGCCGGAGATCTGGGAACCGAGGTGATGCAAAACTTTTTTTGATGTGTGTAGTAAAATTTAAATAATCTTTCTTAAATATTGAACACTCATCGTTTAACGTCCTCATACTACTGTACATTAGGAAGTGAATAATAGCATGCTAAAAATACATCAAACTTGTATCAATTGTCATCTCCGCTGTAAGTAATATTGTGCAAACTATGTATCATGCCATGATTCTTAAACACATCAATATTTCTAAGTTTATGCCGTGTCTTGTGAGTGGTTTCGCCTAGCAACACCGAGATGGGTAACCAGCGAACTCTTGTTGTCAATTTGGGAACCCAAAACGGCCCAGCGAATGGTGCTCTACCTAAATCCTTATCTAGTGCACCTGCGATACTTAACTACGAGAGGTAAACGCTCAACACCTTTCACCTCCCTATCAAGGCATCCAAAAAGATTGTATATTGGCAACCTGGCCATGCAATTAAAATTCAGGTACATTTATAGGTTAACGCTGTGTCTTGTGCGGGGTTTCCTTGGTCATGTAAGAAGAATTACCAATTTTATTCAAATATGTTAGCGCAATTGACCAGTGAGATTTATAAGGCAAACTTAATAAACTAATGGGAGAGTCGGTAGAATACGTCACAGTAGCCAGTAAATTTAGGTTGCACATAATGGTAGAACACGACAAAAGCAGTTAATAATTTGCAAACAGAAGAATTCAACTAACAAAACATAAATTTATAAAGACTAAGAAAGCATACCGTACAAAATAGAAACAATAATACCTTGGTAAACCGACGTAAAGATCCAAATACTCACATACAATAAGCGACGCAGAGACTATAAAATTAGACTCAAAATCAGACTCAAAATCACGATCGTTTTCGACCCCATAATCCACCTATATAAATAAAACAGTTCATGTTCGCGTGTAGCAATGCAAGGAGCAATATTCGATGTGAACCACGAACCCCGCGTTTTCCCCGCTCTGCGAAATTGATAAACGTTGTCATGCCAACGCCATTTCACGAGGTCTCATTCTGCTTTCATTCAGTCTCTGTAAGAGATAATATTTGCATGGAGGAATAAAAGACTGTTAAACAGATAGATGCCAGTGTCGAGACTTTCGTACGAACAGTGCCACCATCCGTATAAAAGAAAAGACCCTAAAATATGGTATTGATTCTGACCGCAAAAGAGGTAAATCGTGGAAAATAAATACTTCTTCGTTACTGGAAGTAATGAGATTAATCTTGCTGTATAGAGCTATAAAATATCTTTCGTACGACATATCACACGAGTAAATCGAAGGAAAATATAATGGGGCACCCACTGGTCCCCTTAAGCGCATTGGATGTTTTGTTCAAATTTACATCCTAAAGTGATTCCGAGATATTCTTATAGCCATTTGCAAATTTTGAACGAAATCTGTTGATCCGTTTTCAATTGATGGAGGAACAGACAGACAGACAGAAGGACAAAAGTACAATTTTATATATAGAGGGATGAGTACCTTCCAGCCATTGTTCCCACGTGTTTGTATACCATTTGATGGAATTTAATAAACAAAATATATTTATTTCAAAATCCTATTCTCCCAGTGAAATAACGATTTTTCATTCAGAAAATGAGAATATTACTTCATAGGAATTAATTAATCCCTGTGATGTTAATATTTATTTATTTATCCATTTATTCATTTATTCAGAGGCTCTTGGTTCGTTTCCCGGCTATGCCAAGATATTTAATTCTGGTGTGAGGTTTGGAATGGGGTACACTCGGTCTTGTGAATCAAATATGAAAAGAGATGGGTTTGATTCCCATCACAGCCATCGTAGAAGTGATTTTCTCTGGGATCCCACATCTTCTCCAGGTAAATGGCGTGATGGTTCCTAACTTATTGCCACAGCCGTCTCGTTACCAATCCTCGTCTCAATTACAAATAGGCTACATACACTTTTACAGTCACCACAATAACACAGTTCATCAGACACATTCTACACATGCCCAAGTCCATGGGGATGGAATGTCTACGATGTCTAAGCCTCTAATTTAACGACAAGAACAACATAATGTGTTTATTTATTTATATATTATGTAATTCAAAATAAACTCTCCATTCTTTCCGAATTAGACCTACAAATTCAGCATAACCCAGGGGAATATCCACACAAAATGATTTACAGGTCTTGTATTCTTCTGGACAGCAGGTGCCGTTCTCATTGAGGTTGAACAGCCGCATACATGGCAAGTTTTGTTATTTCATTACTTGTTTCTAGCAACCACCATCAGGGGGCACAGTAAATCTCAGTTGACCAGCTGATGTCTGCAGAATGGATTGGAGTAGTTTCACTGAATGTCATTGCGTGATAAAAGTCCTACCCTGCGTCCCATCACCAATCACAATCTGTTTTACCATTCCGTCACCTCCAGCATAATGCTTCTGCTATTGTTTCAACGACACTGGAAGCTTTTTTGTCTTTCTGTGCATATGGTATCCACTGGGAACTCCCTTTGTTAGACAACGGAACTGCGTGCACACCATCGCCGCTGCTTTCTTTCTTCCATTCATCGTAGCTAAGGTTGAAAGAAGGTCCCGACATCACACCAACAGTATTCTCCCATTGTTCAATTCTATAGAATGATAGACTTCCGAAGTTGGAAGCCCAGCATCCTTTTGATATGCATTATTCGTCACCTTGCGGTGTAAATAAAAACAATGCTATTGCTCCATCGACATGAGGGGTATTTTTTAAACTACAGCCCGGTTTGCTAAGTAAACTAAGCTGATCAATATACTTAAAATTAAAATAATAAATAACCCCTGGCACTACAGCCCGTGAAGGGCCTAGGCCTACCAAGCAACCGCTGCCCAGCCATTTGGCCTGCAGATATTGGGGTGATGCGTGATCAGCGCATCGGGTTTCCTCGGCCGTTAATGTTGGTGTCCGTGATCGGGGTGCTGCCTTACTGTCAGACAGCTACTCAATTGTCCTCACGAGGCTGAACGCACCCCGGTCCAGCCCTCATGTCAGTTTCTAAGATCCCTGACGGAGCCGGGAATCGAACCCAGGGTCTCCGGGTGAGAGGCAGGTGCGCTACCCCAACACCACGGGGCCGGCTGATCAATATACAGGGTGTTTCTAAATTCCCATTACAGACTTTGAGGGCTTGTGGTGAGGACCAAGGCGGTTAAGTTTAGCATAGGAACTTAGGTCCGGAAACGGACCGTCTTTCCGCTACCCGCAAAAAAAAAAAAAAAAAAAAAAAAAAAAAAAAAAAAAAAAAAAAAAAAAAACAACAACAACACAGCACACGTTCAAATCTCCCACATTTTCGGCGCCACTGTCTAGAGTACGTACGTCATTGAACTATTGGGCCGATAACTTAGAAGTTAGGCACCTTAAGACGACAATTATCATCATCATTGAACTATCACCTAATGTCCCAGATCCCCTACATGAAAACCTTGATTTACGAGGCCCCAGTGGAATCCGAGGAAGACTACTGGCACGGGTTATGGGAGCGGCGGATGTTGGAGGACCAGGCATGGGTGATCGTGTGTACCAGAACAGTTGACGTTGGTGGTCGTCACATCGAGCCCCACCTATAATTGGGTCCAGACGACAAGCAGCAGGAGCTGTGAACGTGTGCTGTGGTGGTTCTTTTTTGCGGGTAGCGGGAAGACGTTTCTGGTCACAAGTTCCTTTGTTGTCCGGCTCTGTGGCTAAATGGTTAGCGCGCTAGGCTTTGGCCCAAAGTACCCCGGGTTCGATTCCCGGCCGAGCCATCAGGGATTTTCGCATCTCCTGAAGTTAATTCCCGTGACTCGGGGACTGGGTGTATGTGCCATCTTCATCATCACTTCATCCTCATTACGAAGTGCAGGTCGCCCACGGGCGTCAACTAGAAAGACCTGCACTCGGCCTCTCCGAAGGCCACACGATCATCACCATCAGTTCCTATGCTAAACTTAACCGTCTTCGCACCCTCTACAAGCCCTCCAAGTCTGTAATGGGAATTTAGGAACACCCTGTATAGGGTTGAAAATAATGTATTCTTTGAATAAGATCCTACCTGCTTTTTTAAATAATTTCCGTGTTTTAGTAAACATTTTTGCAGCGTAACCTCCCGATACGGGTGCGCTTCAAAGCCTTCTCAATCACTAAATGTACCGTACAGTGATTAACGTGGTAGTCCGAGCGCTTCATGATATGCCATCTTGGCCTGTTCGGACCGTCATGGTAGCCGCAACGTGTGGCACGGTATCATATTATCTGCGCTGAAAATATAGACATAAACCGTTCCGCTGCGGAAGCATAAAGATCGGATCTCACCACGGTCGATGTCTCGGGAAACTAAAGGCAGGTCGCCGCTCTGGAAGGCCGATTTTTCGGGGAGTTGCGGGTCATAGAGGGGGCGGGGAGTACACTCATCCCCCACCTGACAACCATCACCTTCGGCATGCAGTTAGGTCCGAAATTATAGAAGAACTAGATTGTTCGTATGAGATTGCCTTCTGAGGCTTATCGCCTGTCCCAGTACTGAGCACTCTACCGCGCATCATGGATATGTTCATGAGCACTACGAAAGAGCCAGAGAAAAAAAAACTCGTACATTTTTTCCGCTCACAAAGAAACAAAGAATCATGGATATGGTTACGGCTTTCTGACTTCAGAGCTTCTTTGAATCCTTTAAACGCTTTGTATTTTACTGCTCCGGTAGTTGTAGCAATATATTTTACACATTTTAGCGTTCAGCAGTATACGAAACAAATAAATTCGTAAAGAAACACAAACAATACGTAACTAAGAGCTTGTGTTTTATAACAACACATAGTTGACGCTACTGACCTAGTATACATACATGAATAACAACACAACTAAGAGCTTTAGTTCTTATAGCAACGTATAGATGACGCTACTGGCCCAGTAGGCTATACATAGATGAACAAACAACACGTAACTATGAACTGGCGTTCTTATAGCTACGTGTGGATGAATCTACTGACATAGTAAACGTAGATGAACAAACAACACGTAACTAAGAGCTTGCGTTTTTATAGATACGTGTAGATGACGCTTCAGACCTACAGTAGTATACATAGATGAACAAACAATACACAACTAAGAGCTTGCGTGCTTATAGCTACGTATAGATGGCGCTACTGACCTAGTATACATAGATAACGAACACTGGTTGCCATTTTCACCACTGTGCCATGACGCTAGTTAGGCTACAGGTAGACGTGCTGCATAAAAATATTTCCATGTTAAAACCCCGTAGGAGGAAAGAAAGTGCCTGCACGTAAATCCTGGCGAGTCTGTGTATAGTACATGCAAATATGTGGTGGGATATAGTCATTTCAGTGTTAAGGGTATTATGCTGTTATTATATCCTTGAATATTAAATGTATGTTGATGTAACCGGAGAGAAAGGATTATTCGAAGTGTTACGACGGGCGATGTTTCTTTCTGTGCTGAATTGAAGGTATCTTACTTGTGTGCACAAACTTAACGAAAATAAACAAGGATCTGTTTCAACTTTACATCTTTCGCGACTGTTTGAATACCAAATGCGGATTTTCAGCCATTAGGTTGGGTTGTGAACATGAAGTACATTCAGTTAAGATGGTAACCACAGAGTTAAAATGTCTGGCGTGGCCGGGACTTGAGTCTAGGGCATTGAGATATCCAACTCGATGCTCTTTCCAACTGAGCTTCGGCGATCAGTCATAATCCATCGTTAAATGGATAGCATGCTGGGCTTTGGTCCAAAGAGTCCCCATTTTGATTCCCAGTCGAGCAAAGGGGATTTTAATCTCCTGAGTTTATTTCCCCGGCTCGAGGTCTGGGTTTTGGGACGTCTTCAAGAACGAAATACATAAAATAAAGTACCACTAACCAGTAACTAAAACGAAAAACAAAACTAAAACTAAAACAGAAAGCAAAAACAATCGAAAAAACAAAGCAAATAAATATACACCTCTTTATCCAGCAAGATACATCTATAGGTCTGACGTTTGTTTTTGGCCGGTAGCCGTGAAATCCGCGCATCCACTGTGCTAACCGTTCAACCTCATTCCTTCTTTCCTTCGTCCCTTCTGATCGTGCGTGCGTGCATGCAGTTTTTACTGCGCATGCTCACAATAAGAAGGCTTCCTGGCTGGTCGGAGACCTCTACGCAACAAGCTAGCACCGGCCAAAAATAAACGTCAGACCTTTACTGGGGGGACGAATAAACACCACAGTAGTGCTGTGACGGCAACAGAACCAGCCCCAGTAAGTTATATGTATGTTGCTTGTATTTCTTGAATACAATCCAGCCTAATAACAGATAAACCTCATTAGGTCTTTAATAGAACTTGAAAAAACTCTAACTTGTGATTTTTTTTATCCGCATCCCGTTTTTCTCTTGAGAATCACAGAGCAGAAATTACAGCTCAGATTAGAACGTTTTAAGGACAAAGGGATCATTATGCTAAAATAATAAATAAATAAATAAATAAATAAATAAATACCATCAACTATCCTCTCTGAACTCTATAGCAGCTAAAGTATGCTTAAAGATCGCCATCAACAAAACACAGTTTATCAGCAACATCAGAGATGCGCCCGAGTCAATCCCACTGGGGGCAAAGTAGTACAAAGGACTAACTCCTTCAAATACCTAGGAGAATGGATAACCCCAAACATCAATGAAGACCTGGCCATGAACGACAGATGCATCAAATTGGAGAGAGCCTACCACCTATGTATGAATATGTACAAATCCAAATCCCTCTCAATGAATTTCAAACTCAGACACTACAGTACTGTAGTGAGACCATCAGTATTATATGCCCCAGAATGCCTAAATATGGTCAGAAAAGGACAACTCCGGAAATTGGAGCTGAAGAACCGGAAGATTCTGCGAAAAATCATGGGCCCTATTAAAGAGGAAGGCAAGTATAGAATCAGGCACAACAATGAACTCTATGAACAAGTGGAGAGCATTACAACAGCCATGAGGAAGAGGAGGCTGATCTTCTATGGTCATATTGAGAGAATGGATAATCAGAGGCTCACCTCCAGAATTTTCAACACTGTCTCTAGAGGGAAAGCAACTAACGCCAAGTGGTCGAAACTAGTCAGGAAAGACCTTGAACAATTGGATATTGACCCTAGTAACATCTATGACAGGAATAAATACAGGACTTAAGTCAGAACATCAGACTCTCTCCAGTCACAAACAGCAAAAGCAGTGCGTCCAGGAGTAGGTGTGAAATGGACTCAGGAGCGGAAGGACATTCACAGTGCCAGAATGAAGGAATACTGGGCTAGGAGGAAAGCTGCCAGAGATAAGAACCACGTGGTCCACAGCTGGCCCAAACGGAACTAAAAAAATAAATAAATAATAAATAAATAACTAAATGAATTAATTAATTAATTAATTAATCAATTATTTAATAAATAAATAATTTTATTATTAATTAAATGAAAAAATCAATAAATAGACCTATACATAAATAACTAAATCCACCGATACATTTAACAATCAATCAGTCAATCAATCAATCAATCAATCAATCAATCAATAAATAAACAAAAAATGAATAAAGGTATTTAAATATAAAAATAAATTAGCAATTAAATAAATACATAAGTATAGAACAAATGAATAAAAACGATTAATTACTTAAGAAACGTGTTTACCACCACTGAATATTATCTAGTACCAGATGCTCCGGATCATTGGGTGAGTGCTATCTGTTCTTCTTGCTAAACATCCTTCATTAACTGGAGAGTTTTCATTTCTAACCTTCTGGCACGTGGGATTCATATACAAAACAAAAAATGATTTTACACGTGTGAATAATTGTTTTCAGCCACAACAGAGTGTTAATTTTGACGCTATATAACCATGAGGGAGTACGGTATCTGTAGTAACAACTCCCTACTTCAGCATCCGCCTCCCCGCCGGAGTTTACAAAACAACCATTTTCTGAAGTTATTCTTGTTAAATCACCGGTTAGACCATGTAACGAACACTTTTACAAATCCCCACTTCTATTGTGCTCGAGGTCTTCTCGTCTCATGATACCGTGGGACTTAGTTTGGGAGGAGGTTATTTCCAATACTCCTGCTCTCAAATCCTTGTTTTGTCTGCGACAGGACTTGCTGCCAACAGCCCGTCCTAAATAATTCTGGAGCCTAGCACACAATGACAGCGACATAATAGGTGTTGGCAGCCGCTCCGGGCTGGAAGGAGCGTCTCAGCACTTAATTTGTAAAAGTGCTCCCTTTGTTTAGAAACATAGACTTCGGCCATGTTTTTTAAGGAACGCATATTCGAATGAGACACCCCTTCCTTATGAATTAACATTTTGAGAAATTACTGCAGAAATCTCTTGAAGATCCCCTCCATCTACTTATGATAAAGAAATAACCTTTTCAGAGTAACGTGCTCGCAAAGAAGAAAGTATTAATGTTGCCCCAGCTCTGGACTCTACCCTTGAGAAAATGCTCCTAAACAATTGAATCAGTGATTTAAAAGGAATACAATTTAATAATAATCTTTGATTTTGAGGAAACCTACAAAACATTAACATTTCTAGCCTGTTTTCATCACAAGACATATATACTGATGAGATCAATTTTCATCCGCGAGAGTATGTAGCCTATGTGTGTCCGTATTTCCCCCAAATAACGTTTGATTTGCTGGTTCGATATTAGTGAAATTCATTGGTAAGTGAATTCCATACCCATGCACCTTGATTGTGCATTTGAGATTTCCACAATAATCACCAATCTAACCTAGTGGCCACGTGAAATATTTCACTAGTATTCAATATCTCAGAAGCTATTAGCAATATGACTCATACTGAAATTCAAATTGTTTAAAAGCCCAAGATGGTGGCCGGTTGAATTCCTAAAAAAAGTCTACGTTTTTCATGTGCCCTAATACAGCAGTTGGGATGATAAGTTTTAGACCATGTTATTGATACTTGATAACTGAGATACATAGGACCAGTAAAATATACGAAAATAGACGGTTTAAATCCAATCGGAACTACTTGTTAAAATATGACTTCAGTCCATATTGAGGTGTAAAACCACCTCGAGGTATAGCGACTAGCATTCCTGGCTGTCACCCTGGAAGTCTAGGTTCGATTTCCGGCTCTGCCAAGATATTTTTTTATTTTAATTCTGGTGTGAGGGCAAAACTGAGAAGAAGAAAGTTTGATTCCCACATCAGCCATCCTGAAATTGGTTTTTCATGGTTTCACACCCACACACACTTCTACTCCAGGAAAATGCTGGGATGGTCCCTAACTTAAAGCTACGACTGCCTCCTCTTCAATTCTATCGAAATTGACGTATACACACACTACTACAGCCACCACAATAACACAGGTTATCACACAAAATTCACACAGGCCCAAATACACTGGGCTATGATGTCGCAGCACCTTACAGTACATTTGCAACAACAACGAATTTTTAAAGACTAGTTAGTTTTTACTGTTGTTTTAAGGGGCGGAACAGTGAGGTTACCTGTCCCCTTGCAAATGTTATCTCTATAAATAAAGTACACCTTCTGTCCGAACATTTGGAATTTTCAGCTACAGACGTGGTCATGTTATTAGAATGACGTTTTCCGGACAGAGAAATTAATTTTGTAGCTTTCTGTTAACGATTGATTTTCATACCAGTATAGGTTATCTTTAAGTATAAGGCGTGATCAAAAAGTTTCCCTTTGGCAGTCGTACAGTCTGTAATCGGTATTCCAATCAAGCAAAATCACCGTGAGCATTGAGGCACTCATCTCAATGACGCACTAAGTTGAAGATACCCGTGTGGTAAAACACCATGTCTTCCTGCGTGAAGAAGTCCGTAACCGCCTACTGCACATCCTGTTCCCACAGGAATCGTCAACCCTTCAAGGCCATTTTTAAAGGACCGAAGCGTGATAATCTCATAGGGAGAGATCGAGACTATAGGGCGGTTGCTCGAGTGTCTCCCACTAGAATTGGCGTATATTCTGCGTTACGACCTTTGCAATGTGGGGACGTGCGTTATCATGAAAAGCATTCTTTGTCACATTTTCCCGGACGCTCTTCTTAATTGTACGCCATAATTTCTCCATTGTTGTGCTGTACCGTTCCCCAGTGATGGAGACGTCAGGTTCCTTGAAATCAACTAGCAATGGGTCCCGGTAATCAAAGAACAGGATGAGCATCACCATTCCAGCGGATGGTTGGCCCTTGAACTTCTTGGGACGAGGGGATGATGGATGACACCACTGCATCGTCGACGCTATATATTAATTATTAATTACAAATGCGCACAAATTGTATAAATTATAAAAGATACAATAACAAGTGTATCATTAGTTTGTGCAAAAGTCTATGATGGATTTTTCGCGTTTTGTGAATTTTATCACATGCTAGCGTTCACAATTTTGTTCAGAAATTCGCAGATGTACATCAGGTTAGGTTCATGGAAGCATTCCATTTTACACATGAGATGGTGGTGGCTATGGACAGATAATGAGTTGACAAAATGTCATAAGTCTTGGTTCGCCTCTGTCCAGGCTCTATTTCTCATGGCCTTTGTTGAGTAGAATTCCACCCTGCTCATCGTCATCCATTTACAGTTCCAGTTTCCCGGGTACTGTTAACAAGCCTCTTCCACTCTCATCTGTCCATGTATGTCATGTTCTTCATGACATCATCTAGTGTCCTTCCCTTGGTTGCAATGTCTGACTTGACCATGTCCATCCAACGAGTTCTTGGTCTTCCCACCCTTCGTTTACCATCTCTCCTTCTAGCTGTATTCTTGCTGACCTCGTAGGTTCCATTCTCATCACGGTCCAAACCACTGAAGTCGTGATGAGCTGAATCTGGCATGTAGACATGTCTTGATCCCGGCTTCCCTCCTTACCACTTCACTCCTTAACTTATCCATCTTGGTTCTCTGGATGGTGGACCAAATATCTTCCTTTATTAAGGTTCCATCTTCTATTGACCTCTTCCATATTATACGATATTCCTCGAATAGGTAGGGATCTCTAGCAATTTCGTACACCAGCCTTGAGTGGGTGTATTTAGAAATCTTCAGATAACTTGCTTTGATCTTGTTGAGTGTTAGGAAATCTCCTGTGCTTAGTTTGCCCCATACTACCTCAATCCCATAAGTGAGTATTAGTACGATTTTGGCGTCAAAGAGTGCCATGGCGGACCTAAGGGATAATTTGGTAATGGCTCTGATGTCAAATGTAGCTTTTGTAGCTGCTACCACTGCCTGTCTTGTATTAGTACGCTACTAATGCAAGTGAGATTTTCAAAATTTAAATGTCATATCCTGTGATTCGGATTCCACGTAAATAGGAGATCCCAGAACTTACGACCGTGAGGTTAACCATCACGTAAAACTACAAGCTGTTTTCATTCTTTCTCTCTTCTTCCGAACATAAACGTGCCTCTCGTGAAATCTGCTCCAGTAACTGAGCCCATATTCTCGCCCTGCGATTTAAAATTCAAATATTTTCAGGCCTGTTCTAAAATAACGCCATCATTTCGTATGAGGCATGGCTAAGTATCACGGTGTGAGATCGTAAAACATGGGGCAATCTTGTGTAGCTGATGGAATAGCTACTATTATTGGATGCGGTTCCTCTTTTTTAGTACAGTCAGCATTTGTGAAAACTGGAAACATAATGCAGTCAAATTTTGCGACAGGAAAATAATCACGATATTCATTGAAGGAAACATCTCCTTCTTCCTTTGAAATTCAACATTTCAAGAAAGTTTTTGACCAAGTTATGTAGTTTTAAGAGTAAACAGAATAATCAGTTTAGTTCCTATGTTATACAGAGTCGAAGGTACCTCACTATCACCCAAAACTTTCCATAAGTTTTTTTACATATTTTACTTAGAATACGGCAATGTAATAATGCCATTGATTTTTCGCCCAATTTTAAGCACTGCACCTCATTAGAGACACAGGGGTTCCTGAATTTTTTCTCCGAAGAGGTACTTTAATGTGCCAGTAAATACATTGACACAACTCCCTCACATTTAGGCAACTTCTAATGCCAACTGACTGCACCGCGATTTGATCCCACGACCTTGGGTACAATAGACATTTATAATAATATCACTCATTAAATAACACAACTTAATATCTCAAAAGTTGGCATGTTAAAAATATAGTTCAATTTGTTTTCAATTTGTTAGAATGTCAGATGTAGTTGTTTCCTGCCTAAATACTCGTATTACAACAGCATACTGATTTTTTCCCCGCAATGAGCAAGATATCAAATCTTGAAGTTAAATTCCTGCGACATGGAGATATATGAGATATGACCTTGTTTTAATGTTGAGAACATTTTTAATGGTACATAGAGCACTCATACTCTAGGGCCTAGTTTAGCAAAATCGTAAAGTTAAGCTCTTTTGACAGTTGTGCCAAAAGTTGAAAAGCTAGAGGATCCGGAAAAGTGTCAGAATACGTGATTTAGAAAGCTCTATGATATTTCATTTTTTAAATTTCTTCCGGCTTAAATGATAATTTAAAAATGTAGAAAATTACTTCCAGCTTAAATGATATTTTGAAAATTAGTTAATTGGTATTTGAAAAAAATGCTAAAAAGCTTGCTTTAAAAATGGAACTTGATCTACAGATTTAAAAGAAATTAAAGTTTGATTGTTTTAATCTATTCTTTGATTCATTTTCTTAAATTTGTTGGAAGCAGATTTTTGAATTTCTCAAAACATAAGTAGATATTTCGCTCTTGATTTGACCATATATGGATCGACACTAGCAATCGTAGTGATAGATTCAGACCAGAAAGCATGTAGTTAGTGTGCATGACTTGTTAGTCAAAACTGAAGTGAAAAAATGAAAATCCACAGCCTGCTTCCAGTCTCCGACCGGGTCAGGAATGGAATGAATGAAGCCCCATCTAGCGGCGAGGATATGGACTGTGCCGGCTGCCGAGGCCTGACGCACTCCTCTGGGGCAATGATTAAATGAATGACAGATGAAATGAAATGATAGAGGAGTGTGTTACTGGAATGTAATTTTGACAGGGAAAACCGGAGTACCCGGAGAAAAACCTATCTGCCTCCGTTTTGTCCAGCACAGACCTCACATGGAGTGACCGGGATTTGAACCACGGACCCAGCGGTGAGAAACCGGCGTGCTGCCGCCTAAGTCACGGAGGCTTCTTTGATTTGACCAAGTATGGGTCAACACTAGCGTTCGTAGTGATAAACTTATTGAACTACATACGACAAAGGATGTGGTCTAACGCTTGGTGTCCATGACTTCTCAGTTTTGTGTTCTTTGAATCTTTATCTTTTGTTATCCTAAAATCGTAATTCCCAAGTTATGTTTTCAACATTAAGTTCCCCTGGCCTTTTTAATGAGCGATATGCATGACAATTGGCTTCTGGGAAGAGCCAATATGAGGGGAGATGCAGCTTAACAAGTCAAAACGTCATGATTTAAAAAAAAATATCGATATGTTGTCAAGCTAACTTAAAGGTTTAATTAACGGAAAGAGTTATTAAGACATTTGGCCTGCTTCCAAAGATATGCACGATTTTATGACCACCTGTGAGTTGAACTTCCTTGGTAAATATATTTTTAAGACTATATTACTAAGAATTGTAATTTATATAATGGTTTTCTCCATATATCTACTATTACGTCAGTCCCGCGGCATAGACATGCTCGTTATATCTTGCACCACGGCCTCGAGTGCAGCTGCAGCAAGTCCGTAGATTGTTGCTAGTTCATGTATTTTTTTACCATACCTGTCATATGGGGAATAAAAACAAAAATACGCGAAATATCAAATTTGCCATAGAAGGATGACACAAAGCTCATTTTGAGTCCATATATCAGGTGAATCAACTGCCCCTAATAACATTGCTTTATGCAGCCCAACTAGCGTTGTTATCAGGTAGGTCGATATTTTTCTGGTGGCATTCCGAATGGTACTAATAGACTGCAAGCATATCCTGCAAACGATACTGAACACTCATACTTTTCCCTCGATGTGACTACAGACTAATATGAGGGCAAAACAATAATGTTCAGTATCGTTTGCGGGATATGCCTGCAGTGCATTAGTACAATACGGGATGCAAGCAGAGAAAATATCGACCTTCCTGACAATACGCGTTAGTTGGGCTGCATAAAACAAAATTATTAGAGGCAGCTGATTCACCTGGTATAATTACGATTCACCAGGTATATGAGAAACAAAAATGGCGAGGGGGAACCAATAACACTCCTTATTAGGCCCAGAGAAATATCTGAGCAAGAAATCCCCGCAGTTAGTGGAGGCAACCTAAACGTTGGTGGTCTTCAAATGTCTATTCCTGCTAAACGGTAATACTAATCTAAAAGCAAACTGCTCCAACAGCTACAGACTCCAAACATGGCGAGCCAATCCATGCTGTAAAGCTCTACAATTTTGGTCCTGTGACTCCTTGTTGTATCTCCATCGATTCACCTTAGATTGTGCTTTAATTTAATCGTGTCAGATAACATATAATATACACATTAAACAATCCAGTAATTTGTACTAAAACCATACATACATTTCTTCGTACAGTGGCTACTTTCATAAGTTCCACAATTTTAAACAAAATTTAAAATGCAATGTGACCAGAAACTAACCAGTTCACACGCGTCTTTGGTGGCTAACATTAAGTCCTCGAGAGAGCAGGTTGTCGGGCACAGATTGCAGATGAGGAGATGGTCCATGGTCTGCTCTTCACCGAATTTGCATAATGTAGAATCACACTCAAATACCCACTTTTCCAGGTTGCCTTTAGATTTGCCAACTCCTGAGCGCAGCCTGTTAAGCGTTTTCCATATTGATGAAACATTTCTGAAACATATAAGTATAAGATTGTAATAAAACATAGCTTATGAGAAATGTTATCGTATATTTCTCACACTGTGACAAACTGCTATCAAAATACCACCATTGGGTTATATTATTACCATTTGTTTTGGTAATGGAAGTTAAAATATCAAATTAGTTACTAAGCAAGTAATAACACAACTACATTGACACTGATACATTTGGACTGGTAAATACCAAAGGCCGTTCCTAGAATGGGTACTTCTGCTAGTACAAATATAATATTGACACAAGTACACGTGGCTAATAGCCAAAAAGTGTCATAAACCCCTATTTGAAGCAACAATAACAAGTACGTTTATCGATAATAATAATAATAATAATAATAATAATAATAATAATAATAATATCGTATGGCCTCGGGTGCCGGGTGCAAGCTTTGTAATTTGCACCCAGAGGGTAGCTTGCATGTCAAATTTCGTTGTTCCTTGAATCACTATGAAAGTCAAGGAGGTTAGATATCTAAGCTCCTTGAACACCACAGTGCTTTCTAGTAGAGAAATGAGGAACTTTGTTTTGGCGGAAACTCCCGAGATTAATTTTGCCATTATGAACACGGCCTACGGAATTCAAGTGGGTTCTTTGACATGCCAACATCGTATGACATGCGTGTCGTATTTTTGCCGCCTTTCAAAAATCACTTACCATGGCCAGGAGCGAACCTGCAATCTTGGGGTTAGTAGACCGACACGCTATCCACTCACCCACCGTGGCAAGCTCGTTTATCGATGATATCTAGCGACACTGAAATAAAACTGTCCTCCTCGTGGAGTTGTAGCTAGCATTCTTGGCTTGCACCGGTTCAATTTCCACCTGCCGAGAAATATCATTCTGGTCTGAGGGTTGAAACGGCGTGTATTCAGGATTGCTAGGCAGAAATAAGAAGAGGTAGGATCGATTCCTACCTCAAGTAAGTGGTCTTCCGGTGTCTCTCTCCTACTCCAGGCGAGTGAGACCAGGTCATGGTCACTTCCTACCCGAATCTTAGACTCAATTACAATCACACACATTAGTACAGCCATTACAATGACACAGGTTGTCAGTTTTCACATGGAAATGGTGTCGCAAAGCCCCAAATTAAATCGACATACTAAAAAGAGTAATAAGACGTTCATCTCTGTTACATTTGCTAGTTACTCTGTCGCGATTCCACCAGTCACATTTGCTGTAGCCTGTCTTGAGGCGAAAGCTGGAACTTTGAATGACAAAAGTTTAGTCATTAAGATAGCAATTACTGAATTCTAGACGTTCTGTGACAAATTGCTTGTTTGCATTTTGCAAAAGTCATTTCGAGTAATGGTAATTTACGATACGAAAGTATGAAATTCCGTGCAACACGGAAAGAACTGTGTAGTGTAATGTGAAGCAAGGAGAAAAGAACAAATGAAGGTTATGTACCATTTTTATTGCGGTGTTGGGAAACAAAACAAGAAAGACGGAATAAAATTAAAGCGGACCTGCAAGGGCTTCCCAGTGAGGTGTTTCAAAACCAGGCGTGGCTCCGCAGGATAGGCAAGAGCTACCTGGATATTCGGGAAACAAATTTTATCTTATGTAGGGTTTTAACAAATTACTGGAGGGGCTTCATTTTATTCACTGAGGCTATGTTATTTGATATAGCACCACAAAACTTTACAGTAATGTAGAAAAACTCAGAAAGGTTTCTTGGATAAATAAATCAGAAACCCCTATGAACAACAAATTGGCAGGTTAAAAGCTAAAGGAAGTAGGAGACTTCTGTCACTTAGGAAGCAAAATAACCAGGGATGGACGGAGCAAAGAGGATATAGAAAGTAGGTTGGCTCATGCAAGGAAAGCATTTCTACAGATAAAGAATCTGTTGACATCGAATATAGATTTAGGTATTATGAAGTCATTTTTGAAAGCCTTTGTCTGGAGCGTGGCGCTCTATGGAAGTGAAACTTGGACTATTGGTGCAGCAGAAAAGAAGAGCATAAAAGTGTTTGAAAGGTGGTGTTATAGGAGAATGATGAAGATCAGATGGGTAGATAGGGTAACAAATGAAGAGGTATTAAGATGAGTGGGAGAGGAGAGATGTTTCTGGTGACTGATAATGAAGAGAAAAGATAGGTTGGTAGAACACGTATTAAGACACCCAGGAATATCAAGCTTAGTTATGGAAGGAAGGCTGGAGGACAAGAACAGCAGGGATAGACTAAGGTTAGAATATGTTAAACATATTGTCTCGGATATAGGGTGTGGTAGCTATGTAGCGATGAAACGATTAGCTCGGGACAGGGAGGTTTGGACGGCTGCATCAAATCAGTCAAAAGACTGAAGACTCAAACAACAACAACAACATTATTTCCATTTCATAATTTCTCTCCTACTGATCCTCAAGATATCAAATATACCGGGTGAATCAGCTGCCCCTAATAATATCGTTTTATACAGCCTAACTAACGCGTGTTGTCAGGAAGGTCGATATTTATCTGCTTGCACCCCGTATGGTACTAATGCACTGCAGCATATACTGCAAGCGATACTGAACATTATTATCTATCCCCCGATGTGACTACAGACTAATACGAGTGATAAATAATAGTTGTTTGTCGGGTAGGCTTGCAGTGCATTAGTACCATACGGGATGCAAGCAGAGAAATGAACTTCCTGACCACAACGCTAGTTAGGCTGGATAAAACAATATTAATAAGGACAGCCGATTCACCCGGTATAGTGAAGTTCTTCCCACACTTTTGTAACGTGTCTGTTTTCTTTGTGGGGCCGATAACCTCGATGTTAGGCCCCTTAAAACAACAATTATCATCATCATGTTTTCTTTGTCGTGTAGCCTCCGGGGAGGCCGAGTGCAGGTATTTCTAGTGAACGCCCGTGGGCGTCCTGCGCGCCCGAATGATGATGAAGGGTTGATGAAGACGTCACCTACACCCAGTCCCCGGGCCAGAGGAGTCAACTCCAGGAGATGAAAATTTCCAATGGCCCGGCCGGGAATTGAACCCGGGACCCTCTGGGCCAATGCCTAGCGAGCTAACCAATACGCCATGGGTTCGGACAATACGTGTCTGTTGAAAGGCATTGTTGAAGTGAGTTCGCAGTTCTGGTAGATCTTTTGGTAAAGGAGGTACATGAACACTGAATGTTTCATATAACCCTACAAAAAGAAATCACATGGAGTTAGGTCAGAGGAGCATGGAGGCAATGCTAGGAAGTTGTGATCATCATCTTCACCATCACCCATCGGTTTTCCAAATTTGCTTTTAAGAATTCACGAACTTAGGAATGAAAGTTAGGTGGAGCATCTTTCATTTGGTGAAACATACAGAAACGTTGCTAACAAACCGCTACTCCTTGCTCTAGTGGCAGAAATGCAAAATGCAGTTTCTCTTTGACTGCAAAGCATTGTGATGATATGTTAAATAATATAGCCACTGTGAATAATGAATCCGCTCCAATAATTTGTAATAAATCTGTATAATGTAACATGTTCTCAGACAAAGCAAAGCGCAGGTATCCGACTAGAGTGCAAGAGCTATAGGCCTACCCTCAACTCCACGTATGCAAGCAGCAACAATTCACGTAGCATTTGTTAAATGGGTTTCAACTGAACACTCTACGTGACATACACTGGAGGAAAAAATATTCCTACAACATGGAATAAGGAATATAGAGTACGGAAATTTCGGCAATATACCTATTTGGCGAGGTAACATATTTTAATTGCTTAAAGGTACAAGACAACAGGTTAATGTCCGCACGAGAAAAGCCATCGCAAAGGTGCCATGCTGGTCCAACAATAACCGGCATAATCGCCAGACTGTTGCATTCAGGCATGCAAACGTGTATGCATTGTGTCGTACAGGTGCCGAATATCAACTTGTGGAATAGAGTTCCATAACCTGTTGGACTTGGTCGGTCAATACTGCGAGGTTAATGCCGAATGGGGATGACGCTGGAGTTGTCGTCCAATGATGTCCCATACGTGCTCGATTGGGGACAGATCCGGGGATCGAGCAGGCCTGGGCAGCATATTGACACTCTGCAGAGCTCGCTGGGTACAACAGCGGCATGGGGGTGTGCGTTATCCTGTTGGAAAACACCCCTGGGAATGCTGTTCATGAATGGTAGCACAACAGGTCGAATCAACAGATGGATGTACACATCTGCAGTCAGGGTGCGTGAGATAACCACGAGAGTGCTCCTGCAATCGTAGGAAATTGCTCCCCAGACCAGAACGCCCGGTGTAGGACCAGTTTGTCGACGCCTTAGACAAGTGGAATACATTTGCTCACCTTGACTCCTCCTAACCAACACACGGCCATCACTGGCACCAAGGCAGAATTTGCTTTCATCAGAAAACGCAACGTACCTCCACTCATTCCTCCAATTGGCTCTCACTTGACACGACTGAAGTTGCAGACGGTGGTGGTTTGGGGGTAAGTGGAAAGCATGCCGCAGGGCGTCTAGCTCGGAGCTGTCCTTCAAATAAACGATTTCGAAGTTCGTTGCGTCACTGTGGTGCCAACTGCCCCTCGAATTGCTGCTGCAGACGCCGTCCGATGCGCCAAAGCCATACGCCAAATATGGTGGTCCCCCCTCTCGGAGGTGCCACGGGGACGTCCGGAGCCTGGTCTTCTGGCTACCGTACCTTCTCGTGACCACTGCTGCCAGCACGCATGCACAGTGGAGACATTCCTGCCGAGGTGTTCTGCAATAGCGCGAAAGGAAATTCTACCTTCACGTAGCCATATTACACGGTCTCGTTGAAACGCAGTGAGCTCTTGATAATGGCCTCTTCGTCGTCGCCAAGGCATTCCAGACCGACTCACAGTCACACCATCTAATCTCACTGGTAACTAACGCTCTCACATAGTACAGCCCGTATTTGAAGAAACCTGATGTGCAACGTCATGGGCCCTCTTATAGCGCCACGCTAATGCAATTTGCGGGAAATTTGAATCAACGTCATCTTTCAGATGTATAAACACGCCTACCAACGTTCATTAATCTATCACAACCCTTTCTTGGTATTGGGATACTTCTTTCCACTGGTGTATAGCCTATACCTATTTATGAAACATATCATGATAATTGATCGAGGAGTACAGATCTTGCGATACAGAAAGTTGTGAAGATGAGATAAGAAGTCACATTAGGACGAGTGACTATGAGGAAGCTCACCAAGATCTGGCAAAACACAGCGATAAGGAATGGTATAAAATTCCGCCATGTTGAAACAGTCGCGTTTTCCGTCTTCTCATTTGGTTGAGAATGATGGACCCTCCAGGCCAGTTTCGGTGCTTGCTCAGGATGCTGTGCATAAAATGGACTGAAAAGAGAATTGAAAAGTCCATTATTAAAGAACTTAACATCTCTAGGAGCCTTTCATCTATTGTCAACCAAAAAAAAGAACTTCAGTTCTTTGGACATATTGTGAGAAGAGATGGAGATAATTTCGACAAATTATTCATGGAATGGATGATTGAGAGCATGAGACCAAATGGAGGGACTGGGGAGCAGCGAGAAGGTGGATAGTCCAAGTTACGAAGATCACTGGTTTACTTCTTCAGCTGGCTTTAAGGAAAACTGATAACCATTTAGGGTGGCGCCACTCAGTTCATGGGGTGACGACGTGCAGCAATGAGTAAAATGACTTGTGATGATGATCACGTTATTCGTATTGTTTCAAATGACAATTTTCTTCAGAGCGTATAAAATTGCCTGCTCTCAAGAAAGCCTGTTAGTGTACGTTCTCCACCATTTGAATCTGTGCGCCATTCCACTGCACACGACTCAAGAGTGACACTTGCTTCGTAACAAAATCTCTTCGTAGGGCAGTAGTCACCTGGCTACATAGTGCTTGTCTCTGGAATGAGCATACGACAAATAGCTTAGTCTTCGTCTATACTCAACTCTAGGGTATGAAAGTCCTCCCCGATCAGTTACGATAATTTCCTACTATTGACGAATCTTGAATACAAGACCCCGTGCTGTCAAGTGCTGTCTATACCTACACGTAAAATATTACATACTGTATTTCGTAACGTATGTGAACATTTATGCACGCATTGCCTCTGCTCATGACATGGAACACTCTGAAGTAATATCACATACAGTAACTAAATGCAGGCTGATTTTCAGTCAGCGCTTGATGATGTTATTTCTTTTCGGGCCTTGGACATTATAGTCATCATCCCGTGTACTTGATACACAGTACTTTTTCTTCCTTTCTTCAAATACCTTCTTAATCCGTTGACAAAATGACTGCCACTGTTCTTCAACATCACACTCCTAGACTGTAGTTGAACTTGCAAAATTGAAATATATGGAGTAGCAATAAGCTGCCGGAATTCCTCCTTGTTAGCTATGAGTCAGCTTGTATTTATAACAAAGTATTAATTTACAATTTGTGCTGTGCGAGATTTAACCTGGTTGTGCTACTGGGAAGTCTGTAATGCACATATTATCCTACCCCGAACATGAATGGCACGATCAGATTCTGCTCAAAGACATAGAATATTCTGAAGACATATTACATACAGTAATTACATTCAGGCTGCTTTTCGGTCACAGGGGCCGATAACCTAGATGTTAGGCCCCTTAAAACAACAATTATCATCATCATCATCAGCTTTTCGGTCAGAGCATAATGATGTTATTTCATTTTGACACTTGAACATTGTAGTCACAATCCCGTGCACTTGATGTGCATAACAATTTGTCTGATAACCTGTGTCTCTGTCATGACTGTGATAGTATGTGCAGCATTTGTAATTGAAGTTAAGTTTGGGAATAAGGGTGCCATGGCATCAAGCTACGAACCAGTCGTGGATTTGGGATTAGAATGAATTATTTACTCGGATTACTAGTCACTTTGTTTCACATTTACCAATAATAAGCTTGCCACGGTGGGTGAGTGGATAGCGTGTCGGTCTACTAACCCCAAGATTGCAGGTTCGCTCCTGGCCGTGGTAAGTGATTTTTGAAAGGCGGCAAAAATACGACACGCATGTCATACGATGTTGGCATGTCAAAGAACCCATTTGAATTCAGTAGGCCGTGTTCATAGTGGAAAAATTAATCTCGGGAGTTTCCGCCAACACAAAGTTCCTCATTTCTCTACTAGAAAGCGCTATAGTGTTCAAGGAGCTTAGATATCTAACCTACTTGACTTTCATAGTGCTTCAAGGAACAACGAAATTCGACATGAAAGCTACCCTCTGGGTGTCAAATTACAATGCTTGCACCCAGCACCCGAGGCCATACGATATTATTATTATTATCCCATTAATAGGGATGTGTTTGTGTTGACCGACTAAAAAGTTACAATATCAATTACTAATAATGCAGCACTGAAAGGATGGCTTCAAACCTTTATATAATCTCGGATTTGCCTGGAGTAGAAGTGGAAAACGATGGAGTAGAATTTAAACCATAGACGAGATGGGAGTGCGGCTTCGGTGGCGTAGTCGGTAGCATGCTGAGCTTCTATGCCCAAGATAGCGGGTTCAAACCCGGCGGAAGCCGTCGGATTCTAAGAGCGTTAAAAATCCCTCAGTATGCCTCCCTTCGGAGGGGAAGTAAAGCCGGCGGTCCCATGTCATAGATTTATGGCATGTTAAATAACCTTCCACTAATTGCACCTGTGTGAAGCTAAATTGGATAGGTTAAGAATGTAAACAACGCTCTTAGGTTTCTACGCTTGTTGCCACGAGCCGACTGCGGTGGCGTCTAGTAGCTAAGTTCTGAACTTAGCCTAGTAGTCGTTGACGGTGGCGCTTGGCGTCAAAAGTAGGAACTATTTGAAAAATTCTAAGTTGCAGTACTTAAATTTAAAAAAACAGATAACACACACTAATACAGTCATCACAATTTACACCGGTTATCAGACAGATTCTACACACACCCAAAGTACACGGGGCTACATGACCGCGTTGTTGCAGCCCCTAAACTTAAGAACCAACTAACCAATCAGACGAGATGGGAAGAGAACTCACCTATTGCCCGTTAGCCTTACGAGGCTACAAGATAAGAGGCTATATTTATACATGTTGACCAATTGAAGAGCGTATTTGCATAGAATGATAAAAGAAGGTTAAACTTACTTCTACTGATGATGAAATTTTGCAGCTCAATTTTTCAACCCTCAGACCTGAATTGAATTTCTTGACATAGGCCTAACTAGGAATAGAACGCAGGACATTTGGAACCACTGCAGGTGGCCTCAGCGCATCATAAGAGCTAAGCTATTTCGAGCGCCTAGTAAAAATATTGAATAATTACAACTGTGGGATACATTCATTTTATTTGCGAATTCCCTTAAAACTTCATGCGTTCTAAGTTAAGGCAATGTCATGCCAGTGGACACTAGTTATCGTCTGTCAACTTGTAGGATTTGTACTTTATTTCATGTGTTAGAGCGGAATATATTAACACTGGCAGAAGTACCCGTTCATCGACGCACGTTTTTTACTTATCGCAAAAAAATCTCTCAATCACATTAGTAATGTAATTATATTTTACCTCCTTATCAATTAAATTCAACTTTTTATCATATTGTCTGTCATAACTGGGATGCTATGACACACATATCTCGTAATCGGTGGATTCTAGGGACTAAATATGGTTTACGGGGTCCCCTTGGGACCTACATGTTTTGTTTCTCACATAATGGGGATCAAAATGAGCTTTGTCTTGTCTTTCTACGATAACTTTAATATTTCGCCTATTTTAGCATGTATTTTCGGGGGGTTTCCCTCATAGTCCGCCATTTATTAGAGGCATGGTGAAAATTTACACAAATGATTGGTTCCTGACCTGTGATAGACAGCCATATCGCATTTTACGTTGATCAACCCATCCGTTCGCGAGTTATAAGCGTGCAAACAGACAAACAGACAAAAAAATGCGTACAATCGTCCTGAAACAGTAAACCCCTAATTATCGCAAAACTCTGTGGAAATTCAACAACAAGAAAAAAATCCGAAATCTTTCTTTTATTATAAATGAATTATCCGCATATTATAGTTGGGCTTACTTATACATGTTGACCAACTGAGCAGCGCTTTTGCATTGAATGAGAAAAGTAGGTTAAACTTACTTCTACTGAAGAATACATTTTGCCGCACAATGAAAGTGGAGGTTTAGTTGCAGTACTTGTGGAACTATTGAACATGAAGCCACTAGAAGCAGGGTATAAGTCGATATCGAGTTTCCGTGGCACCCGGTGTGGTCCAGGTCTTAACGGGAATAGACACGGGGTAGAGCTTCGACCGGCGAACGGCTAGCCGGACAAAGGCTAACCTCCTTTTATTATGACCAGAATGTAGCCAGTTTGATATTAAATTTCGCTTTAAATTCCTGTGCTTGGAGCATATTTCATACCATGCCATGGTCTTGCTTTACAAACATTATCCTAGCAAACATTTACACATGCTAGGTGTAATTTTCTTTTTATTTATCAGCAAACAGTGATATTAATCATCCATATATCTGCTGCTACGGAAATGATGGAAGAATCTTGATCCACCACTGACCGAAAGAGAAACATTGGAAAGAGTTTATCGCACCTACCAAACCACATCGACACCGGACGGTATGGATTGCAGTGCTATCAGACAAGGGAGACTGCAGGGTCCAATATTAGTGGTTTCCCCATGTTCCCTTCAGTTATATTAACACGAGGCCTATAAAATATTATTTCTTTCCCCATCATCTTTGCTGTGTGCGATATATTATCTAAGCAGGTGATCACGATGTATCTCACCTTATTACCTCGCACGTTATTATCAGTATGCATTATTTAAAAAAAAAGGGTGCTAAACAGTAGGCAATGATTGATTTAAACCTTAAAATTTCGAACTCCATTGCCGAAAGCGTATGCTTCCTGTTCCAATCCTAAAGTGAACACTGCAAAACAATCTAAAACAAAATGTAACAATGTTGTATGGAATATATTTACAGTTAGAACACAATCAGCATTAATCCCAGTAGTTTTTAGCCTACTTTTCACATTTTGCAAACATGAGGACAAAGTAGACTTATGAGATCGATCCGGGCAAATGTGTGTCTGTCTGTCTGTCTGTCTGTCTGTCTGTCCTTCTGTCTGTCTGTCTTCCTGTCCTTCTGTCTGTCAGTCTGGCTGTGTGTGTGTGTGTGTGTCCCCCCCCCCACTATCAACTCCTAACCGGCTGCAGCATACGAAACAAAATTTGGTAGGAATAAAGATCTATACTTGACTATCGCAATGCCGTATTCGAAAATGATGTCAGTGCTACCAACTGCTGAAAAAACGCAATGGAAATTTGAGCTCCAAGTTGGATATCTTGGAAGGAATGAATGGGAGCTATTTCAAATTTGGCACACGTATAGAGGCCATACTGTAACCTATATTTTATGAGTCTCCCATGACAGTTTTAATGTAGGCTCGTAGGTTTGTTATTTCTTTATATCATGTTATCGTGTTAGCAACGTGTTCAATTGCATTGGACACGTCTGCAGTAGACGCAGTGTCATTATTATTATTATTACTATTATCATATACGTATACTTTTTATTATTAATTATTCAATGTATTTTAGGTCACTTTTGACGAGATTCTGAAGCTAGCTCTAATCATATGTTGTCTAAGAAAGTTTATTAATATTGTTCAGACCACTGAACCAGGAGTCAGGTTCATGTTCTGGTCACACGTGCAGGAGGCAGCACTTCGTGGACACTATTGTCTCGAGCAGGTATGCTCGCTCACCCCGGGGGGGGGGGGGGTGATGAGGAAGCGACCAAGGGGCTTGCTATGAGTGGCCTGGACAAACAGGTGGATGACAATAAGGCTTCTGAGAAGGACTCTCTGGTCTGAGGTGTGGCTTGATGGACGGGCTGTGGCTTTCAGACGTGCGGTAGCAAGTTACCTGAGTGGACTGCTGGAAGGGGATTGTCTCTCTGGGCATTGAAATGACTGATTGGGCAGTGTGTCTCTCTTGAGCTGAGTGCTTCGTGTTTCGACGGAGTGTGATTGGGTTCTTGCTGTTATGCCACAATCACAGTAGGGCTGATGCCTATGCAAATAATTGTGCAACGTTGAAGAGGACCATGAAATGTGAAGGCATGGCTGACCAGCTTCAAAGTGGTGTAGAGGTGAAATGGACATATGGGGCAGACGACGGCATTACCGGTAATGTGAAAACCAAATAAGAAATCTTTACAGGCCTAAATATTATTATTATTATTATATAATTATATTATATGTTTTTAATTGCATTTCTTGTGTGTCACTCTTTTTTATTACATTTATCCATTACTTGCTTGCAGCTTCAGAATATAAAGTAAATTTATATTGGATAGTTTCTTTTTAGTTAGATGCATGTAAACCTTCCTTCGTCTTTATTAATTTATAGGAGGTTTTGGTAAGGCCTATGTACGAGCCAGTCCTTTCAGAATATCTACACACGCCCGGAGATAAGAAGAGTTTTAAAAAGGTGGATTTGTTAAATTACAGTACTAATTATGTCATTTGCTTAAATTTTAAAGAAAGGCCATTTATTAGGCAGAATATTCATTTTTATTTTATTTTTGTATCTTCAAAGTTACAAATGGCTTCTCTGGGTGAAGCCATCTTGTGGCTAGAATTGACAGATTACAAATGGCGCCCAACTATGGAGTGTGAATAAGGCTGGCTGGTGCATAGTATGGCAGTACGCACAGGTAATTTGTGAAATCTGGTCGGGTATTTTAGGAAGGGTATATATGTTCAGTGATTTTAGCTAAGTAATAAGAGTGAGCCTGATTTATTAAACTTGAGATCTAGAAGTGTTGACCGAAGCACTCTTGGTCATTCTAGAAGAGGCAGGAGTCAGTCAAACAGGCAGACCAATAAGCGGTCAGATTCCACTAATTCGAGAGTAGTTCGTAGTAAAATGGCAGATAAGGATGTGATTTCTGGTACGTTGGAGGGACGTGAGGGGGCCGAGAAAGATGATGTTGCAACTAGCAAGGAGTTAGGAATGGGAGAGAATAGTGAAGAGGAAAATGAAGGGCTGGGGGAAAACTCACAGATGATCAAGTTAATGGAGCAGATGATGTCTAGATTCAGTAGTAAGCTAAGTGATTTAAGTACTAAAATGGATACTCAGAGTAGTGATTTAAGTACTCAAATTAATAATCAAAGCAGTGAATTTAGTACTAAGATAGACATTCAAAGTACGGATTTAGAGAGCAAAATTAAAAAGATTGTAGAAAGTATGAGTAAAGGCTATAAGGAAATTCGTCAGGAAATTGCCAGTAAAATTGTGATGGTAGATAAAAGATTCGAGCAAGTTGAGGAGAAGTTGAGCTTACAGAGGCAGGGCATTATGGATACTGTTGATAAGCAGATAGACGAGGTGAGTAATGAGGTAGCCATTGTCAAGAAAGAAGTTAGTGAGAGGTTGATAGTTGTAGAGGAAGAGATGAAGGATATAACTGAGGTTAGAAATAAGCAGGTGTTTTTGGAACAGGAGCTAGCGGTGTCTTCAGCCAGAGTAACGATGGTAGATAAGAGTGTAAAAAAAGAGATTAGTGAACTGAAATCCTTTAATGAGAGAGAAAATTTGAAATTAAGAAGAGAGCTGAATCAGGCCAGGTCAAATAAGGAAAATTGTAATCACTCTGTAGGACATAGTAACTTCTATAGGGAATCTGACTTACCTAAATTTAGCGGAAGGCAGTTTAACCCTATGGAGTTTGTTAAAGTTGTTCAGAAGAGGTTTTCGAAAGGGTTAGAAGATGGGACTTTAGACTGGGATATTGTTGAGGAAGTCATATCATTAGCTTTTGTGGGGGAGGCTAAATCTTGGTATCAAGTTTTTAGGGGAGGTTTTCAGGGGTTAGAATATTTTAGGCTGAAGTTTGAGGGAAAGTTCTGGAACGAACAGACTAAAGGAAGAGATAGAGACAAGATTTATTTTGGGAGGTATCAGTCGAATCAGGGGGTGAGCATGACGGAGTATTTCCTCACACATGTCCTTATCAGTCAGAATTTAGACACTAGTTCTTCTGAAGGTGATATTGTTAGGCGTATGGCCCGTCATTTCTCTGATGAGGTGAAGATGGCTGTAGTCATGCAGGATGTAAATACGATTAAGGACATGGAACTGTGCTAGAAAGGTTTGATACTTTGGGTAGAATGGGAGGCAAAAGGCAAGAACAGGGAAGGGAAGGAAATTATGATCAAGGGTATCAGGAGGAAGGGAATAGGCATTATGAGCGTAGGAATATTGATAGGCCAGGTAACTTTGTGAGGAATGATAGAGGAAATTTTGTTAATAGGGATAGGGGTGACCAAGGGAATTTTCGGAATAGGGGGCGCGGAGAGCAGAGGCAGGCAGAAAATCGGGGACCTGGGGAACAAAGGCAGTTAGAGAATAGGGGGCGTGAAGAAGAGAGACAGCCAGCTCAGCCGAGTAATTCAAACGGGAACAGGGCCCTTTAAGACGGTCAGATAGAGGGTCCCATCCCAGTATTCCAGTTCATGTTTTGAAGAAGATAGAATACGACATTGATGTTAGAATGGAATTGTTAGATGACCAGGTTGAGGTTATGCAGGAGAGATGTGAGCCTACGTTGATCAGTCCTGTGATTAAGGTGAAGATATGGGGTCAAGTTGTCGATGCCTTATTGGACTCAGGGAGCATGTGTTCTTGCATTAAGGCAGGCTTTTATGATGAGGTTAAGAGTAAAGGTGAAGCCATAGAGGAGATTCCTGTGTCCCATATATTTATATTGTCTGCTGTTGGGACTAAGTCACAGAGAGTGCGTAGACAGGTTGTCGCACCTATGTACATTGATGAGAAATGTGGTCGTCAGAGTTTTCTAGTGGTCGCGAATTTAGTGTATCCTGTCATATTGGGTGCGGATTGGCTAAGCAGTCAGATGTGTAAGCTTGATTACGGCGAATCTAAGGTGAGATTCAAGTGGGGTGAGAATTTTGATACGATTAGTCTGAGTTATCAGGTGGACTCGGGAACTTTTGTGAGTATATCAGTGTGTGTCCAGGTTTTAAATGAAGAGGAATAAGTCAGTGAGGTTAGTAGCGACATGGTATCAGAGGATATGTAAAGTTGTAGTATGGTAGTGGAAGAGGAGCGCAAAGGCGAATTTTCAAGTGTTGCGGAAGATACCATGTTGGAGGTAGAGCAGAAGGCTCAGTTGTTAGAGGTCATGAGAGAACACAGTGAGGTGTTCTCTGACAAACCTGGTAGGACACATGTTTACGAGCATAGTTTCGAGATCACCGATAGGTCTAGTTTTAATGGTGTTAGATACCCGATACCACACGCCCATGTCAAAGCAGTAGATGCTGTCATTTCGCAGATGCTAGAGGATGAGGTGATCGAATTCAGTAGGAGCCAGTATGTAAATCCGTTGGTGGTTGTGATTAAGAAGGATGGGTCAGTTAGGCTATGTTTGGAAGCAAGACAAGCTAATAAACGCATTGCGCCGGATCATCAGCGACCGGAAACTACTGAGGATTTAGTTCAGAGATTTGGGGTTAAAGAATGGCTGTCCACATTAGATTTGAGTGCTAGTTTTTGGCAGGTACCCTTACGGGAGGAGGATAGGCAATTCACGGCTTTTTGTTACAAAAACCAGCTGTTACAATTCACACGGATTCCTTTTGGTATGAAAACATCGTCAGCTGGGCTCATTCGCGCACTTAACATCGCTCTGGGACACGACACAGGGGATTTCACAGCCAGTTACATCGATGACTTAGTCATCGCATCACGTACATTTGGGGAACACATGGAACACCTTAGAATCGTTTTGGGGAAGTTGCATCGGGCCGGGTTCACAGTGAAACTTAAGTAGGTGACCTTGTGCCTTTGAGGGTGCCTCATGTCTCGTCCGCAGACCAGAAACTGGTAAGTAATTTTTTTCATTTGTATGAAGGACCGTATGAAATTGCACGGAAATTAGGGGCCTTTGCGTACGAGCTCCTTACAAAGGACGCAAGGGTACTAGGGGTTTACAATATTTCCAATCTGAGGATGTACATATCTTAGTAGCCCTGTTGGTTGTGTATATATTTGTGGAAGGAAGGAGTTAGGATTTTGGAAGGGAAGTCATGCCTAAAAGGATTGCTTTTTATTCTATGGTATAGGACCAAATGAATGAATGAAAAGCAAGGGGGCGTTCTGTAACCTATATTTTATGAGACCCCCATGACAGTTTTAATGTAGGGTCGTAGGTTTGTTATTTATTTATATCAAGTTATCGTGTTGGCAACGTGTTCAATTGCATTGGACACGTCTGCAGTAGACGCAGTGTCATTATTATTATTATTATTATTACTATTATCATATACGTGCACTTTTTATTATTAATTATTCAATGTATTTTAGGTCACTTTTGACGAGATTCTGAAGCTAGCTCTAATCATATGTTGTCTAAGAAAGTTTATTAATATTGTTCAGACCACTGAACCAGGAGTCAGGTTCATGTTCTGGTCACACGTGCAGGAGGCAGCACTTCATGGACACTATTGTCTCGAGCAGGTATGCTCGCTCACCCGGGGGGGGGGGGGGTGATGAGGAAGCGGCCAAGGGGCTTGCTATGAGTGGCCTGGACAAACAGGCGGATGACAATAAGGCTTCTGAGAAGGACTCCCTGGTCTGAGGTGTCGCTTGACGGACGGGCTGTGGCTTTCAGACGTGCGGTAGCAAGCTACCTGAGTGGACTGCTGCAAGGGGATTGTCTCTCTGGGCATTGAAATGACTGGTTGGGTAGTGTGTCTCTCTTGAGCTGAGTGCTTCGTGTTTCGACGGAGTGTGATTGGGTTCTTGCTGTTATGCCACAATCACAGTAGGGCTGATGCCTATGCAAATAATTGTGCAACGTTGAAGAGGACCATGAAATGTGAAGGCATGGCTTACCAGCTTCAAATTGGTGTAGAGGTGAAATGGACATATGGGGCAGACGACGGCATTACCGGTAATGTGAAAACCAAATAAGAAATCTTTACAGGCCTAAATATTATTATTATATTATTATATTATATGTTTTTAATTGCATTTCTTGTGTGTCACTCTTTTTTATTACATTTATCCATTACTTGCTTGCAGCTTCAGAATATAAAGTAAATTTATATTGGATAGTTTCTTTTTAGTTAGATGCATGTAAACCTTCCTTCGTCTTTATTAATTTATAGGAGGTTTTGGTAAGGCCTTTGTACGAGCTTGTCCTTTCAGAATATCTGCACACGCCCGGAGATAAGAAGAGTTTTAAAAAGGTGGATTTGTTAAATTACAGTACCAATTATGTCATTTGCTTAAATTTTAAAGAAAGACCATTTATTAGGCAGAATATTCATTTTTATATTATTTTTGTATCTTCAAAGTTACAAATGGCTTCTCTGGGTGAAGCCATCTTGTGGCTAGAATTGACAGATTACAATACATGGCAGTGTTGCCAAAATGATTATAAGCCTGCTGATAATTCCAATTTTTAAATGCATATAACTTCTACACTATCAATTGGAATTCAACCAAATTTTGTATGTGCTATGTGTACGTAAACAGATATCACTGGACGTATTCTTAAGATACACCAGGGCTGCCAACTGTTAATAAATGCTCTCAATTCCTTTTATCAAAATACCAATATATCAGAAAGTATGCAAGCCGACAGCTTTGAACTATGCACATGTACTGTATAGTACCTGCCATTCTATATTCATTTGGAGTAACTTATATACATCAGTGCTGCCAACATGATTCTAAGCCTGCTGAGAGGTCCAACTTTAAATTCATGTAACTTCTATACTATCATTTGGATTTCAACCAAATTTCGTATGTGCTATGTGTACCATAACAGATCTGACTATGCGTATTCTTAAGAGCAACCAGGGCTGCCAACTGTTAATAAAAGCTGTCTCTATTTTTGTTACCCTAATATCAATATATCAGAAAGTATGCAAGCCAATAGCTCTAAACTTTGCACACGTATAGTACCTGGCATTCTAGATTAATTTGGAGTAACTAATATACGTCAGTGCTGCCAACATGATTCTAAGCCTGCTGATAGGTCCGATTTTAAAATGCATGTGACTTCTATAGTAACTAATGGATTTCATTCAAAATTTGCACAATAAATAGATCGTATTATTTCAGATTATTTCTGACCAATACATGCAAGACATTGTTGCAAACATGATTTTACGCGCGCTGTTAGATCCAATGTTTAACTGCATGTAACGTCCATGCTATCCATTGGACTTCTACCATATTTTGTATTCTGTACCTTAAGAGATGGAACTAAGAATATATTCAGTCACCAGGGCTGCCAACTGTAGTGCTCTATTAGGCTACATTAGGCTACATTACGCCAGGTATACACTATTTCGAACTAATTTGAAATTTCTATATGACCAACTTAATTTCGTACTTATTCTACATAGATCCATATAGATTAATCATTGGCATGAATCTTAAATTTTAAGAAAAGTAGGCTCTTTAGTTCGTCACGGAACTTCTTGTTTTATATTGCGGTACTTTTTGAAGATGAAGCAGACACCATGTAACATTTAATCTATACCATCAGTAAAACTATCATAAACTATCGATAATAACAAACGTTAAATATTCATAACAATTCCCGCAAACTGTAGTAAATAGGGAAAGGTGCCCTCTCGGAGACCACTAGATGGCTGAACAATACTGGAATACAGTACAGAAGTCATACGAGCGGTGTGAGTAAAAGCTATCGTCATGTCGTGTGGGATTCGACATCGGAGCGGAAGTTAAATATTCTAATGTCAAACCCCACTCGACATAGGAGTGCAAAAGGTTAAATTAGGGACTTAATATCCACCATTTTTAAGTTTTCCTCCGAGAATGAAAGAAGCGCTAACCTTACGTTATCCGCAAACTCAGCCCGAGGACAGACAGTGTGTGTGGGAGAAGCTGGGGTTGGGGTCTAGTGGCCATGACCACGTGCAGTCTCTCACGCACAGTTGATTGCATTAAGGCCTCAGTACAGCACAGGGTGAAGCTAACTGAAGCAGCATATTCCACAAGGTACAACAGCAAATGTAATTTACGGCACGATACTAAAATTTACAGAATTTTCCAAAGTTTTACCCCAGGTGGTTAACGTGGGGTTACGTATGGTCCCCATTATTGTGTCCAGTGTAATAACGGAATGATTTTATTTTCAAGTGACGACTCAGGAAGTGTGTCAGGCTGTAGCCTCGTTTTAACTGTAGCTGAATATTGCGCCCCTGTGTGGTTAAACAGCCCTCTCATAGGGAAGATCGATGTTGAAATCAACATGACCATGTGATTGATATCTGGCACCATTAAATGCACCCCTATTCAATGACTTCCTGTTCTGAGCTACATTCCACCACCCCATCTCCGCAGGTGTTATATCCTGGTCAAAACATACCACACGATACTTCAAAATCAGAATCTCCCAATTCATGCGGATATACCTGCTGTTCGACTACCCAGTCTTCGTTCAAGCCAGCCCCCTGTGAAGACAGCTACGAGACATATCAATGAGAACTTCGACATAGTCCAGCAGAGGTCTCATGATTGGAAGAATTTTTCTCCATAGGAGTGTCGAGACATGCCATCTGTCACATATAAAGTACCTGGCTTTGATCTTCCTCGTAGGATATGGTCGAAATTAAACCAGATCAGGACCAATTCTGGTGTTTGTGCGGACTCTTTGTTCAAGTGGAACAGGTTACCCTCTCCAAAGTGTGACTGTGGAGCAGATGGACAAACGGTGAAGCACATCATTCAGGACTGTCCTCAAAGAGCCTATGGTGGAAATATAATGAATTTTATCTCAGTGACTCCTGCATCATTGGACTATATTTTGAATTTAGATGTTAAATTATGACACTATCTGTTCTCTTTTTTCCTTTTTTTTTCTTTTCAATATCTCATTAAGCTGTAATATAATGTAAGTGTGTTCCATACCATACGATTAATAATAATAACATACAGGTTCATTTCAACTAATACCAGAAAAAGAACCCGTAGAACTCGTCCCCTGAAGAGCCATGGACTGCCCAGCTCTGTTGGCCATCACATAGTGGGATGACGTGTGATTGGCATATCGGGTGCCCTCAGTCGCTAATATTCGTTTTCTTGACCAGGACGCGTTAGTTCTCAGATCAGACAGCTACTCAATTGCCCTCACGAGGCTGAGTGCACCCCGTTCTAGCCCTGAAGTCAGTTTCTAAAATACCTCGCGGCGCCGAGAATCAAACCCGGGGTGTCAATGAGAGATATCGTCGCACTACCCTAACGCCATGGGGCTGGCCACCAGACCTAGTAAAAGTTGAATAATGGGGGTAGAAACTCATTCATTCACAGATTGGCAGACACCACAATGGAGATAAGACTCACATTCAGTACACGCTTGTGGCAGATGACAACGCTGTTAGTGCCTCTAAACTAATTATTTGTATATTTTATTTTAAATTTCTTTTTTTTATTTATTTATTTATTTATTTATTTATTTATTTATTTATTTAGCGTATGGATTTTAGTGCCGGGAGTGTCTGAGGACATGTTCGGTTCGCCAGAGCTTGTAGCTGCTTCAATGCGGTCACCCATGGGGTGAGCTACATGTTCTGTTGAATTTCAAGTAGTTCCAACTTTCGACACCAGATGTAACTGATACCTAGTGGTGAACGTTGGAACTTTGATAGTGCGTTTCAATGAAATCTAACCTGTAAATTTAGCTTCACACACGTTGAATGAGTGGAAGGTTCTTTTACATGCCATAAATCTATGGTATGGGCCCGCCAGCTTTACTTTCCCTCCGAAGGAAGGCCTACTAAAGGATTTTCACTCTCTTAAAAAAATCTGATGACTTCGGCCGGGTTCGAACCAGCGATCTTGGGCAAATAAAGCTCAGTATGCCACCAACTACGGCACCGAACCCGCTAATAAACTAATAATAATGTTTAATAATGCGAATGCCCTAAGGAATTACAAAGAATACATGAATTATTCCTTACTTAATTCAGGCTAGGATCTGCCAATGACATGTATGATATCTATCACATCGCTGTTCACACCACAAGCACACACAGTTCAAATCTCAACTTAGTATAAAACCAAGTCCCCGATTCTTGGATGTTACGGGTAAACTCGAGAACCACTCGATGGACTTTGATGCGGATTTCACCATTCTGTAAAGGATATCTCGAGGATGATTTCTGCAGAAAATAATTTTTTTATGATCAAAGGAAGCCGAGCAATAACGATTTCAGTGGAAAAGTCGAAAAAAAACCGGCGTCCGAGCGCTTTGTAACCTTACGCTGGGCAAACCGTTAAAGATATCTAAATACTATGAGTGTAAGAATTGTTCAGCATGAAAAGTTCTACAAAAACATCCGCGAGAGCATATGTTTATCTTCCATACATCGCCCAATATAAGTGTCTTTACGTTTCAATTTCTTCCAACCGTGTCCATTCAACTACTGAGGCGACAGTTTACGAGCTAGCTAAGGGCGAGTCTGTCATCCCTGTTACGGCCTAGCTAGCGGGCGAACCTATTACCCCAGATACAGCCAGCAGCAAACTGTCGATTCGTGTTGAGTAAATAACTTCAGAGAAGAGTGGTTGTGTTTGGAGTTTCAATGGAAGTGCAACTCGACTTTTCTTCATTTCGCCTGTGAACTTTTCGTTCCGCAAAATTCACAGTCAAGTTAAGATTGGACGGAAGGGGATTTATGTTTCATGCACCTCGCCATTCTTAAATTATGTCTGACAAGAATTCGATGCACATGCATCTCCATGAGAATATAATTCATAGTCCAGTCAGTGTTTTTAACCCATCATGCCGAGACGTAAAACGGATATTGGTCGTTGTTCATTGACATTGAAAAAAAAAAGCGCTTATCACGTAATACATTCATAACTGTTCCCAGGCGAAGCCGGGTCGGGTTGCTAGTCTAAAATAAACCAACAATAGAAACACTTAAAGAAAGGAAATGTTTCTGTTGATGTCATAGCATCCTTCACCTCTTCATTTGATTAGCAGTGACGCCCAATTGGAGCGCCTTTCAGAGACCGAAATGGACAGAAATCAGCAGGTGCTGGGGATAATGAATATGGCGGAGGGAGTAACTCCTTAAATTACAAGATCTGATTGTCTCTACGAGGTCAGTAACTGGCCTGCGGACAACAAAAGTGTTTCGTTTAAATTGCTGTTTTCAGTTCAACCTTCAGAAAGTCTTACAGTGTATATTTCTTTGCTCCAGGTTATGTTCCAACATCATGGCCCCTATTATCTGAGACGAGTCAGTAACACTTGCGACTGTCCAGTACTCCTCTGGACCATAACTTTCTCAATCTTATTGCAGGTACCTGTTTTACTGAAGGCCACTTTTCATGAAGTTTTTAGCATTCGTCTGCGAATCTGCTTCATGTTCCCAAGATTGAAGGATAGTCGTTACAATCCCAATTCCTTTTTTCACTGCCCCTGAAATAGAACCCTGGACTTTTGGGATATAAGTCTCAATATGCACCACAATAATAATAATAATAATAATAATAATAATAATAATAATATCGTATGGCCTCGATTGCCGGGTGCATGCTTTGTTATTTAACACCCAGAGGGCAGCCGAGATGAAGTTCCTTAGACTTAGAGGAATAATTGGGAAGACACGGAGGGATAAAATCAGAAATGTGGACATTAGGGAGAGAACTGGGTTCCCAAAACTGCAAGACAAGAAGAGACCAGTAAGCTGAAGTGGTACGGACATATGATGAGAATGGAAGAATATAGAGTATCAAAAAGAATATTTATGGAGAAAATATCAGGAAGAAGACCACGAGGAAGTCCAGAAAGAGATGGACAGATACGGTGAAAGAAAGCATAGAGGAAAGAAGAGTAAAAGGAAAAGAAGAATGAAAGAAGGAAATGAATGGTGCAGGGATAGACAATTGTGGAGGTCCTTGATTCGCAACCCGACCCAGGGAACTGGAAACGGGAAAGGTGGACTGGGTTCGATTCCCGGTCAATGCATGTGGGATTTTCGAAGTGAAATGCCATATCCTGTGGTTCGGATTTCACGTAAAAAGGAGGTCCCATGGCTCATAATCATAAGATTCACGGTCACGTAAAAATACAATCTTCCTTCTTTCGGCAGCTTCAACGGGCTTCGGTGGCGTAGTTGGTAGCATGCTGGACTGCTGTGCCCAAGATAGGAGGTTCAAACCCGGCCGAAGTCGTCAGATTTTTAAGAGCATTAAAATTCTTCAGTGTGCCTTCCTTCGGAGGGGAAGTAAAGCCGTCGGTCCGATGTCATAGATTTATGGCATGTAAAGGATCCTACCACTAACTTAACTTGTGTGAAGATAAATTTCTAGGTTAGATTTCGTTGAAACGCTCTATCATAGTTCCAACGTTCTCCACTAGGTGTCAGTGACATCTGGTAGTGAAAGTTGGAACTACTTGAAATTACGGAACTTGTAGCTCACCCCATGGGTGTCCGCTTGAACCAGCTACAACCTCTGGCAAGCCAAACATATCGCCGAACACTCCCGGCACTAAAAGCCATAAGCTAAATAAATAATAATGGGCAAACCAATCAAATTGCAGGATCCCCCCCCTCGCTCATTACATTAAGGTAGATCATTCTCCCGGCAACTCTGGCACACCCAAGACCTCACATCTGTGAGCGGGTAGTTGCTCTCGTTAATCAGGGCAATCTAACCGCAACACAGGGCGGTCGACGCCACAGAGTTGCCTACGACGACGCGTTGGATGGGACATTTCGGAGAATCGGAAGACGTAAGCCAACATGCTGGCTTGGTGCAGCGGTGGGTTTTGAATCGAGACAGTTTGATTGCTGAGGCATATTCGACCCCATTAAGCCTCCGTGGCTTAGGCGACAGCACGCCGGCCTCTCACCGCTGGGTCCGTGGTTCAACTCCTGGTCACTCCATGTGATTTGTGCTGGACAAAACGGAGGCAGACAGGTTTTTCTCCTGGTACTCCGGTTTTCCATGTCAACATTTTCATTCCAGCAACACTCTCCACTATCATTTCATTTCATCTGTAATTCATTTGATCATTGCCCCAGGGGAGTGTGACAGGCTTCGGCAGCCGGCACAGTTCATATCCTCGCCGCTGGATGGGGACTTCATTCATTCCATTCCCTGACCCGGTCGGTCGACTGGAAGCAGGCTGTGGATTTTCATTTTCATTCGACCCCATTCATGAATGCCATGCAACCACGTCATACCTCACGTTTTGTCCAACAACTCAAGGACAGTTTTGATGTGCCTGAATGGGGATGGTTTACAATTTTAGCGAGCGCCTAAGCAAACGAGTGAGCAAACAGTGTACCGCCTTGCTTTTGCCTTCGGTGAATGAGGGGCCGGTACGTTTGATTTTCCCTTTCAGCACTCATCACATTCCAGCATATGTGGTCAAACATCGGCGCTTTGGTAGTGTATCTGCATCAGGATGAGCTCTCCTTTGATAGAAATGTTGCACAGAATCATGCAACGTCCATATGAATACGCTCTCTCCATCAGGAAATCTGTGCACATTTTATAGAATACTAGCTTTCATTACCCGTCATTGATGGCTATGTAGGGTAAAGGAAGTAAGTTTATGACAACTTCTAGGGTATATCACCGACACCGAAGCAAAGGACAGAAAAGTGGAGAAAATGGAAGACATTCTTGTCCTCTAAATCGCTAATTCTTGAGCAAGTTAAACTGTCACGATGTTTCTGGAAGAATTTCGCATACACTAACATTGGAAACTATAGCAATAAACGGAGAGATAAAGCGAATATAGTTTGAATGAAACAGCAATAAATATAAAATAGCAGTGAAGAGAATCGATCAACTCTGTTCCTGGCAACAAACATAATTTAAATTGGGAGCATATGAACTCACTCCATGGTCCGTGGTGTTTGATTGAAGGAAGCTTGTAGTTTTACGTGACCGTTAATCATGCAATCATGCGCCACGGGACTTCCTATTTACGTAGAATCCGAACCACAGGACATGACACTTCACTTCTCATATGTATTGACCGGGAATCAAACCCGATCCACCTTGGTGAGAGGCCAACAGCTTGACCGCTGCACCATCACGCCCCCATGTTTAATTTATACAAATGAATATCAGAAGGACGTGCATCTTGACTTATCGCGAGGATGCTGAGTGACTTGCTACCGTCTACTAGTGCATTCACAAATTCATGTCACGGCCTAGAGCTTCTATGTCAATATATGGATATGAATCGCGAATTGCCTTTCTGGTTGGATTTGAGGCTTCCTCTTAATCCCCTCACGCCTTTGTAATACGAAACAATTTGTATCCTAGTTTTAGTTTAGTGGCACCATATACTTACTGTAAACACGAATTTCCATGCCATTCGCTCCAGTAGTTTTGTCGTCAACTCATAACAAATAGACAAACAAACAAAAATTAAATGACTGTATACTGTATTTGGCAATTGTACACTTCACCCAAGATAAATACGAAGTTTTAGCCGAGAATTCATAATATTCACACAGAAAGCTTATTCTGCAGACAGAAATTATTATGGTTCCTTCAATTCGTGTGTTTTATCCCACTGCGTTGGTATTAAACAATTTAAACTGGACCTGTCACCTATTCACACATCCTGATTACATTAGAAATGGTTCGCTGATAAGGTCAGGTTGAGATTATCGACTAGACTCCTCGTGGGCCAGATATGAATCTCTTTGAGAATCTGAGGATCGAGACGAAGAGGGCAATGATGGAGACCTAGCCCGATCTTACGCCAAATTTGAACGATGTACTCTGGATGTTGTCAGTGCGTCTTAAGACGAGGCATAAGGCGGCAACAATACGTATGCTCCTGCCCTACGCGATTCTATGGCCACACGCCTGGAAGAGGTTGAGTACAGCTGCGGTGCGTGCTCCTCTTATTGACAGGACCACCCAACCACCCTTTTCAACACCTTAAATCGGGCACTCACTGTCAATAATGGCATAATAAAACAAGTAGTTCCGTGACAAACTAAAGAGCCAACATTTCATAAAATTTAAAATTCATGCCAATGATAAATCTATATAGACCTATCTCATATAATGACGAAATTAAGTTGGTAATACTGAAATGATAAATTAGTTCGATATATACTTGAAATAGTGTAGCCTAATAGGGCACTACAGTTGGCAGCCCTGGAGACTGAATATATTCTTAGTTCCATCTCTTAAGGTACATAATGCACATACATAATTTGGTTGAAGTCCAATGGATAGCATGGATGTTACATGCAGTTAGACATTGAAACAATCAGCGCGCGTAAATTCAAGTTGGCAACAATGTCATGTACGAGTTTCTCAGAGTTAATCTGCAATATCATGATCTATTATTTTGCCAATTTAGGATGAAATCTATTTGATAGTAAATATGTTACATGCATTTAAAATTGGGCCTATCAGTAGGCTTACAATCATGTTGGTAACATTGTCATATATGGGCTCCTGAAAATTAATCTGGAATGTAATTATCTATGTGTGTGCCAATTTCGGTACAGTTCGCATGCATAACTTCTGAGATATCCAACATAGAGCTCAAATTTCAATTGCGATTTTTCAGCTGTTGGTAGCAGTGACGTCATTTTCAAAAATGGCCGTGAGATATATAGGTCTAGATCTTAACTCATGCCAAATTTGGTTTCTATAACTGTAGCCATTTAGGAGTTGATTAGGGGGGGAGGGGTTGCGGGGGGGGGGGGGGAGGGGGGACACAGACAGGATAGACAGACGGACAGACAGGCAGACAAACATTTGCCCGGATCGATCTCAAAAGTCTACTTTTTCATAATCTCTACAAAATGTGAAAAGTAGGCTAAAATGGACACTTACGTAACTCGTGTAGGAAAGAAAATAAAGATGAAAATGTTACACTCTACCAAGACTCGAACACTTGACACCAGAGGCAAGCGGCAGAACTCACGATTTAGCACGCTAGGCTGCCACCTTTCAAAGTTTATTAAAATACAGAGCAGAAAGGTTAAATAATGGTAAATATTTACGATATTTAACCTTACCAAACCAATATGGTAAACATATAGGTTACGCATTTTATAAATAATGGTATACAGGAGTCCCATGGTTTAAGATTTTTAGCCTACTTTTCACATTTTTGCAACAAGATGTTCAGTAAGGAACATATAGCCTACTTTCTCCTAAATGCATGGGTATTGTTATAACTCTTTGTCCTTTTCAAGGAGTATGATTGAATGTTGGTTGTAGTAGCTTGTTGAAATACAACGTGCTATAGGGATATTAAACATGAATATGAGGTGCCCTTTGCTAGTGCTACCTCTGTACCAAATTTCGTTCAATTCGGTTTCACCGTGTTTGAATTGATAGGGGGAATCGATTTGCACACATACTTGGCCACCATCTGCAAACTATTGGGCTGATGTTCTTGCAGTTTGGTCAGAATATGTTTCCCACATAAAGATATGGTGTTGCAAAATTTGGTAGAGACTAGATTATTACGTTGGTCGTAATTACATTTTAGCTTTTAACATTTGGGTGGCCGCGATTACGTTTCCGTCAAGATAGCGGTGATATAAAACATGACACTGAGGTGCCCTTTGCTAGTGCTACCTATGTACCAAATTTCGTTCATTCGGTTCCACCGTGTCCGAATTAATAGGGGGAATCAATTTTGACATAAGGATGGCCGCCATCCGCAAACTATTAAGCTAATGACATCTTAGATTGGTCAAAGGATGCTCCCTCCATAAAGGTATGTTGTTGCACAGTTTGGTAGAGATCGGATGGTTATGTTAGTCGTAATTTGATTTAAGCTTTAAACATTTGTGTGGCCGCCATTACGTTTCTGTCAATATGGCGGCTATACTAATCATGACACTGAGATGCCCATTGCTAGTGCTATCTCTGTACCAAATTTCGTTCCATTCGGTTTCACCGTACTTGAATTAATAGGGGGAATCCATTCTGACACAGAGATGGCCGCCATCCGCAAACTATTAGGCGAATGACCTATTAGATTGGTCAAAGGATGCTTCCTCCATAAAGGTATGTAGTTGCAAAATTTGGTAGAGATCGGATGATTTGGTTAATCGTTATTTGATTTAAGCTTTGAACATTCGTGTGGCCACCATTACGTTTCAGTCAAGATGGCGGCGATATAAAACATGACACTGAGGTGCCCTTTGCTAGTGCTACCTCTGTACCAAATTTCGTTCCATTCGGTTCCACCGTGTTCGAATTAATAGGGGGAATCAATTTTGACATAAAGATGGCCGCCATCCGCAAACTATTAGGCGAATGACCTATTAGATTGGTCAAAGGATGCTCCCTCCATAAAGGTATGTTGTTGCAAAATTTGGTAGAGATCGGATGATTATGTTAATCGTAATTTGATTTAAGCTTTGAACATTCGTGTGGCCGCCATTACGTTTCAGTCAAGATGGCGGCGATATAAAACATGACACTGAGGTGCCCTTTGCTAGTGCTACCTATGTACCAAATTTCGTTCCATTCGGTTGCACCGTGTTCGAATTAATAGGGGGAATCAATTTTGACATAAAGAAGGCCGCCATCCGCAAACTATTAGCCTAATAACCTATTAGGTTGGTCAAAGGATGCTCCCACCATAAAGGTATGTCGTTGCAAAGTTTGGTAGAGATCGGATGGTTATGTTAGTCGTAATTTAACATAAGCTTTGAACATTTGTGTGGCCGCCATTACGTTTTTGTCAATATGGCGGCGATATAAAACATGACACTGAGATGCCCTTTGCTAGTGCTACCTCTGTACCAAATTTCGTTCCATTCGGTTTCACCGTGCTTGAATTAATAAGGGGAATTGATTTTTACACAAAGATGGCCGCCATCCGCAAACTATGAGGCTAATGACCTATTCATTTGGTCAAAGGATGATTCCTCTATAAGGGTATGTTGTTGCAAAATTTGGTAGAGATCGGATGATTAGGTTAATCGTAATTTGATTTTAGCTTTGAACATTTGTGTGGCCGCCATTACGTTTCCGTCAAGATGGCGGTGATACAAAACATGACACTGAGGCGCCTTTTGTTAGTACTACCTCTGTACCAAATTTCGTTCCATTCGGTTGCACCGTGTTTGAATTAATAGGGGGAATCGATTTTCACACAAAGATGGCCGCCATCCGCAAACTGTTACGCTGATGACCTATTAGTTTGGTCATAGGATTCTCCCCCAATAAACGTATGTTGTTGCAAAATTTGGTAGAGATCGGATGATTAGGTTAGTCGTAATTTGTTTAAGCTTTGAACATTTGTGTGGCCGCCATTACGTTTCCGTCAAGATGGCGGCGATATAGAACATGGCACTGAGGTGCCTTTTGTTATTACTACCTCTGTACCAAATTTCGTTCCATTCGGTTGCACCATGTTCGAATTAATAGGGGAATCGATTTTCACACAAAGATGGCCGCCATCCGCAAACTATTACGCTGATGACCTATTGGTTTGGTCAAAGGATGCTCCCCCCATTAAGGTATGTTGTTGCAAAATCTGGTAGAGATCGGATGATTAGGTTAGTCGTAATTTGATTTAAGCTTTGTACATTCGTGTGGCCGCCATTACGTTTCCGTCAAGATGGCGGCGATATAAAACATGACACTGAGGTGTCCTTTGCTAGTGCTACCTTTGTACCAAATTTCGTTCAATTCGCATTCACCGTGTTCGAATTGCATACCTGCCAACTTTTGAAAAGGGCTATCAGTAAAACTCACGCGCGACAAAAAATCGAACGCTTTTCGATATACCCCCGTCAGATCACGGTGACGTCACCGATCTCCCTGAAAACTCCCCAGACGCCGCTGTAGCGCAATGTATAGTTGAACCCAGGATACTTCAATGAAATCATATCTACTTACATAATTTGTAGATGAACATAACAATCCAGAAGAAATCCATGTTAATCAGCAGCAGGCGTGGTGAATATTGGTTTGGAGCACACATAATAGGACTTCCTTGATAGATTAAGCTGATATGCGATAATTGAAAAAGGCTTTACACAATAAAACTTGTTTAACGTAACACAGGCAAGAAATAATATAATACACACTGCAAATCACATGCTAGTTCGACTTTAAAGTCATGGTTGTGGTCTTTTTAGCTTCCTGCAAAAAGTCATGAGAAAATGTTTTGTCATAACAGCGACCAGAACTCCTGGTCTTCAAAATAGAAATAGACTCCAGAGATTCATTGGACATGGATGACCTGAACTGTGTTCTATTTTTCTTCACAAGGCTAAAAACACGTTGACATTCTGCATTGCTATGGGGTATGGTGAGAACAGAGAGCATTACTCTAGAAATTCGGTTATACTTAAGAAGTCTATCGGCTCCACGAATTCTTGATATTTGTGCCCAACTGGAATCACTTGCAGCATCTTGATGTGCAGCCGAAGTGTCATCTACCTGAAGAGCTGTGAACTGCCTCTGAAGCTCATTCACCACCTCATCTGTAGTTTCATCCTCTTCCTTGCATAACATTATAGGAAACTTTTCCAAGAAAAAACGAATGGAAGAAAACTGTGCATCTTCAATTTTGTCTAACCTAGCAACTTGAGCATTCTTTAACACGTCATCCTTGAGTGGAAACTTGTTGATGATGTAGTCACAGGCAGTACAACAGTAGTTTCTCACTGATGGAAAGAAAAGGGATTTATCTGTATCCGGTCCGTTCTGAAGGCACTTAACAACTTCAGATGATGCATTTTTTGCCATTTTATTTACAAAGCATGTCGTTTTCGTGCGACCACAACTATATTTCTTTGCAACTTCTGATGTGGGAAACATCTTAAATAAAGCACCCGCATGATCAGCCGCACTTAAGGGCACATTGTGTTCCACCAAAAAGGAAGTAAACAGACACTCGGCCCTAATTACGTCACTGTCAACGTGAAGAAAGAATATGCACATGGTAGAAATAAAAAACACACACACACGTGGAACGAATGTAATTAGTCCAAGGAATACAGGAAACTGCGAAGCACGAAGTTATAGCACAAAAACTCGAACGCTTCATTAAAATATGCCATAACCTTAAAAGACGAAAACATTCAAGGAACGCCAACTTCGCGAACAATGAACAACTCACGTGGTCAAAGAATATGGTTTAAATCGCAACGAGCGAACGGAGCGGAACAAAGAATATGCGAAGCAGAGCCTGTCGACACCTAAGATTCACATGGAAGAACGGTTATCCCGGCTTCAAATTCAATTACAATGAAGACACAAACATCACACGGTTAAAAGAACGAATCATATCAAAGAACGAGTGATACCACGTGTAGAGTTCCGAACATAACCATCGAACTTCTTCACATATCCACACAGTCTTTGGGGGTATCTAAAACAACCAGATCTCGCACAGTATACGAACTGTCTAGAGAGCCGTTCCTTATTGAAGAACTTCGAATGAAAATGCTCTTGCCATCTAGTGCCAGCTACACGCAAGGGCTTGCTGTGCTGCAGCGGAAGAAGGAAGATATATGGAGCGAGTTCTACGCTACAGATGCTATGATGACACAGGATTGGACACAAGCAAACTACGAGCTGCGTCACCTGGTGACCCGATTAGCAGTATACGGTTTCCATCACCGCCTATGCTTGACTAAATCGTATCACACACCGTGCTCAGAATGCGTGTGTAAGCGTTGCAACAATTTCTGTGAACGATATCATGTGCTGAAGTGTCCAGACAGGAGAGAGACTCTAACACGGTTCTGCTTGGATGATTACTAGTTATACCAATGCACATTGCGAGTTTTTTTAACGTTATAATTCATGTATTTAGGTATTAAGTTAGTATTTATGTTCTTTGGCCATTGGCTGCATTAAATGTTTATATCAAAGAACGAGTTATCGACTATCGTGGACTTGCCTTCGACCCACGCAAACAATCGATTGTACGGAAGTGGGCGGTATTATCGAATGTAAATTATCTTTTCAAATTTTTGTCCGCGAAATCGTAAAATGACACCGTTCATCCGTAAAACCGTAAAATGCTGCAATTTCCGTAAATTTTACGGATAAACCGTAAAAGTTGGCAGGTATGGAATTGATAGGGGGGGACAGACATTCAGAGTACACACACTCACATACACACACACACAGACTCACACACACACATACACACACACAAACAGACACACTTTTTTCGCCCTGTGTTGATCTCATAAGTCTACTTTCATTTTTTGCAAAACTCGAAAGTAGGCTAAAAATGAGGAAAAAGTAGACTTATGAGATCGATCCGGGAAAATGTGTGTCTGTCTGTCTGTCTGTCTGGCTGGCTGTGTGTGTCCCCCCCCCTATCAACTCCTAAACGGCTGCAGCAATCAAAACCAAATTTAGTATGAGTAAAGATGTGCACCGGAATATCTCACGTCCATATTTAAAATGATGTCAGTGCTACCAACTGCTGAAAAAACGCACTAGAAATTTGAGCTCCATGTTGGATATCTTGCAAGGTATGCATGAGAGCTATTCCAAAATTGGCACACATGTAGATAATACTATTTCAGTTAAATTTCCAGGAGGCCAACCATGACAGTGTTGCCAAAATAATGTTAAGCCTTCTGATAGGTCCAATGTTTAAATGCATATAACTTCTACACTATCAATTGGATTTCAACCAAATTTTGTATGTAATATCTGTACATAAACAGACATGACTGAGCGTATTCGTAAGAGCCACCAGGGCTGCCAACTGTTAATAATTGCTCTCTCTATTTTTAGCCTACTTTTCACATTTGGCAAAAATGAGGAAAAAGTAGACTTATGAGATCGATCCGGGAAAATGTGTGTCTGTCTGTCCTTCTGTCTGTCTGGCTGTGTGTGTGTGTCCCCCTATCAACTCCTAAACGGCTGTAGGAATCGAAACCAAATTTAGTATGAGTAAAGATGTATACCGGAATATCCCACGTCAATATTTGAAATTGATGTCAGTGCTACCAACTGCTGAAAAAACGCACTAGAAATTTGAGCTCCATGTTGGATATCTTGCAAGGTATGCATGGGAGCTATTCCAAAATTGGCACACATGTAGATAATATTATTTCAGTTTAAGTTCCAGGCAGCCAACCATGACACTGTTGCCAAAATAATTTTAAGCCTTCTGATAGGTCCAATGTTTAAATGCATATAACTTCTACACTATCAATTGGATTTCAACCAAATTTTGTATGTAATATCTGTACATAAACAGATATGACTGAGCATATTATTAAGAGCCACCAGGACTGCCAACTCTTAATAATTGCTCTCTCTATTTTTTAAATCCAAATACCAATATATCAGAAAGTATGCAAGCCAACAGCTTTAAACTATGCACACGTATATTCTGACATTTTAGGTTAATCTGGAGTAACTTATATACGTCAGTTCTACCAACATGATTATAAGCCTGCTGATAGTACCAATTTTTAAATACATGTAACTTCTATACCATTAGTTGGATTTCAACCAAATTTCGTATGTGCTATGTGTACCATAACAGATATGACTATAAGTATTGTTAAGATCAATCAGGGCTGCCAACTGTTAATAAATGCTGTATATATATTTTTTTACCCTAATATCAATTTATCAGAAAGTATGCAAGCCAACAGCTCTATACTTTGCACACGTATAGCACCTGATATTCTAGATTAATTTGGAATAAATAATACAAGGCAGTGCTGCCAACATGATTCTATGCCAGCTGACATGCCCAATTTTAAAATACATGTAACTTCTGTACTAACAAATGGATTTCATCCAAAATTGGCACAACAAGATTTCATAATATTTCAGATTATTTCTGACCAGCACACGCATGGTATTGTTGGCAACATGCTTTTATGCGTGCTGATAGATCCAGTGTCTAACTGCAAGTAACGTCCATTGGACTTCAACCAAATTTTGTATTCTGTACCTTAAGAGCTGAAACTAAGAATATATTCAGTCACCAGGGCTGCCAACTGTAGTGCTCTATTAGGCTACATTATACCAGGTATATTTTGAACTAATTAGATATTTCGATATCAACAACTTAATTTCGTCATTATTCAAGACTAGCTGAAGTACCCGTGCTTCGCTACGCGTCATAAATAAATTAAAATGTGAAGGTGACAGTTAAAACAGGGGATAGGCGAGGTGCTGCGCAGAGGGAGATTAAGGATGGAACATTTTGTCCAACTACACCGCTCGGCGTTGACCGTGTTTTATAGCACAAATTTAGGTTTTACTCGCTAACAGTTGCAGATACCTTTCAGATAGAAAATGTAATTTTAAACCTCGCATATGCCATCAAAAGTTTGCTATTTCTTAGCGTTCTCTTTTTATTTGAAATGGAAATATGAAAGTTTGAAACCAAAGGGTGTAGTGACGTCACTAAAATGGTCGCCATTTTAAATAGTGCAAAGTATTGAAATCAAAAGTAACCTATATGTTAACCAGGTAAATCAGCTACTTCCATGTAAAATTCACGTAAATCGGACCAGTGGTACTTGCGAGATTGAGTAATACACAGACACACACCATCTCAATTTTAGCCTCGCATCGCTCGCGTCATAGTCGTATCATATTGTTTTTCAATGAAATGCAGGTTTAACCCCGTTAACACCACTTTAGAACCTGAATACCCAAAAATCCCTCCTTAGTAGACGTTTTCTACACACAACAAACAAACATATCCCCAAAATATCATTCGTCTAACTTTAATAGTTTTGGTTGGTCGATGAGAGCAAACATCCAAAAATCCTTCCTTAGTGGACGTTGTTCTTCCAGAAGTTCACCCCTCCCCATATGCCCCTTAAATTGCATTTATGAAAACACGGTCGAACACCTATTTATTTTATTTATTTATTCATTTGTTTATTTATTTTTAAGCTGATAGATTTCCTCCGAGTTTCAGACTCCTCCCTATGTCGTTTAAGAGATACACGCTCAGTTAGGAATCTTTCAACCCCCACTTTTCATCCCTTTCACCTCATAATATACACTACATCGAAAAACCATTAGACATGTGTCAGCTTATTTTTAATGATTAGTATATGTGCCAAGTATCACATCCCCAAATGAAACCACTCGTGAGATATTGTTATTCAATGGCAAGCACGTTTACCCCCTTAACACCTCTTTAGAACCTGAATATCCAAAACTCTTTCTTTAGTGGACGTTTTCGACATACAACGAACATATCCCCAAAATTTCATGTTTCTAACTTCAATAATTTTGGCTGGGCGATGATGAGTGAGTGAGTCAGTCAGGACATTTTCTTTCATTTATTTTTGATAATTTCACCCCTCCCCATGAACCCCTTAAATTGGATTTATGAAACAAACGGCCAAACACCTATTTACTTATTTAAAGCTGTTTTCTCCCTGAGTTTGATGAGTGAGTAAGTGAGTCAATCAGTTAGGACACTTTCTTTCCTGTTTTTTTCCCCCCAGAATTTCACCCCTCTCCAAGGGCCCCTTAAATTGGATTTATGAAAAAACGTTCGAACACCTATTTACCTGTATTTTAAGCTGTTTTTTCCCACCGAATTTCAAACTTCACGCCTATGTCGTTTCAGAGATACACGCTCCGTCAAGAATCCCTCAATCCCCAATTTTCACCCCTTTCACCTCATAATATACACCACATCGATAAACCCTTAGACATATGTCTGATTATTTTTAATGATTAGTTTATATACCGAATATCACATCCCCAAACAAACAACTCATGAGATATCGTTATTCAATGAGATGCACGTTTACCCCCTTGACACGTCTCTAAAACCCGAATAAACAAAAATCATTCCTTAGTTAACGTTTTCGACATACAGCGAACATCTTCCCAAAATGTGATGTTTCCAACTTTAATAGTTTTCGCTGGGCGTGATGAGTGAGTGAGTCAGACAGGACATTTTCTTTCATTTATTTTACCAGAATTTCACCCCTCCCCATGGGCCCCTTAAATTGGATTGATTAAAAAACGCTTGAACACCTATTAACTTATTTCTTAAGCTGTCTTTTTCCCCTGAGTCAGTCGGTTAGGACACTTTCTCTCCATTTTTCCCCCCAGAATTTCACCCCACCCCATTGGCCCCTTAAATTAATTTATGAAAAAAAGTCGAAAACCGATTTACTTACTTTTTAAGCTGATTTTTTTTCGCTGAGTTTCAAATTTCTCGCCTATGTCGTTTAAGAGATAGGCCTACACGCTCCATTAGGAATCCTTCAACCCCCACTTTTCAGCCCTTTCACCTCATAATAATACACCACATCGAAAAACGCTTAGACACATGTCTGCGTATTAGCCTACTTTCGATTTTTGTAAAAAATGAAAGTAGACTTATGAGATCAACACAGGTCGAAAAAAGTGTGTCTGTCTGTGTGTGTGTATGTGTGTGTGTGAGTCTGTGTGTGTGTGTGTATGTGTGTGTGTGAGTCTGTGTGTGTGTGTGTGTGTGTGTCTGTGTGTGTGTGAGTGTGTGTACTCTGAATGTCTGTCCCCCCCTATCAATTCGAACACGGTGAATGCGAATTGAACGAAATTTGGTACAAAGGTAGCACTAGCAAAGGACACCTCAGTGTCATGTTTTATATCGCCGCCATCTTGACGGAAACGTAATGGCGGCCACACAAATGTTCAAAGCTTAAATCAAATTACGACTAACCTAATCATCCGATCTCTACCAAATTTTGCAACAACATACCTTTATGGGGAGAGCATCCTTTGACCAAACCAATAGGCCATCAGCGTAATAGTTTGCGGATGGCGGCCATCTTTGTGTGAAAATCGATTCCCCCTATTAATTCGAACACGGTGCAACCGAATGGAACGAAATTTGGTACAGAGGTAGTACTAACAAAAGGCACCTCAGTGTCATGTTTTATATCGCCGCCATCTTGACGGAAACGTAATGGCGGCCACACAAATGTTCAAAGCTTAAATCAAATTACGACTAACCTAATCATCCGATCTCTACCAAATTTTGCAACAACATACCTTTATGGGGGGAGCATCTTTTGACCAAACTAATTGGTCATCAGCGTAATAGTTTGCGGATGGCGGCCATCTTTGTGTGAAAATCGATTCCCCCTATTAATTCGAACACGGTGCAACCGAATGGAACGAAATTTGGTACAGAGGTAGTACTAACAAAAGGCACCTCAGTGTCATGTTTTATATCGCCACCATCTTGACGGAAACGTAATGGCGGCCACACAAATGTTCAAAGCTTAAATCAAATTACGATTAACCTAATCATCCGATCTCTACCAAATTTTGCAACAACATACCCTTATAGAGGAAGCATCCTTTGACCAAATGAATAGGTCATTAGCCTAATAGTTTGAGGATGGAGGCCATCTTTGTTTCAAAATTTATTCCCCCTATTAATTCGAACACGGTGAAACCGAATGGAACGAAATTTGGTACAGAGGTAGCACTAGCAAAGGGCACCTCATTGTCATGTTTTATATCGCCGCCATCTTGACTGAAACGTAATGGCGGCCACACGAATGTTCAAAGCTTAAATCAAATTACGATTAACCTAATCATCCGATCTCTACCAAATTTTGCAACTACATACCTTTATGGAGGGAGCATCTTTTGACCAATCTAATGGGTCATTCGCATAATAGTTTGCGGATGGCGGCCATCTTTGTGTCAGAATCGATTCCCCCTATTAATTCAAACACGGTGAAACCGAATGGAACGAAATTTGGTACAGAGGTAGCACTAGCAAAGGGCACCTCAGTGTCATGTTTTATATCGCCGCCATCTTGACGGAAACGTAATCGCGGTCACCCAACTGTTAAACGCTAAAATGTCATTACGACCAACCTAATAATCTAGTCTCTACCAAATTTTGCAACACCATATCTTTATGTGGGAAACATATTCTGACCAAACTGCTAGAACATCAGCCCAATAGTTTGCAGATGGTGGCCAAGTATGTGTGCAAATCGATTCCCCCTATCAATTCAAACACGGTGAAACCGAATTGAACGAAATTTGGTACAGAGGTAGCACTAGCAAAGGGCACCTCATATTCATGTTTAATATCCCTATAGCACGTTGTATTTCAACAAGCTACTACAACCAACATTCAATCATACTCCTTGAAAAGGACAAAGAGTTATAACAATACCCATGCATTTAGGAGAAAGTAGGCTATATGTTCTTTACTGAACATCTTGTTTTTAATGATTAGTTTGTATGCCGAGTATCACATTCACAAATGAAACCACTCGTGAGATATTGATATTCAATGAAATGCAGGTTTAACCCCATTAAGACCCCTTTAGAACCCGAATATCCAAAAAACCTCCCTTAGTGTACGGTTTTGACATACAACGAACATATCCCCGAAATGTCATGTTTCCAACTTCAATATTTTTGGCTGGGCGATGATGAGTGAGTGAATGAGTCAGGACATTTCCTTTCATTTTTTTTCTTCAGAATTTCACCCCTCCCGATGAACCCCTTCAATTTGATTGAAAAACAAACTGTCGAAAAGCTATTTACTTACTTTAAAGCAGTTTTTTTCCGTGAGTTTGATGAGTGAGTCAGTCAGTCAATCAGTTAGGACACTTTCTTTCCTGTCCCTCCCCCCGAATTTCACCCCTCCCCATGGGCCCCTTAAATTGGATTTATAGAAAAGCGGTCAAACACATATTTACTTATTTTTATGCTGATTTTTTTTCCGCTGAGTTTCAAACTCCTCGCCTATGTCGTTTAAGAGATACACGCTCCGTTAGGAATCTTTCAATCCCCACTTTTCACCCCTTTAACCTCATAAACACATCGAAAAACCCTCAGACACGTGTCTTGTTACTTTTTAATGATAAGTTTATATGCCGTGTATCACATCCCCCAATGAAACCAAAAGGGAGATATAGTTATTCAATGAAATGCAGGTTTAACCCCCTTAAGACCCCTTTAGAACCTGAATATCCGAAAATCCTCCCTTAGTAGACGGTTTTGACATACAATGAACATATCCCCAAACTGTCATGTTTCTAACTTCAATAATTTTGGCTAGGCGATGATGAGTGAGTGAGTAAGTGAGTGAGTCTGGACATTTTCTTTCAATTTTCTTTTTTCAGAATTTCACCCCTCCCCATGAACCCCTTAAATTTGATTTATGAAAAAAAAACTGTCGAACAGCTATTTACTTACTTTAAAGCAGTTTTTCCCCCTGAGTTTGATGAGTGAGCCAGTCAGTCAATCAGTTAGGACACTTTCTTTCCTGTCCCCCCCCCCCCAGAATTTCATCTCTCCCCATGGGCCCCTTAAATTGGATTTATGAAAAAACTGTCAAACACATATTTACTTCTTTTTTATGTTGATTTTCTTTCGCTGTGTTTCAAACTCCTCGCCTATGTCGTTTAAGAGACACACGCTCCGTTAAGAATCTTTTAATCCCCACTTTTCACCCCTTTCACCTCATAATATACACCACATCGAAAAACCCTCAGACACATGTCTTCTTATTTTTAATGATGAGTTTATATGCCGAGTATCACATCCCCCCATGATACCAATCGGGAGATATTGCTATTCAATTAAATGCAGGTCTACCCCCCTTAACACCCCTTTAGAACCTGAATAGCCAATATTTCTCTCTTAGTGGGCATTTGCGGCCCTTGAGGAAGCTGCATACCAGATTTCATTCCAATCCGTTCGGTGGTTTCTGAGATTTCGTGATGAATAAATGAATGAGTGAGTGAGTGAGTGAGTGAGTGGTTTTTGAAAAATATATAGTAGAAAGAAGATAGTGTCAAGTCTTTGTTATGCTAAACTCGGTTGACAATGCTGTGTGAGCAGTTGAGTAACTAACGGGATTTCAAGTAAAGATCCTCATTTTCTATACCGGTAGTGCTGAGCGCAATTGGCATCAAGTCGGCCGTGTCTCGACTTGAGCTATGTTGCCATGGAAACTATCTGCCTTGCCATTCCTTCATGAGTATATTTTATGATTTGATTAGCCTGTTTTTGAGTGATAAAGGCCCAAAATCAGAAGAATGAGAAAGACTATCGAAAATTCATGTAGCCAGCGGTTCCTTCTGGGTCCTAAACTATGTGTATGCAAAATATGGTTGAGATTGGTGGAACGGTGTAGATTTGTATACGGAACCAACATATATATGTCGTAGTCAGATAGTGAAATCCGTCATTTCATGAAAATCCTAGGCACTTCATGAAGAGCCGGCATATGATGTAAAAAGGTACATTTACACTATCTGACGCGTGGTTTCATGAAATGACTAAATATCGCCGTCACATAGTGTAATTCACATTGTACATCATCTGACGGGAAATCCAGCCCGTCACTTCATGAAGTACCGTAGCGGCAGCGGTGATCACGTGTGAGGGAAGTGAGACTTCCAAGAATAAATCAGATAAAAATGTGGACACTAAAGGGCTGTTATTTCCTCAGAAAATGAACACTGTGACATATGGTACAAATGTCTAATGGTCTGGACTTCATTTATCCCCTAATTCCCTCCCCATCATCTTGCTTGGCCTTGCGCCTAGAAGGAATATTATGCTGCCGTACTGTGAACGGAAGAAGAACGTCGTTCAGATCCATTTTGTTTTTAAAACATTAGAGATAGATAACCGATAGTATAATATGACTTTATTTCGCTGTTCCACCCTTGAAAACAACAAGAACAAACTCTGTTACAGGCGCGAAATATAGGGATCTTGTACAGCTCTTAACAGCTAACTGTGTTAGTGAACTTGTGGTCTCGGGGTATGGTGTTGGCTTCCGGTTCACTGCGTGGTGAGTTCGAACCCCACTGAAGGATATTTTTTTTGCCAACTAACATTTTAATCTAGTTCAGTTGTTGCCTTGTTTTATAGTTGTTTTCTTGTATATTTATTTTAAGGGCTAGGGACATCTTGATCATCAGCCCAGTGTATTTGGGTGGTTGTTTTCTGATAACCTGTGTTTGCGTGATGATAGAAGTAGTGTGTGGGTAAAGAATTTGGGAAGGTGTCTCGAGACTTGAAATGAAGTACCATCCCGGCATTTGCCGAGAGGGTATGTGAAAAGACCTGGGGGAAAACGCCACAGTCAGCGACGGGATTCGAACCAGCATATTGGCCTACTCGTTAAGTAGACTTATGAAATCAACTATGGTAACCACGGATAGGAACATAATTATGGTCGACGTCGGGAGGAAAAACTGAGAAGTGTTCCATTCCTACCTTAGCCAACCTGGAATTGGTTTTCCGTGGTTCCCCCTTCTCCTCTAGGCAAATGCCTGGTTGGTACCTAACTTAACCTCGGCCGCCTCCTTCTCAATCTTAACCTGAACTACAAATACACACAATACTACAAATACCATTATAATACTGATTATCAGACAGATTCTACACACTCCCAAGTACACAGGGCCGAATACACAAAAGCTTTACATTTGGTTCATTTAGTGGAGGGTTCACCTTCGAGAAAATCTCGAATTTCAGCCTATTTATTATAGACAGAAATATTTGAAAGAATGATTCTGCATTTTTCTTCATTGTGTGTATCTTACCTGTAAGTTATCGTTCCAATTTTGTTTTTAATTCATTTGGAGGTCTTGGGTCACCTCAATCATCAGTCCCGTGTGATTGGGTGTGAATTGAAATTATATTTATATGATGACTGTAAGGGTGGGCGGACAATTGAACGAAGTTAGATGTCGGTGCAATACAATGTGTATAAACATATACTGTACCAAGTTTCATTGCGTTTGGTTGGTTAAATCGCGAGAAACGTCTATTTAAACGTCGCAACTTCGCTTGGGCGCCATGTTGGTTTTGTAGTTACCAGGTTTTCAAAACGTCACATCGGTAAACTTCTAGTAGTTCCCTTTATCACCGTACAAAATTCCAGGGTGATATCGGTAGTAGTTTCGGAGATATTGAATGCTGGTGAAATATTTCGCACAGCCGCCATGTTGGATTGGTGAGATGTAACAAAATTTGAAGGGCACGGTCGGGGTCGCCCAAAATAGTGCTATGAACTTCCCGAGTTTCATTGAAATCGCTCCAGCCGTTTAGAAGTTATTAGGGGGGACAAACACACACACACACAAATCCTCACACACACACACACACACAGACAGACACACGGACAAAAGGTGACCTCATAAGCCTATTTTTTTTTCATAAATGAAAATAGGCTAAAAATACAAATTGCATCAGTGAAGGAAAGAGAGAAAAAAGATACACAAATGAAGAACAAAAATAAAAACTACAAATGAAATTATGAAAGTAAACATTGCAGATTAGAAAAAAATTCTGTACAAATAAAATATATAAAAATAAAAATACGAACTTCTAGAAAAAAAGAGATAGAGAGTAAAGAGTATCCGGTATTTCACGATTAGATTTAGGTTTTTATGTGAAAATTAATTTCGAAAACCATAATAAACAAGCATTAATTTATTTCTTGGAATAGAACAATTAAATGAATTAATGTACGGCTTCATTGTGTCAGTCATTTCATGAAGTGCCGAATCAACAAACCCCGGATCTTCATGAAGTGCCTCGGCTGATAATGTAAAATCATTTCTTACACCATCTGCCTAAATCGGTCCGTCACTTCATGAAGAAACGCATCAGATGGTGTAACTATCTCTTTTTACATCATATGCCGGCTTTTCATGAAGTGCCTAGGATCTTCATGAAATGACGGATTTCACTATCTGACTACGACATATACATACATACATACATACAGACTTTCACTTTTATATATTAGATAGGTTCATATACTGTAGAATAATCATTGGCATGAAAAGTAGGCTGTATAGTTCTTCACGGAACTTCTTGTTTTTGTATCCAAATACCAATATACCAGAAAGGATGCAAGCCAACAGCTTTAAACTATGTACACGTATATTCTGACATTTTAGATTAATTTGGAGAAACTTATATACGTCAGTTCTACCAACATGATTATAAGCCTGCTGATAGTACCAATATTTAAGTACAGGTAACTTCTATACCATCAGTTGGATTTCGACCAAATTTCGTATGTGCTATGTGTACCATAACAGATATGACTATAAGTATTGTTAAGAGCAATCAGGGCTGCGAACTGTTAATAAATGCTGTCTATATAATTTTTACCCTAATATCAATATATCAGGAAGTATGCAAGCCATCAGCTCTATACTTTGCACACGGATAGCACCTGATATTCTAGATTAATTTTGAGTAATTAATACAAGGCAGTGCTGCCAACATGATTCTATGTCTGCTGATATGTCCAATTTTAAAATACATGTAACTTCTATACTAACAAATGGATTTCATCCAAAATTGGCACAACAAGATATCATAATATTTCAGATTATTTCTGACCAGCACACGCATGGTATTTTTGGCAACATGCTTTTACGCGTGCTGATAGATCCAGTGTCTAACTGCATGTAACGTCCATTGGACTTCAACCAAATGTTGTATTCTGTACCTTAAAAGATGGAACTAAGAATATATCAGTCACCAGGGCTGCCAACTGTAGTGCTCTATTAGGCTACATTATACCAGGTATATTTTGAACTTATTAGATATTTCGATATTACCAACTTAATTTCGTCATTATTCTAGATAGATTCATATACTGTAGAATAATCATTGGCATGAAAAGTAGGCTGTATAGTTCTTCACGAACTTCTTGTTCAAAATTTGGAAGGCTGTTTTTAGCCTACTTTCGATTTTTGCAAAAAATGAAAGTAGACTTATGAGATCAACACAGGGCCAAAAATTGTGTGTCTGTGTGTGTATGTGTGTGTGTGTGTGTGTGTGTGTGTGTGTGAGTCTGTGTGTGTGTGTGTGTGTGAGAGTGTGTGTACTCTGAATGTCTGTCCCATCCTATCAATTCGAACACGGTGAAACCGAATTGAACGAAATTTGGTACAGAGGTAGAACAAGCAAAGGGCACCTCAGTATCATGTTTTATATCGCCGCCATCTTTACCAAAACTGAATGGCGGCCACTCAAACGTTCGAAACGTAAAATCAAATAGCGACTAACCAAATTATCCGATCTCTACCAAATTTGGTAATAACATACCTTCATATAGGCCACATCTTGTGACCAAACTACAAGGTCATCCGCCGTACCATTTCAGGATGGCGGCCGTGCGAATTATGCAAACTTCATAATCCATATCATGGGACCCACCAGTTCCGATTATCGAGTCGAGAATCGATTGAACTGTTCTAAAGGAAGTGGCATGTTCGAAATTAAAAGTTTATTTTGTAATACTATAGTGCAGAAGTGATTTTAAAAAAGCTGAGCCGTCTCGTTAAGAACACAAGATGGCAGCGGATATCTTGTGCCTGACTTATATTTCACTAATTTGAGTATTGCATGCATTATAGCGTACTGATACAAAATAAATAAACTTTGTATGAAATGCTTTATAAATAAATAAATAATATACTCCACTGATAAAATCGTTTAGTCTAAATCATTATTTGCTAACAAGTTATATCTAAGTCATTTTATATACAACGATGTTCGTTGGCACAAATGGCCTATGGTTCAAACCCCATCAGAGTTTTTTTTTGCTTGAAATGTTATATATTTATTGTTTTGTAATGATTCAGACGTTTTAAAATTAAGCGTTAGATTTTGCATATTACGGTGGAAAATATATATTTAATTAAAACATAATTCACCAGCAGATTTGCTCGAGACATCTAGCAGCCAAAGAGGTAACAGCACGCCGGCCTACTTATTAACTTCAAGATTTTATTGAAAAGTTTCTTCTTATGGCCACTAGAATGCACTCGCCCTGTTAGGGTTATATTGTTCGAAACTTCTCCACTAGATGTCACGACTGGTCTACGTGGGACTCCATTGGTTAGTACCGTATACCATTGGCATTCTATGCGCATCGAACTTGAAGAATGGCAAGATGATACTACGATTAATTTTTAATTTTTATTTTAAAGGGTTTGTAACAGCCTATTGTGCGTTATTTAAAAATGTTATCTGAAGTAAAGAACAAAACGATTTCACACAGTAACTGAATTCTAGCCGTTGGTGCTAGTTCAGGTTATAAATTAATACTTTTATTTCAGGCAAATAGCAATCGAAAATATCCACATAGTTTGTATGCACACGCCTCTGTAGGGTCATGGAAAGATTTGTTAATTCAATTAGGGTTGTGAAAGCCATGCACAACCAGACGTGTAAAGACATGCCTCACTCAAAGTTGGATGTTGCCCACGGCAGGTCGATTATGTAATAATAACAATAATAATAATGTTATTAGTTTTACGTCCCTTTTAACTACTGCTGCTTTTAGATACGCCGGGGTACTGACACGGCTCCCTCGCATTTGTGCACCCTCAAATGCCAACTGACTGCGCCAGGATACGAACCTGCAACCTAGGGCCCAGCAAGCGAGAACGTTACCGCTGAGCCACGCAGCCAGTCCGGTCGATTATGTCTCCAGATCCATAACATTCTTGAGATACTTCTTATCTATCTTTCTCAATGATGGTAGTAGTTTTTTTCTAGGTTGTGGCGTTTGGTAGAGGTAAATAGTTTCTAAGGTCTTCAACCAAGAAATGATTCTATTATAGCCTACTCTTTGATAATAACAACGAGTTATAACTATATTCATACATTTAGGAGAAAGTAGGCTATATGTTCTTTACTGAACATCTTGTTTAATTATAAACGTACTGAAAGCATCAGGTGATGTGCCCCAGAATATAATTAGGCATTCAACTGAATCACACCTTTTCTCGGCTCAAGTACTGCAGGTTTATTTGACCGCAATGCATGTGCAGTATCGAGTGTCGCATTATGCCGTCATTTTCCACTGATCCGATAGCCTACTATTGTTATGTCACTGTTAATGAGGGCTTTAATCATGTAACAAGCATACTCTTGTGCACTTTATGAATAAATGCAACAATAAATTGTATACATCTGAATTGCAGTAACAACGAAATTGCTACTGAAATATGTGTTTGAACAGAAGGGTTAAGTTTTAAACTGTAGACGTGTAGTTCTCCATGGGTTGTTTCTTTTAACAGTGACAACTCTGCTGTAACATTGCCGTGAAACGTAGCCACTATTAAAGAACAACCCATGTATATTTCATCTCGCGGGTTTAAACGTGAGTTGAAAATCTAATTTATAAACCTGAGAACTACGAGGGAATTTCTGAAAATAACTTTCGTCATATTTTTCCCAGTCTCTATGCCAAACTGACATACACCATGGCATTATGAACTACACACATCAAAAAAAGTTTTGCATCACCTCGGTTCCAAGAGTTCCGGAACCGTTAAATACAAAGGGAATAGAGATCAACACAAACAACATTTCAGCTCGTTTTATTGCTCATGAGACCCACACATTGCATGTTGTACCATCATACAGCTAGACTTTCAGCATTTGTGGTCCAGATTGCAGTACACACCACTACCTCTAATACCCAGTAGCACGTCCTCTTGCATTGATGCATGCCTGTATTCGCCGTGGCATACTATCCACAAGTTCATCAAGACACTGTTGGTCCAAATTGTCCCACTCCTCAACGACAATTCGGCGTAAATCTCTCAGAGTGGTTGGTGGGTCAAGACGTCCATAAACAGCCCTTTTCAACATATCCCAGGCATGTTCGATAGGGTTCATGTCTGGCGAACATGCTGGCCACTGTAGTCGAGCGATGTCGTTATCTTGAAGGAACGCATTCACAAGATGTGCACGATGAGGTCGAGAATTGTCGTCCATGAAGACAAATGCCTCTCCAATATTCTGCCGATATGGTTGCACTATGGGTCGGAGGATGTCATTCAGGTATCGTAAAGCCGTTTCGGAGCCTTCCATGACCACCAGTGGCGTACGTCGGCCCCACATAATGCCACCCCAAAACATCAGGGAACCACCACCTTGCTGCACTCGCTGGACAGTGTGTCTAAGACGTTCAGCCTGACCAGGGTGCCTCCAAACACGTCTCCGACGATTGTCTGGTTGAAGGCATATGCGACACTCATCGGTGAAGAGAACGTGATGCCAATTCCGTGGGGTCCATTCAGCATGTTGTTGGGCCCATCTGTACCGCGCTGCATGGTGTCGGGGTTGCAAAGCTGGACCTCGCCATGGACGTCGGGAGTGAAGTTGCGCATCATGCAGCCTATTGCGCACAGTTTGAGTTGAAACACGACGTCCTGTGGCTGAACGAAACGCATTATTCAACATGGTGGCATTGCTGTCAGGGTTCCTCCGAGCGGCAATCCGTAAGTAGCGGTCATCCACTACAGTAGTAGCCCTTGGGCGGCCTGAGCGAGGCCTGTCATCGACAGTTCCTGTATCTCTGTACCTCCTCCATGTCCGAACAACATCGCTTTGGTTCACTCTGAGACGCCTGGAAACTTCCCTTGTTGAGAGCCCTTCTTGACACAAAGTAACAATGCGGACGCGATCGAACTGCGATATTGACCTTCTAGGCATGGTAGAACTACAGACAACATGAGCAGCGTACCTTCGTCCTGGTGGAATGACTGGAACTGATCGGCTGTCGTACCCCCTCCGTCTAATAGGCCCTGCTCATGCATGGTTGTTTACATCTTTGAGCAGTTTTAGTGACATCTATGAACAGTCAAAGGGACTGTATCTTGGATACAATATACACAGTCAACGTCTATATGCCGGAGATCTGGGAACCGAGGTGATGCAAAACTTTTTTTGATGTGTGTATAAACCTTGCACTGGCTGTGCCCTGAAGGCCATTACTCAGCACCACGCATACCTCAATAGCTTCCATATAATCGCAAACATGAATGAGACTAAGACATCGGTGGAAAGACACATTTTATTCTAGCCTGTGCCAACAGACAAATGCAAATAGATTGCATTCATCAAGAGATGGTAAACCAACGATCAAAAATGACAAATTATAATACGAACTGATCTACGTGAATATTGATAACATGAACATGGCTGTATTAGAGTGTGTAGCTGTAGAGGCTTCCAAAATGATGGCATATTGACTTCCATGGTCATGTAATCAGAGCTCAGAAAATCTTCCATGTATCATGTTCTACTCGTAGGGTTTAGTGCTATTGTTCTGACTCAGTGAGCAAGGCAATGGAAAAGTACCCTACTCCTCATCTTACCTAGTACACCTCATAGTAGTGCTGCTTTGAGTTTTTTTGGGCATCTACCGACCTAACTTATGGTGGTATATTTTGACAATCCAACCAGCCTCTAGGCTGACTAACTAACAGACAGGCAGACAGGATTTGATATATCCTTGTCAGTTTTCCTGGACCATTGATCCTGACAGCCAAGGTGACAGTCAAGAATGCTAACCACGAGGCGGAATCTAAGATTGTATTTTATCATTCCTTTATAGCTTACATGGCATCGCAGAGCAAGTTAACATTTCGCTTGCAACAGATCCAATTCTTTCTCGGATTGCTCACTTTAAACATTATGATTTATTTTGTAGTTGTGACTACACATCACGTGACAAACAGTGTCATCTATTTCATTAATCAAAAACCTTCCTGCGATTATGAGATAGGTACACTCATTTGCGTAGCCAGGACGGTGTTATGGAATGTTCTCATTTAGCTTTCGGTCTTCTCCACACCCCCTTAAAGCATCGCAGGGCGTGACGTTTTCCTTCAAGAAAATACAGAGATGTTTCAAGCCATCATTCGAAATTCTTGAGTTTGAAAATCTCTGTTTACTTGTACAGACACAGCTAGATGAATCTGATGACCAAGATGGCCTTGATTCTAAATAAATCAGGAACAACTGGAACAATTTACCTCTCAGCAGGATATCAGATAACCTCGCTGTTCTAACCCTTAAAACAACGATAACTAACTAACTAACTAACTAACTAGAATATCTTAAGCCCCAACAGAAGTTTATGGATTCCAGCTACGTTCCTAAGTAAGACTTCGCTGATCGGCGGAAAGATTTTCCAGAAAGATACAATTCAAACTCGCATCACATAGTAGATACGGACAAACCTAATTCACTTACCCTCCTCCATAACGGATGTATGAGGTCAAGACATGTTGATAACTGTTAGTTCCACGTTCAGATATACGAGGTGGGCCGATAACCTGGATGATAGGCCCCTTAAAGCAACAAATATCATCATCATCATCATCATCATCATCATCATCGTCAGATATACGAAGCTCAAACCTCGATGCTGACTGACAGTGTAATTAGTGCCCGGGGCTTTCTACAATTCATTTTAAAGATGCTTGGACAGCACCTTATGCTAATTTCCCGATTATCTATCACAGTTATACTGTTACTTTTACCACAATTTTTGACGAATTTCATAGACACTCAAATAAACGGAGCAGCTGACCAAATTGATCTCAGTCTCCTAAATAAATCAATAACAATTATAATTCCCCGTGAATCTGCTGTCAACTGTGGCCTATGATCAAGATATACAACTGCACTATGCTGTCCACGTAGGTACTTGTTTTCTTAAAACCTCACCTATGTTTACTTGGCTCTGGCTATGGTGGCCTCAATACATAATTTGAGAGACATAGGCTATGGATTCAAACCCATAATTTCCCAATTTAATTCCAGGAAAATTTGGATAGCATTACAGCCTCTTTCCTTCAATCACAATCCTAAAATATTATGGACACACAGGGAGGTTCAGACAGCACACTAACGCAGGTTATCAAGCATATCTCATATACACAATAAAAACTCAACCGAAACGATCTTCAAAGGCAGGATTCTATAAAATAGGTAAACGTATAACTCTGCAGATCAAGTACACAGTGGTTGTATTCACTGTTCTTAACAATAGATCAGTGATAATAATAATAATAATAATTATTATTATTATTATTATTATTATTATTATTATTATACGCCTAACAATAAGTAATAAAAGATACTGATGGGCACGCTAAACGGAGACGATCAACCGAAGAGACCACACGGCAGCCCTTGGACAGAAAAGCGCAAGCAGGCCCACGAAAAAGAACGAGAAAATAGTGGGCTCAAAAGATAGCGGATTTTATTGCCAATTATAACATGACTTAACGTGGTCCTATATGGCCCTAGCAAACAAATAAATAAATAAATAAATAAGGTACAAGAATTGCGGCGTAAATCGATGGGTAGTCATACTAGTGGATTTCCAGAAGGCGTATGATTCAATAGACAGACAGACCCTCTTCTCCACTCTATGGGAATTAGGACTGGATGCGAAGACCACCAGACTAATCCAGGCTACACTGAAGACTACGACCTCCAAAGTCAAGTTCAGAGGTGAGCTCTCAGACAGCTTCTCTATCCAAACAGGAGTTAGGCAAGGTGATGGCATTTCTTGTATTCTCTTCAATTGTGTACTTGAGAAGATTATCAGGGAATGGACTACCATGTTACCATCAGGAACAGGACTGCAAATTGGGTACAAGAAAGACAATCTCAATGTACCTTGCCTGGCCTTTGCCGACGACCTTACCTTGTTAGCAAACAACATAGAAGAAGCTGCTCACCAACTACAGAGCCTCTATAACATAGCAGCTAAAACTGGCTTGAAGGTCAATATACAAAAAACAGTGTTCATGACAAATATAAAGGGAGCCCCATCTACTATTCTTGTGAAAGACACCGCAATTCAAAAAGTTCCTGCAGTGAAGTACCTAGGGGAGTGGATTCCAGCAAACGAGAGTGAGACCTTAGCAATAGACACTAGATGCACGAAACTGGAAAGGGTCTACCACTCCTGTAAGAGCATCTACACATCCAAGTGCCTCTCTAAGAACCTTAAACTTCTACATTACAACTCAATAGTAAGACCTTCCGTTCTATATGCCCCTGAGTGTCTCCTGATGAACCGGAAAGGCCCACTGAGGAAACTAGAGCTCAAGGAACGGAAAATACTTATAAGGATTTTAGGACCAATAAGGGAAGAGGATGGTACTTACAGGATCAGGCACACCAATGAGCTCTATGATCATCAAGAAGATATCTTCACATCCATGAGGAAGAGACGATTAGCTTTCTAAGGACATCTGACACGCATGGGTCCAGATAGACTTACCAGCCAGATCTTCGCCACGACAGGAAGAGGGAAAGCGTCTAAAAACAAATGGATCACCACAGTGAAGTCAGACCTACAGCAACTTGGAATGTCATCAAAAAACATACAGGATCGATCACAATTCCGACAGATGATTCAACATGGTGTCTTTCCAGTGTCTCTCACCAGCAGGAAGAGTACAGGGACTACCAGACCGAAGTGGACACAGGAAAGAAAGCAGACACACAGCCAGAAGATGAAAGATGCCTGGGTTAAGAAGAAACATAAATTCCTTACAAGAAGTCAAAATGAGCCCCGTGATCCTCAGTAGGCCAAAACGAAAAGAAGAAGAAGAAGAAGAAATAAGAAAAAAATTATTTTAATAAATATAAAAATAAATGAATAAAGAAATAATAATTATACAGTACTTAATAAATAAATATAAAAGTAAATGCATGAAAGAATATTTAAATAACATAAATACATATATAAATAAACAAATAAATAAATTGATAAGTAAATAGGTAAATAAATCAGTAAATTATTATATTTAATAAATATAAATTATGGAAATCAATCATAAATAATTATATTTAATAAATAAATTAATTAATATAAAAATAAATAAATGAATGAATGAATGAATGAATGTGTAAATGAATAAAATAAATAAATAAGTACATAAATGACTGCAATGCTCCGTTGACTTCAGTTACTGTATCCGTACAGTACACCCAGCACACAATTTCAGTTATTATAGTCACTAATGATTGCGCATGACGGAAGGACCACATTTCTGGCACTTACCTGCCTGTGGTTGCAGGTAATGGTGAAATATGTATATTAATGGCCGTAAACTCTCGTTGAATATCACTTCATTAGGCGCGAAATGAGGTTGCGCGGTGTCTTCGACAAGGAATATAGTCATTAAAGGACCTGAAGGCGTGCAAGAGCCTGCTGATGGAACACCAGATACTGTAGATTGGTGAGAAGCGGCATGAAAGCTGAAATTCACAACCCATATTGTCAAGTCGGTTAAAATAGAGACTTGGACGTAGTGGTCATCAGCCACGTTCACGTGGGTGTTTTTAGAATTTGTCTGATAACCTGCCTTATTTTGGTAATAATAATAGTAATAATAATATAAACAATAATAATAACTAAGGTAGACGTGCGAAAATTCTCGCAATTCAATTTGATTGTCGTTGGGTATTATCCTCGTACAACATTAAGGTTCGACGCGACACAGTTTTGGCAGGGGCTGGCTGTGTGCCCGATTTTCCTATGCGAGATCAACGCGGCATAGTTATGGTAGAGGCTATTGTCTTCATTATTTGTTTAAACAATTGTTTATAAAGAAATAGTCAACATTTATGAAATGAGTGTGCAATTCATCATTGCTCCATGTAATTCTCTATGCTCTGAATGCTCATTTGTTACGATTGATTACTTGTAAATGTCACAAAATAGATGTTTAGTACTGAAATAATATGTGTGATAATAATAATGATAATAATAAAAGGCAGAAAACAAATTAAGTCATGAAAATGAGCAAGCACAGTGAGCTGGTGGTACCGATCTAGCGACAATGCCAGGTGGAACAGGTGTTATTCCCACCATCGTCACTAGCATGGGAGTGATCCCGAGAAATTAGCTGCGTCGTCTGAAGGAACTGGATCTGTGTGACCATCTCTACAAGTCAGGGACGTATCTAGAGTTTTATATTGGGGGTACTCAACCGGGGGATAGGGGCCATGGTATAGGCCCAAAAGAATAGGGGGTCCGGGGTTCTCCCCGTGAAACGTCTGTATACTTTGGTGCAAAATGATCCGTTTAAAGGCTATCTGGCATAAATTTTTCAACCAATTTGTTGTGATGTTTTATTCATTCATTCATTTATTTGCAATGGGGGGTGTGTCCCCCTGTGGCAAATTGGATATACATAACAAATAAATAATTATACATAACAATTCAATAACAACTATACAACAATTAAACTGGAGTATTTACACAAATAGTCAGTCTTTTCTTAAACACACCTATATGTTTGGGAAAAGGCTCTAAGACAGCGGCAGGTAGAGAGTTCCAGTTATCAATGGCACGGTTTACAAAAGAATATTTACCATAATTTGTTCGCTTGTTTGATTAATGTTAAACACAACAAGATCATTTTATGATACTTTTTATTAATACAATCATCTTGCTCACTTGATAGTGTTTACATGGAGAGAATTAATGTTACTGTTTTGATTTACAACTTATACTATAATATAAAGTCAAGGTTTCTTGAAGCATTGCCATATCGGTTTATAACTTCATCGTCAGTGCTGTACGGCATGTCTCTGTAACAATGCTAGAACGTTGAGTCGGTTTTCAGAAGTAGAATTTCTTAAGTAAATTTTTTCAACCAACTCAAACTCCGTTCCGCAGTACCGGTAGCTAGAGAGAGGGAAATTTGCCAAAAGTTTGATAAGGGTATAAAAGTTAGGGGAGAAACTTTTGTCACACGCTTCAAGGGCACTTGTTGCTGTTCTTCGATTTTCAACGTTGCCATACGTCGCTTAGTAACAATAGTACATGATAAGTATATTAGTTTTTAATGTTTTAATGCATAAACAAATATTATTTGTGACAAACATTTCGGGGAGGGGGAGGGGGTGGGGGAGCCGGGCCCCTGGGAATGCCCCTTATATACGCCTCTGCGTACAAGATGCTGTAGAAAACTGTCATAACTTCAGCCAAACGTATAGTCCGGAAGTTCATGGGTGGTGACATCAACTTTCTTGTAGAAAATTAGTAGTCTTACCTTGGTTCCTTGAAAGCCATACAATTACTATGTAACATACCAGCAATAAGAGTCTGAATAATAATAATAATAATAATCCTAAGGCCTCAGCCCTTTTCTCAGATATTTAGCTCTGAGCCACTGAGGAGATCTACTATCCAATATCGACGTACTGTTGAACACTGCCATCTGGCGGTGAAAACCATAACTTTATTGCGTGACTTGTGGCTAAGATTTTATTGGTTTTGACTTGCCTTCCCCCAATGAGATGAGAGATCTTTTATGAGAGATCGTACAACTTGGACTGCCGTGGATTTCTACCTCCCTTCATAATTCCGACTACCTCGGCCGGAAATCAAAGCCGCGATCATGAGGCAGTCCTCAGACACACCAAGGAAGCTCTTACTATAGCGCGTATCTACAATTAAGGCAGCCGTGGCTTTAATTTAAGTCAGTAACCATCCCAGTATTCGCTTAGGATAAATAGTTGTCGTTGATTCATTGAGGGGCTTTGCGATATCTGGGTCATGTAGCCTCGTGTACTTGGGTGTGTGTGAATTTTGTCTGATTACCTGTGTGATTGTGATTGCTGTGTGTGTAGTTGTAATTCAGGTGAAAGGGAGGTTGCCATGGCCTTCATTTAGGAAACATCCCGGCATTCGACTGGAGTAGAAGTGAAAAACCACGGAAAACCACTTCCAGGATTACTGATGGGGGAATGGAACCAACGTCTTCTCAGAGCCAGGAATTGAACGTGGACCTCAGGAGTGACAGCCAATAATGCTAGCCACTGCACCACAATAAATTGTGGTACGCGGTCTTTATGATCTGAACTGCGGAGAGTCCTTGCTCAGTTCGTTGGGAGGATGGCGCAGAAGCAGGCTTGGCAGTCCATCAGGAAACAAGGGGAGCAGAGAGAAGTAGTCGGGCAGGAAAGGGATTAGGCTCAGCTCGGGGAACTCGGAACCACAAATCCCACACTAATTAGTTCCGGCGCCTTCAAGGTGTAAACCATTCAACCTTATCCAGGGTATCTCTTCGTTACATCCCGTGGTGAATGTACGCCTTAACACCATGGAACGAACTTTGCAACATCTCTACACATGTGGCTAGCATTCTTGGCTGTCGCCCCGGAGGTCCAAGTTCGATACCCGGCTCTGCCAAGAAATTTAATCCTGGTTTGAGGGCTGGAACGGGGTAAAACCAGCCTCATGAGGCGAAACTGAGAAAAGGTGGGTTTTATTCCCTACTCAGTCATCCTGGACGTGGATTTCTGCGATTTCCCCATCTATACTCCAGGAAAATGTAAGGATGATTCCTAACTTCAAGCCACAGCTACGTCCTTTTCAATCCTCATCTGAATTACAAATACACATACCACTGCAGCCACCACAATAACATAGGTTATCATTCAATTTGTATCTCTAATTATAACACACAGTGGCTTCGGAGGCGTAGTAGGTAGCATGCTGAACTGCCGTGCCCAAGATAGTGGGTTCGAACCCGGCCGAAGTAGTCGGATTTTTTAAGAGCGTTAAAATCCTTGAGTATGCCTGTCTTCGGAGGGGAAGTAAAGCCAGCGGTCTCATGTCATAGATTTATGGCATGCAAAAGATCCATCTACAGACTAAACTTTTGTGAAGCTAAATTTCTAGGTTAGATTTCATTGAAATGCCCTATCAAAGTTCCAACGTTCACCACTAGGTATCATTGATATCTGGTAGTGAAAGTTGGAACTACTTGATATTGAACGGAACTTGTAGTTCACCCTATGGGCGTCCGCCTGAAGCAGCTACAGCCTCTGGCAAGCCGAACATGTCCTCGGACACTCCCGACACTCAAAGCCATGCGATAAATGGCCACGATGGCCAAGACCCTCAAATGAAACAATATAACTTGTTCACGCCGTATAAGGGAACATTGGGAACGTGAATCTCGCAATCTAACTCAGAACTCATGGAAAACCGGCCACAGTGGCCGAGAGTGCTAACGCGCTAGCTCGTACCTCGCTGGCATAGGGAGAGCGTAGGCTCGAATCCCACCTTGGCCGTCCTGAAATTGGTTTCCGTGGTTTCGCATTTTCACCACCAGGTAAATGCCGGGACAGTCCCTTTCAACATGTCCACGACCGACTTCCTTCCAAAATCCCTTCCCTGAACCTTCCTTAATTAGATCCATGTTAAGGTTCACCTAGGCTATCGGCCTGTCACCATATCCATTTGTGACTGTTGACAAAGTGTGTTCAGCTCTCAGACACCATTCCTACGACGGTAGAAGAATGATCCCTTGCAGAGTTCGTGGGTGACGCCGAGCTGGGGGGGTAAGCAATTAATATACAAGTAGTTCCGTGAAGAACTATACAGCCTATTTTCATATATCCTACTTATGTTAATTGCCTCTATCTACATACAAAATTTCAATTTGATTGCTGTAATAGATTCGTAGATATTGAGAACCGACTAAATATTTCGGATGGTCGCCATGTTGGATTTTATATACGTAGGCCTTAGAGTTATGTACTGTTACATGAAGATTATTGTGTACCTGTAGTATTCAAACTTCAATCGCATGATTAGGACACGAAGTAACTAGGAGATTTTAAATATTCGCACAGCTGCCATCTTGTGGTTATGGAAACAATTGAAATAAATTAGATGCCAGTGGATTAACATTAGTATACGGATTTACTGTACGAAGTTCCACTGCACTCGGGTGGTTAAATTGCGAGAAACGTCCATGTGAATATTTATACTTCGCGACGCCGCCATGTTGGATTTGTGATCACCAGGTTATTTAAAGTCCTATAGGTGAAATTAAGTTTATAGCCCCTATGAACATTAAAAAAATCAGTTTGATTGCTATAATAGATTCGTAGATATTCAGAGCCGTCTAAATAATTCGGATGGTCGCCATGTTGGATTGTTAAACGTATAGGCCATAGAGTCATGTACCATTAAAAGAAAATTATTGCGTAGGTTCATTATTCAAACTTTCACATCGATCGCATGATTACGACACAAGAAATAAAAACTTAATTTTAAAATTCGCAAAGCCGCCATCTTGATGTTATGTAAACAATTGAACTAAATTAGATACCAGTGTATTACAATGTGTATAAACATTTCCTGTACCAGATTTCATTGCGGTTGGAACATTGAATCGCGAGTAAGGTCTATTTAAAATTTTCAAATTCGCTTGGCCGCCATGTTCGTTTTGTAGTTAACCGGTTTTTGAAAGCCTTATAGATGAACCTTTAGTAGTGCCTTTTATCTCCGTACAAAATTTCAGGGTGATACCGCTAACCGTTTCTGAGATATAGAATGCCGGTGAAATATTTCGCACATCCGCCATCTTGTGGTTATGTAAACAATTGAACCAAATTAGATGTCGGTGCATTACAATGTGTATATACATATATTGTACAAAGTTTTATTGCGTTTGGTTGGTTAAATCGCGAGAAACGTCTATTAAAATTCGCAAATTCGCGTGGCCGCCATGTTGGTTTTGTAGTTACCAGATTTTCAATAGTCACATAGGTGAACTTCTAGTAGTTCCCTTTATCACCGTAAAAAAATTCCAGGGTGATATCGGGAATAGTTTCGGAGATATTGAATGCTGGTGAAATATTTCGCACAACCGCCATGTTGGATTGGTGAGACGTAACATAATTTGAAGGGCACGGTCGGGGTCGTCCGGAATGGACTTACCGAGTTTCATTGAAATCGCTCCAGCCGTTAAGAAGTTATTAGGGGTGTAATAGTTTTATTACGTTGGGTGATAAGTGTAACGCTTTTACTAGCCCTGCCTTGCACTTTGAAATATTTACTCTGACTAAGATATGTTGTATCAATGGGCACCAAGACCTCAACGCTATGTTGAAATCTAAATTTATATTTATCAACACCTAGCTCTGGTAGAACACCTTCAAGAATCTTTTCACTCAGATCGTGGCATGATTTGATCATTAACCCAACTAACAATTGTATCAGGAGAAGGAATTTCGTCTATATCTAATGCTACCTACTGAAAGCAAAGATTGCATGGTTAAAATAAATGAATTTATTATATATAAAAACAATTATGGCAAAATTAATAATAATAATAAGTTTAAATTTAAATTGGAGCGTTGCGATTCGAATATTACAGCTAGAGAATTACGTGAAAACGGAGTCGGATGAATTACTGATTTTACTCTTATTCCCAAGCTATGAAGTTACTGAAATACTGAATATAAAACAAAGAGACGAGAGATTTCGTAGTTCTGAGTCATTCGCGCTTACCATTGGAAATTGCCGTAGTATTTCGCTCGTACTGGATGTTGAAGAGAGCTTCCCACAGCCTTCTGGACGTCGTCATCTTCTTCGTTAGTTGAAGAGATACTTGTAGATATGTTAATATATGGTGCGGTCACACTGGAACCAACCACACGTACAACCACAATGGTCAAGTTTTACAAAGATTATCGCCTTGCCTCCACGGCGCGCAAACCATATATGCACTCGCCGCATCCCCTCTCAGGAGCCGGCTTCTAGTCGCCCGCTCTCCACTGATTGGCTGAGCCACCACGCGATTCTCCCCTTCTCAGGGTCAATACACTCGGCTCGATGAAGATGTTGATTACCGGTCCAGGCCATTTCGCCTTTTCTTGAAGCAGCAACCCCGCCTGCGTCACGCTACTCGACAAGATTAAACCTGTAGCCGAATTCCCAGTGACTCATCTCTCTCAACAAACTCTAACTGACAAAACTCCGTAAAATTCCGTAATCATATAATTTTCCGCGATAATGTTGTTCGTAATAATTCGCTTGATAGTGTTTTCTATAACATCGAAAACCTATCTGTATACTTATCATTTTATAAAAAAAAAGCTCCAAAAAACAAATTAATAATAATAATAAGTTACATGAAAACTTCTCTTGGCTGAAAAATTTGCCATGTAAATAAATATAGAATGGCTTCCTACTGGCTTATGTCAGTGGCGTAAAATACCCTCGAAAACACGTTACATATTCGCTTCGGATCATCGGATGATTTACCGTGACGACGGTCCATTATGCGATTATCCCAGACACGTTAATAAAATCCCCATCCAAAATACATATTACATAAATGAAATCACCCTAAATTACAGATATATACACTCATAATTTTCTTTACGCACTTTGCGTCAAAGTCTGCTGTTATTTTGGATTGCCCTTTGCAACCAGTCCAATGTTTTTCATATAGAATAATGTTCCACGGATATTTCCGCCTCTCAAATTTCTCTATGTTGGGAAAGATAGACATAAATAATGTGTGAGCACTGTACATATATGATGTCGCATCACACGCATCAAAGGTGTTCTGATATGTTTATATCACCACAGAACTTCCTAATTTCACTGGAGGTCGCTTCCATCTGGTGAAACTTAATATCACTGATCTCACGGAGCACACGATCACACTATTGTGGCAGCGCATCGTGACCATAATACTTAATCTCTCTGTATATTATACAAAATTAATATTGACTTCTGAAAAAAAAAACAGTAAGTGCGCATTACATATAACACCAAATATTTCTGTGCCGTAATCGCCCTGTCTTCTTAAGTTCCCGTAGACCAAATTCTACTTAATACTAGTTCACAACTCATACCAGTTCTCCTCACTCAAATAATACCTTTGTACTAATTACCTTAAATTACACACCTACAATTCTTACATGGCGAGGCCGTAAACAGAAATCACGTGTGCTGTTATGTATGAGTTTCATGAAGGACTGTCTCGCCTTCTGGTGGCCCATATTTTGTCTCGTGGACGCCTTAAGCAAAAATACCCTGTTCAAGCGCTCACCCATCTCTAGGAGACAAATGGGAATTCACCAGCGCTACCAAATTCTCGCCTTGGTGTATCGAGACATTTTAGTGCTCAAGAGCATCCGACAATCCCGTCATATTTCTCTGTACCTTAAAAACTCTCAATTACTTACATACTATCCCCCTGTGTGACTTCTGATACGCCTGCCTGGAAGACCAGATCTTCCACGCACCAAATACCACACTTACTCATTTGATAGGCTGGCTCGCCAGCTAAACACACTTACTTTATGACACATACTTTCGTAGACTATGTATATTATACGTCCCGTATAATCTGTTTCCCTTACTATCCTCCAGCGCATATGCTGTTTTGCCAATACGTTTGGAAACTATAAATGGGCCCTCGTAGAGATAAAAGAACTTGGACATGACTTTCTCTAGCTTATTTGACTGTTTCGGCACTCTAAGTAAGACTCTGTCTCCCGGCTCGAATAGGTCAAATTTAGTTTCTTTTTGTTGGCGAATTCTCTTTTGTGCTGACTTAGATAAATTCTGTTTCACCAACTGGACAATGTAATCCATCCCAGGTTGCTTTCCCTCATTTAAACCCAACACCCTCGCTAGTTCATTTTGTGGTCTGTTTCCGAAGTGAACTTCGTATGGCGTCAATTTCGTGCTCTCATGCTGGACAGAATTCAGCCAAGTCTCGACCTTGGGAAGATGTCCAACCCATGCCATATGCTTGTCATGCACTAGAGTCCGAAAAAGACGAGCCACTTCCCTTAATGGACGCTCTGCAGAATTACCCTGAGGGTACCTTACAGAGGAATGAACGTGTGAAATACCAGCTTCCTGCATACTGGTTCTCCATTTCTTTGCAGTAAACTGTGGTCCACTGTCAGATAGTATCCTGAGAGGAAGGCCATACTCAGGTACATACTTATTAATGATCAGACGGCTACACACTAGTCCCGTGGCTTTCCTTAGCGGATATAGCTTGACATACTTACTAAAAGCGTCAATAACTATAAAAATGTACTCGTAGCCGTACTGTCCTTTAACGATCGGGCCAAATAAATCCACACACAGTAGTTCGCCGGGACTACTGGTGAAAACTGCAGATCTCTCCCCCACCAAATATTTAACTGGATATTTGCTCCTTTGACAGGTGTCACACTTAGCTAAAATCCTCCTAACATCCCTTCCCATTTTACTCCAAATGAAGTCACGACCAATTTCATAGAAGACCTTGGCAGCACCAAAGTGTCCTAATTCCCTATAAATGAACCAAATTAGCTCCTCCCGCAAAGTGGCAGGAACACATATTGCCCACCGATTATTCCTACATTTCCGTGCAAGAAGCCCATCCTGCATCTTGTACGTGAACCGTCCTACTTTCACATACTTTTCTTCACTTATTTCCAACCTAGCCAGTGGCTCCCTTAAATTAACGTCATCACGTTGCTCCACTAGCATATTTCTCAGTGTCTGTAACGATGCCCTGTTGCTACTGTCCACACATGCACATATTAAAATACCGTCCTCTGCTTTAACCACAGGATAATCCCTACATAAATTAGTGTCCCTTGACAGCATGTCTGCAAGAATGTTATCTTTACCCTTAATATATTTTACTGTGAATTCGTATTCCTGCAGCGCAAGAATCCACCTACTAACTCTGTTAGAACTGAGTTTACAAGTCCTCATATACAGTAATGCATGGTGATCTGTATGGATCTCAAATTTCCCCCCTACTAAATACATTCTAAATTTCCCCAAACTGAAAACAATACCTAATAGCTCTAACTCAGTAATCGTGTATCTTTTCTCTGCTGCTGTCAGTCCTCGCGAGGCTAAAGATACAATGCACAGATTATCCTCATCATCTTTCTGACATAATACTCCAGCAATGCCTAAATGTGAAGCATCTGTCATAACCACATATTCCTTATCTCTCAAAGGATATTTCAGCACTACAGCTTTCTCAAAACCTTCCTTCAGCGCTCTAAAAGCCTGATCATGCTTGGACTCCCATCTCCACCGAGTCCCACTTTTAAGCAATTCCCTGAATGGTTCTACCAACTCTGAGTATTTAAGAACGAACCTCCTGAAAAAGTTGCAAATTCCCAGGTATGTTTTTAACTGTTTAACATTCTGTGGCACCTCTGCGTTAAGTATCTTATTAACCCTTTTTTCCTCTGGTGTCACACCTCTATTCGACACTCTATGACCTATAAATGTCACTTCTGACTGACAGAATGACGACTTAGACAGCTTCAAAGTGAACCCTGCCTGATCTAACTTCCGAAAAACTATATCTAAATGACGTAGATGCTCCTCAAAACTGCGTGAACTAATTACCATATCATCAATGTAAATGGTTACAAACTCTCCTGAGTCATCCCCTAATGCGATGTTTAAAGCCCTAATTAAAGCTGCTGAACTACTCTTTAACCCATAAGGTGTTCTACAAAATTGATAAAGGTTATACTTATGACTAAAAGCTGTAAATGGGCTATCTTCGTACATAAGTGGCACTTGCCAAAAACTGGAACTCAAATCTACACAAGTGAAATACTTCTTCCCCTCAAATGTTTGCATTAATTCCTCTATTGACATAGATTTCAGCTGATCTGAACTAATTCTACTGTTAACCAAACGAGCGTCTAAACAAATACGAACTGTGCCGTCGGCCTTGGGTACCGTGATCAAAGAATTAACATATGGACTGTTAGAGTGTTCAATAATCCCATCTTCAAGCATCTGGTTAATTTGTGCCTCAACTGCACTCTGATAAGCGAAAGGTACAGGATATCTATGTCCTGTGAATACTGACCTATCAATAACGTTCAATGAATGTGTATAGCAATTGGCCATACCAATGCGATCCTCAACAATTCTCCTATTACACAATAACACATCATAGAGCAGAACACATTGTTCCATCTCTATATTTCCCTGAAATGCAGCATCACGTAACGAGTCCTCTAGACTACCGTTCGTAATCAGACTGCCCACAAAACATGGAGAACCTCGCTCTACGGCTGGCGATATCTAATTTAAAGTACAAATCACACCTACAACACTACTTCTCTGAATATGATCATTGAACGCTACTTCTACTTCAGAATCACCCCATTTAAATTTCAAACTCCCTACATCATAACATAAGTTACCAGACACTCTACTTAGCCACTCTGAACCCAAGATAACACTGAATACCAAATTTGGAATTACAAGACAAATCTGCTTCTCTACATGATTATTAATTTTAATGTCTACTAAATCTTGCTTAGAAATTACTTTAGACCTCTTCCCAACAGCTGTGATAACAAAAGTGCTTTTAATTGGCATCTCCTCAAAATTTACTCCTGTTCCTTTCATTTTATCATAAAATGCACTACTTATGCAACTCTTCATACAACCACTATCAATTAAAACATCTGTGTACGCCTCGGACACGTTAAATTTAACTATGGGGCTCTTACTAACCACTTCCTGAATAATACCTTCATCATTTAGTTCATGTAATAACTCATTTCTTACATTTAGGTCATAGGGTTCCTGTATAAGTGTATGGACAGGGCATGTTACAGACTGAGATTCTGACCTTACCTCGCAGCCTGGTTCGTGTTTAAAGTATGGCTACCACTTGGTGTAGTACTACTCACTACTGCACTGGTCTGGTTGTTCTGGGTTGTATTAACGGTATCTCTCTGTCCGTTATTACCATTGGGCTGATTCCCTCCTTGACCCCTTCTTTCTTCTTCTTCCTTCGGCTTTTCCCAATTAATTGGGGTCGCCGGAGCCAACCAGGCCAATTTTGGTTTTGGCCGGGGATTTAAGGCCGGATGCCCTTCCTGACGCCACGTGATTTTTCAGGTGAAAATTCCACCCCGCTGTCACCGGGATTCGAACCCCGGCCGTCCGGGTGAAAGACGAGCAGCTAAGCCACTGCGCCATCACGCTCCCCCCTCCTTGACCCCTGTTCTGGTTATAATTATTATTGTTATTATACCTCCCTTGGTTACCCCTAAAATCATTATTTCGGCCTTGATTTCCCCTGAAATCATTATTTCTACCTTGGTAGTTCGTACCATACCCATTTCCTCTGTACTGGTTTTGCTGATTATTATTATTATTATTATTTTGATTCCCACTATTTTGGACGCTGGCTCCTTCGCCACTGTTCCCTTGAAGTTCCTGATTCCTATTCTAATTAGGCCTGTTATTATGGTTACCCTGGTTCCTACCGAAATTCTCCTCGTAACCACCTCTTCCCAGAGCATCGAATGTGCTCAATAAATTTTCCACTTGTGAAATAGATTTAACATTTTGGATACAGGCAGCTTCTTTGATTCTATATGGAAAATGTCTTAGTAATAGCCTGACTACGTCACTTTCCTCCTTCAAACCATCCAGATATTTACACGTCAATACCTGTCCTAAAAAGTACTCGGTCATAGTGTAGTTTCCTCTCGGGTTATATTTCCCACACACAATTCCCTCACGATGCTGAGACTGAATTACCTCATTGCAAAATTTCTCACAAAATTTAACTTTAGAATCTGAAATATTCTCGAAATTGTCTCTGTAGACAGCAAACCAGTTTCTTGTCTCCCCTACAAACGCTTGCTCTAAAATCTCAACTACTTGTCACCACTCAATACTACCATCTTCCAATCCCTCCCCGAATTTATTTTCTATTGTATTCATGAACTCCATTGGACAACCCTGCCGATTACTGAATTTGCCTAGTTCTATTTCCCTGTGTGTGCTATTCACATAAACTGGCCTACTCTGACTATTTTCCTGCCTAATTCTAGCTTTCAACTTCTGTTCTAATTCAGCAATTTTGTCCTCAGCTTTTCTTTCAATATTAGTTACAGTTAACCTAATGCTCCCTTCCGATGCTTCAACTTTACCACTTAACTTAGCTTGTTTCTCATTAATCTCATTAATGCTTTCCTTATTCCTGTCCCTTAAAACATTAACTTCAGTGATTATTTCTGCATGAACTTTATCAATTCTTCCCCCCAGCTGTTCTTTAACCTCTTTAGTTGCTACCTGAATTTTGTCAATTTCTCCCCCAATTGCTTTTTGACCTGCTGTGTTTCAAGTTGCACTAGTTCTTTTAAATTTTCAGCCTGTGTACTGATTCTAAATTCTAACTCCTCCTGTACTTTTCCTAATTTTCTGTCTACATCTGCAATAATCTCTCTAGCCTTCTCTTCCATCACCCCTCTGATCTCACCTCTAATCAGTTCGAATTTCTTATCTAATTTTAGATTGTTCTCCTCAAATTTCTCACTTAATTTATTGCTCATTTGTTTACTGTTTTGTTCTAATTTAGCATTTAAAGTTTCAGTACTCTCTCTATTTTCCCTACTATTTTGTTCAAGTTTAGCGTTTAAAGCTTCAGTACTCTCTTGATTTTCCCTACTATTTTGTTCAAGTTTCGCATTATTTTGTTCGAGTTTAGCATTTAAAGCGGCTGTGCTAATTTTATTTTGTTGCATCAACTGAAGAAGCAAACTCTCTAACCCTGCTTGACTGTTTTGATTACCCCCCTCAGTATCGGGATTTACCTCCGACATCCCTGTACTGCTTTCATTTCCAAGACTAGCCATACTGCTCGTATCTTCACTATCCAACTGGTGACCACTACACAACTTCATCTCTTCCTCAACACTACCCATGCTGATACACACCGATAAATGAAAAAAAAATACAGGCACAGAAATATATAGCCTTCTCCTTCCACAAATGTTATTAGGTTTTCAGCCCCATGTTGGTAGCGACAAATGTAATGGTTCATTACGTTGGGTGATAAGTGTAACGCTTTTACTAGCCCTGCCTTGCACTTTGAAATATTTACTCTGAATATGATATGTTGTATTAATGGGCGCCAAGACCTCAACGCTATGTTGAAATCTAAATTTATATTTAACAACACCTAGCTCTGGTAGAACACCTTCAAGAATCTTTTCACTCAGATCGTGGCATGATTTGATCATTAACCCAACTAACAATTGTATCAGGAGAAGGAATTTGGTCTATATCTAATGCTACCTACTGAAAGCAAAGATTGCATGGTTAAAATAAATGAATTTATTATATATAAAAAACAAGTATGGCAAAATTAATAATAATAATAATAAGTTTAAATTTAATTTGGAGCGTTGCGATTCGAATATTACCGCTAGAGAATTACGTGAAAACGGAGTCGGATGAATTACTGATTTTACTCTTATTCCCAAGCTATGAAGTTACTGAAATACTGAATATAAAACAAAGAGACGAGAGATTACGTAGTTCTGAGTCATTCGCGCTTACCATGGGAAATTGCCGTAGCATTTCCCTCGTACTGGATGTTGAAGAGAGCTTCCCACAGTCTTCTGGACGTCGTCATTTTCTTCGTTAGTTGAAGAGATACTTATAGATATGTTAATATATGGTCCGGTCACACCGGAACCAACCACACGTACAACCACAATGGTCAAGTTTTACAAAGATTATCGCCTTGCCTCCACGGCGCGCAAACCATATATGCACTCGCCGCATCCCCTCTCAGGAGCCGGCTTCTAGTCGCCCGCTCTCCACTGATTGGCTGAGCCACCACGCGATACTCCCCTCTTCAGGGTCTATACACTCGGCTCGATGAAGATGTTGATTACCGGTCCAGGCCATTTCGCCTTTTCTTGAAGCAGCAACCCCGCTTGCGTCACGCTACTCGACAAGATTAAGCCTGTAGCCGAATTCCCAGTGACTCATCTCTCTCAACAAACTCTAACTGACAAAACTCCGTAAAATTCCGTAATCATATAATTTTCCGCGATAATGTTGTTCGTAATAATTCGCTTGATAGTGTTTTCTATAACATCGAAAACCTATTTGTATACTTATAATTTTATAAAAAAAAGCTCCAAAAAATAAATTAATAATAATAATATGTTACATGAAAACTTCTCTTGGCTGAACAATTTGCCGCGTAAATAAATATAGAATGGCTTCCTACTGACTTATGTCAGTGGCGTAAAATACCCTCGAAAAACACGTTACAGGGGGACACACACTCCTCTCCCCCACACACACACGCACGCACACACACGGACAAAAGGTGATCTCATAAGCCTATTTTTTCGAAATTGAAAATAGGCAAAAAATGGTAACATTTGTGATAATATGAATAAATTTATCCGGGCCATCCATAGACAGAGTGAAATTGTGTGAGGTTACATGCACGCATGAGTTTTAGAGCAGCCCAAATCGGCGTGCGCACCGAATTCCCACATCTCCAACCAATCGTACTACTACCGTCATTTCTCCCACTGTAGAGAACAGCCTCTCTACATAATGGCGGAAGTAGTCGTTACAGTGAAAATTGTTTGGGAATGTTGATACTCGGCACGTGCTTTAACTTGGACGGTCTAGGTTTCGCAAACGCATTGTTATGTACCGGTACCGATGTATGTTCAAGGCGAAGCCATATCGGACTAGCAACCGCAGTCTACATCGAATCTTTATGCAGAACTTAGTATATTGGCAGGTAATATTATGTCAATTGTTTTCCAAAATTCAAGATGGCTTTAGTTCGAAATTTAAAAAAAAAACTTGTTTGTGTGTCGTGTGCTATTCAAGCGATAATGAACCACCATAATAGTTATCCAATGACATTCATTTCTTTAGCTTAAGTTTCGTAAATAGAAGCCATGCTTTTGATTACTCTTAAAATCAACTTCTGATTCGTTACAGAATCACAATTAACAGACACTCAAAGTTCTATATTATAGCAAGTCATATCTCATTGTAATGGACGTGATAGTTTTCAGGGGTGTAATATGGTGGTCATCTGGTCAGTGAAAGTCTTGCTTCATCAATCTAAAAAGACGCTGGCTCAGATCATGAGAGATCTGTCAGTCGTCCTGGGTGGGGGCTCATTCATTTGGCGGAAGCTAGTCAATTGCAAAGGTCGTCTTACGGTCGTCAGTTGGACCACGTAAGGTGTCCACCTGAGTGACCAAGGGCACGGTGTTGACACTGTATTTGTGAGCACCATCGTCAGTGAACCTGGGAGCTGAAGAATCAAAGAAAGCCCCCGTTTATGTTTCATTTCAGGATTAATTTGAAATCCAGTTTAATCCATGTATCCATTGTGAAGGCTCGTATGAATTGGGTGTTTATCTAACAAGATATTTCTTTACGGAGTATGCCTGGATCTCTTTCCTTGCATAGCAGGAGCTGTGTTGTAAACCCTATTGGAAGCTATCGATAAAAGCACGATAACGATCCTGGTGCTGTACTCCTGACTGGCCTAATTCTGGACTGGGGGTTGGATACACTTACCCTACTGATGGAAAACTAAAAGAGATCGGTTCGATCCCCAACTTGGTCTTTCTAGAAGTGTTTTTCCGTGATTACTCAAATTTTCTGCAGACAAATTCTAGAATAATTCCCTGGCCGCCACTTTCCAAATTCTATCCCCAATTAAAAATCCACACATTACACATTACCGTACAACAGATACCACAATAAGTATTCAGACATATTCTACACATGTCCAGGTACATGCGGTTGATTAACGCGATTTCCAAGCCTTAAATAACAGAAAAGCAAATTGTATTATGATTGGAACTGGGTGAATTCCACCTTGTGAGGACAGCTGTGAGGAAAACCATCTATATTAGTAATTTCGAAAGTTCAAATCTGACAGCTAAGTGGCGAGTGGTAAAGATACTGCATGGTCAATAGATGCTAGTGACATCCCGCGAACAGTATGATTGCTCATAACTCATAGCATTACGTTTTATTCAACTAGTTTGTCGATTCACTAGACAACCTTCGATATCACGCCTTGACATGGTTTTATTTTGTTTTCCCTACTTTAGTGATAACGTGAGAAAAACTCACCAAAGAAAATTATACAAATAATCGGACAAAAGCTGGCATCATGTTGTGACATGTATCTAGCAACACTTGTTTCATTGTCAGCTCCTCTAGACCCGTTACTAGAGCCTTTGGAACTACTCCGGTTGCTGACATCACCATAATAAAATTCTCACAGAATTTACTCTCCATCTTCCTGATTTATTCTGCCAACGGAAAATATTTATTTATTTTTTGTGCGTAAGTAGTCTTGAGATTTCGACTTAGTTGTACCGCAATGTCTATCAAATAAACCGTCTTGTTCGGTTTGTCATGGTAGATGATATCTGGTTGATTTTCCAAGATTTTCTGGTTAGTTAGGACAGGTCTGTTTCAGTGCAGTTTGTACTCCTGTTTTCATGCAAGTTGGGCGACTGATAGGCGTAATTCTCCATGGTAGTTTCCAGCAGTCCTCCTACTGTAGGAAGTTCAATTGGCTAAATCATTATGCCTCTTTGCATAATCATTATTATTATTATTTATTGTTAACTTATTATTACTTATTAGCCTATTTTCATTTTATGAAAAAGTAGGCTTATGAGATCACCTTTTGTCCTTATGTGTGTCCCCCTAATAACTTCTAAACGGCTGGAGCGATTTCAATGAAACTCGGTAAGGTCACAGCACCATTTTAGCCGACCCCAACCGTGCCCTTCAAATTTTATTACGTCTCACCAATCCAACATGGCGGCTGTGCGAAGTATTTAACCAGCATTCAATATCTCCGAAACTATTACCGATATCACCCTGCAATTTTGTACGATGATAAACGGCACTAATAGAAATTCAACTATGAGACTTTCATAAACCTGGTAACTACAAAACCAACATGATGGCCAAGCGAATTTGAAACATTCAAATAGCCTTTTCTCACGATTTAACCATCCAAACGCAATGTATCTTGATACAGCAAATGTTTATACATGTTGCAATGCATTGGCATCTAATTTAGTTCAATTGTTTACATAACCTCAAGATGGCGGCTGTGCGAAAGTTTAAAATCTCTTTTTTACCTCTTGTCTCCTAATCCTGCGATTGAAGTTTGAATACCATACGTACACAATAATCTTCATGTAATAGTACATAAATGAAAATCCAACATGGTGACCATCTGAAATATTTAGACGGTTCTCAATATCTACGAATCTATTACAACAATCAAACTGAAATTTGTATGTTGATAGAGGCAATTAACATGAGTAGGATGTGTGAAAATAGGCTGTATAATTCTTCACGGAACTGCTTGTTTTTAATTATTTTAACAACGTTATGCCCAAACAAAGGCAGCGATTAAACCTATCTGACAGACGATAATGAATTAGCTTTCTTCTCTTCCCAATATAACTCATTCTCTCACTCTGATTTTCCTTCCTTGCTTCTGACCATGCAGTGGTGGCTATCATTCGGGGCAATGCAGCAAAGTGATGTTTGTTACGTATTTTGTATGTTACGTTGTTTTCTTGAAGGTAATTTTCAATTTCGATTATCAGTTGTTCTTGACTTTTAGTGAGGATTTTCGAACTTAAAAGGTTCATTCTGGTTCGGTATTGATACACATTTCGTGAACATTTCTACCAGAACATTCTAATTGCAAGTTATTATTTCAACGCAATTGACTTCATTGATTTTATACGTCTGCATCTCTGGTGAAGTATTAAAATTAGGTTTCATTAACAACTGTTGACCACAGTGAAACGTGTGTTTATTTTCATAAATTTGTCTCGTCGATGAACACTTCTGAATAGTGAAGAATTGAACTACACAGTTTTGCAATTTTGAAAGTGTTTCCTAGTTTATACTAGGCACGTTTTTCCACATCATATTGTGTTGATTTAGGCGTTCAATTTCCCATCCTTCTTTATAGTGAACCATATAAGGTTTAATAACAAGGGACTTTTTAGTGTTACGCTATACATTCTTGTGTATTTGACATTTATTCATTCATATCGGCTGATGAAGAGACAAAAAATAACTAGGCCGTGAAACATATCCCACCAATGACGACACAGTGATCTTTATTTAATAAAAAGTATTGATTAGGCGGAACTTTTAACCAATTTATTTTAGTGAGGAGCCATGATTAAATATCCTTGTAGTAAGTCATTCGTCATCCATTCTTTGAATATCTCCATAAGAATTCTATTAAACTTTTTGTGCCTGATAATTTTTCGGAATGTTGGTATAACTCGTGAGACCTCCTATTCATCCACACGCTCTCTATGCACTCTGGGCCAAAGATTTTCCTAAATACCTTTCTTGTTTTTCTAAATGATGATATCTGGTCGATTTGCCAAGATTTTCTGTTCAGCTAAGATATTATTATTATTATTATTATTAAATATATGAAAGTGAAATATTGTATTTGTAAATTTAGCACTGTTAGAATTATCTAGTTTGCTTAAATCCCTGTTCTCTACGAATACGTTCTCAAACTTTGTGTTCTACTCGAAGGGTGGAATATAAACCACAATTTAGATTTGGTAGATTACGGGAAGCAATGTTAGACTGCGGTGCGCGTGCGGTTGGCAATGGCGCGAGGGGGCGGGTCGGGGGAGGTGGAGGAACCAGCGTGCTCGCGCGGGGAGTCGGGACGAGCCTAAACACAGGGCCAAGCTGGCTGGCAGTTGCGTCCAGTCGCCGCGCCGTGACTGAGCGTGTATTGTCGTCTACTCCGTAGCGAATACGATCGTACGTACACGTTTGGTTGTGTTTACAATCGGTTGACGTTTAATCGCGTGTGTCACCATATAGTCGCGCCACGCCGTCCAGTGCCTCTGGCTCATATAGGACTGCGTGCCATAGTGCGTCAAATAATCTCTCCCTCCAAATATAGTGAAAAGAACTTCGAATTGATCCTCTTTGCGAGAAAGACAACCAACGATCTGCCGGGAAAAATAAGGTAAGACAGTAGTCCCATCATGAACAATATAGGCTATATTTCGATAAAATTACAGACCACTTTCTCAATTCAAAGCTGACTGCGACAATTGTAACCTTTGGACCCGCTCCATGCCGGGTTGACATGATTTTCCGGTATCTTACGATCAGATGGCTAGTTAATGTTTGTTCACATTTATTTTATTTTATGGATCTAACCATTATGCACTTTTTTGAGTTCTCAATGAAAATTGTGAGACAGCTATAATGCCTAAGAATTTCAAAGTTGTGTCAATTTAAAATCCATGTCAGCGGTGTGATTTCGAAAATACTTTAAATCTAAGTTATTGTTTGACGGTCAAGAATATTCAGGAGAAAAAAAGACAATATTAGCTAATAATGAAGGTTATCACACACAAAAATGTGTTTGCTATTGTCTTAAATTATAAATTGAAAACTGTCAAGCTATCGTGAAATAAATGTGGTTTGAGGCCGCATTTGAGCAAGTGATGTATATTGTTATCGCCAAATTATAAATGTGGGTATATATTTTTAAGATCGACAACCACTAAGGTGGTTTTTATTTTTAAAATAGTTTCTATTTAAAAAACTTATAACGTTTATTGAAATCAATCAACCCAATTTATTTAAAAATAAGTACAAATCACATGCTTCGGTATTCAGAGATACCTTCTTCAGCTAATAATAAATCACTTATTGTGAATCCAAAATAAAATGTGCGAGCATACAGTATATAGTAGTAATACATAATATTCTCCTTATCAACGTTGTCTTTAGAAAAAAATACATATTACCTATTAACGCTAGGGAGTGTTGATCAGCTTGTTCTAAGAACAGGAAGTGCATAAAATGTTAAATAACCAGACACAATAATCATCTTTCTATCATCCAAAAACACAAATATTCTGTTCATATAATTATGTTGCCTGATACGGATAAGGATATATTAACTTATTATTATCATCATCAATAAGGATGTAATGGTGCCAGTTGACATAGAGATGTATATGAATGCAATGGTCACTGGAGAAGACAGCCCAGATTGGTAATATTAATACATTATTAATAACTCTATTATTATTGCCTTTATGAACAAAGTAATCTGTCAAAATAATTTATCTGTGAGTAATGAAATCTGCAATCTTATTATAAATTGACGAAGTATTCATTTTAACGGCATTGCATTTTTTTAATTACTTCTAATGCCATGTTATGCCAAAAGAAATCATTTCCCATATGTTATGAGCCATCTAAGCTTTTTTGCATACTTAGTAAATACCAGATATTGATTTAATAACAATTCACAAAATATTAATAACAATACTGTAATAGTAATAATAAAAATTACAATTGTACTTGGCAAAATCGTCTGTTAATGATAGGCCTACAAGCACTCTTTTATCTTCTGTGGCATTTCGAATGTGAATAAGCCGTACGCGTAGTCTCTTCAATCGATCAACATGCTAATGGGAGACTACCAGTAGGTAATTATTACATTAGTTGGTCGTATCATTACACAATATTCATAGGAATACAGTTAGGAAGTACGGCACTTGATTTTTATAATATAACAGCAAACATTGTTTTAATATACTGGATGTTTGAATGAATGCCAAAATGCTTATTATATTCAGCTACGGTGCAAATGAACTAATATGAATGTAGAGTGTGTTATCTCCGTATTGTGTGCACGAAAGCTCATTAATTATCAACATTAACCGCCCAATATCATAAAGTGTTCCATTATCGCGTTAAAGAACCTACACATTCGATTAGCTAAATAACGCTGAAAGAAGTCTTCAAGAATAATTGAAGTATTAGAAGACATTTTTCAGTGTTGCCTAGTTCTAATATCGAGAGCTATTCAGTCGGTCGACGCAAATTCCAATAATACAGATACAAATAATTTGTCTTGACCAACTGAAAATCTTCCTATAGTAGAATCTTAAAAAATTGCTAAAATTATTAAAGCAGGATTAGTGAAAAATGTATACCACCTTTTTGATGGGAATATTAAACCCACGATGGCTCTATTTACTTTGAGCACAAGTTTAAAAAAATATTCCAGACATCTTGTTGCGACATTCGCCTTTGGTCAAATGAAATTATCCCAAGGGCTCGGATTTTTAGGTAAATAAATATATTTTTATGTAAATATATATTTTAAGCATTTCCTCTATAAATACATAAATTCCTGCTTTTCACTTATTAGCACATAAAAGGACATACTATTTAAATTTTTTAATCAGTATGCTAGATCGTTCAGTTTATTGCATTTTTGCTCTGTGTTACTTCAACGGGGAAGAACCTGTGAGCTATCTAATCTTCATGCAGAGCGTATGTCAGCTTGCAACTGTGTTATTCTTAACTTGTCGCCCCGTGCCACGCACTGTGGAAGCCGGGGATTTCCTTGTCCATAGCCATACTGCACCACGTGCTAGACCTTCCCCCAGCTACCTGGAACCAGTGTCAGTCACATGCAGTTCATTTCTGGCACTGTGAAGTGTAAGGCAGTTCTACGATGCCTAAAGTAAAAGCAACTGCAAGTTATAGTCTGCAGCACTATATCGCAGAATTAAAGGATAATTTTACTTCTGATGGGGGCGTTCTGTTCTGCCAACCATGTGGGAAAGCAATCATGGCTGAACAGCGATCTCAACTTACACAGCACCTCAAGGGCAAGAAACATATTGCCGCAGTTTCGTGCATATTGTTTACATTCACATTAATTAATTATAATAAAATATTTTTACTTTTTTGTCACATATTTCAGGTATTTTTAATACATAAAAATAAATATTTTCCCGATTTTGAGCACCTAAAAATCCGAGCCCTAATTATCACTTTCCTCAGCATTCACCTTTGGTCAAATGAGATTATTGGCTTCCTCAGAAGGTAGATTCTTGTCCCACATGTAGGCTATATGCTCTTTGCAAAGTAATACTAATAGAAAGTCTAAGTTACTTTGAGAGCGTAATGTTTGCCTTTCAACTCGCTGAGTTGCGTATTTCATCCTCGGCTGTCATCTTACTGGGGCGTCCTCCGATGTGACGGAAGTTTGGCGCGCAATCCACCACATACGCTGATTCAACCCTTTTAAAATATACGGTGCAGAAACCTTTGGCAAATAGTTCTTTTTTAATAGCGAGTCAGAACCAAAGGATTTTATTTTCAGACTGTTGAATAAATATTTGGAGAAGAGATACAAATAGACTCCGCTTCATGTTTACAGTTTAGAGAGTAGGTCTACTATATACACAGGTGGCTAAATTATTACGGTAAAGCTAAACAGAGCCAAATTCTTTATTGCTAATTGGTTCACAGAATATTCAACAATGTGCAGTACAATTTCTTTATCCTGATGAAGAGAATGTCAGTCTTTGCCACCAATTGAGCTGACGCGGATGGAAGTTGAATAAATTAATTATTTCCAGTCGATGATTTGCTGTGAAATAATGTCTTCCATTTAAGATATTTGTACGCCATACACTACTCGTAACAAAAAAAGATACGAAGACTAATTTTGTTCGAACATCACAACGTTTTGCTTTCTTAGACATTGGCCTTTTAAGGTCTAAATAAAACCTTGCATTTTAATGAGTTTTATCTTAATTTGCAATAAAGAATTTTGTTCTATTCAGCTTTGCCGTAACAATTTTGCGCCTCCGTACTTCTGAGAGATATATTGAACTTATTTTTTCCCGTAACACTCGTTAAAGTTCGTGTGAATCAAATATTAAGCTGCAACTCTTCAGATCTTTCGTCTTTAAAGGACACCGTAAATTGTCGAGGAGTAACGAGGATTACAAGAACAAGCGTAAAGGTGGTAAGTAAATGTACTTTAAGACTTCCCTTTCCTTTGATTTTAATTAAAACGTAAGTAGTGTTTCACAGTCTGCGAATTTAAATCCAAATTCATTTGAAGATGAAACAAATGTAGCTTTAAAGCTTCAACTACACCATTCCATTAGGAAAGCGGCATTCTCTTCTCTTCTCTTCTCTTCTCTTCTCTTGACTCTAAGAGTAAAGTGGCAATTGGTTCGTGATTTTCTATTATAGTCATAGTGCTTAAGTACGCTAGTTTCTCACAGTTTACATACATCAGATTAATTAAGAAATACGAGGGTTTACGTGCCTTTTATCTAATATGGCCTTTTAGAGACGCCATGCTTTGGAATTCTGCACCGACGGACATCTTTAAAGTGTCATTAATCTACTGACACGGCTTCCTTGCTTTTAGTAACCCTCAAATGCCAACTGACTGCGTGAGGATTCGATACCGTAAGTTTCGACACAGCAAGCGAGAGCGATAATATGTGTAATGTAGAAGGCACAATTACAGAGATCTGTAATTCTGACACGCTGCGACGTATCCCACTCATTATATCGTCCTCCACAGCCACTAGGGCAGCTGCAGCAAGACAGGAGGTCATAGGTTTTAAGCCCGGCACTGACATCGGTTATCCTGAGTGTGGTATTTCTCCGTATTTTTCCACACTCCCACCAGGAAAATGCCAGGTCAGTACCTTACTTCAAGTCCCGGGCACCTACCCCATCCATATCCTTAATACAGCTACACACACTAGTAGACTACAATCACCACATGAATACAATCAGACTTGTTTAACACACATCCAACTATATGGGGCTGTTGACCAATATGTCCCAAGCTCCTCAAATAAATTAACATCATTTTCTGACAACCCTTCCTCCCTTTTTTTAGAACTTTGTTATTAATATTATCGAGTTATTATTGCACATCATAGGCCAAGTCATTGACAGCAATTTCTAAGCCCAAACCTTATCCCAATGCTTCAGTCGAGCATTTGTATGTCTTGGATCAGGAGCGTCAGCACTGAGACAGAACACACATATAGCCGGGAGTAAGTAACTATATATCGTGATACCTTACACTACAAAATACCCCAAGATACAAAATGGCAGCACCCGTCTGTCATGGACGACTTTTGCGATTTAAATGATGCATACATGTTAAATTCTATAGGCTACGTTCATAAGGTTTTACTTACAAATACAAACCTAACTTGGGGCTTACGCCTCAGGCCCCATTGCTTGTAATGCAAGCAGTAATTTTCGTCCAGACAGCCATCTTACCTAGTAGTGGCCAACGGTTTCGTACAGACAGTCGTCTAACGTAGTACCGTTGAATGGTTTCGCCCAGACAGTCGTCTAACCTAGTAGCGGCCAATGGTTTCGTCAAGACTGTCATCTAACCTCGTAGCAACCAACGGTTTCGGTCAGACAGTTGTTTAACCTAATAGCGACCAAGGGTTTCGTCCAAACAGTCGACTAACCAAGTACCAACCAATGGTTTTGTCTCACAATGGCTTTAGAAAAGTGCTGTGCAACGTTTCAATAAAATTGAACAATAATAATATCGTATTGCCTCGGGTGCCGGGTGCAAGCTTTCTTATTTGACACCCAGAGGGTAGCTTGCATTTCGAATTTCGTTGTTCCTTGAAGCATTATGAAAGTCAAGGGGGTTAGATATCTAAGGTCCTTGAACACTATAGCGCTTTCTAGTAGAGAAATGAGGAACTTTGTGTTGGCGGAAACTCCCGAGATTAATTTTGCCATTATGAACACGGCCTACTGAATTCAAATAGGTTCTTTGATATGCCAACATCGTATGTCGTAATTTTTGCCGCCTTTCGAAAATCACTTACCACGGTCAGGAGCGAACCTGCAAGCTTAGGGTTAGTACACCGACACATTAATCACTCACCCACCGTGACAAGCTTCGAACAACTAAAAGTAATTTACGAACATTCGTAACTCACCACCACACCTCGCACTTAGAACACATGTGACTACATCGGCATGTAACGAAGCATTGTTTGAAACCTCATACAGCTGAGCAATATGGCGGCAATTCAAGCCTCAAACTAACATCAACGTCCGCTCGTCATCCGTGTCGTCATCGACTGCACTAAACATTTCCCTAAGCAGGTACGTATCGCGGTATAAACTTAAACCCACATGGCCCTCTGGTTTCCCGCTACCGGCAGTCTGGCTAGGCAATGGCTCTCCCAACGTCCCTTCCCCAAGCGCAGTGGTGCAGAACCGGCTCGTGTTTAAAATCTCAGGGTAATATAATCCATAACTAGATTAATACAAGGAGACAATATTAAATGTAAGGAATGTTTCTTATGCTGCGAAGCTGCGCCTACAGTGGTTTTGCCCCTGCTCTCTCATTGAGGTTTTAAATCATAATATGAGGGTTGGAAATAGTTGGACTCAGCCACATGAAGGCAACTGAAAAGTTGGTCCTTCTTAAAGTGGTATTGCGTAGTTTTCCACTTCCGTTCCAGGTAAGTGATGAGATAGTACCTAATCCATGGACATCTCTATTACAAGAACACTCCAATGCAATCATCACTATGACTCGAGTTATCATACACTTAGTGGCCAAATGTCACGGAAAAGACAGTCCCATGAGGAAATGTGCCGTGTATGACTCCTGAGCGTTGTGACTAGCTGCGGTGGAGCAAAGTAGTCTGTCACAGACACGAGTGTACTGAATATGGCAACACGTCGCGAGTTAACCGACGTGGGATGATCATCTGCGCACGGTGCATGGATCATGGCATTTCAAATATTACACGTGAATTCGGGTTTCTGAAATCAACAGTGTCTAGGGTCGATCTTCATGATCGCAGAGTTAATGTTACCATCCGCGTAAACTGCTGCACGGGACGACCACAGGTGTTTAACGAACGGGCATCACGGTACCTCAGCAGAACCATACGGGGGGATCAAAGGGCTACTGTGAGTCAGATCACCGCCCAGTTGAATGTTGGGAGTCAGGAATCGATTTCTACCAGGACTGCACCGCATAGACTTCACTAGTCGATATTATCTCATGGTACTATCCTTCCCGTGACTTGACCGCATGTCCCACGATGCCCAAACGCTTAGTGATACCTAAAAATGTTTGTCCAGAATTTTCTGATAATTATTACGCTTTGAATCGTGCCCTCTATTATCCATACATTGAGATGAAACATTCAGTGAAATGCTTTTGTAGTATTAAGGATGTTACAACCACAAATGCTCATGGTTTTCAAATCCGTGCTTGTAGTTTTATAGTTTTGATTATAATATGATTATGCCCTCTCGCTACTCAGTCCGTAAGGCGATTATGTAATCCATTTGTTCTCTTTAAAGCGTATTGAATACTCCAGTGAACACACGAGAGACCGTTGCGGTTTGCATCTCTGATATGTTAAACGATTAAATGCGTATGTTCACCATGGAATTATTTGGAATTATATCATTTGTACTTCATACATAACCTAACTCCGTGGCTTGCATAATTTTGCATAAATATGTTGTATTACTAGCAATCAATCCTATTTCACCCTGGTTAACTTTCTGCGCCCAAGTATCTGTCTGTGGAAACGTCTGTTTAATTACAAACTATCCATCAAGTTCAGGACAGTCTTTGGTATTAGCTAGAGTGAATGCCCTTGATTAGAGACGTTTTTCGACAAAAGTAATATAATTGTAGGCTGATAATACGTCCCTTTAGGACCAGGGCAGTCCCGGTTTATGTCTATGTCCCCCCTCCCCCGTCCCGTCGTATGTTTCAATGGATTGGGCACTAGCTTTCGGTCTGAAGGAACTTGATTCGAATCCCGGACTGGTTGTGGATCATAACTTGGAAGGGCTTATTCTTCTGGCTTGGGGACTTGGTACGTGTGTTACCTACTCGAAATACCAGTAATAGTTGTCTCCGAAAGCCATACATCATCATGATGCCATGTTCAGTTCTCTTAAAAGAAATGGCTTGGAAATTATGACTATTGTAATGGTAGTTCTTTTTAACTTACTTTCGATTTTTGCAAAAAGTGAAAGTAGACTAATGAGATCAACACAGGGCGAAAAATTGTGTGTCTGTCTGTGTGTGTGTGTGTGTGTGTGTGTATGAGTGTGTACTCAGAATGTCTGTCCCCTCTTTCAATTCGAACACGGTGAAACCGATTTGGACAAAATTTGGTTCTAGGAAAGCGCACCGCAGGGTCATGTTTTATATCGCCGCCATCTTGACAGAAACGTAATGGCGGCCACCCAAATGTTAAAAGCTTAAATCAAATTACGACCAACCTAATTATCGGATCACTACCAAATTTTGCAACGTTATACCTTTATGTACGAAGAAGCTTCTGACCTAACTACAAGGTCATCAGCCCAATAATTTGCGGGTGGTGGCCATGCATGTGTGCAAATCGATTCCCCGTATCCATTCAAACACGGTGAAACTGAATTGAACGAAATTTGGTACAGAGGTAGCACTAGCAAAGGGCACCTCATATTCATGTTTAATATCCGTATAACACGTTGTGTTTCAACAAGCTACTACAACCAACATTCAATTATACTCCTTGAAAAGAACAAAGAGTTATAGCAATACCCTTGTATTTAGGAGAAAGTAGGCAATATGTTCTTTACTGAACATCGTGTTTTAAAATGTGATAACCTTCCGGTAGATGATCAAAACTGTCCTGGACTACACCTTACTGGCGAGGATCGTACTCAACTGATTATTGAATAGAAAGTGCTGTTTTAAATTGGCAGACTAACTCATTTTTTATTGGCTGAGCAATTAGGCCTATATGGCGTTTATCATCTAGGCTTACAGGGGGGGGGGGGGGCGTCCTCTGTCAGTGATTATTTCCCGACATTTTGGCTGTCATTGAAGATGCCGTAATCATGAGTAGCATGAGTTGATGTCTTAACAACACATGGAACGTTCTCTTAGCGCGCGACTGGTTGGATCACGGACCAATCAGGGAGCAGAGTGACGACAATGCAGATCAGGCAAGCACGTCTGGCTGGCAATAACGGTCAGTTTGAATACTGACACCAACTCGTACCCATGATTAAGGCTGCTGCAACGACAGCCGAAACGTCGGGAAACAATCACCGATAAAAGAGGCGGCTCCATTCTGTAAGCCTATTTAAACTAGACACCGGTCGCGAAAGCCTACGATCTAAATTATATGGTGTTCATTCGTTGTCGTTTAGCAACATTACTTGGGTGTGTATAGGATTTATGAGATAACCTGTGTTATTGTGGAGAATGTGGTTATGAGTGTAATTCTAACTGTGGCTACGATTGGGAAAGAAGTAGCCATAGTCTTGAAATGATTACCATCCCAGTATATGCCTAAAGTAGAATTGGGAAACCACGGAATACGACTTCTGGGATGGTTGAGGTGGGAATGGAACTCTTCTCTTCTCTCGAGTGTACCCCATTTCAGCTCTTAGATAAGAACTATATTCTTGGCAGAGGTCGTAATCAAACCCGAACCTCAGGAATTACTGGACAGCCAAGAATGCTACTGCAACACCAGGTTGACCCTGGGATAGTGAGCCTTGCGCTAACAAGGGAAGATCGCTCACGTGAATCTCCCGATCTCACTTAAAATGGTAGTTCTGGTTCCTCTAAATTTGAATGAATTGTATTCATACCTAACTTGAAATATATAGTAATGATATTTATTGCAACCAATGGTCAAATACAAAAATAATTAAAATTGTGCACAATGAAGTCATGTACAGAATTCTGTTAATGTTACTGTTCTCTTATTACAAATTTTGCATGATATCTTTCACACGACTTTCCACACAATTTACACACAGTTCTCGTCTAGGTTATGGTAGAACTTCTCGCTGCACAGCTTGCAATGAAAACCATGAACAGCGAAACGTGTCGTGAAATGGCGAAGTTCATACATAGATGATGATGATGATGATAATGGCTGTTTTAAGGGGCTAACATCTAGGTTATCGGCCCATCATACATAGAATTCCTCCACTCTGAGGTTATCATGGCATCTGTCTGGTATAAATCCCTCCAGATGTTGGATTTCTTATCTTGAAGTTCTTGCAGTAATGACTGATATTGCTTTGTAGATGGCAGTAACATTCTTATACGTAACTCTTCTAAGTAAAATGGTTCTCTCGTTATTTAATAGGTCGTCCTTGACGGTGCATTTTTTCCTAGACAGAGAATCTTTATGAAATATATATTGATCTGCCAAGTTTCAATCCTGCATCCATCCTGAACTACCATGTAAAATTCGGCAACGTATCTGCATTTGCCAGATTCGTTGCCATGACATAAAACGGGTGTTAGTTACGCGTGTTGGATTCTGTTTCAGTGACAACTTTATGAACTTAAATCTGGCTATTTAAACTAAGCCCTTGAGCTGACGCGAGTCTTTTAGTCATGAGATAATTAGTTAAAATCCCTTCAGTAAAAATCAGCTAGTGGCAATTAAAAGGGGCTATGCGTTTATTCTCGCAACCCTTGCCAACCAAATACTGAATAAATGTAACTAAAGCCAGATTTTATTTCAAAAGAGTGATCTCTACACAGGGTGTGAAAGGACATACGTGTTCTACGTAAAAGTGGTTTGGGAACGCATGTATATGGCTTTGTAGAGCTTAATCTCCTCCTATGTTGATCTCAACCCTTATTCATTTCCATCCTCTCCCCACTTCAATTTTCCCAACACCTTTCATGTACAACTACAATGCATGGAAAGTATATTATTAAGTTTAAATGCAATGTACAACCTAACATGTTCGTTTTACATACATCTTCGTTTTCTCTCTGCTACATATTTGAACTGATGCAGTAATTTCTTAAGAAACGTAGATATCTTATGTTCACAATGTTCTGTGTCGGCTACCTTCTGATATCATAAAATTTTTCCCATTTCCTATTATTTTCTTAATAAATCTCTCTGCCACATTATAGGCTATAGTGTGTAGAATGCCCATTCAGCGTCTTATTTCTCTATGTTAAGGATTGCGTTTTGCAAAACAGACACCCTTTTCCAAGGTTAATTATTTCTTAATTTCCCCATCACAATGGAGTTTATACTGAACAGTAAACACGAAGTAAATTATTAATATTATCCATATATTTGGGATTATGCAGTGTGAAATAATAAAATAATTAAAATGCATATACGTTTCGTGAGGGACCTTGCCTACGTTTTCAATAGAAGAAGAAACTATGTGGCAAATGAATGTGTGCCAATGAGCTTACAAAAGCTAGAGAAGTTCTTCTGTTCGTCACCAGATAGCGGCCAGAAGCAACTGTATGGACCTTGGTAGAACAACGCGCCATATTCGGTAGAGCGGCGGAAAGAGTAGTAAGGAAGGAGAATGAAAAGAAAATAATTGTAACAAGGATCAACTACAAAGTCACTACTATCTGCATTACAGCTCTAACAAAAATCTACAAATTCAACACAAAAATCAAACTCAATAAACCGCTTAGACGCCTTCATAATTGCTGACTGAAACCAGCCGGCTTTACTTCCTTGGGTCCTGAAGGTGAGTCCGTCAACTAACGTAGAACAGAGATAATAAACTTTCTTCAGCGGATATTTCGTACGTAGATGAAGATGATTATGATATTTGTTGATTTAAGGGGCCTAACTTCTAGGTTATCGGCCCCTAAATCGTGTGTAGAGCAAACAATGCCAGTAGTAGATAAGTACAGGATGTCGAAGATCGATCATAATAATCTCGCCAAGTTAGCACTGTAGATGCTAAATGAAGCCATAATAGCAACTTTTAAGTTGTCACTGAGTGGACTGCAGTTTTATGTACTAACATATTTCTCGTGAGGAAGACGTAGTTGAGAAAATTCATTATTAGCCTACTTTCGATTTTTGCAAAAAAATGAAAGTAGACTTATGAGATCAACACAGGGCGAAAAAAAGTGTGTCTGTCTGTGTGTGTGTATGTGTGTGTGTGAGTCTGTGTGTGTGTATGTGTGTGTGTGAGTCTGTGTGTGTGTGTGTGTGTGTGTGTGTGTGTGTGTGTGAGTGTGTGTACTCTGAATGTCTGTCCCCCTCCCCCTATCAATTCGAACACGGTGAATGCGAATTGAACGAAATTTGGTACAAAGGTAGCACTAGCAAAGGACACCTCAGTGTCATGTTTTATATCGCCGCCATCTTTACTAAAACTGAATAGCGGCCACTCAAACGTTCTAAACGTAAAATCAAATAACGACTAACCAAATCATCCGATCTCTACCAAATTTGGTAACAGCATACCTTCGTATAGGATGCGTCTTGTGACCAAACTACAAGGTCGTCCGGCATACCATTTCAGGATGGCGGCCGTGCGAATTATGCAAACTTTATAATCCATATCATGGGACCCACCAGTTCCGATTATCGAGCCGAGAATCGTTTTAACTGTTCTAAAGGAAGAGGCACGTTCGAAATTAAAAGTTTATTTTGTAATACTATAGTGCAGACGTGATTTTAAAAAGCTGAGTTGATTCAGTAATAAGACAAGATGGCAGCGGATATCTTGTGCCTGACTTATATTTCACTAATTTGAGTATTGCATGCAATATAGCGTACTGATACAAAATAAATAAACTTTGTATGAAATGCTTTATATATAAATAATATACTCCAGTGATGAAATCGTTTAGTATAAATCATTATTTGCTAACAAGTTCTATGTAAGTCATTTTATATAGAACGATATTCGTTGACACAATTAGCTCAGTGGTAGAGCGTTAGCCTATCGCTCAAATGCCTATGGTTCAAACTCGATCAGAGCTAAGTTTTTTGCTTGAAATGTTATATGTTTATTGTTCTGTAATGACTCAGATGTTTTAAAATTAAGCGTTATATTGTGCCTATTATGGTGTAAAATATATATTTAATTAAAACATAATTCGCCAGCAGATTTACTCGAGACATCTAGCTGCCAAAAAGGTAACTGCACTCCTACCTACTTATTAACTTCCAGATTTTATTGAAAAGTTTCTTCTTCTGGCTGCTAGAATGCACTCGCTCTGTTAGGATTATATTGTTCGATATTTCACTACTAGATGTCACGACTAGTCTACGTGGGGCTCCATTGATTACTATACCATTGGCATTCTATGCGCATCGAATTTGAAGAATGACAAGGTGATACTACGATACATTTTTACTTTTTATTTTAAAGGGTTTGTAACAGCCCATTTTTCGTTACTTGAAAATGTTATTTGAAGTAAAGAACAAAACGCTTTCACATAGTAACTGAATTCAAGCCGTTGGTGTTAGTTCAGGTTATTAATTACTACTTTTATTTCAGGCAAATAGCAATCGAAAATATCCACATAGTTTGTATACACACGTCTCTGTAGGGTCATGGAAAGATTTGTTAATTCAATTAGGGTTGTGAAAGCCATGCACAACCAGACGTGTAAAGACATGCCTCAACTCAAAGTTGGATGTTGCCCACGGCAGGTCGTATATGTAATAATAATAATAATAATAATAATTTTATTGGTTTTACATCCCTTTTAACTACTGCTGCTTTTAGAGACACCGGGGTGCCGGAATTTTGGCCCGAAGGGGATCTTTAACGTGCCAGTAAATGTACTGACACGGCTCCCTCGCATTTGTGCCCCCTCAAATGCCAGCTGACTGCGCCAGGATACGAACCTGCAACCTAGGGCCCAGCAAGCGAGAACGTTACCGCTGAGCCACGCAGCCAGTCCGGTCGATTATGTCTCCAGATCCATAACATTCTTGATATACTTCTTATCTTTCTTTCTTCAATGATGGTAGCAGTTTTTATCTAGGTTGTGGCGTTTGGTAGAGGTAAATCGTTTCTAAGGTCTGCAACAAAGAATAGTTCTATTATACTCTTTGATAATAACAACGAGTTATAACTATACTCATACATTTAGGAGAAAGTAGGCTATATGTTCTTTACTGAACATCTTGTTTTTAAATTATCAGAACAGTAATCCGACCGTGATACCTCAGGAACCTAACGATGATCAAAAAGTTGATATAAAATGAGAAGTTGCCAATGTGGATACGTCCACCAAATTCTCGTTTCATTTCCGGCATATAGAACTACTAAAGCTATTGATCCTAGCAGCCAATCTATGGATAAAGATCCTATGGTACATTCTGGGGAAGTTGTTTTAGTAGTACGATTGGTAGGAGAATATATCAGAACTCTGCGCCTGTATCCTTCTGAGCTGCTCGAAATTGTCCGAGAGGCCTGTTCAATTGATGATTTTAGCATTGGAGAACTTGGAGTCCACAGGCACAACTATCGGACATGTATGACTTGTTCAGACTTTACATCTAAGAGGTTGATGTCATGCTAGTGTATTCAACTTGAATAGTTCTAAGATTTACAGATTAGTTGCTTCGGTGGCGTAGTTGGTAGCATGCCGAGCTTCTATGCCAAAGATCGTGCGTTCAAACCCGACCGAATTCGTCGGATTTTTTGAGAGCGTTAAATAAATCCCTCACTATGCCTTCCTTCGGAGGGGAAGTAAAGTTGGCGGTCCCATGTCATAGATTTATGGCATGAAAGAGAACCTCCCACTAAATACACTTGTGGAAGCTAAAATTTGTAAGTTAGTTTCTTAACCATATATTAGTTCCAACGTTCGCCACCAGGTGCTGACTGCGATGGCATTTAGTAGCCAGGTCCGCAGCTAGGTGCCGTGCACGGTAGCATTTGGTAGCAAAAGTAGGAACTACTTGAAAAAGATAATCGTCTGCAGTCCCTCTACCTGAATCACCGATAATACACAGTAATACAGCCATCACAATTAACACCGGTTATCAGACAGTTTTTACACACACCCAAAGTACACGGAGCTACATGACCGCGTTGTCACAGCCCCTAAACTAAGGAACCAACCAACAAACCAACCAACCGATTTACAGTCTCTCAAACAACGAGCGCGATTTCGGAAGCTGCCACATTATTCTTTCTCTCTTTCTTTTTGTCCGGCTTATTGCCTAGTAGCTAATATATTTGGCTGTCACCGTGGAGGCCCGGGTTCGATTCCTGGCTCTGCCAAGAAATTTAATTCTGGTCTGAGAACTGGATCGGGGTATATTCAGCCTCGTGAGGCAAAACTGAGAAGAGGCGGGTTCAATTCCTACCTCAGCCTTCCTGGAAGTAGTTTTCCATGGTTTTCCAATTCTACTCCAGGCAAATACCAGGGTGGTACCTACCTTAAGGTCACGACTGCCCTATCCAAATCCTACCTTAATTACAAATATACACACTAATACAGTGACACAGGTTATCAGACAATTTCTGCACCCAGCCAAGTACACGGGGCTACATAACCACGATGTTGCAAAGCTCCTAAAAGAGTCAACAACAACCGCTAGATTTATTTCTATCTTTTGTTCTTAATTCTCAATGTAATGAGCAGAATAATCTCTTAATATACACACCCCTGTAAAAGTTCTCGAGTAAACCTGCCCTTGGGAGTTAGCCAGAATAATTACCTAAAGTGCGGTCATTCTTTGATTGAGTGACCATGCATATTATATCTGCAGCAGCATTATTACACAGTGAACAATGCCAATTCCTACTTTGTTGCCGGAATATAAAGATGAATCTGGTAAGCACTCGGTTCCTGCCTGCATCAGCAGATTTTCGACTTGAGCCAGGTCGACATTTTATCGCCACACTGAACTGCTGTGGATTCTATCCGACACGTCATCGTCAGAAAAACTGTCGCTTTAGTAGGCTTGATCGCAAGTACCAGAAGCGAGTATTCCTCGGCAGACAGTCACTGTTTCCTTTGACGGTTGTTGTAGCTAAACTTCAGCATTGTTTAGGAAACACCCTACATTAACAATGAAGTCATTAGAACTTCCCATCAGTATAGTGGCATAGGTTCAAATACCATCTATTTTCCTACTAAGGACTATCATTTTTATCAGCTGAAGGAACATTGCAATAGGGATTTATAGAACTAGCACCGATAGAGTGCACTGCTGTTGTACTGGGTAAGCGCAAGGCGCTCTTCATTTGTCTCCTGTGTTCTCATGCCGCTAATATGTACCAATTTAAGTTGTTTAAATAGTTATTATGGTGATTATGCCGAGCTATTGCAGTGTTCCTCTTTGCAAAAATCAGGGAAGCCCGTATTCGTTTCACTAATTTCCACAAAATAAAGAAATGGGGAAGAAATGGTTACATGCTATTAGAAAGAGAAATTTCGGTGAGAAACATATTAAAGTGTGTTCCCATCATTTACAACCCGACGACTTCACGAAAACTGTGTTGGGTAAGTGACTTACAAAGGGATATAATTCCCATTTTGTACCTATAAACTTATTAGACATTTCGATAACAACCACTGAATTTATGCGTTTGTATTTGAAGGTGAGAGAATAAGATTAAAACCGGGCGCTGTACCATTGCTTTTTCCGTGGACCACGAACACAACAAAAATAAGGAAGAGGCCATACACAAGAAAATAGCCGGATTATCACGATAAGCCTACAATAACGGATTCTGCAGAAATCATCTCCTTTGAAGTACGGGATGAAATCGTCGATATACACGAAGATGTGAATGTAACATTTCTGACTCCCATTTTCAAAGACATCAAAACTCGGACAAATACTTCAAGAATAAATGTCGCAATATTAACAGTCACAAACGTATTATGGTTGGTTTCTTGAAATCAGAACTAATCGTTAACTCCCATCTGCCCGACAGAGAATGTGGTAGCGACTGACTTCTACAATCTTGAGACATCGTCAGATGAATGAAAAGAGTTCGAGGCCCAAAAGCAGGGATTCTCAAACTTTAAAAAAATTGTACCCCCAAGTCCTTTCCCAGGGGTACGGGAACGATTCTTATTAAGAAATTGACAAAATTACATAAGAACCAAACGTTGCGATGCATTTTCGAGGTATACAATACTGGTATCAACTTTCTTTGATTATGTTTACCTTAAAACATGACAGTTTCAAGTAAGCTATCAACCTAAAAAAAAGACATGAATCGAAGTCTACAAGCAAGGGGAGCAAGTGAATATTTAAATTTCTATTTATGAATTAAGTCTTATGAAGATATATTTATCAATATAGGCCTACAATACTCAAGTAATTGTAATCTTTATGAGAAAGCATGCTGACTCATATTCATTATTTGAATAATACAGCGTGTTAGAAGTTAGTTACCGACGTATTAATTCTCCCTTCCTCCCGCTAGTTTTAGCGCCTCTGGTCCGTAGCTCATTTTGCAGCTGTTTAACGCTTGAACGCTGAAAATCGTCCATAATATATTAGGAGATATACCTATAGAATTAATTAATATAGTCTTGGAGTAAGTTAGAGAAGATATAATTTACTTTAGCTTAGAAAACTCGGTCACAATTTATACATTCCTCGCAGCTGACTGGGAGAAACATAAGACGATTGCCTTGCGCTTACCCAGTACCACATGAGCGCTATCTGGCGCGAACTTTCTCCGGCTACATCCCTATTATCTTAATAATAGTACAGTGGAACTTGGATAATTCGAACCTCAAGGGACCAGTAAAAAAATTCGAATTATCCAAAGATTCGAATTAAGAAAGTTCTTTGAAAAGGGTAGAGAAATTATTCAAATGTTAAGTTTTCATCCAATAACTTTTATAAAAAATAATATTATATAGGTTTTTAACGAGTAAAGTGTGTATATAGGCATTAAGTTTACATAATGATTTACGTTCAACAAAGCAGATTAACAGACTGTAAAATGACTGTATCGAGAATAACCTAAAAAGTTTCAAATGATAAAATAAAACTAAAATGCACTATTCACCTATTTAATGACAGTAGTAATCCAGCAATCTAGTTACGTCTTAGAGAAATCGACTGTTTTTCAAAAAAGTTTGAGATTTTTACCTATTTCCTACAATTAAGTCTCTTGGCTATCACAAAAGAATCTAACAAATTCAAGGAACGGAAAACAGAATACAATCGAGTAGGGGCCGCATGCCAATGATACAACATCGACCCTCGGAAATAGATAGGGGTCTTACTTGAATAAATTATTGTTGTTTCAACATAATTATGTTATTGCGACTTTTTATACTATGTAAGCTATACGCGCACATTATAAAAGAGTAATTTAGATTTATGAATTCATTTGTAATTAAGATGTACTGTATAATAATTAATAGTAATAATAATGTGTACTAAAACTGTTTTCTTTAATAAATGGGTATTTTGAAAGCGATGTACGTTGAACGAGAATGGTATGAATTTATCCGTACCGATGGCTATCAGCTTTTTAAATTAAATTCATCATTTTTAAAATAATAATAATAATAATAATAATAATTAAAATATTATATTTGAATTGCAGCCAATGGCCATAGCGGGGTATTTAAATTGAAACCCCGTAGGCTCCCCATCAAGTTCAATTTCAAGTAGTTCCAACTTGGGCTACCAGAGATGCCACTGTCATTGACAAATAGTGGCGAACGCTGGAACTTGATAGAATGTTTCTAACCAAATAACCTACAAATCACCTTTGAATTTTGTTATGGGGTAGGTACTGAGCCCGTTAGAGGAGGTATTTCGGGTACCATCCGCCGAAAAGATGGCACTCCGAAAGACCCCGTCCTTCGAACCCAAACTCCTGAGGATCGGGTGTATTTCTTTGTAGGCTTGCTCAGCAATTAAAGAAGGTTTCGAATTATAGAAGTTCGAATTAGCCACCTTCCACTGTAATAATAATAACAACAACTTTAATAATCTAGTAGTTAAAAATCGTCATTAGTGGCATCTTAGAATGCTAATAAAATGTAATTTAGTTGATGGAGAGTCGTCGTTGATAAACTGTACAGCACACTGGTAATCTCGGGAGTGGTCAGGGCTGTACATATAAAGAAAGGTTAAAAATTTAGCTACACTACTAATTGTAGTTGTAGGTTCTTTTACATGCGATTAATTATGACATGGGACCGCCGGCTTTACTTCCCCACCAAAGGAAGGCATAATGAAGGATTTTAACGCTCTTAAAAATGATCCAAATAATCTCCAAAATTAATGTTTAAATGTGGAAAATAGACTTTCAGGGCAGGGAGCGGTTTCTCCACATTATTGTTGATTAAATACTAAGAAATCAACAAGGTGCAAGCAGTGATTTGTTGTTGTTGATGTTGGTGATTCCTTAGGGATTTTGCGGCATCGTGATCATATACCCCGTGTACTTGGGTGTATGTAGAATTTGTTTGATAACCTGTGGCACTGTGATTTCTGTACTAGTGTGTGTATTTGTAAATAAGGTAGAGTTGGGGTAGGAATTGGCCGTGGCTATAAGTGAAGTACCATCCCGGCATTTGCCTGGATTGAAAGACCACGAAAAACCACTTCCAGGATGACTGAGGTAGGAATCGAACCCTCCTCTTCTTAGTTTTGCTTCACATGGCTGAGTGTACCCCACTCCGGACCGCAGACGAAAATAAAATTTCTTGGCAGAGCCGGGAATCGAACCCAGGCCTCCGCGGTGACAGCCAAGATGCTAGCCACTACGCAGTGAAGCGGGCAAGCACTGGTTAGAGGTTAGCTCTGAGCAAGAGCGTAACTCCAACAATTCCTCAAAAAAGCCAACTCCGGACAGGCCATGGAGGCCCTGGGAGTAGTGGAAGGTAGAGGCTTCCACTTTTTGTGACATCGGCACTAGATGGGATGGAGTTGTCAGCTCCACGCCCGGCCGTCTTTGCTCCCAGGAATTACCCAGGTACTCATTTCTGGTGTAGGCTGAGTGAACCCCAGGGCTATTTGCGTTTCCGAAAGTGGAAGTTTTGTTTCTAAAATCCACTACCTGGGTGGGGATCGAACCCACTCCCTTTCTGTTAGAATCTCAGCGCCTCTACCGACTGCGCCACGCAGCCCCCAACAATTCCTCAGCTTGTCAAATAAATTTGAGCACAAAAGTCAAATTGAGACAAACATTGACAAAAATATTCCCAACGTCTTTTATAACAAAATTGTTGTTATTGCGACTTTTCATACTATGTAAGCTATACGCGCACATTATACAAGAGTAATTTAGATTTATGAATTCATTTGTAATTAAGATGTACTCTATACTAATTAATAGTTATAATAATGTGTACTAAAACTGTTTTCTTTAATCACCTTTGAATTTTGTTATGGGGTAGGTACTGAGCCCGTTAGAGGAGGTATTTCGGGTACCATTCGCCGAAAAGATGGCACTTCGAAAGACCCCGTCCTTCGAACCCAAACTCCTGAGGATCGGGTGTATTTCTTTGTAGGCTTGCTCAGCACGAGGGGCTTGATCCAGGGGATCTGGGTCATTGGGCACGGAAACAGTCAAAGACGCCCAAAGAAATACATCCGAAAAATACCAAAGCTAACAATAAAAGAGATCCAGTCTTAAGTTAGATTCGTGAATAATTTATTCAAGTATGATCCCTATCTATTTCCGAGGGTCGAAATCGGCTAATCCGCTAATCTAAATACAATCATGAGTCGTACCTAGTTTGACGTTAATGACCCCCGCGAAATCCTAGTTACATGGAAAGAATAGCAAAGCAAACTAGGCGCGTGGTACATGAATAATTAACGCGCAGCAAATTTACAAATAAATGACTCGGCAGAATTTACATTTAACAGCTGGCAAGTACAATCCCTAGGTTAGAATGGTACCACGTCCACATTTAAATTACGTTTAAATGTATCTAATGCCTATGTGAACGAAAGTATTGCGAAGAGACGCGTCGCAAACAAATGCCTATTACCAAAGCTAATGATAGTTTGACCACTAACTATAAAAAATAAAAAAACATTGCATAAACACTCTTATGTCTAGTAAGGAAACAATGGGATAAATACACTTGGGAATAAAGTAAACACTCTTATGCTAGCCTACCTTCGTGAATTGACATACTGTTTGTAGTCAATCGTCATCTCAGGCATGTAAGTTACGTTGGAAAAGTGCAATTACAATTGCGACTTACAAACTTCAGATAATGCGGGCCGCAAGTTACTGACTATCGGTCCCGGAAATCCAATGTCGTCGATACTAGTAGTGTCAGCACATTTAATATCATTTCCCCATGGAAATGGATTGAAGTCACGGTGTCGCTAACAACAAGCAAATGGTTGCAAAATTATAGCTGTAAATTATTTATAATAATTAATTAATCCGTTTGTTTAAGATAATAATGCTCTTGATTTAGGTTGTAGGTTTAAATGTGGTTTAGTTAGTTGTATTAAAGACACCAGTCGTAGGCTGCAATAGGTGATCTCACTGGAGATTCACTCAAATACTTTGACTTCAACAAGTCATACAATAACACAGATTAGCGCGTCTTACACCAACTGCGCACGGTGCATCGGTCGTCTTAGCATAGCTCAAGAACGCCGGAATAAACCAAGGGTAAGGCGAACATTCATTCTGTCCTGCCAAATACCGAATAATGTGTTCATAGACACAACAATTCCACTGGCTAGCCTAATTTATACAAAGCTGGGTCAATTAACATGATATTTTAAACCTTTCAACAACGCGCCAGGCGATACTAAGTCGTCGGCTAAAACATTTGCATAAGCGTGCGTTCCGTTTCATCATAATAATAACAGGTGTTGACAGCTCCCAAAGCTGCTCTCAAAGCATGGTTATTAATAACTGTGACCTTCAAAATTCCTAGGCTTGTGACATAATGTAGCACACAAAAAGAAGTCAATAAAGTCGTCTCTCTTTTGCTTCTCGGTAAACCATATCAGCTGTGCGCAGGCAAATATGGCCTCTTCGCATGCAGCTTGTAGCATGGCAAAGAATAGTGCTTTTGAAATGATCATTTTGTAATCTTGTAGGAGCACGAATTTAAGTCCTGTAGTGCTCTACAGATTATCTAACAATGTCTCATCACTTCCTGATAGTGTTTCCTGGGATTACATTCCCTTTAAAAAGATATAACGTAGCATAATGTTCAAAGAGTAGACATTTTAAGACATAACACTTGTGCATTCTGACTGCACTGATATCCGAAGATATGTCACTCGTTCAATGTACATGTGGGATTTGATAGGTGTGGTTTAGCATTCTCCACAACAAAATTAAACATCTCACCTCTGCTGTGATGTTTTAAATTGATACGAGATTAGTTAGCTCCTCAGTTTAACAGTATACAGGTTCGTTCCTCTCGAACGTCATGTGGTAAAGTGTACTCACACAAAAATGATAAATAAACAGTACAAAAACGTTACGGCAACGGTCGGCCAAAAAAGATACGAGAATAAGCTCTCAAATTAAATAAGGGACCTAACTATGGTGTGTCCCCTAACTTTCACAGAAGTCTACATCTCCTGTAGCTGAAGATGTCATTTACCTTGACATAAAATATTCTGGAATACATGAGAATCGCACCGGCCGTAAAATACACGGACTTGTGGTGTCTAACTGAAATATTGTCCCAGTACTAAAGAAGAAAAGTACACACACATCCTACCTCAGTGGTCAACTAACGTTACGTTTCGGCTCAAAAAAGTAATGCAATAACTATTACCTCAACTTGGACAAACTTCGTACAAGGTTTACATGACTCACGGTTACTTTATGTGGTAGATCACCTTCCAGAACTCCCATTGGAAGGGGTTAGATGCTTCCAAAGTTCCAAGCATTTTTATAATGGATATGGCTATGGATTTAAGCCTGTCCTCGTGGTCCTCTATCAGCAAACCGTACTTGGTTTGTACGTAGTAGTGTCGGCTGGGCAATTCCATGGTGTTGGCGTATTTCATTGGTGTTACCCTCACATAGTAGGTTACTCCTTCATGACGATCTCACAGTATAGTCGCAGAAATGTAAGCACGTGGTGCATAATGGTAATCATCGTGGTCAAACAAATATTCACTGATTCTAATTAACGAGTAGGGTAAAATGCTCACTGACTCTAATATTTGCAGGTTATTCAAATGCTCTGCTTTACCTGCCACAGATTCTACTTTACCAGCACGTGGTAAATCACTCACAGATTTTACAAAGTTGAAATCACTAAGAATCTGGACAATCACTGTCGCGTACAAGCAATAATTAGGTTTATCATAATTCAATTGTACGTTGGCACACACTGGGCTACACGACGTTGTCGTCAAATTGATATTTCATTTTATAGGAAAATGTTACCCTCGTCTGCCTTCAGACGGTCCTCTTGGTTAGTGAAAAATTGAAGTATTCACACAACCAAATTTATACTTTCACTATAACGTTGCACTGGCTTCACTAAGCCTAAAATAATACTGTGCGTTGCTTGAATTGTAGAAATCAGCTCGACGGCTGCAGATTAATGTCTTCCCAAATGTGGGGTCTTCGTACGCCTATAATGGCCTTCGTCAATTAGACGGACAATCGACACAAGCGTCCAGTCTCAACGGACTATCACAACGGTGTGGTTCGTGCATAGCACGGCTTCCTGATTCCAAGGAAGTAGTCTAGTCAAAACAGTGACTACTTTCATAAGCCCCCGCATGTCTGCGGTGAAAAATACCTTTACCTAAAATAAATTTGCCATCTCCAAAAGGCATAGAAAATAGCAAATTAAGCAGAATTTAATGTTTCAAGCTCCTGAGATACGTGGCATAATAATAGTGAGTGATATCTCTCTAGGAGGAAAATAAGCTGTCTTCTCCGAAGTCAAAGAGTGGATTATTCATGAGGAAGCTTGAGGGTGTGTTCTACAGAACTGAGCATGGAAAGTAGAAATGCTCTCAAAGAAATATTTGACGCAGGAGCCTAGGCGGGCTCAGTACTCAGGAAGTGTTCCAACTGATAGGGGCTATACTGGTGTGTGGAGGTGTTCGGTTCACGATTCAATTTCAGAATGAGTGGGTTAGGAACCGCTGATATAGCACATAGAACGTGCATGTGGACTAATGACTAGAGCCCCGCATCCACACAACTCTTATTCCCATCCGTCCCCACATCCGCACGTTTGTTATCCGAATCCACTGACATTATAATAATATTTTTATTAATTTATTAGATAATGCATAAAGTATTTAAGCAATACATTTAGACATTTGAGGAGAAATTCGTTCCCCTAGGCTTTGTGTGAATCGCAAGACAATGTTGACTGAGTTTTGTCCCTCTGAGTAACGGCAAGTAAAACAGCGGGTGGCTAATTATAGCACTAACTTATTCTTCGTATATACCCACGCAGGCAAGTACAGGTATAAATTACTTTTTGGGCATAGGTTAACACAAATGGAGGGTATTTCCATGACTGGCTTCTCTCACTTCTCTATTATATTATCATACTGTGCAATCCAAGCTTTCAAGTTGTTGGCCTCTCACCAAGGGTCAATGCATGTGAGATTTTCGATGTGAAATGCCATGTCCTGTGGTTCGGATTCCACGTAAAAAGGAGGTCCCGTGGCTCATGATCGCGAGATTAACGGTCACGTTAAACTACAAGCTTCCTTCCTTACAATCCAAGCGAAAGCGGATAGGGAAATAACAAGAAACGTGAAAGGCGCAGATCTTATCAAAGACTAAAATATATTTTTTTAAAATCCAGTTCAACATTGTATTCTATAAACTATCAGAAAATTTACTCTAAACATTATCCACAGCTTATCCACTATCCGCACAGTTATGCTAACTATATCCACTTGGCGTAAAAAATTGCGGATATCCTTGGATATCTTCATCGGTGCAGGGCTTTACTAATAGGCTATCCTGTGTTTTTGACTTTTACAATCAACAACCAGTAGAAAGTGCATTAGTCCATTTGTAAAATAGAAACTGTGTTCAGGATAACTAGCGTTGTAATCATGATCTCTCAGAGACTGACAAACTATGAACCTAAACGACTCTCATGTTATTACGGTGGTTGTTCTGTTTAATATGTTTAATACAAGACCCAAGCACCATGTGTACGGTAGTTTTTGTTTTACAATCCTATTACCTCGTGACTGGTACGGCCCTCGGTTCGTAGCCCATGTATGCCACCACTATCTTGTATCTAATAGGAAAATACAGATCAGCTGTATGTAGCTCTGCTTCTAATGGAGTGCAAATGGAACACAGCCACGAGCAGTAAAACCACTCGTTACCCTGGAACGATTTTGTGGAGTAAGCTTACGTGTTGGCAAGCTGTTCGCACGTGTACTCACGAACTCTGAAGTTCATTATACAGCTGTTATAATATCTTCCTTAACAAATAGGTGAGGACAAGCTCACTCAGAATTAACACGCCCCTGGATTTTATTAAAGTATGTTTCACCAAGTGTCGTGTCGCATTTTCTCCCGTATTTAAGAATATATTTTCTATTGAGTTTTTGTTAAGTGCTGGAGAGCAAGAAATATTTCGGATGGGGACATTTCTCATTCCCACAGATCTAGTGACATGGGATTTGTTCTTATGACCTTCAGAATCACAGGTGATAACCTTACACACAACGTGACGCAGCTGACGGGTTGGCATTTAAGGGTTCGTAACACACTCATACATTATTAGTTACACATTGAAATGAAAATCCACAGCCTGCTTCCAGTCTCCGACCGGGTCAGGAATGGAATGAATGAAGCCCCGATCTAGCGGCGAGGATATGAACTGTGCCGGCTGCCGAGGCCTGACGCACTCCTCTGGGGCAATGATTAAATTAATGACAGATGAAATGAAATGATAGTGGAGAGTGTTGCTGGAATGAAATGTTGACAGGGAAAACCGGAGTACCCGGAGAAAAACCTGTCTGCCTCCGTTTTGTCCAGCACAGATCTCACATGGAGTGACCGGGATTTGAACCACGGACCCAGCGGTGAGAGGCCGGCGTGCTGCCGCCTGAGCCACGGAGGATTTATTAGATACACATTATTATTGTTATATTTCTTTCTTTCATCCAAACAACGTTTTATTTTGCACAATTTCTTTTAAACTCTAGTATTACTAATTCCTGTTTTTGGCGACCGTAGTCCTGTCTGAGATGTGGCCTTTTGTAAGATCCAGTTTTCACTTTTGCACTTAAGTAAACTAACGTTTTTTGTTTTGTTTTACGGTTTCTATTTACGTATTGGTCAACTAATATTTTGTAAATTTTTGTGGATTCGCTTGGATCAAACATCCAACAGAGTTGATCCTTCTTTTTCTAATACTGTGTAAAACAAGTAATTTAATTTTTCTTCTGGTCCATCCACTTTCACTTTTCTTTGGATCAACAATTTTCCTAAGTATATGTTCCTTTGTGTTTTTGTAGGGTTATTGCTAGTTTTACTTTTATTTCTTCTATTCAGACGTCGATGCGCCGCGTGAAATTATCTCCTTATGATTTTGTCTTGATTTTATATTTTCTAGTATTTTGTCTTAACCGTGCTCTTTCCTTTTGTCTGTCTGCCTTTCTTTCTTTCATTTTTTATAGTTTTCTATCATCTGTCCAAACATTTGCGTGCTTTTTGTCTTTTTATGAAATCCCCGAATTTTCTAATCTTATTTATAAATGTATAGAATGTATAGAATGTCAATTTTTGTAATCCTCATTATGATTTTCTTTTTAATTTCATGAACAAACTAAGAGTTTAGTGCTTTTCAGTCGGTCAACACGAATGTACCCAAAAGAGATGGGTTATGCCCTAATCCTGAAATAAATTACATGAGATTAATAAAACACTAGGATGACCAGTTTCGATCGTCAAGCGATCATCATCAGATCCATTACACTTAGGCTACAAAATCTATGTTTGTAATACAGGTGAAAATATTTACAATATGTACAATTATTTAGTTGCAGTATTGGTACTGCAACTGTCAGTGTATGCTAAATGCAGTATATATGTTAGGTGAAATGCTAAATGGTGATAGCTATCCGGAGATTGTACTTTAGACAGATTATATGGTTGTAAACTATGGTTAAACTATAAAATTTTAGGCTAACTACTTATCTAATTGTCTTCCGTATTACAGCTACTCGCAGTTTTCGTGCTCACTGGAACTAACTGTGCGGTCGACTGCGGTGGTTATCTTAACGACTGGTTTTTCCCCTGCCTTCTCCCCCCTGTCCCTACGTGCTGTGGGGAGTGATAGCGATGTGTTTATGTGAGTTGTTGCCAACCTAGATAAGATGTATGTTATTGAATGAGGTGGGTCTACAACTATTAAAGACCGTGGATTAGCCCTCGCCACGCGTGGAGCATAACCCATTCGAACTAAGCGTTGACGGTCTTATGAGGACGTCCCGGCACCTTTAATACTGCCGCGAATATGGGCCTTGGTTTATTGCAGAAGAAAAGTACATCGTACACCTGATCCAGATAACATTTACCTATTAAAAACCCCCTAATTTCCCCCCTTTTTATCTAGCTTGGCTGTGTCGCTAAATTGTGTTTTGTTTCCGACAGGGTGTGTTTTTTAGTAGCGTGAAGAGGGGTGAGCTCTCCATGAACGTGTGTTCATTTAGATTGTTGGGATTGTTTCGTTTGGCTAGGTGTATCTCGATTGCTTCCTTTATGTCAAGAGCTCTGCCTTTCGATTCGTGATGGATTATTTTAAGGTCCGACTCTGTGTTGGTAAAACTGTGCCCTGCGTCACACATATGTTCGCACACGGCTGAATGTGTTCCGTATCTTATCGCATTCCTATGTTCATTATAACGTGTGTCTACTCGCCTTCCACTCTGCCCGATGTAATTTGCTTGACAATCGGTGTCTTGGCACGTTATAGAATATACCCCTGACCTTGAATACGGGTCACGTTTATTTAGATTACTATTTAGGAGGTGCCTAGCGGTTGTGTTTTTCGTCGTGAAAGCTATCTTTATGCCTTGTTTTTTGAATAGGTTAGTGATTTTATATGTATTCGCATTCACATAGTTGAAACGCGCAAATTTTTTCTCATTACTGTCCGGTTTGGGAATCGTTTTATCTTTATTTTTATGTTTGGCTATAATTTGATTTATTTTGCTTGACGAGAAGTTGTTTTCCTTTGCTATTTGCATAATAGTTCTTATTTCCTTATTATAGTTGTCTTTTGACATGGGTATGTTTAAAGCTCTGTGCACCATTGAATTGAAACCCGCTAGTTTGTGCGTACTGGGGTGATTAGACTGATTGTCGATTGCATGCGAGGTTTGTGTTGCTTTCCGGAATATGGAATATGAAAGGTCGTTGTCTTTACGTTCAATAGTTATATCGAGATAATTTATTTTCCGGTCTATTTCGGATTCCTTAGTGAATTTGATAGAGTGGTGAAGGCTATTAATGGATTGGAGAATTGTTTCTTCGCTTGTTAGTTCAGTATCGTAGATGCAAATTACATCATCTACGTATCTTTTCCATATTACTATTCCCTTTGTTGAAGTCTTTTCTACGCACAAACTAGCGGGTTTCAATTCAATGGTGCACAGAGCTTTAAACATACCCATGTCAAAAGACAACTATAATAAGGAAATAAGAACTATTATGCAAATAGCAAAGGAAAACAACTTCTCGCCAAGCAAAATAAATCAAATTATAGCCAAACATAAAAATAAAGATAAAACGATTCCCAAACCGGACAGTAATGAGAAAAAATTTGCGCGTTTCAACTATGTGAATGCGAATACATATAAAATCACTAACCTATTCAAAAAACAAGGCATAAAGATAGCTTTCACGACGAAAAACACAACCGCTAGGCACCTCCTAAATAGTAATCTAAATAAACGTGACCCGTATTCAAGGTCAGGGGTATATTCTATAACGTGCCAAGACACCGATTGTCAAGCTAATTACATCGGGCAGAGTGGAAGGCGAGTAGACACACGTTATAATGAACATAGGAATGCGATAAGATACGGAACACATTCAGCCGTGTGCGAACATATGTGTGACGCAGGGCACAGCTTTACCAACATAGAGTCAGACCTTAAAATAATCCATCACGAATCGAAAGGCAGAGCTCTTGACATAAAGGAAGCAATCGAGATACACCTAGCCAAACGAAACAATCCCAACAATCTAAATGAACACACGTTCATGGAGAGCTCACCCCTCTTCACGCTACTAAAAACACACCCTGTCGGAAACAAAACACAATTTAGCGACACAGCCAAGCTAGATAAAAAAGGGGGGAAATTAGGGGTTTTTTAATAGGTAAATGTTATCTGGATCAGGTGTACGATGTACTTTTCTTCTGCAATAAACCAAGGCCCATATTCGCGGCAGTATTAGAGGTGCCGGGACGTCCTCATAAGACCGTCAACGCTTAGTTCGAATGGGTTATGCTCCACGCGTGGCGAGGGCTAATCCACGGTCTTTAATAGTTGTAGACCCACCTCATTCAATAACATACATCTTATCTAGGTTGGCAACACCTCACATAAACACATCGCTATAACTCCCCACAGCACGTAGGGACAGGGGGGAGAAGACAGGGGAAAAACCAGTCGTTAAGATAACCGCCGCAGTCGACCGCACAGTGAGTTCCAGTGAGCACGAAAACTGCGAGTAGCTGTAATACGGAAGACAAACTATAAACAAATTTTATAGTTTAACCATAGTTTACAACCATATAATCTCTCTAAAGTACAATCTCCGGATAGCTATCACCATTTAGCATTTCACCGAACATATATACTGCATTTAGCATACACTGACAGTTGCAGTACCAATACTGCAACTAAATAATTGTACATATTGTAAATATTTTCACCTGTATTTCAAACATAGATTTTGTAGCCTAAGTGTAATGGATCTGATGATGATCGCTTGACGATCGAAACTGGTCATCCTAGTGTTTTATTAATCTCATGTAATTTATTTCAGGATTAGGGCACAACCCATCTCTTTTGGGTACATTCGTGTTGACCGACTGAAAAGCACTAAACTCTTTTTTACTAAGGCAACACTGAAAATATGGCTTCAAACACCACAATGAACAAACTAATTTATGTTTTGGTATGTCTTCCAAAATAATCGAAACTTTTTTTAGTCAAATCATCAAGGTTTATTCCGACCACGTAGCATTCGTTTTTCCTAAGAGCAACTGATAGCTTTTCAGTATGGGTACAGATTTCTTTATTATTTTTTTCGTATCCAATAATTCCCAACTTTCCTATTAATATTATTAGTATTGTATTATTATTGTTATTATTATCATCGTCTTCATCATCGTCATCATCGTCATCATCATCATCGGGAACATGAGCGTAAAGCAGTCGAGAGTCGTTCTCTTTTTACAATAGAAAGAGATAATGAGTATAGTACAGTAGACTGCAACATGCATCCTCATGTATGAATAATGGCGCCTGTGAATAATGGAGATGCATCCCCTGAAGTTAAAACCAGAGTGCGCGGAAGAACGGCCGCGGGCCGAGGCTTATTCCAGTCGACTGGATGACACAGCGCAACTGGCATGTTTTCTGGAACCATCCACATTCTTGTCAGCTACGATTCACCAAAGACTCTTATCTTTCTCGTTTAAAAGTGGCAGGCCATTTCAGTAAAAGAAAATGTCTGAACCAGAATCCTTATGTCATCAGAAAATTATGACCATTTCTTGGTGTAGTAGCTAGTGTTACGTTACCGTTTAGGATCCGAGTTCAATTGACGCCTCTACCAAAAATGTTAATGTCGTGATATGGTGTAGTATGGGAACTCACAGTGTGATAGCAAATGCGATTCTACGTGATGCTGCGGAGGGAGGAAACCCAAAGAAACGAAATGGTCACTTTACCGTTCCTGTTAACTAATTTCAAATTAAAGATAATGGCCATTTTTATAATGCCTCAAATGATTCTTTCAGTCATTTAGACAGTATTATATTGATTTGTAATATGGCACTTTTAATTAATGTTAAGATTCACAATATGCCACTTCAGAATAAATTTATAAATTATGTACTCAAATAACACAACGCGCACAAAATACAGTTTACGCCACAGTTTTTGGCCGGTCATCCACAGTTCCCCAGTCATACAGAGAATAGTCTTTGAGCCTCAGACATGTGCAATTGATAAGCGAGTTCAATAACATTAACTTTGGGAGCCGCTAATATATGAAGCTGTTTCGAAGCGAGACTGATGATAATAAAAATAATGATTTATAAAATAAAGCCACGTTTCTTATTTCATAAAAAATGAAGAAAGGGGAGCGTGATGGCGCAGTGGCTTAGCTGCTCGTCTTACACCCGGACGGCCGGGGTTCGAATCCCGGTCACAGCGGGGTGGAATTTTCACCTGAAAAATCACGTGGCGCTGGGAAGGGCATCCGGCCTTAAATCCCGGATCAAAACCAAAATGAACCTGGTTGGCTCCAGCGACCCCAATTAATTGGGAAAAGCTGAAGAGACAACAACAACAAAAAATACAGTCAGTCTGAAAGACTAGACGTTATATCATTTCAAATGACGCATGCTACAAATGCTACATATGTTAGAAAGGCTCAGGACTCTTTCAACAGACTCCATTACCCGTTAACTTAGGCTTCCCGCGCGGGCACCTCTTTAAGAGTCACCCTGTATTTGAGTCTAACATCATTTACAACCCTTTAAGGGTCACCCATTATTTGAATCTGATATCTTGCAAACCTCTTTAAGGGTCACCCTTTATTTGGTTTAATCTAACATACTGTACACCTCGTTAAGTGTCACCCTGTATTTTGCTCTGACATCCTGCACACCTCTTTAGGAGGCACCCTGTATTCTTATCTGGCATCTTGTATATATCTTTAGAAGTCACCCTGTATTCTTGTGTGACATCTTATACGCCTCTTTAGGAGTCACCCTGTATTCTTGTCTGATGACATCTTGTGCACCTCTTTAGGAGACACCCTGTATTCTTCTCTGCCATCTTGTACGCCTCTTTAAGAGTCACCTTGTATTCGTATCTGGCGTCTTGTATATCTCTTTAGGAGTCACCCTGTATTCTTATCTGGCATCCTGTACACCTCTTTAGGAGTCACCCTGTATTCTTTTCGCTTCGCTCGAAGCCCCAGGTCACTCGACGTCCCAGGACTATTTCAAGAGACTCCATTAACCAATGACTATGGCTTCCCGCGTGGCTGCATGACGTCACGCACTCGCCGTCCTTTACCCATTAACTTAGGCTTCCCGCGCGGCTGCATGATGTCACAGTCTCCGTCTCCGTAACGCAACCGTCTCCATCCTGCGTAACGTTATACCCAAAGCATAACGACGAAGTCAACAAGATCATTTGAAATGACAAAAACATGTAACTTATATAGTTTACTTAACACATACGGTATAGTTTACTTAACACATACGGTATCATTATTGTTCAACAAGATAAACGATTTTACTTTTGAGAAGTGCTGTTGTTTGTTTGAAATTTGACTGATAATAATTGGTAATCGCAGTTCGCACGAGTTCACTTCAAGGTTCATCAGTTAGTTCAGTTCGATATTTATTATAGATTCAGTGAACTTGAGTGTCCAGTACAGTGCTTCACACATACAGTAACTAGTCCCAAATATTGAAATAAGCACACTGTTTGGTAGTAGGTATTTCTTTTCTGGAACTTTCTTCACAAACGCCAGTCCATTTGTATACCTTATATGCTTTTTAAACTTTTAAAAGTCTGAACTATTTTTTCCAGGAGCCGCAAGAGATTGACTCAAGAGCCGCATTTGGCTCGTCAGCCTCGTTTTAGCCACCCCTGGTATAGAGGCTAAAGGGAGATACGGTATATTTTCTTTTCCGTCTTAATCTCCCTTATTGGAAATTCAAAAAACCTGAATTCACATGTAAAGCTCACTTTCCAGCAAGTTTCTTTGTACTATTATTGTGACTAGCTTTGTTGGCTGTCATCCCTGAGGTAAAGTTAACGTCATAGTTTTGGGCAGATGATCTCGTATTTCCGCCCCTTAAAACAACAATAACTAACTAACTAACGTCATAGTTTTTGGCCGGTCAGCCCCAGTTGCGCAGTCCTACAGAAGACAGTCGGTGAGCCTCAGGCATCAAACATTGATGCGTGAATTGCTTTCCGCACAACTGACAACTCCCGTATCAATTGCACATGTCAGAGGCATAATTTGAGTACATCATACTAATATATAACAAGATGTTCAGTAAAGAACATATAGCCCACTTTCTCCTAAATGTATGAGTATAGTTATAACTCGTTGTTATTATCAAAGAGTATAATAGAACTATTCTTTGTTGAAGGCCATAGAAACGATTTACCTCTACCAAACGCCACAATCTAGATAAAAACTGCTACCATCATTGAAGAAAGAAAGATAAGAAGTATCTCAAGAATGTTATGGATCTGGAGACATAATCGACCGGACTGGCTGCGTGGCTCGGCGGTAACGTTCTCGCTTGCTGGGCCCTAGGTTGCAGGTTCGTATCCTGGCGCAGTCAGCTGGCATTTGAGGGTGCACAAATGCGAGGGAGCCGTGTCAGTACATTTACTGGCACGTTAAAGATCCCCTTCGGGCCAAAATTCCGGCACCCCGGTGTCTCTAAAAGCAGCAGTAGTTAAAAGGGATGTAAAACCAATAACATTATTATTATTATTATTATTATTATTGTTTTAATGTGCTAAACGGTTCCAGGCTAGTGTTCAGAAGTAAAGGGGGAGTTTTAGTCGGTAGTCTGCTACTCAGCAGCAGGAGCCCGACACTCTGTGCGTAAATGCATTTCTTCCCCTAAAAAAAAAAAAAAAAAAAAAAAAATATTATTATTATTATTATTATTATTATTATTATTATTATTATTATTATTATTATTACTTATACGACCTGCCGTGGGCAACATCCAACTTTGAGTTGAGGCATGTCTTTACACGTCTGGTTGCGCAGGGCTTTCACAACCCTAATTGAAAAAAAAGGAAGGAAGATTGTAGTTTTACGTGGCCGTGAATCTTGTGATTATGAGCCACGGGACCTCCTTTTTACGTGGAATCCGAACCACAGGACATGGCATTTCACTTCAAAAATCTCACATGCATTGACCGGGAATCGAAAACCCTAATTGAATTAACAAATCTTTCCATGATCCTACAGAGACGTGTGTATACAAACTATGTGGATATTTTCGATTGCTATTTGCCTGAAATAAAAGTAGTAATTAATACCTGAACTAACACCAATGGCTTGAACTCAGTTACTATGTGAAATCGTTTTGTTCTTTACTTCAAATAACATTTTCAAGTAACGCAAAATAGGCTGTTACAAACCCTTTAAAATAAAAAGTAAAAATGTATCGTAGTATCATCTTGTCATTCTTCAAATTCGATGCGCATAGAATGCCAATGGTATATTAATCAATGGAGCCCCACGTAGACTAGTCGTGACTTCTAGTAATGAAATATCGAACAATACAATCATAACAGAGCGAGTGCATTCTAGCGGCCAGAAGAAGAAACTTTTCAATAAAATCTGGAAGTTAATAAGTATGTCGGCGTGCAGTTAACTTTTTGGCAGCTAGATGTCTCGAGTAAATCTGCTGGCGAATTATGTTTTAATTAAATATATATTTTACACCATAATATGCACAATATAACGCTTAATTTTAAAACATCTGAGTCATTACAAAACAATAAACATATAACATTTCAAGCAAAAAACCTAGCTCTGATCGGGTTTGAACCATAGGCATTTGAGCGATAGGCTAACGCTCTACCACTGAGCTAATTGTGTCAACGAATATCGTTCTATATAAAATGACTTACATAGAACTTGTTAGCAAATAATGATTTATACTAAACGATTTCATCACTGGAGTATATTATTTATATATAAAGCATTTCATACAAAGTTTATTTATTTTGTATCAGTACGCTATATTGCATTCAATACTCAAATTAGTGAAATATAAGTCAGGCACAAGATATCCGCTGCCATCTTGTCTTATTACTGAATCAGCTCAGCTTTTCAAAATCACGTCTGCACTATAGTATTACAAAATAAACTTTTAATTTCGAACGTGCCTCATCCTTTAGAACAGTTAAAACGATTCTCGGCTCGATAATCGGAACTGGTGGGTCCCATGATATGGATTATAAAGTTTGCATAATTCGCACGGCCGCCATCCTGAAATGGTTTGGCGGACGACCTTGTAGTTTGGTCACAAGACGCATCCTATACGAAGGTATGTTGTTACCAAATTTGGTAGAGATCGGATGATTTGGTTAGTCGTTATTTGATTTTACGTTTTGAACGTTTGAGTGGCCGCCGTTCAGTTTTAGTAAAGATGGCGGCGATATAAAACATGACACTGAGGTGTCCTTTGCTAGTGCTACCTTTGTACCAAATTTCGTTCAATTCGCATTCACCGTGTTCGAATTGATAGGTGGTGACAGACATTCAGAGTACACACACTCACACACACACAGACACACACACAGACTCACAGACTCACACACACATATACACACACACAGACAGACACACTTTTTTCGCCCTGTGTTGATCTCATAGGTCTACTTTCATTTTTTGCAAAAATCGAAAGTAGGCTAATAATGAGATGGTGTGTGTCTGTCTTTCTGTCTGTCTGTCTGTCTGTGTGTTACTCAATAACGCAAGAACCACTGGTCCGATTTAAATGAAATTTTGCATGGATGTAGCTGATTTACCAGGTTTACATATAGGTTACTTTTGTTTTCGAAATTTTGTACTATTAAAAAATGGTGACCATTTTAGTGACGTCACTACACCCTTTGGTTTCAAAATGTCATATTTCCATGTCAAATAAAAAGAGAACGGTAGGAAATAGCAAACTTTTGATGGTACATAAGAGCTTCATAATTTAATTTCCTATCCAAAAGGTCCTTATCACTTTTCGTGTATCTCCAACGGTTAGCGAGTAACACCGACATTTGTGACGTCACTACACCCTTTGGTTTCAAAATTTCATATTCCATTTCAAATAAAAAGAGAACGCTAAGAAATAGCAAACTTTTGATGGCATACATGAGCCTTAACATTTAATTTTCTATCCGAAAAGTCCTTATCACTTTTCGTATATCTCCAACGGTTAGCGAGTGACACCTAAATTTGTGCAATAAAACACGGTCAACACCGACCGGTGCAGTATATCTCTCTATATATAAAAATGAAAGTTTGTCTGTTTTTCTCTGAATTTCTACGGAAAATTGAATTGTTTACGCGTTTCAGACTGTTTTTGATGGATGCGCGCGATTTTTTTTCGTCTGTCTGTCTGTCTTGTTTGTTTGTTTGTTGGTCTGTGGACAACTTTGTTCCCCTATAACTCGAGAACGGCTGGGTGTATCAACGTAAAATTTGGTACAGATATCCATCAGAGGCACGACACTTATCATTGATATAACTCTTCTCCGTACCCCTCATAAAAGGGGGCCTACCTCTTAAAATACATGCTGAAATAGGCGTAGAAGGACGACACAAAGCTCATTTTCAGCCCCTCAATGTGAGAGACAAAACTCGGGTACCCGAAAACCACATTTTAAGGCCCTAAGACCAACCGTTTTTGAGATATTCCCAAAAAACAAATTTCATTTAATAAATAAACTAATGAACAAATGCAAGCCAGTAACCATGGCAACAGATTCGCAGAGGTCCATCTATTGCTGTAAGACGCAATGCAATTCCATTAATTACATTAGTGTGAAAGTTTGCAAACGGCTAGAAGGTTATCACGGAACCAAATTAAGCCGTAAAATTCATCAATACGTTTAACGCGCTTAAGGGGTTCAAGGGGTACTCTAGAATTTTTTCACGCGATTTACACCTGCGAGTGTGGTACGGCAGGTCTATTATATTCATATCCCCATATTATTCATTCATTCATTCATTCATTTCGTATAGGCCATCTATGGACCGCGTCATTCCCACTGTCTCCTACTGGCTTTGATGTTTGCCCAGTACGCCCGCATTCGTTCTCGGTGGATTTCCTTCCGTTCCTGGGTCCAAATCTTTCCCGTTTTCAGCTTCGGTTTTTCTTGGAAACCTTTGCAAGCTTGAAGTTTCCTTTTGAGTGGGGCGCGCTCCTGAATGTCTATTGGTGTAATCCCCACTTCTTTCAGATCTTTATCCAGTTGTATGAACCAGGCCCATTTTGTTTTCCTCTCCTGAAAGTCAGTTATGTTGCGGTTGGTCAGTCTCGCTGGGATCATTCGTTTCACATGCCCAAAAAATGGTATCCTTCTCTTCCGGATGACGTTACTTATCTTCTCCACATGAGTATATAGTTCATGGTTATGCCGTCTTCTGTATTCCCCATTGTCTTTGATGGAACCCAATATCTTTCTCAAAATTTTTCTTTCTTTGGCCTCCAGTTTGTCGACCAAGCCTTTTTTGTTCATCGTGAGGCATTCAGAAGCATGCAAGACCTCCGGACGGATGACAGTGCAGTAATCTTTTAGTTTTGCGTTGAAGGATATTGACCTTTTCTTATAGATGTCCTTAGTTAAATGGTAGACCATTTCCATTTTGCTCATGCGTGATTGAATGCTTCTTTCTCTGATAATATCCCTTCCCTGACCCGTCCTGAAAAGAAAAGTACATGGCCATTAGCTGCATTAATAATTTTAAAAAATAGGTGTTATAATTTCTCCCTATATTATATTATTATTAGTATTATATTATGGCGTACAACGACGAGACAAACCCCTCGGTGCCAGAAACAAAACTCGGGGGCCCTAAAGGGTCCTCGAAAACTACATTATAAGGCTCTAAATCCAACAGTTTCTGAAATATTCCCAGAAAGCTAATTTAATTTAATTTAACAAACTAATGAAGGAATGCAAATCAGTAACCATGAGAACATTATATCAAGGGGTGGCTTACAACTTTCCTTCTATTTCTGTAAAAAGCAATGTCACCCCATTTATTACATTTCTGTGAAAGTTTGCAAATGGTTATAAGGTTATCACGGAACTAACGTAGACTGTACAATTCATCAATGCAATTAAGGGGGTCAAGGGGTAACCTAGAATTTTTTCATGCAATTTTCACGTTCGATATATATTACAGAAGGTCGATTATATCTCCAAACAGCAACATTATTTTCCAAAATTCTTGAATTGAACCAGCATTTTTTTGCGGCTTTTAGGAATTTGGGCAATTTGAGGCTAAAGAACCTGAATTTTCATGCACCACAAGCCTTTATAATTTATGAAAGGGGTCTTCCTGTGTATGGGCACCTAGCACAACGTAGAGGGTCAGTTTTTATGTGACGTGTATTGCGTTTCGTCTACAAGGCTTTCAATTCTATTTCAGGGCCGATAACCTAGATGTTAGGCCCCTTAAAACAACAATTATCATCATCATCTAATTCTATTTCACGTCAGGAAGTACACGTTAGGTGAATTTAGTCTCAGAGCACATTTTAACTTTTTTGTTGTTGTCGACAAACGGGTTCATCGTAAGGATGATTTTGTTTGATACTGTGTGGTAGATATACCCATATTTGGATATCTCGATAATATGTTGTAGACAATAGAATTGTCTGTCTGTCTTTCTTTGTATCTTTATGTAGCCTACGCCTATAACTCGTGTTCGGATGCTTGGAGCATCGTAAAATTAGGTATGGTAACCATGAGAGTCAATACACCAATCAATTATAAAACTCCTCACCGCACTTTTCAAACAGTAGAAGGGTGGATATAGAGGAAAACTTCCCAATACATGCTAAAATAGGCGAAATATAAAATTTATCCTAGAAGGATGACCGAAGCACATGTTGCGCTTCTCAATGTGAGACACAAAATTCGGGAATCTATAAAGGGTCTCCGAAAACTACATTTTTAGGGCCTTAAATTAACCGTGTGTGTGATATTCCCAGAAAACTAACTTCGTTCTGATAAACTTGTAGGAATGACAAACCGCTAACCAATGCAACAGTAGCTCAATTGGTAATGTCTGGTGTTAACAACGAACACCGTTCGAAGAACGGGTACTTCTGCTAGTCATTTATAAAGTTATTCTGGAATGTAATTCCAAGTATCGTAACCCTGGTACGAGATTAACACGAGAAGGAGAAAGACTGACTTCAGGATGACCTGTGAATGTCATTGTGGTTAAGGGTGTTGATCATAACGGCTTCTGCTTGAATGTAGACTGTACTGACGGTACGTGATGTAGCATACGACATGAAGTCAGTCATTTATTTAATCTCGCCGATAACCTTCGGTGTCCATCACCGTAATCTGACCAATGAGGTACCACGCATGATTGCGGTCATATGTTCCACGCCCCTAACTAAGGTAGTTTTAGAGACGACGGGTTGCTAAATTTTGCGCTGAAGGGTTCATTAACGTACCAGTAAATCTACTGAATCCCCCAGGGGCTCACATCTAGTGGGACGTGGGTTGGTGACCACGGGACCCCACCTGAGTCCGGCATTGCTTCCACTTACTTGTGCCGGGCTCCTCTCCGTCTTCTTTCCTGTCGACCTCCCTAGATCAACTCTTGTTCTTTTCCGACCCCGATGGTATTATGGTATACGAGGCCTTGGGAGTCTTTCACTTTCCCGCCTTAATTGGGCTTTGTCTCACCTTTCCTGATCCCTCCTTCTTCGAGGAGTCAGACCTCTTGTTTTCGTTTCATTATATTTCCTTTTCTCTTTAAGATTCCCGCACTGTTTTTGTTAATTGGCTCCCCTTGTATCTAAATTCCATTTAGTTTTTTTTTTGCATCTACACTCTGTTTTGTAGGCGTTTTTAATCTTTGTTTGCATTTTTTAAGTCTTTTCGATCTAAATTGCATTTTGTGAGTGTTTTCAACCTCAATTGCATTTTGTAAGGATTGACAATCTAAATTTCTTTATTACTAAGTCTTTCAATATAGGGGATGGAACTTTTCTGAGTGTTTTGAATTTTAATTGCATTTTGTATTTTCAACCTAAACCAATTTTTGCAAGTATTTTCAATCTAAATTGCATTTTGTAGGGTGCACATTTTGCAAGTCGCGCTGATCACGCGTCACCCCAATATCTGCAGGCCAAATAGCTGGGCAGCGGTCGCTTGGTCGGCCTTAGCCCGTCATGGGCTGGATAGTGCCAGGGGTTGACTTTTGACATTTTGCAAGTAATTTGATTCTCAATTGCATTTTGTGGGTATTTTGAATCTAAATTACATTTTGTAAGTTTTTTCAATCTAAATTGCATTTTGTAACTCTGTGATTATTTGGAATCTGAAATGCGCATTTTCAATCTAAATTGTATTGTGTATTTTCAATTTCAATTACATTTTGTAAACATTTTGAACCCCTATTGCACTTTTTACGTATTTTCAATCTCATTTGCATTTTGTAAGTATTTTGAATTTCACTTGCATTTTGTTAGTATTTCGACTGTAAGTATTTTGTACGTATTTGTACGTATTTTTCAATCTATTCCTTTTTTGAGTATTTTCGTTCTAAATTCCCTTTTGTAAGTATTACCGCTCTCCATTTTGTGAGTAGTTTCAATCAGAGTTCCTTTTTGTAAGTATTTTCCTTCTCACTTAATTTTCGTTCTGGTTTCCACTTCATTGACATTTTCGCTATCACCCAGACCATTATGGGCCGATAACCTAGATGTTAGGCCCCTTAAATCAACAATTATTATCATCATCAGCATTGTTGGTTGTCATCCCTGAGGTACAGTTAACGTCATAGTTTTTGGCCGGTCAGCCCCAGTTGCGCAGTCGTACAGAGGACAGTCAGTGAGCCTCAGGCATGAGCAATTGATGCGTGAATTGCTTTCCGCACAACTGACAACTCGCTTATCAATTGCACATGACTGAGGCTCGCCGACTGTCCTCTTTACGACGACGCAACCGGGGCTGACCGGCCAAAAACTGTGGCGTAAACTGTATTTTGTGCGCATTATGTTATTTTTGTATATAATTTATAAAGTTAGGAATGTGAGCCTCCGTGGCCTAGGCGGCAGCACGCCAGCCTCTCACCGCTGGGTCCGTGGTTTAAATCCCGGTCACTCCATGTGAGATCTGTGCTGGACAAAACGAAGGCAGACAGGTTTTTCTCCGGGTACTCCGGTTTTCCCTGTAAAAAAAATCATTCCAGTAACACTCTCCACTATCATTTCTTTTCATCTGTCATTCATTTAATCATTGTACCAGAGGTGTGCGACAGGCTTCAGCAGCCTGCACAGTTCATATCCTCGCCGCTAGATGGGGGCTTCATTCATTCCATTCCTGACTCGGTCGGAGACTGGAAGCAGGCTGTGGATTTTCATTTATTCTGGAATGTAATTCAAAGTATCGTAACACTGGTACGAGATTAACACGAGATGGAGAAAGACTAACTTCAGGATGGCCAGTGAATGTCATTGTGGTTAAGGGTGTTGATCCTCACGGCGTCTGCTTGAATGTAGACTGTACTAACGGTACGTGAGTTAACATGCGATCTGAAGTCAATCATTAATTTAATCTCGCCGATGACCTTCGGTGTCCATCACCGTAATCTGACCATTTTTTTAGCGTATGGCTTTTGGTGCCGGGAGTGTCCGAGGACATGTTCGGCTCGCCAGTTTTGTAGCTGCTTCGAGACGGACACCCAATGGGTGAGCTACAAGTACCGTTGAGGAGGAATGTTGGATGGGAGGGTCGAGGAGTTGGAAGGTAGCGGCTGTGGCCTATAGTTAGGGACCAACCCCGGCATTTGCCTGGAAGGAAGATGGGAAACCATAGAAGACCATCTTCAAGGTTGCCGGCGGGGGGATTCGAACCTCCTCGCCTCCCGGATGTGAGCGACTGCCAGCAGTCATGCCGCAACGACCACGGCTAACTCACCCGGTATCTGACCAATGAGATACAGTGATGATAATTAGTTAGTTAGTTAGTTATTGAGGTTTTAAGGGGCAGAACTGCGAGGTCATCTGCCCCTTACAGTTATACGGATTGATCATTGAATAATTACCGGGTGAGTTAGCCGTGGTCGTTACGGCGTGGCTGTAGGCAGTCGCTCACATCCGGGAGGGGAGGAGAGGAGGTTCAAATCCCCCCGCCAGCAACCTTGAAGATGGTCTTCTGTGGTTTCCCATCTTCCTTCCAGGCAAATGCCGGGGTTGGTCCCTAACTATAGGCCGCAGCCGCTAACTTCCAACTCCTCGTCCTTACACTCAAACTTTCCTCCCCAGACAACACTCCACACGCGATGGTACTTGTAGCTCACCCCATGGATGTCCGCATAGAAGCAGCTACAAACTGGCAAGCCAAACATGTCCTCGGACACTCCCGGCACTCAAAGCCATACGCTAAAAAGTGGTGTAGTCATATGTTCTACGCTCCTAACTACGGTGGCTTTAGAGACGACGGGTTGCTAAATTTTGCCCTGAAGGGTTCATTAACGTACCAGTAAATCTACTGAAAGGGAGTTCCTTGAATATATGCTTACTGATAGCGCCAGGATTCAAACCCGCACCGTTGAGCACAGCAGCTGAGAAGCGTACCAGGTACACCATGCATCCGGCCAGCCAGCCAAGGCTACGTTCAGATAACTTCTGACACTTCCTGGCCACTGAATGGCTCATTGCCCGTGTCCATTCTTCAATTCCAATGAACTCTACTTCCTTTCATCCCACCAATTACTCCAATTACTGCCTGCTCGCCCAAACCAACCTCGGACAGTCAAAGAAGAAATGTCACTTCTTGATAATGGTGTGTTAAATTGCTGCTGTTGTTTCATTTACGGACAACAACAACATAGTCGTCTAGGTTCATAATGGTGCACTGGCAGTTCATGAAGCTGGCTGCATGCCTACTTGCCTGCCAGTCTCCCTTTATGATTGCGCTGTGTTTGGCCACAGTCCGCATTGCTAACTCCATACAGGGGCATTTACTTGCTTCGTTACTGCTCCCCTTCTCAGCACTGAGTCCCCTTTCTCTCTGACATCCTCCCACCCCCTCCCACCCCCTCGCAACAGACTGCTGAATACCGTAATTTGGTCCATTTACATAGCAGCACCTGCAGTATACAGTAGGCTACATCTCCCGATGTGCAGTGAAATTGAGTGGATGTAAGTTTGTTTGTTTGTTGGAGTTGATTGTTAAAGGGTTTTACGTCATCGGTGACATGTATCCCCGTGTACTTGGTTGCATGTACAATTTGTGTGACAACCTGTGTCACTGTGATGTCTGTACTAGTGTGTGCATTTGTAATTGAGTTAGGATTTGAGTAGAAAGCAGCCGTGGCCTCAAGTTACGTACCATTCCAGCATTTGCCTGGAGTAGAAGTGGGAAAACCACGCAGACCCTTCCAGGATGGCTTAGGTAAGAATCGAACCGGCCTCTTCTCAGGTTTGCCTCACGAGACGAGTTTGTTTGTGTGACTGCCTGTTTGCTTGGCTATATTTCTTTCAAATGACTTCCGTACACCACATTTTATGAAAATTCGTGACTGGTGCGCTTATTATTGTTATTGTTTCATTTAGGACAAGGGGGGGGGGGGGGGGGTAAGTAAAGAGCGGAGAGGGCTGTAGTCCCCTCCGAAATGCTCTCGAAATTTCTAGAAAAATATGGTAAAATTTGGCGTTATTAAACTACGTATAAGCAGGTTCGGTGGCGTAGTAGGTAGCAAGCTGAACCGCTATGCCCAGGATTACGGGTTCAAACCCATCCAAAGTAGTCGGATTTTTTAAAAGCGTTAAAGATCCCTCAGTATGCCTTCCTTCGGAGGGGAAGTAAAGTCGACGGTCCATGTCATAGATGTATGACATTTAAAGAACCTTCCACTAACTACGATTGTGTGATGCTAAATGTGTAGGTTAGATTTTATTAACGCTCTACAAAGATCGAACGTTCACCGCCAGGTGCCAGTTGCAGTGGCATCTAGTTGCTAAGTTCAAAGCTAGGTGTCATTGACGGTAGCATTTGGTAGCAAAAGTAGGAACAACTTGAAATTGATCGTCTGCAGTCCTTACCTGAATCTTACCTGAATCACAGATAACACACACAATACAGTCATCACAATAAAATTAACACCTGTTATCAGACAGATTCTACACACACCCTAAGTACACAGGGCTACACGACTGCGTTGTCGCAGCCCCTAAACTGAGGAATCAACCAACCAAACTACGTCTAACTTTATTTCCGACTTCGGATGCATCACAGCAATTAATATTGTAACTAAATAACGCAGCTGAGTGTCTAATCATGCTCCACGTCTGGACTTGATAGATGAGCGTACGGAAATCCAAGGTTCAAATCCCAGTGCTGAGAGCAACCATCCTGAGTGTGGTTTCTTCCCAAATTTTCACTTTCCAAGTGAATTAATTTCAGGTCATTTGCCTCAGTCTTAGACTCGAAATATTGTTCAGATTCTCGGACACCTACAGTAACACAGAATATCAGACAAAATCCAGGCTCCTCCAAATATTTACAACGTATTTTTTAAACAGTATTGATTTTAAAATTTAGCAAATCTTATGGGTCCTCGCGGTGCCTTTTGCGAGGATTCGCCTAGGTGCACCAAGTCAGGCATATCAGCGTGCTCTTGATGATGATGATAATGATGATGATCCCCTGTTCAACGGAGAGCTCTTGTTCCCAGGCGCGGATTCAAGGGGGGGGGTCACGGGGGTCATGACCCCCCCCCCCTCAAACGGAGACCAAATTTTTTTGCAAACTCAAAAAACGAAAACACAATTACCAGACAAATAAAACTTAACGAATTTTAACTGAAAAACAGTTTTTTTTTTTCATTTTATTCAATACTGAATTATCTTTATTGGAATTATTATGTTCTGTTACAACTGTACATATTTACAACTTCTAACCTCTTGTATAAAAACTATTAGTTATACAACAAAATCAACTCGTCTATTTTGTTTAGCAAACCTTGTGATTACCTAATCGATGTTTATAGTGATGTCACGATGAATGTGCAGTAATGCACGGATAGGAAACTGGGGCTTTTTTTCGCACCAAAAATTTTTGCCGACGTCCAAACTGCAAGCTTGGTTGGCAATTTAAGCAGTGACTTTCTCCCTTTGTCGGTACCAACTCGACTTGCCGAAACTGTTACGTACCTTGATCCTTATCTCGAAGCTCGATGTAAAAGTAGCAAAACACGCCGTTGCAATTTGTACGAATATTTTGGTGCGCTAAACGCATCAAATTTCTATCCATGAAGCTTGCAAAAAATTGGTCTGGTTTTGTACGTTTGGTTATTTTGTGATTGCGTTTTTAGTGATACCATTTTTCTTAACAATTTCGATTCTCTGACCCCCCCCAAGCAAAACTCTAGATCGATTCTCTGACCCCCCCTCCCAAAACCAAACTCTAGATCCGCGCCTGCTTGTTCCATAGAGTAGGATTAAATTGGTGGCAAGGAAACAGAAAGGTAGAAATGTGCTAGGCATATGAATAGGGAGAGATAAGGGAATGGCGCAAGAGGCATACCGCGACCCCGGAAGCGACACCCTCGGACGAGACTCCCACACCACCCGCCGGATCTGAACTCGCTAGCCCCATTTAATAGTCAAAACAAAGATATAAAGTGCAAGAAAAGATTAAATAAAGAGTGAGCAATTCAAAACAGAAACATGCATATAAATGATGCATTAATGACACTGTTAGAATGATTTTCTTTTGGAGTATTCAGCCCGAAGGCAGGTCAGTGTCTTCGAAGAGGCTATCCTGAGCGGGAGTTTCCATGTGGTAGGGTGGCCAAGTCCTTTCCGCTCCTCCTTTCCCCTCTCCCCGCTAACAGCGCGTGGTTCCTAGAACCGGCATTCCATCCAAGTTCCGACTACGCCAAATGCTTCTTAACTGCGGAGTTCTCATGGGATTCGGTGTTCCAACATGGCCAGGCCGTTGGCTTTAGGCTGATAATGTCCTGGAAATGGTAAACAGTGTTTGTTTTACTTGAAACTCAAAGATTTCAGCTTGAGAAAAATAACAAGTACACGGTATTACTTTGTATTCAATAACTGGTAGTTTGACGGTTTTATTTAATTATCGTATGGCTTTTAGTGCCGGGAGTGTCCGAAGACATGTTCGGCTCGCCTGAGTCTGTAGCTGCTTCCAGCGGTCACCCTTAGGGGCTACAAGTTCCGTTCAATTTCAAGTAGTTACAGCTTACGTTACCAGATATCAATGATACCTACTGGTGAACGTTGGTACTTTGATAGAACGTTCCGACGAAATATAACCTAACAATTTAGCTTCACACAAGTTTAGTCTGAGGAGGGATCTTTTACATGCCATAAATCGATGACATGGGACCGCCGGCTTTACTTCCCCTCCGAAGGAAGATATACTGAAGGATTTTAACGCTCTTAAAAATCCGACGACTTCGGCCGGATTTAAACCCGCTATCTTGGGAATAGCAGTTTAGCATGCTACCAACTAGGCCACCGAAGCCGCTACAATGACGGTGGAAAACACTGAGTGTCTATTGCCCTATGGGACTGCTTGATTGTTGGAGCCGTCGAAGATAAGAACATTACAAAAACAAGTAGTTCCGTGAAGAACTATACAGCCTATTTTCATATATCCTACTTATGTTAATTGCCACTATCAACATACAAAATTCCAGTTTGATTGCTGTAATAGATTCGTAGAAATTGAGAACCGACTAAATATTTCGGATGGTCGTCATGTTGGACTTTATATATGTAGGTCCTAGAGTTATGTACTGTTACATGAAGATTATTGAGTACATGTAGCATTCAAACTTCAATCGCATGATTAGGACATAAGAAGTAACAAGGAGATTTTAAAATTTCTCACAGCTGCCATCTTGTGGTTATGGAAACAATGAAATAAATTAGATTGCCAGTGGATTAACATTCGTATAAGGATTTACTGTACCAGGTTTCACTGCACTCGGATGGTTAAATTGCGAGAAACGTCCATGTGAATATTTATATTTTGCTTCGCCGCCATGTTGGATTTATGATCACCAGGTTATTGAAAGTCCTATAGGTGAACTTATGTTCGTAGCCCCTATGCACATACAAATATTCAGTTTGATTGCTATAATAGATTCGTAGATATTCAGACCCGTCTAAATATTTCGGATGGTCGCCATGTTGGATTGTTAAATGTATAGGCCATATAGTCATGTACCATTAAAGGAAAATTATTGCGTAGGTTCATTATTGAAACATTCACTTCGATCGCATGATTAAGACACAAGAAATTAAACTTAATTTTAAAATTCGCACAGCCGCCATCTTGAGGTTATGTAAACAATTGAAATATATTAGATACAAGTTCATTACAATGTGTATAAACATTTCCTGTACCAAGTTTCATTGCGTTTGGAACATTAAATCGAGAGAAATGTCTATTTAAATTTTCAAATTCGCTTGGCCGCCATGTTCGTTTTGTAGTTAACTGGTTTTTGAAAATCTTATAGATGAACTTCCAGTAGTGCCATTTATCTCCGTACAAAATTTCAGGGTGCTACCCCTAATATTTTCTGAGATATAGAATGCCGGTGAAATATTTCGCACATCCGCCATCTTGTGGTTATGTAAACAATTGAACGAAGGTAGATGTCGGTGCATTACAATGTGTATGAACATGTACTGTACCAAGTTTTATTGCGTTTGGTTGGTTAAATCGCGAGAAACGTCTATTTAGACCTTGCAAATTCGCATGGCCACCATGATGGTTTTGTAGTTACCAGTATTTCGAGAGTCACATAGGTGAACTTCTAGTAGTTCCCTTTATCACTGTAAAAAATCCAGGGTGATATCGGTAATAGTTTCGGAGATATTGAATGCTGGTGTAAAATTTCGCACAGACGCTATGTTGGATTGGTGAGACGTAACAAGATTTGAAGGGCACGGTCGGGGTTGCGGGTAATCGTGCTATGAACATACCGAGTTTCATTGAAATCGCTCCAGCCGTTTAGAATTTATTAGGGGGGGGGGGACACACACCTCACACACACACACACGCACACACACACGGACAAAAGGTGATCTCATAAGCCTATTTTTTTTTTCAAAATTGAAAATAGGCTAATAAGGAAATCATTGAAGAACGAGCAATAAAAGAGAAACGATTTACAAGGCACTGTGACAGGTTCTATGGGTAAATAAATAAGTAAATAAATCGAGAAGAAACGGAGATGACACTTGTGGTGCCGTCAAGCGGGCTCTTGATGAGCGTGTTCAGACCGCCAGAGGGGTAGTAATTCCTTACTGCAAAAGCTAAGAGGTCTTACAGATTTTCTTCTCCCTATACAGCTTTCTAAAATGATGGCATACCGTATTGGCTTTTACGGCCAATGAACTAAAACTCAGCGAATCTTCTAGGTTTTTACCGTGTAGGCTATTGATTTTACTAAAAAAAATGAATGTATCACTAATTCATTGTGTGATTTAAAAATTCAACTTGAGTCCTGATTCTGCAAATGTATGCTTGCTGCTCGTTTATATTCATGGATTCAGCCCTCTCCGGAACAAAATGCTGGATACATGCTGGATTTAGCTACCAGTAACACAGTGGAAACAGACATTCTGCAAGATCGAATCTTGGCGCGGTCAATTGGCATTTGAGGGTGCAAAAATTCAAGGGAGCCGTGTCAGTAGATTTACTAGCACGTTTAAGTTCCCTTCGGGTCAAAATTCCGCCACTTCAGCGTCCTAAAAGCCGCAGTAGATAAAAGGGACGTAAAACCAATAACATTAGAATTTTAATCAAGGCTAGGAACGGATTAAAGACGGCCTTCATCTTAAGTTAGGAACCATCCTAGCATACGCTTGGAATAAAGTGCGAACTTACAAAACCCGTTCCTAGGATGGCTGAGGTGGGAATCGAACACGCCTCTTATCAGTTTTTTGTTGTTGTCAGAAGGCTGAGTGTAACCCTCAGTCCAGAATTAAATTTCTTGGCAGAGCTGGGAATCGGGAACCTGAATTGTAAATCGGAACTATACTTGGGAAGCTCCCAGTAGACCGAGTGAGTGAGGGTGGAAATGAATGCTCATTTTTTCGTGTAGTGAGCACATGTCTGTGATGGGGCGGGAGTCAACAGAGTAAGCAGGGTCGCGCTACCTAGACCGGCCTGCAGCAGACTACCATCTATTTTAACAGCTTTTTTTGCTCAAATTGCACAACGTATCTCTGTAACTACGTGTTAACCATAATAGGGGCCGCCTATGTTAGATTAAAAAAGATCGACCACCTTATTTCCACGCTTCTGTTGGCAGCTCCTTGCTGAGTCCAGTATCTGGATCAGTGACGGTGAACCATAATTGCCTCGCAATACTCTCACCCTCACCCTCAAGAGGTACAGGGGAGTAATACACTCTCGTGTGGCAGCACCATATCCCCTCCTACAGCCTATCTGTCTCCTTAAATTACGAGTAGGTTTTGTGCTGAATCACAGAACACTACCCCTCTTTCACCACACGTTAGCCTATTTATCTTTAGTACTCCAACTTAGAATTGCTTTACTTTCTAAATAACAGCTATTACTTGATACCTTGATTTCTTATGGAGTCATAAACTTATCAGGAATCAAAATTCGCCGATATTAAAAAAATATTATAAATAAAATATATTATAATATTATAAATCAATGGGAATCGACAAACCAAAATTCTCTGGCTAGTAGATACACAAAAAGGACTACATACAGACCAAAGATCAACACCCACAAATTTGCACCCAAGAATTCATCCGAGAAAAGCTTGAAACTCCAAAACTCATGGACACAAGAAAGACGGCAGGCCCAGAGTGAAAGAATGAAGAAATTTTGGGCGAATAAGAAGTTCAAAAATATGAATTCCAGTGCTATTTAATGGTTCCACGTGCTCCTTGGGGGTCTGAAGGAATATAATAATAATAATAATAATAATAATAATAATAATAATAATAATAATAATAATAATAATAATAATAAGACATTTATTATTCCAGACAGTTATACCTTCCAACGTCCTATCTATTCTCGAAGCAGCTGTGTGCGTACGAGTCATCTATGTGATCCTCTGTGAGATGTTAATGCGGCTTCCTATGCTTACTCACCTCTCACATTAAAATCGTTAAGCACTGCATCTAATCATCTCCTCTTAGGTTTACCTCTGCTTCCGCAGGCTGTTCCAAATCCATGAGTTTGAGTATGCGCACACGTGAGTACTCAGCAGTGATGCTCGGAGTACGGTTAGAGAGGGACTGAGGGTGAGCCAATACGTCACTGGGCGAAGGTCATAGCACAAGTCCATGCACTTCATGCCAGTCTTGATGTATCCACCGCGAAGTGACGGCAGCCCCCCACAGCAGAGCTGTATTGCATGTTGCAGGTTTACTCACGGAAGGCGGCGAGAACTCCTCTGTTCACGGGCGAGCTGCTCGCCTGAAACAGCCTGAACGAGTTCATTATCCTAACAGGATAACTTAGTTATTATATTTAAAGCCTAATGCAATGTGTTCATTTCTAACTAATCCTCTTTCTTCCTTGCAAGTACCCTACTGCTATTGCTTCCATCTACTGTATTAGTCCCAGGCTGACTACGTGGCGCATCGATAACATTCTCGCCGGTATCTTGAACGGTTTAACCAGCGTAAACTTAAAAGGCGCACGGATGGCAGGTTTTTCTTCGACTCGATTCACTGAAATCGTTTCTGCTCAGCTTTCTTTGGTCATAAACGAATGTTTTTTACAGAACCCTTCCTCAAGAAATCCTTCACAGAATGGTGAAAAATGCTTCAAAATCCATCCAGTGGTTCTCGAGATTACCCGTTACATTCAAGAATCGGGAACTTTGTCTTATACTGTGTAGAGATTGGGACAGATCACCTCGCTGTTCTTCCTCTTAAAACCTCAATAACTAACTATACTACGTAGAGATATGAATATACACAGGCATAAGCCCAATGCCGCTCCTTCCTGACATTTCAAGTTCAAATACAATTATATCAATGAAGAAGTTAATTTCGAATTGAATTTGGAATTATTGTTACTCTTATAAAGACCACTAAGGCTACAAAGCCTGTACGTGCAGCTCTCTTCATTTAGAGGACGATTAAATACTACAACAGAAGAAAAAAACATTTTGACTCGCCTAAGGCGGAGGTAGATTTGACAGGCCAATGAAGATTTCCCGTTACATTCAAGAATCGGGGACTTAGTTTTATAATAGGTCTATGTAGAGATGACGGTACTATTGCAGTCAGCTTCACAATTACGGTGATATGTTCGCAGACTAGTTCAACATTAAAATTCGCTGATAATAATGTCACTTCAACCGGTCAGATTATTCAGTCTATTCAATGTTACAAAATTTATGCACACAAAATAACTACAGCAGTCTACTGTACTTTATAAACATAAGCTACTACCAGTAAACTACATTAAACATGTCGAACTTTATTTAAGAACCAAATTACGTTGTTGTTTGCGAAGTAAGTTGTAAATAATGCTATTCAGTAAGTTATTGCTCCAGTTAAGTTCAATATATACACTCGGAGCAAAAACTAACCACCAGTAAAGCCAACTCATTCCGTCGTCAATAATTCTTTGTAAACAGAACGCTTCAATACTTCATGAAAGATGAAAGATCTCATTAAACTTTTACAATTGAACTGAATCTAAGACCACAACGATTTAAAATGGCAGATAGTGCTTTAAGAACAGGAATAGTTAAGAAACGCTAAGAGCACTGTTAAACGGACGGATGAGGTTCGGGGAGTATGATGTCGGGCACATCAAGTTTTTGGGGAGGGGGGCGGGCGCATAAGTTTTTTAATTTTATGTACCACCACACTAGTCAAATTCACGACTCGCTAACTTACGAAACATTAAGGTATAACTGAATATGTAAACTTTATTTTATTACGTCTCACCAATCCAACATGGGGGCTGAGTGAAATATTTCACCGGCATTGTATATCTCCGCAATTACTGATATCACCTTGAAATTCTTACGGTGAGGAACAGCACTAGTACAAGTTCACTTATGTTACTTTCAAAAATCTGTTAACTACAAAACGAACATGGCTGCCAAACGAAGTTGAAACAATTAAATAGACTTTTCCCGCGATTTAACCATCCGAGGGCAGTGAAAAGCTAGATTCACAACAAGCCCAATGTGGGAATAGCTGAAACTGACAGATAATATATTAAGTTAGGAATAAATGGTCTGCGCATGCGCATAGCCGAAGCTCCCGATCCCCGTCTCAGCGTGTTCAACTGACTTCTCCTGGCGCACGAACAATACCTTCGACATAAATCCTAAATCCAAAGGATACTAAAACTTCCAATACTCTAGACATGGAAACTCTCCTGCTATTGTATTATTTTGTCGGTGCATTTTCATTTATTAGCATTATAAATTAAGAAACTAAACATTATATTAGAAGATTTAAAGTTATCACCTAATCTCAAATCATGTAATGTTTAATTTGTAGTGGTATGTCAATCGCCATGACTCGCCTAATCGTCCTTTGAAAATGTAATTGAAAAGGAGCTGTTTGATTATAAAATATAGTTCAACTGGTTTGTTATCCAATAACAAGTTGAAACTGGGAAGCGATGAATCGTTAGAACGGCTGATGTTCGGGTAATAATAATAATAATAATATCGTATGGCCTCGGGTGCCTGGTGCAAGCTTTGTTAATTGACACCCAGAGGGTAGCTTGCATGTCGAATTTCGTCGTTCCTTTGAACGCTATGAAAGTCAAGGAGGTTAGATATCTAATCTCCTTGACACTACAGCGCTCTCAAGTAGAGAATGGACGAACTTTGTGTTGGCGGAAAATCCCGAGATTAATTTTGCCATTGAACACGGCCTACTGAATTCAAATGGGTTCTTTAACATGCCAACAACGTATGACATGAGTGTCGAGATTTTTGTCGCCTTCAAAAATCACTTACCATGGCCAGGGGCGAACCTGCAATCTTGGGTTTGGTAGTCCGACACTATAACCACTCATCCACCGTGGCAAGCGATGTTCGGGTTACATCCCACTAGTCTACCATATCCAGAGCTAGCTTGGCCCCGTGATCTTTCCCGCTACTTGACGTGACTACCCTGGTTGGTGAATAATTATTGAATTTACGACTTCGCTCCTTTGCAAAGTATTTTGGGTGACCTCCTCGTGGTGTAGGGTTAGCACTCTTGGCTGTTGCCTAGGAGTTCTGGGTTCGATTTACGGCTCTGCCAATAAATGTATTTCTGGTCTGAAGACTGGAACGGGGTACACTCAGCCTCGTGAGGCAAAACTGAGAAGAAGTGGTTTCGATTCCCGCCTCAACCATCCTGGTATTGTTTATCTGTGGTTTCTCACTTCTATTCAAGGTGAATACCGGGATGATTCCTTACTTAAAGTCACGGCCACCTCCTCCCCAATGCTGTAATTTGTAATAGCAGCGAGGATTGTGATGGCAGGTGGCCATGACCATCCAGGCATTTGTCTGTAGTAGAAATGAGGAAACCACGGAAAACCACTTCCAGTATGTCCGAGGTGGGATTCGAACCCGCTTCTTATCAGTTTTGCCCCACGAGGCTGAGTGTACCCCGTCCCACCCTCAGACCGAAATTAAATTTTGTGGCAGAGTCGGGAATCGAATTCGGACCTCCGGGGTGACAGCCAACAGTAGGATCATGAATGGTCAGGCTAAATGGCCTTCAAAAACCAAGACTACGGGTTCGATCTTGATTCAGATCTATGGTTTTCAGGGCTAGTTAAATGTGACAACCTGTGTTGGTAGATTTACAGTAATTAGTAGTAGAATACCCTTTGTGCCAAATCTCGGATAGCAGAGATCGGGACGAGTGTATTATTTATTACACCCATCACCTGATACATGTAATTATTAGTCTACAGTTGTTACAGCGATTCCCCAATGGCCTGATACAAAAATCCTTCTCATTAAGATGAATAAATCTCAACATAAATTTCAACATAGGTCACAAACCTACAACTAATTAACATTGTTTTAAATGATAGACTATACATAATTGTCAAAACACTAATAATGGCTATTATTTATGTACTAACTTAATCTTATCCTTATTGATACAAGAGCGATTATCCTAGACTTAAACTAAGTTTTATAGTAGAGATAATCAAGATTGGAGACAGAGTGCTTGATTTGTAAAAAAAAAAAAGAAAGGTTCCGGTACTGTGGACTATCGAGTGGTGGTAGGAGTGGGGTGGGGGCTTTACGGAATATTGAAATATAGAGTTCGAAAAACGATATTTTTACGCTTTTTCTGAACATCTTTAAAAATTAATCAGTGGACAAAATAGCAATCTAATTTTGATTGCAATTTTAAATTAAATTGAGACTGCTGTAGCAACATTTTTCTTACCATAGTCGTTGGCGTATATTGAATTTTAATGTAGGCCAACTGAGCTACCATTCAAACAATGTATATTATTTCAATATATTGTTTTACGTAATTTAAAAATTAAATACATTAGGTTTGAAAATACACTAAAGTTCACTAACTATCTTTTATTTCTTGTTTTTATACAGTTTGCTGAAACTGTATTTAAACATGTTTTACCTCACAATTTATAAAATTGGCCAAAGATTAGAAAAGTTGACCTTGACTTACAACTAACGTTCCACAGTTCTAAAAATTATGTTATATATTCGAATTTTCCCCCGATCAGAGGTTTCGGTACGGCTTACCGTTGCGTACCGTCACAAATCTAGCCCTGGAGACATACAGGGTCTTTCATATAAAGTAAGAACGGCGAGCGGCGGTTTTGTCATTCGCTGCTGAAGCCGGCTTGACCGAGCTTATGACGCGCCACGGCCCCCAGCTCTAGTACTGAAAGTGCGCGCATAGTACGAACTTGACCTTGCAATAAGCGTGCAGGTGTTATCAGTCGCCAGTCTGAACATGTTGAGACAGTTATCATTGTAACATCGTATTTTTGTATGTAAAATTTATTTTAATTACGATTCGGCTCTGCGGTACGTGATGCATTTGTTCAGCAATTTCTTGATGAAGTGCCACCTTCACTAGCACAGATTCACGTAATTGTAAATAACTTTGACACTACTGGTTCAGTGCTCAATAAAAAACACAAAATAAAATATCAGAAAAAATACTGTGGCATGACTCACTCGCGTCAGCCAAAATGTGGTTACCAGATACAATGCCTGTATAACCCAGGAAGGACGACACTTCCAGCAACTTTTATAAGGTAATATTTCATAGAGGATTGTACACACGCTTAGAGCAGGGGGCCACGGCTCACCACAAGCTCGGTCAAGGCCACCACACTAGCGGATAACAAACCCGCCGCTTGGCGTTCTTACTTTATATGAAAGACCCTGTATAATGTATGCTTTTGAAAGAGCGGGAACCTGGTGTTCTCAGTGAGCTCCTTATGTCCCTTAATTAATTGTTGGAATTTTTATTTTTTGATTTACTTTGTAGTACATTTTTTATTTTAATATAATTTTGCACCTCACTGATATAAGTCAGCAGTGGGTGCAATGTATGATTGGATTTATTTTGCTTGTTTTTAATTTTTATAATGAAATATGATTATCTCCGTATGCGTTCTTCGCCATGGCTTTGCCCCTTAGCTACTGAACATGCGAGTCAAGGTTGACCGTCCGTTTACTGAGGGACAAGGTGTTGATTAATTGTTGTTGTTGCAGCAGCAGCAGCAGAAATTTAATAGTTTGATGATAATAATAATAAAAATGGTTGCAATTTTTGAAGTTACTGTATTTGGTTATTCGAAGTTAGAAAAACCTCTAGTAGGTTGGTTTTTGGTAGTATGAAAATGTTAAAGACTTATAGTAGGTTGTGGGTTTGAAAATAATAATAATAATAATAATAAGCCTCAGATGTAGGATATCATCTCCTGTACCCGTATAGACTATTTGTTTCACACGCATCTTTTTAAAGTAATTACATTACGGCAAATTCGTGACGTCGTCATTTCTAAAGTCGCAGTAGTTCAAAGGGACGTTAAGGCAATAATACTAATAATAATTCAAGAGCGGAATTCATACTCGTGACAATTGTGACCATAGCTTCATGAAATAAGCCTTCTTAACAAGAGAATGGATCAGGTAGCTAGTGAGTATGGTGTTAAATAACAATCTCCTCGTAGCTGTTTCTATGGGCGGCTTCAAGAAGCATATTGTGTTTTCACACCGTGCATCTAAGAAAGCTTTTATCGCATGAATGGAGAAGTTTCTATTGTTTACACGCCTTTGTGAGAGGAGATTTACTGATCCAAAGAGTTCATGTTTGCACAAGTCTTAACTCCTGACGGTAAACACCGGCCACCTCTACTGTAACGAGTTCGTTTTCTCACCACCGCACCGTCATGGTTCCAGTTTCACTTCGAACGATGCAGTAAAGGAATGTCATGCATTGCATACTTGAATTAAAATATTTTTAATCTCACGCATTATGTAATGAATTTTGATTTTTGCTTTGTGAAAGTTGGTTAATTCTAAATAACGAGTCAGTCCACTGGCGTCAACTCAGCATCACCTACTCAGGACCTATAGAATTGATTTCAGGAAAGGGAAATTACATTCATTAATTTATTTATTGATTCATTCATTGGTGTTTTGACCTAGGGCAGGTCCTCACATGACCACTCTCCAAGCAATTGTGTATCCTGCTACCCTCTTCGTTTTCTCATAATGGTTTCTGTCCTTCTGCTATCAATCTTCTGCGTCCTCTTCCATTCACCGTTCCTTCCATAGCCTCCAACAGTGTGAAATCTCTTCTCGTCCAGTGTCCAAGCCAATTGTTCCTCATTCTGATTACCTTTAATTTTCCACTCTTCCCCAACTCTTCTCAGCATCTCTTTATTTCTCACTCTTTCTAGCCATTTAATTCCTTCCATCCTCCTCCAAATCCACCTCTCACATACAATATTAGTATCGGTCAATATATTCATTTCTAGCTACAGCTGACATCATTGGTATCACCTAATACTATGTACTGTACGTAGTGTTGTTTCTATAACATTATCATAAATTTGGGTAAGTACATTTAGTTATTCATAAACTTGATACTATATATTTCATACAGTGGCGTAACTAGGATTCGCTTCTGGAGGAGATGAGCGGAGTCAAATCTGAACTAGTTGCGTTTTTAGCCTATTTTCATTTATGAAAAAAAAATAGGCTTATGAGATCACCTTTTGTCCGTGTGTCTGTCTGTGTGTGCGTGTGTGATTCGTGTGCGAGTGTGTCCCCTTCCTAATAAAATCTAAACGGCTGGAGCGATTTCAATGAAACTCGGTAAGTTCATAGCATTATTCCGGACGACCCCGACCGTGCCCATTTAATTTTGTTACGTCTCACCAATCCATCATGGCGGCTGTGTGAAATATTTCACCAGCATTCAATATCACCGAAACTATTACCGATATCACCCTGAAATTTTGTACGGTGATAAAGGGAACTAATAAAAGTTCACTTATGTGACTTTTGAAACAATGGTAACTACAAAACCAACATGGCGGCCAAGCAAAGTTGCAACTTTTAAATAGACGTTTCTCGCGATTTAACCAACCAAACGCAATGAAACATGGTACAGTATATGTTTATACACGTTGTAATGCACCGATATCTAACTTCGTTCAATTGTTTACATAACCTCAAGATGGCAGCTGTGTGAAATATTTCACCGGTATTCAATATCTATGAAAATATTACCGGTATCACCCTGAAATGTTGTAGGGAGATAAAGGTCTCTACTGGAAGTTCATCTATGAGACATTCAAAAACCAGATAACTACAAAACGAACATGGCGGCCAAGCGAAGTTGAAAGTTTTAAATAGACTTTTCTCGCGATTTAATGATCCAAACGCAATGAAACTTGGTACAGCAAATGTTTATACACATTGTAATGCACTGGTATCTAATTTAGTTCAATTGTTTGCATAACGTCAAGTTGGCAGCTGTGCGATTTTTAAAATTAAGTTTTTATTTCTTGTATTGTAATCATGCGATCGAAGTGAAAGTTTGAATAATAATAATAATATCGTATGGCCTCGGGTGCCTGGTGCAAGCTTTGCTATTTGACACCCAGAGGGTAGCTTGCATGTCGAATTTCGTAGTTCCTTGACTATGAAAGTCAAGGAGGTTAGATGTTAGATATCTAATCTCCTTGATCACAATAGCGCTTTCTAGTAGAGAAATGAGGAACTTTGTGTTGGCGGAAACTCCCGAGATTAATTTTGCCATTATGAACCCGGCCTACTGAATTCAAATGGGTTCTTTGACATGCCAACATACTTGAATAATGAACCTACGCAATAATTTTCCTTTAATGGTACATGACTCTATGGCCTATACATATAACAATCCAACATGGCGACCATCCGAAATATTTAGACGCTTCACAACATCTATTACAGCAATCAAACTAAATTTTGTTATGTTCATAGGGGCTATGAACATAAATAAGTTCACCTATAGGACCTTCAAAAGCCTGGTGATCACAAATCCAACATGGTGGCGACGCAAATTATAAATATTCACATGGACGTTTCTCGCAGTGAAACTTGGTACAGTAAATCCTTATACAAATGTTAATCCACTCTCATGTAATTTATTTCAATTGTTTCCATAAGCACAAGATGGCAGCTGTGCGAAATTTTAAAATCTGGTTCTTACTTCTTGCGTCCGGATCATGCGATTGAAGCTTGAATACTACACGTCGGCCTACACAATAATCTTCATGTATTAGTACATAACTCTAAGACCTACATATATAAAAATCCAACATGGCGATCATCATAAATATTTAGTCGGTTCTCAATATCTACGAATCTATTACAGCAATCAAACTTTTGTATGTTGATAGTGGCAATTAACATAAGTAGGATATATGAAAATAGGCTTTAGTTCTTCATGGAACTACTTGTTTGTTATGGAATTGTTTTTTTATAATTTTTATCTTTTTGCTTTGTGTTTTATGTTTTTAGTTTTGTGTATGTTTTCTGCTTTTGATTTTTATTTCAATTTTGCTTTTTTCTTTGTGTTTGCTTTCTGTCTTTGTTTTTGAATTTTGATTTGTGTTTTTTGTTTTTGGTTTTGTGTTTGTTATCTGTTTTTGCTTTCAATTTGAATTTTGCTTTTTGCGTTGTGTTTTCGGTTTTGTCTTAGTTTCCTGCTTTTTTTTTTTTAATTTTGCATTTTGTTTTATGCTTGATCTCGATAGCATTTGATACGTTTTATTTGCACCTTTCAATGGGCAAAGGCACAAAAATGAACAGTTTTGGTAGGTCTACCACTAAATATTTGCACAATAAAAAGTAATAAAGAATATAAGCGTACATAATCCATTCGTTTGTCGTCAATCAGAAAACTGGGTTTTTTCTTTCACAATAGGAATTTCATCAAATTTCATTCTTAAAAAAATATTTGGCTCTTGGAGGGGTTGATCCCCCTAATCACCCCCTTCCTAGTTACGGCACTGATTTCATAGATTGGCAACAATTACGTCAACAGAAACTTAATTTACACGTTTCATAGCCATCACACCAAATTTCATGATAATCGGAGCAACCATTTCATGAAGTTTTAGGGAGGACACACAGACATAATTATGTAAATTTAATGTCCTGAGTTATCTCATAAAACTACTTTTTTTTCTAAAATGTCGTTTTCAATTCATTTTCAATTCTAACTCATCATATATGTTTGCTCCAAAGAGAGCTATGTCCTAAAGCCATTTCTAGGCAGATTACCTCGCTGTTCCACCCCTTAAACCTCCAATAAATAAATTAATAAGTAAATAAGTAAATAAATAAGTAAATAAGTCAATAAGCAAGTAAGTAAATAAGTAAATAAGTCAATAAGCAAATAAGTAAATAAGTACATAAATAAGTGAATATGTAAATAAGTAAATATGTAAATAAGTAAATAATTAAGTAAATAAATAAATAAATACGTAAGTGAATAAATTAGTAAGTAAATACGTGAAATGAATAGAGCCATCTATTTCAAATATCTAAGTCAGGTTCTGACCTTGGCTCACAAGCGGCTCTGTGTGTGTCATCTAGTACTGTACTGTTGATCAAAGTTATTTCCTCGTCATTCCCGAAGCCACCACAACAGCGCCTCTTCATTTAAGACTTAGACCCGATATCCTAGATGTTAGGCCCGTGAAAAGAACGATTTTCATTATCTATGACTTGAAGATTTGCCGTGGTCGGCACTTAACCACATTGGTGTGCCTGAACAAACCTGCCCGAACACCAGAAGATTCAGTTTCGAATCCCGACTCTGGTCACATTTTCAAGTCTTACTCAACAAATCATTTCATCCATTTTGATGAATATGCCAATTGTTGTCTTAAGAGGCCTAACATATAGGTCATCGACCCCTAATGGTTTGGGTGATAGTGAAAATGAAATATATTAACATTAAACCTACAACTAAAACCAACTACAAAACCAGCAAATAACTTACATACCAGAAGAAGATACGGATAATAAAACGAATAATGTAAATAATATACAGTGAAAAGAAATTCCCTCAACCCTCGAAAAATGAGGATTAAGAGACTAGGAGGAAAGGAGAGCCAAAATGACAGATAGGAAAGGAACAGAGGCGAGGGTTCATCCCAAAGGTTTTGGAAAAAGAGGAAAAACCGGACTCAGCTCAAGAATCCCTCGGGGTAGCCAACTCCCGAACTCGCCAGCCGTGAGTCCTTGAGTGTATAGCACTATCCAGGGAGCTCTATACGTGGTGGGGCTACACACATCCCGCCTCCTTAAGGGCCTTGAGCAGAAGGGAGGAGAAATCTTGAAAAGAAAAAAAAAGTTTTTTTTGCCACCCCATCTTCCGAGACGTGGAGGTAATTTCAAGGGGGGTTGAAATTATTTTTCTATTTCAAAAAAGGGTCTTCTCCTGTAGACACAAAAGGCATGAATCATATTGATCCAACAAAGTAAGATATCAAATAAAACTTTTAAGACTGTAAATTATAAGATAGGCTGATCCCTCGATCAGAAAAGATGTGACAAGGGCCAATTAAGGCGGAAAATTGAAATACTCCCTAGGCCTCGGATACCCTAAAACCGTCGGGGTCGGATGAAAACAAGAGTTGACCAAGAAAAATCGACAGGAAATATGAAAGAGAAGAGTTCGGCACAATTAAGTTGGAATTAATGTCGGACTTAGCTGCGGTCCCGTAGTCGCCAACCCATGTCTCTGAAGTTGTGAGCCCTTGGGGGATTTCATCCATTTTGAAGCTTCATTATCAAGAGATTATATTGAAACTTTCATGGCATTTGTAGACTTAGAAAAGGCTTTTGATAACGTTGATTGGACTAAATTGTTTGACATTTTGAAATCTATTGGAATAAAGTACAGGGATAGGAGGGTGATCTACAATCTATACAGAAACCAGACAGCAGTCATTCGAGCTGAAGGACATGAGAGAGAAGCTGGTATTCAGAAAGGTGTAAGGCAAGGCTGCAACTTATCACCCATACTTTTCAATCTTTACATTGAACAAGCAATGAAGGAAATTGTTGAAAAATTTAAAGTGGGAGTGAAGATTCAAGGAGAAATAATTTCAACTCTGAGATTTGCTGATGACATCGTCATCTTGGCCGACACGCCTGAGGATTTGAATGAGTTTTTGAATGGTATGGACTCCGTCTTATGGAATGAATACATGATGAAAATTAATAAATGTAAAACAAAAATACTGGAATGCAGCCGAAATAAATCAGAAACCTCTATGGACATCAAATTGGCAGTTGAAAAGCTGAGGAAGTAGGAGACTTCTGTTACTTAGGAAGCAGAATAACCAGTGATGGACGAATCAAAGAGGATATAAAAAGTAGGATGGCTCAGGCAAGGAAAGCCTTTCTACAAAAAAGGAATCTGTTGACATCGAATATAGATTTAGGTATTAGGAAGTAACTTTTGAAAGCCTTTGTCTGGAGCGTGGCGCTCTATGGAAGTGAAACTTGGACTATTCTTGCAGCAGAAAAGAGGAGAATTGAAGCATTTGAAATGTGGTGTTACAGGAGAATGATGAAGATCAGATGGGTAGATAGGGTTACAAACGAAGAGGTATTAAGACGAGTGGGAGAGGAGAGATGTTTCTGTCGACTGCTAATGAAGAGAAGAGATAGGTTACTAGGACACATACTAAGACACCCAGGAATAGCAAGCTTAGTTATGGAAGGAAGGGTTGAGGACAAGAACTGTAGGGGTAGACCAAGGTTAGAATATGTTAAACAGATTGCTTCGGATGTAGGGTGTGGTAGCTATGTAGAGATGAAAAGATTAGCTCAAGACAGGGAGGCATGGAGGGCTGCATCAAACCAGTCAAAAGACTGAAGACTCAAACAGCAATATACATTGAAAAAAGTGTGGATTCGGAATTTTGTAATAGTCGTGACATATAATTATTCCTTGCATAATTAGAACTGCTTGCGGAGGATGGTATTGTCAATCAATCAACTTCTAAAGGCAATGCCTTGTCTCGGCAACCATTGCTCTCTGTCTTCAGCACCTCGTTTCAGCTCACAGTAGGAACCATATTGAAGAGTTATTTTGAAGTCTTGAAGGAAACATTTTCTCGGTCGACCTCGGCCTTTCTTCCCAGTGATCTTTCCTTCTACGATATTAGTTAGGAAAGCGTTATGTCGCAAGATGTGGCCTGTAAATTTAGCTTTTCTTTTATGGATAGTTGGTCTCAGTTCTATTTTCCCTTGAATATTTTGCAAGTTGCTGATATTAGTCCTCTTTTCAATCCATTTAACCCGTAATATTCTCCGCCAGACCCACATCTCAAACGCTTCAAGTCTCTTACAATCGCCCCCAGGGGCTCACATCTAGTGGGACGTGGGATGGCGACCACGGGACCCCAGCTGAGTCCGGCATTGCTTCCACTTACTTGTGCCGGGCTCCTCTCCGTCTTCTTTCCTGTCGACCTCCCTTGGTCAACTCTTGTTCTCTTCCGACCCCGACGGTATTAGGTTATCCAAGGCCTAGGGAGTCTTTCACTTTCCCGCCTTAATTGGCCCTTGCCTCATCTTTCCTGATACCCTCCTTCTGTGAGGGGTCAGCCTTCTTTTTCTTTTCCTTTTACCTCCTGCCTTGTGCTCAAGGCCCTTAAGGCGGCAGGGTGTATGTAGCCCCACCACTTCTGGTGCTCCGTAGATAATGCTACACCCTCAGGGGCACACGGCTGGTGAGTTCGGGAGTTGGCGACCCCGAGGGATTCCTGAGCTGGGTCCGTTTTCCCCTTTTGTCCCTTACCTTTGGGGCGGACCTACTCTTCTCCCCCCTCTCCTCTCCTCTCCCCTTTTCATTATATTTATTTTTCTCTTTAAGATTCCCGCTCTGTTTTTGTTACTTGGTTCACCGTGTATCTACATTCCCTTCTAGCGATTTTTAAGGCATTTTTAATCTACGTTCCATTTTGTGATTTTTTTCGATCTAAATTATATCTCGCGATTGTTTTCAACCTCAATTGCATTTTGTAAAGATTGACAATCTAAATTGCTTTTTAGTAAGTCTTTCAATGCAGGTAGACGGGCCTTTTAGTGAATATTTTGAATTTCAATTGCATTTTGTAAGTATTTTCAACCAAAACCGCATTTCGCACGAATTTTGAATCTAAATTGCATTTTGATTGGCGGGCATTTTGCACATATTTTGATTCTCAATTGCATTTTGTGGGTATTTTGAATCTAAATTACATTTTGTCAAGTATTTTCAATCTAAATTGCTTTTTGTAAGTATTGTTAATCCACATGAGTCGTTTGAATCCACCGTACATTTTGTAAGCATTTTCAATTTCAATTGCATTTTGTAAGTATTTTGAACCTCAATTGCATTTTGTACGTATTTTCGATCTCATTTGCATTTTGTAAGTATTTTGAATTTCAGTTGCATTTTGTAAGTATTTCGACGCTACATTGCATTTTGTACGTATTTTGAATCTAGCCTACGTTTTGTGGGTCTTTTTCAATCTATTCTTTTTGTGCAACTTTTCGTTCTAAATTCCCTCTTGTCAGACCATATTGTGAGTTGTTTCCATCTGAGTTCCTTTTTGTAAGTATTTTCCGTCTCAGATAATTTTGTTCTGGTTTCCATTTCATTATCATTTTCGCTATCACCCAGATCATTAGGGGCTGATAACCTCGATGTTAGGCCCCTTAAAACAATAATTATCATCATCATCATCATCTCTTCCAATCCTGACCTCTGATCGTCCAAGATTCACATCCATACAGAAGCACACTCCACACAAAGGACATGACAAATTTATTTGTAATTGCAATATCCAAATTTGCATTAATCAAAAGATTTTTCTTATTATTGTAAGAGTTGAAATTACTTGGGGCGTCTTATCCATTTCAAACTTGTTTCTTCAGGGCTCATTTAAACTCATCTCTTTGGCTCACTTGAGAAGAGTACACGAGATACAAAATCCCAATAAAGTAGATTAGTCCTGAGGGATACTATTCTTCCAGTAATCTTGCAAGTTTGTAAAGTGGTATGTGTCATGGTAGAGCGAGGGAGTAAATTAACTACAATTACCGTAAACAAAGATGCTGGCTGGGTAGGCTACCCTAATTGAATGCAGCAGTCTGCGTACAGACGAGAGATTTATGGCAAGTGTTTCACCTCTGCCAGTCAATTACCCACTGTAAGCTGTGGGCATGGTTCGTGCACGACTTGTGCCAGCGACGGGTCCTCGCAAATACATTATCCGAAAGATGCATGGTGTAGCACAAATGATTATGAGCTGTCTCAATAGTACGTGTTACTGGTGGAAACCGAATGTACTGTACTATGTTTGCTGCAGTCCTCCGTAATCTCGTATCCTTAGCTAATTGCAATCTGTTTAACATAATCTAAACTTCCCATTCTTCTAGAGTTCTTGTTGTTTGTTCTTATTTTATTTGAGGGGCTTGGACATCGTGGCTATTCAGCCCCATGTACTTGAGTGTGTGTGGAAATGTTGTCTGATATCCTGTGTTAGTACAGGGATTATTATGGAACAAGGATATATCAATTAAGGCTAAAGAAGTTATGTACAAAGCATATTATGTTCCTATAATGACATATGCAGCGGAAACTTGGACAATGACTATGCGGGATGAGAGCAGAGTACAAGCAGCTGAGATGAGATTCCTGAGAAGTATGGTCCAGAAAACGAGGCGGGACAGAGTGAGAAATGAAGATATACGGAAAGAACTGGGAGTACAGAAACTAAATGACAAACTGGAGCAAAACAGATTTAGATGGACATGTCAAACGGATGAATGAAGTAAGGCTACCAAGACGAGCACTGGAACGACGGATGACTGGGAAGAGAGGACGAGGAAGACCAAGAATGCGTTGGATGGACTCGGTGGAGAATAGTATTTGAAAACGGAACCTGGATTTGAACACTGTTTCGGAGGAGGAATCTTGGAACGACAGAGCAAAGTGGAGAGGAACCATATTTGCCCCCACCCAGTGTCAACTGGAAAAGGGGAAATGAAGATGATGATGATGATGATGATGATGATGATGAGTACAGGCAAATGCCGGGATGGTTCCTAACGTAAAGCCGCGGTCGCCTCCTTCAGAATCCTCATCTGCATTGAAAATCACCAAAATAGCACAGGTTATCAGACAGATTCTACACACACCTTAGTACACGGGGCTAAATGACCACGATGTCGCAAAGCCCCTAAATAAATAAATTAACAACAACAACAACAACTTAGAGTGTGGCTGCCTACTGTTGGCTCCAGGTCTCTGGATCCAAAGTTCCAGACTTCGATTCCCGGCTCTGCCATGAAATTTAATTCTGGTCTGAGAGTGGGAATGATGTGCAAAACTGGGAAGAGAAGGGTTCGATTCCCAACTATATTTCTATTTGCACAGTCCCCTGCACCAGCTGACGTTGAGCTACGTTGTATTGCTAAGCACCTGCTATATTTTCTAGCAGTGTAGTCAACATTGAGCTGAGTGTCAGTAGACGGGTCCAGCACCACAGGCGGCCATGGGACGTCACGAGCTCTGGCTTGCATGTCCGCCCCCTCGCTGCGCGGGCTATGGACTGTACACATCTCAATCATTCTAGAGCTCTTCGGAGCCTGTTGTTTACAACCACTATTATTAACACACCAGAAGTAGATTATGTGCCGTGCTGAACATAAAACATAGCGCGCTCAGGCGGTCATCCTAATCTAAGAGGTGTTTATGAAAACAACGTTCATCGCATGACGTGTATTCTTTCCCGCATTATATAATTACCAGATGGGTTTGCTTTGAACATCGATTTTATCTGACACATTATTCTTCACGTTTCGTGGTTGTTACTTCATCAGTCGCATGTACAGTGGAACGTGGCTAATTCGAACTTCTATAATTCGAAATCTTCTTTAATTCGAATTTTTCTCTTGGTCCCTAGCATTTTATATACAATCAAAGCTAAAAAAATCGTGGTTAATTCGAATTACATTTTGGATAATTCGAAGTTTTTACGTTTAAAAAGCCGACCGGACGAAAATGTCTCAGTTTGTGGTTAGCTGACCGACACAGAAATCATCGCCGATGTACTGAACTCCGAAAAACAAGATGGTGACGACGCATCTGGCGATGAACTCGTGGAGGAAGTTCCCGAAAAAACTGTCCTGAGTGCAGCCCAAGCAACAAACCACATCACAGAACTTAGGCGTTATTTTTTTATGTAGAAATGATGTAAGTGATTCTGTTTTCCGTTCATTAAATTTGTTAGATTCTTTTGTTATGGCCGCGAGACTTAATTTTAGGAAACAGGTAAAAATCTCAAACTTTTTTGAAAAACAGTAAATTTCTCTAATACTTAACTAGATTGTTGGATTACTACTGTCGTTGAATATGTGAATAGTACATTTTGGTTTTATTTTATCACTTGAAACTTTTGATGTTATTCACGATACAGTCATTGTACAGTACCGTTGTCTATTAATCTGCTTTGTTGAACGTAAATCATTATGTAAACGTAATACAATATCTTTACTCTACCCTTTTCAAAGAACTTTCTTAATTCGAATTTTTGGATAATTCGAATATTTTTACTGGTCCCTTGAGGTTCGAATTATCCAAGTTCCACTGTACTTGATTGAATATAGAATATGTCTTATAACCTGTCTAGTGATGTGTTGTTGATTTACAGTGAGCTCCTCACCACACCTACAGAACGGAGCTTTGTAGAGGTCGTACCACAGACAAATCACAATGACTCACCGCCAAATTTATAGCATGCTCCAATTACATACAACAGTTGGTCGGAAAGCCCTGGATGCTGTCATAGCTTTTATTACATACGCAGTTGGCAAAATACCTTAGTTGTAATAATTAAGACTTGTGGTGAAGTACTGTAGCCTACCTCGTATCCCGTGAACACGGTTAGGCGTAGAACAAAACATTGAATTTTCCTAGTTGAAATTTATCTTCTCAAGAAGAAATTTGCAGAAAATGTGTTCGTAAGTTTCAGCACCGTGCGAATTTTACTTGTGAGGGAACCTCAAACAAAAGGTATACTGAAACAATTCGCGTACTCTGAAGGCTCTCGAGAACGAACTAACTGCACTGATACGAAATATCAGTGAGGATGAATTACAGGAAGTGTACCGAAACTTCCTACGTCAGTGCAATGTGTGTTTAGAAATTAAAGGAGAGCATTTTCAGCAAATTCATGTTCAGTAAGTTATGATGATTATTAAATAAGTTAAAAGTGTAAGTGTGTTGAACTAGTTGGAGGCTATGCTGCTGCTAGCGCCAATGCCTTCCTCGTCATGCTGCAATACACAGTGCCTCATCCGCCACACGGCCTGTCCCAGTCTCCGTTCTATAGGGAAGGCCCTCGATGTACTATCTGATATATTATATTAATACGGTGCATGTGTAGAACCTAGCTACCCTACAGCAAGTAAACTGTGACTCAGGTTGCCTAGTTAGTGATCTCCTGTGGTAGCATAGGACCCTGATCGTTTCGCGTACGTCCCTTACAGATATGAGGAAGTTGTGAGAGAATCCTAACGCTCTTCTGTTCTATGTTGTTCTCACAAGGCTAAATAATTCACATCGTTCGAAACCTCATATTAGAACTAAAATCTTCCCTGGCAAATGTCTGTGCAGAAAACGGCTATATAGGCTACTTCTGCTGGCACAAGACGGTAGAACAGATGTTATGTATGTGGTAATAACTTATCTGTATCTAAAACTACTACCAGACTAATATGAGGTACATCCCTCGAAAGGTGATACAAGATAGCCGTATCCCCGCATTTTCTTGTAATGAGATATCTTAACGCCTTGAAGACACCAATCCTAAAAGGGCCAGTGTGGTGAGAACAGAACTTTAGACATGTGCGTTGTACAATTACCCAGTCCTAGAATTACACGTGGGTTAGCGTTGAGGGCATCCTCAATCAGGCTGAGTCTTTTCACCCGACGTTTGCCGGTTTGGGTCCCACTAATTGAATATTGACTGGTAGGCTAAGGTCGAACTTTAAACTAAAAGCGTCAGACTTAGAGGGTCGAGATTAGAGGGAGGAGTGTCTCCTGGCTTAACAACTTGTCAGTCTATATCATCATGGAAGTGACATCCTTTGAACAATAGGGATTTGACAACCCTTACATCATCAGTGTGTGTCAGAACAGCAACGAAGCATTCAAACTTAAAAGGGATATTCCGGATAGTGGTTTAAATATCCATGACTTCACCACTGAAACAAAGTGCGAAGTTAGGTCATGGAGCCAAGCTCTCTGCTGACTCGGTAGACGCGTAGGTTCGAGCCCCACCGTCGGTCATCCTTGAAATGGTTTTCCGTGGTTTTCCCCATTTTCAACACCAGGCAAATTTTGGGACGGTACCTACTGACAGGCCATGGCCACTTGCTTCCACATTCTTGCCCAGTTACATTTATCTTCATCAATATTCTAACTCTCATCCCGGCACGCAGGTTGCCCACGGGCGTCGCTAGAAAGACATGCACTCGGCCTCTCGGGAGGCCACACGACAAAAAAGAAAAGAAAACCACTGAAACAAGAATTCAGTATTCCCAAATGGTTTGTGGGAGAGGGAAGAAGAGAGAGTAGTTGCTTTCTTTTGGTATGTAAGATGCTTTACTGGAATTTCCTCATGCATGCCACTCCCTCAATACCCCCCTCCGCCTAGGGCAGGAGTAGTGGGCACTGGTGTGTTCATGTTCACGGACTGACGCTGGCGTCACGGGATTTGAAAGCAATGGCATGAGGGTCAATTCATGGTTGAACACCTCCTTTCAAAACCCAGCGTCTCGTAGTCACCTTATACATTTCTGTTTTGTTTGCAGGATTTTCCAGTCCTCAACGTTTCCTTTATATTTTAGAAGAAGTAGGGTTGACACAAATGTGTCCAAGTAATCGATAATAATAATAATATCATTAAGGAAGACATGCCAGATGACAAACGTAGGAGAAACCATAGTGAATCAGAGACCATCCAGCACATCACAGGGGCTGTCCAACAATTACATTCACTCATTATATGAAGAGGCATGTCCAAGTAGCCAAGATAGTCCACCTAAACTATACAAAGAAACATTGCTTAAGTGATAATGTTCTGCCTTACTACTCAATATATCTCCAATGCTGTTTTGGAGAACGATACACACAGCTACTCGGGGACAGGTCAGTGACCACAGATAGACCTATATCAGCAAACAGGCCGGGCATTATTCTTATTGACCATCTTCTAATCGGTATCGCTATCCCTTACTTCCACAATTTCTAATACATTTATGGTGATAAAGTGACCAAGTACACACCATTGGTTGAAGAGATTCGACCTATTTTGCGAAAGAAATGTATTACTATATTGACTATCATAACCTCTTCTACTGTACTAGCATAATACCTCGATTATCTGGCGTTCTACCATAATCTGTATATCAGTATGCAGAAAGCAGTCCTTTAGAGACCGGCTCCTTACTTATTTCCTCAGCCTACCAACATAAAGAACTCCACTCCATTTTGCTCCAATTGCTGATAAAATTGTGTATTACTCTGTACCCAACGACATGGTGAACATAATAATAGTAATAATACGAATAAAGTGAGCTTCAAGGTTAGGAATATATGAACTTTTCAGAATATGATAGGGTTGTGTCCTGATTGCGGTCACCTCATTAGCAGTCCAGATTGCGGTCACCTCATTAGCAGTCCAGATTGCGTTCACCTCATTAGCAGTCCAGATTGCGGTCACCTCATTAGCAGTCCAGATTGTGGTCACCTCATTAGCAGTCCAGATTGCGGTCACCTCATTAGCAGTCCAGATTGCGGTCACCTCATTAGCAGTCCAGATTGCGTTCACCTCATTAGCAGTCCAGATTGCGGTCACCTCATTAGCAGTCCAGATTGCGTTCACCTCATTAGCAGTCCAGATTGCGTTCACCTCATTAGCAGTCCAGATTGCGTTCACCTCATTAGCAGTCCAGATTGCGTTCACCTCATTAGCAGTCCATATTGCGGTCACCTCATTAGCAGTCCAGATTGCGGTCACCTCATTAGCAGTCCAGATTGCGTTCACCTCATTAGCAGTCCAGATTGCGGTCACCTCATTAGCAGTCCAGATTGCGGTCACCTCATTAGCAGTCCAGATTGCGGTCACCTCATTAGCAGTCCAGATTGCGGTCACCTCATTAGCAGTCCAGATTGCGGTCACCTCATTAGCAGTCCATATTGCGGTCACCTCATTAGCAGTCCAGATTGCGGTCACCTCATTAGCAGTCCAGATTGCGGTCACCTCATTAGCAGTCCAGATTGCGGTCACCTCATTGGCAGTCCAGATTGCGGTCACCTCATTGGCAGTCCAGATTGCGGTCACCTCATTGGCAGTCCAGATTGCGGTCACCTCATTGGCAGTCCAGATGGCGGTCACCTCATTGGCAGTCCAGATTGCGGTCACCTCATTGGCAGTCCAGATTGCGGTCACCTCATTGGCAGTCCAGATTGCTGTCACCTCATTAGCAGTCCAGATTGCTGTCACCTCATTAGCAGTCCAGATTGCTGTCACCTCATTAGCAGTCCAGATTGCGGTCACCTCATTAGCAGTCCAGATTGCGGTCACCTCATTAGCAGTCCAGATTGCGGTCACCTCATTAGCAGTCCAGATTGCGGTCACCTCATTAGCAGTCCAGATTGCGGTCACCTCATTAGCAGTCCAGATTGCGGTCACGTCATTAGCAGTCCAGATTGCGGTCACGTCATTAGCAGTCCAGATTGCGGTCACCTCATTAGCAGTCCAGATTGCGGTCACCTCATTAGCAGTCTAGATTGTGGTCACCTCATTAGCAGTCCAGATTGCGGTCACGTCATTAGCAGTCCATATTGCGGTCACGTCATTAGCAGTCCAGATTGCGGTCACCTCATTAGCAGTCCAGATTGCGGTCACCTCATTAGCAGTCCAGATTGTGGTCACCTCATTAGTAGTCCAGATTGCGGTCACTTTCATTTTAGGGAAGAGCTATAAACAATCCAGCGTCCAGATTGCGATCACTTTTCATGGGAGACCGGTCCTTGGTTCTTGGTTCTTCTCGACTGTCTCATACCTTCCGTAAGTTTTGTGGATAACAAGGGGAAACTGATATTTCACCACCTAACAAAAGAATACAGTTCAGTGTCAGCTGAGCACACCCCATAAAACTTCGCTTGAAAAATCAAGTCCCCCTCTCAATCTGACGGCATCTCGTAGAGCAATGATTATAACATTTTCAGTCTTAAGAATAGAAACATTTCAGGATCGGAATCAACGACCTTCACTTTCAACAAAATTGTTGTAACGGGAAATGTTATACTTACAGGGTATAATTTTTAATTTCTGCCCCTCCTCTCCCATTTGAGGCGCGAGATATCTATTTTTATAATAGGTACAGTATAAGGTGAAAAATATTCTTTTCATTACCTTGAAAAATTCGTCTCGTAAAAGTAATTTGTTCTGCGTTTGATTCTACCCCTTTGTAATAAATTTTTGTCCACATCCCTCTCCAATAAACAAAATCAAACATTTGAAGTTTTAGGTTTATTAACATCCCAGATTTGAAATCTGTAACTCTTGATAAATCAAAATCAATAAGTTCGCTGTCATAACTACTCAAATTATAAGATGGTATTTTTGAAGGAAACTTTCCCCCTAGCGAATGTGAGAAAAGTATTCACTTCTCATCTGAACGCACATGCGTGTACAGTACCAGTCAGTTAATGAAGAGGAGCCGTGGTGGCGCAGTGGTAAAGCTGTTAGCCTCTCACCAAGATGGACCGGGATCGATTCCCGGTCAATGCATGTGAGTTTTTCGAAGTGAAATGCCATGACCTGTGGTTCGTATTCCACGTAAAAGGAGGTCCCGTGGATCATGATCACATGATTAACGGTCACTTAAAAATAAAAGCTTCCTAGTTATTGAAGACCACTGATAAAAATAAACCTGTCGCACTGGAGGTCCGGTTCAATTCTTGGCTCTGCCAAGAAATTTAATTCTGATCCGAGGGCTGAAACGGGGTATACTCAGCCTTTTGAGGCAAAACTGAGAAGAGGCAGGTTCGATTCCCATCTCAGCCATCCTAGAAGTGATTTTCTGTGGTTTCCGACATCTACTAGAGGCAAACACCTGGTTGGTTGATAACTTAAGGCCACGGTCGCCTCCATTCCAATCCTCGTCTCAGTTACAAATACTCACATTAATACAGACACCACAAGAAATACAGGGAATCAGACAGATTCTACACTCGCCCAAATACACTGAACTATAATGAAAAGAAGGAAGGAAGCTTTTAGTTTTACGTGACCGATAATCATGTGATCATGAGCCACGGGACCTCCTTTTTACGTGGAATCCGAACCACAGGACATGGCATTTCACTTCGAAAATCTCACATGCATTGACCGGGAATCGAACCCGATCCACCTTGGTGAGAGGCCAACAGCTTGACCACTGCGCCACCATGCCCCCGCACTATAATGACCACGATGTTTGAGCCCATAAATGAAACAACAAAATAACATTTAGCGAAGATGTGTAAGTGCTCAGAAAAGAAATCGCATAGTTCCTCTGGCAAAAGTTGTTGTTGGCCTTCAATTATTGACCGGTACTGTACATATGTGTGCGAGAGACTGTTTCAAATGTTTCTAATTCGTTTCAGGGGTTTGGGACATATTGGTCATTGGGTGTTTGCTCAATTTGTCTGCTGAACTGTGTTTCTATGGTGACTGTAATGGTGTGTGTACAAATACCAGCGCGCAGCTCTGTACTTGATAGTTACAGCTCAGCGATGGGAGCGGCGTGTAGAGCGGTGTGGGGAACATGTCGAATGGCGCGTTTGACAGTAGGTTCTCACTATCAGACACAGCCGCACTCAGCGTGGCAAATGTTTTGCGCTGCAGTAGTATACCGGGGGAGTGGGATGGTGAAGTGCAAGCTGAGCGCCGGGATCTGTAACTGAAATTTTTAGGGTAATGGAGTAGATGTCCAAGGACTTGAAATAGTAAACTTTTCAGGCATTTGTTTAGAAAGAGAGTGGCAAAATTCTGTGGAAAATTACACTCGGGATTGCCCCTATTAACGCCGTAATTCGAAACTTCAATCTCCGAATTTTCTGCAGCTCCCCATCACGGTTATAATTTGTAAAATATGCATACGTATGCGAACTCACATCGCTCAGTACTCAGGAGACATCTTACCGATGTATAAACGAGTGAGTCAGCCGTGGTCGTTACGGCGTGGCTGCAGGCAGTCGCTCACATCCGGGAGGCGAGGACGTTCGAATCCCCCCGCCGACGACCTTGAAGATGGTTTTCTGTGATTTCCCATCTTCCTTCCAGGCAAATGCCGGGGTTGATCCCTAACTATAGGCCACAGCCGCTACCTTCCAATTCCTAGTCCTTACAATCACACTTTCCTCCCCAGACATCACTCCACACGCGACGGTACTTGTAGCTCACCACATGGGTGTCCGCATAGAAGCAGCTACAGCCTCCGGCGAGCCGAACATGTCCTCGGACACTCCCGGCACTAAAAGCCATAACGCTAAAAAAAAACAAGATGTTCAGGAAAGAACATATAGCCTACTTTCTCCTAAATGCATGGGTATTGTTATAACTCTTTGTCCTTTTCAAGGAGTATAATTGAATGTTGGTTGTAGTAGCTTCTTGAAATACAACGTGCTATAGGGATATTAAACATGAATATGAGGTGCCCTTTGTAGTGCTACCTCTGTAAAAAAATTCATTCAATTCGGTTTCACCGTGTTTGAATTGATTTGGGGAATGGATTTGCACACATACATGGCCGCTATTTGAAAACTATTGGGCTGATGACCTTGTAGTCTGTCATAATATGCTTTCCACAAAAAGGCATGTTGTTGCAAAATCCGGTAGAGATCAAATTATTAGGATGGTCGAAATTTGATTTAAGCTTTTAAAATTTGGGTGGCCGTCATTCCGTTTCCGTCAAGATGGCAGCGATATAAAACATGACACTGAGGTGCCTTTTGCTAGTGCTACCTCTGTACCAAATTTCGTTCAATTCGGTTTCACCGTGTTTGAATTGATAGGGGGAATCGATTTGCACACATACTTGGCCACCATCTGCCAACTATTGGGCTGATGAACTAGCAGTTTGGTCAGAATATGCTTCCCACATAAATATTTGTTGTTGCAAAATTTGGTAGAGACTAGATTATTAGGATGGTCGTAATTACATTTTAGCCTTTAACATTTGGGTGGTCGCGATTACGTTTCCGTCAAGATGGCGGTGATATAAAACATGACACTGAGGTGGCCTTTTCTAGTGCTACCTCCGTACCAAATTTCGTTCCATTCGGTTTCACCGTGTTCGAATTAATAGGGGTAATCGATTTTCACACAAAGATGGCCGCCATCCGCAAACAATTAGGCTAATGACCTATTAGATTTGTCAAAGGATGCTCCCTCCATAAAGGTATGTTGTTGCAAAATTTGGTAGAGATCGGATCATTAGGTTAGTCGTAATTTGATTTAAGCTTTGAACATTTGTGTGGCCGCCATTACGTTTCCGTCAAGATGGCGGCGATATAAAGATGACACTGGGGTGCCCTTTGCAAGTGCTACCTCTGTACCAAATTTCATTCCATTCGGTTTCACCGTGTTCGAATTAATAGGGGTAATCGATTTTGACACAAATATGGCCGTCATCCGCAAACTATTAGGCTAATGACCTATTAGATTTGTCAAAGGATGCTCCCTTCATAAAGGTATGTTGTTGCAAAATTTGGTAGAGATCGGATGATTAGGTTAGTCATAATTTGATTTAAGCTTTGAACATTTGGGTGGCCGCCATTACGTTTCCGTCAAGATGGCGGCGATATAAAACATGACACTGGGGTGCCCTTTGCTAGTGCTACCTCTGTACCAAATTTCGTTCAATTCGGTTTCACCGTGTTCGAATTAATAGGGGTAATCGATTTTGACACAAAGATGGCCGCCATCCGCAAACTATTAGGCTAATGACCTATTAGATTTGTCAAAAGATGCTCCCTCCATAATGGTATGTTGTTGCAAAATTTAGTAGAGATCGGCTCATTAGGTTAGTCGTAATTTGATTTAAGCTTTGAACACTTGTGTGGCCGCCATTACGTTTCCGTCAAGATGGCGGCGATATAAAACATGACACTGAGGTGTCCTTTGCTAGTGCTACCTTTGTACCAAATTTCGTTCAATTTGCGCTCACCGTGTTCGAATTGATAGGGGGGGGGGGGACAGACATTCAGAGTACACACACTCACACACACACACACACACACTCACAGAGACTCACACACACACTTACACACACACAGACAGACACACTTTTTTTCGCCCTGTAGTGATCTCATAAGTCTACTTTCATTTTTTGCAAAAATCGAAAGTAGACTAAAAAACGATTGGGTGGTTATTAATGATATTTTCAGCTGGTTACAGGGCCTTTGCAAGCGCAAATTGGGATTGAATACTTAGTCTATTAAGTAATTATTTGAAGTATTGTCAATTAATTTAATGTATTCGAATATTATTTTGAAAAATGTATTGTATTATTATTTAATGTAATGTATTGTAATATTATTTAATAATGTAACGTATTCTAATGTTAATTAATGTAACGTATTGTAATGTTACTTAATGTAATGTATTGTAATGTATTCAAATGTTATTTTTTATAATATATTGTAATATTGTTTATGTTCGACCCTGACTATTATATGTCAGAAAACTGTACTATGAGGCTCATTATAACAGTATTTTTCATTATGAAACAGTTTCTCCCACCAATCAGAGCTCAAGAAACACTTGTTTGACCAATTAGATAATTAGATGCGCTGAGTTCCAAGGCCTTCTAATTTAAATTTCACTGCCTGGCTAGTGTCATAGTAGGGAAATTGAGGAGGCCATGGTCAAATACAAGGCATTCTCTGCGTCTCATGCGCTCTGTTCAGTACATAAAACTGGCAAAATCTTGACAGATATTTATGAATATTTATGTTCGAACATAAAATAGTTAAAATAATTATCGTCGAACATAAACAGTCGTATGCAACTCGCCTATATTGGTAATTAAGACACTCGTATGAAAATTATAAAACTCGCATACGCTCGTTTTATAAACATACTCGTTTCTTAATTATTTCCATTATAGGCTCGTTGCATAATGTACTATTAATGTAATGCTATTTAATGTGAAAGAGCGCATTGCATGCAGCGAATGGGGCTTTTTACCCCTATACAAGCAATCCTAAAATAAATAAACAAGCAATTAATCAACCAATCAATCAACCAATCAATCGTGGTTGTTATAAGGGTTCTTGTGTGTGAGAGGGCTCCAACTGTTGTTCAAACGACAAATCGTCTGTTTCTCACTCATTTTACATTCACCTGACACTTAAGCGAATCATATCTTGAGGGCTTAGTAACGGAACCTCTTTGTTGGTTAGTTATTGTTGCTTTAAGGGGCAGAACAGCAAGGTTATCGGCCCCAAACAGGCCCACTGTGTATCACATTACCGTAAAGGAACGCAGTGAACATTTGATATCTCGGAGTATATTATTTTGTCGAGTAAGTTTTAAAAGCCCCATTGCTGAAGGCATGTCCGAAACATTGCAAATATTACTACTGAGTCACATCGTCAATCTCTTTTTTAATTTCATTTTTGATCCGTAGTGCCTTTCAAAGCTGTAAAAATATAAAAATCTTAAGGAAACACTTGATTCGAGAGGAAATATGAAAGAGGCGTTAAATGGAACATTTACCCCAGGGACTTTCATGCTAATTACATTGAGGAGAATATTCTTCTAGATAATAAAATTAAATTCTGTAGAATATACTTTTATTACAGTTCATGATTTTGAGACATCTAAATGAAACTTAATTAATAATAATCCTGCAGCATATATTATTTATTGGTAAGGAGAGGAAGTATTTTGTAGGGCACAATTTTTCAGAAATCATGAATATGTCTGGCATATGTATTATCATTTAAATACATGAAAGCTCAAACGTTAAAGATCAATTATATGAGTTGGACCATTGTATCACGTATGTGATGATCTTATATATAAAAGTGAAAGTATGTATGTATGTGGGTATGTATGTGGGTGGGTCTGTTCCGTATACAAATCTACACCGTTACACCAATCTCAACCGAATTTTGCATACACATAGTTTAGGACCCAGAAGGAACCGCTGGCTACATAAATTTTCGATAGTCGTTCTCATTCTTCTGATTTCGACCCTTTTGCACTCCAGCACATGCTAATCAAATCATAAAATATACTCATGAAGGAATGGCAAGGCGGATAGTTTCCATGGCAACATAGCTCAAGTCGAGACACGGCCGACTGGATGCCATTTGCGCTCTGCACTACCGGTATAGAAAATGAGGATCTTTACTTGAAATCACGTTAGTTACTCAACTTCTCACACAGCACTGTCAACCGAGTTTAGCATAACAAAGACTTGACACTATCTTCTACTATATATTTGTCAAATACCACTCACTCACTCATTCATTCATCACGAAATCTCAAAAACCATCAAACGGATTGGAAGGAAATTTGGTATGCAGCTTCCCCAAGGGCCGCAAATGCCCACTAAGAGAGGATTTTTGGATATTCTGGTTCTAAAGGGGTGTTAAGGGGGTAGACCTGCATTTCATTGAACAGCAATATCTCCCGATTGGTTAAATTGGGGGGTGAAAAGTAGGGATTGAAAGATTCCTAACGGAGCGTGTATGTCTTAAACGACATAGGCGAGGAGTTTGAAACTCAGCGGAAAAAAATCAGCATAAAAGTAAGTAAATATGTGTTTGACCGTTTTTTCATAAATCCAATTTAAGAGGCCCATGGGGAGGGGTGAAATTCTGTTGGGGGGGGGGAGGGACAGGAAAGAGAATGTCCTAACTGATTGACTGACTGACTCACTCATCAAACTCAGGGGGAAAAACTGCTTTAAAGTAAGTAAATAGCTGTTCGACAGGTTTTTTAATCAATCAAATTGAAGGGGTTCATCGGGAGGGGTGAAATTCTGAAGGGAAAAAATGAAAGAAAATGTCCTGACTCATTCAGTCACTCATCATCGCCCAGCCAAAAATATTGAAGTTGGAAACATGGCATTTTGGGGATATGTTCGTTGTATGTTAAAACCGTACACTAAGGGAGGATTTGTGGATATTCAGGCTCTAAAGGGGTCTTAAGGGGGTTAAACCTGAATTTCATTGAATAACAATATCTCACGAGTGGTTTCATTTGTGGATGTGATACTCGGCATATAAACCAATCATTAAATATAAGCAGACATGTGTCTAAGTGTTTTTCGATGTGGTGTATTATTATGAGGTGAAAGGGGTGAAAAGTAGGGGTTGAAGGATTCCTAACGGAGCGTGTAGGCCTATCTCTTAAACGACATAGGCGAGAAATTTGAAACGCAGCGAAAACACATCAGCTAAAAAGATAAGTAAATCGGTGTTCGACCGTTTTTTCATAAATTAATTTAAGGGGCCAATGGAGTGGGGTGAAATTCTGGGGGGAAATGAGAGAAAGTGTCCTAACTGACTAACTCACTCACTCACCAAACTCAGGGGAAAAAGACAGCTTTAGAAATAAGTTAATAGGTGTACAAGCGTTTTTTCATCAATCCAATTTAAGGGGCCCATTGCGAGGGGTGAAATTCTGGTAAAAATAATTGAAAGAAAATGTCCTGTCTGACTCACTCACTCATCACGCCCAGCAAAAACTATTAAAGTTGGAAAAATGAAATTTTGGGAATATGTTCGCTGTATGTCGAAAACGTCAACTAAGGAATGATTTTTGTTTATTCGGTTTTAAAGAGATGTTAAGGGGGTAAACGTGCATTTCAATGAATAACGATATGTCATGAGTTGTTTCTTAGGGGATGTGATATTCGGTATATAAACTAACCATGAATGTACCCAAAAGAGATGGGTTATGCCCTAATCCTGAAATAAATTACATGAGATTAATAAAACACTAGGATGACCAGTTTCGATCGTCAAGCGATCATCATCAGATCCAATACACTTAGGCTATAAAATCTATGTTTGAAATACAGGTGAAAATATTTACAATATGTACAATTATTTAGTTGCAGTATTGGTACTGCAACTGTCAGTGTATGCTAAATGCAGTATATATGTTAGGTGAAATGCTAAATGGTGATGGCTATCCGGAGATTGTACTTTAGAGAGATTATATGGTTGTAAACTATGGTTAAACTATAAAAATTTTAGGCTAACTACTTATCTGATTGTCTTCCGTACTACAGCTATTCGCAGTTTCCGTGCTCACTTGAACTCGCTGTGCGGACGACTGCGGTGGTTATCTTAACGACTGGTTTTTCCCTGCCTTCCCCCCCTGTCCCTACGTGCTGTGGGGAGTGATCGCGATGTGTTTATGTGAGGTGTTGCCAACCTAGATAAGATGTATGTTATTGAATGAGGTGGATCTACAACTATTAAAGACCGTGGATTAGTCCTCGCCACGCGTGGAGCATAACCCATTCGAACTAAGCGTTGACGGTCTTATGAGGACGTCCCGGCACCTTTAATACTGCCTCTAATATGGGCCTTGGTTTATTGCAGAAGAAAGGTACATCGTACACCTGATCCAGATAACATTTACCTATTAAAAACCCCCTAATTTCCCCCCTTTTTTTTTTTTTTTTTTTTTTTTTTTTATCTAGCTTGGCTGTGTCGCTAAATTGTGTTTTGTTTCCGACAGGGTGTGTTTTTTAGTAGCGTGAAGAGGGGTGAGCTCTCCATGAACGTGTGTTCATTTAGATTGTTAGAGTCGGACCTTAAAATAATCCATCACGAATCGAAAGGCAGAGCTCTTGACATAAAGGAAGCAATCGAGATACACCTAGCCAAACGAAACAATCCCAACAATCTAAATGAACACACGTTCATGGAGAGCTCACCCCTCTTCACGCTACTAAAAAACACACCCTGTCGGAAACAAAACACAATTTAGCGACACAGCCAAGCTAGATAAAAAAAAAGGGGGGAAATTAGGGGGTTTTTAATAGGTAAATGTTATCTGGATCAGGTGTACGATGTACCTTTCTTCTGCAATAAACCAAGGCCCATATTAGAGGCAGTATTAAAGGTGCCGGGACGTCCTCATAAGACCGTCAACGCTTAGTTCGAATGGGTTATGCTCCACGCGTGGCGAGGACTAATCCACGGTCTTTAATAGTTGTAGATCCACCTCATTCAATAACATACATCTTATCTAGGTTGGCAACACCTCACATAAACACATCGCGATCACTCCCCACAGCACGTAGGGACAGGGGGGGAAGGCAGGGAAAAACCAGTCGTTAAGATAACCACCGCAGTCGTCCGCACAGCGAGTTCAAGTGAGCACGGAAACTGCGAATAGCTGTAGTACGGAAGACAATCAGATAAGTAGTTAGCCTAAAATTTTTATAGTTTAACCATAGTTTACAACCATATAATCTCTCTAAAGTACAATCTCCGGATAGCCATCACCATTTAGCATTTCACCTAACATATATACTGCATTTAGCATACACTGACAGTTGCAGTACCAATACTGCAACTAAATAATTGTACATATTGTAAATATTTTCACCTGTATTTCAAACATAGATTTTATAGCCTAAGTGTATTGGATCTGATGATGATCGCTTGACGATCGAAACTGGTCATCCTAGTGTTTTATTAATCTCATGTAATTTATTTCAGGATTAGGGCATAACCCATCTCTTTTGGGTACATTCGTGTTGACCGACTGAAAATCACTAAACTCTTGTTTACTAAGGCAACACTGAAAATATGGCTTCAAACACCACAATAAACTAACCATTAAAAATAATCAGACATATATCTAAGGGTTTATCGATGTGGTGTATATTATGAGGTGATAGGGGTGAAAATTGGGGGTTGAGGGATTCTTGACGGAGCGTGTATCTCTTAAAGGACATAGGCGAGAAGTTTGAAATTCGGCGGAAAAAGAACAGCTTAAAATACAAGTAAATAGGTGTTCGACTGTTTTTTTCATAAATCCAATTTAAGGGTCCTTGGAGAGAGGTGAAATTCTGGGGGGGAAAAAACAGGAAAGAAAGTGTCCTAACTGATTGACTCACTTACTCACTCATCAAACTCAGGGGGAAAACAGCTTTAAATAAGTAAATAGGTGTTCGACCGTTTGTTTCATAAATCCAATTTAAGGGGTTCATGGGGAGGGGTGAAATTATCAAAAATATATGAAAGGAAATGTCCTGACTGACTCACTCACTCATCATAGCCCAGCCAAAATTATTAAAGTTAGAAACATGAAATTTTGGGGATATGTTCGTTGTATGTCGAAAACGTCCACTAAGGAAAGAGTTTTGAATATTCAGGTTCTAAATAGGTGTTAAGGGGGGTAAACGTGCATTTCATTGAATAACAATATCTCACGAGTGGTTTCATTTGGGGATGTGATACTTGGCATATATACTAATCATTAAAAATAAGCTGACACATGTCTAATGGTTTTTCGATGTAGTGTATATTATGAGGTGAAAGGGATGAAAAGTGGGGGTTGAAAGATTCCTAACGGACCCTGTATCTCTTAAACGACATAGGCGAGGAGTTTGAAACTCGGAGGAAATCAATCAGCTTAAAAATAAATAAATGAATAAATAAATAAATAAATAAATAAATAAATATGTGTTCGACCGTTTTTTCATAAATCCAATTTAAGGGGCCTATGGGGAGGGGTGAAATTCTGGAAGAAAAACGTCCCCTAAGGAAGGATTTTTGGATGTTCACTCTCATCGACCAACCCAAACGATTAAAGTTAGAAGAATGATATTTTGGGGATATGTTTGTTGTGTGTCGAAAACGTCTATTAAAAGGGATTTTTGGATATTCAGGTCCTAAAGGGGTGTTAATGGGGTTAAACCTGCATTTCATTGAATAACAATATGACACGACTATGACGCGAGCGAAGCGAGGCTAAAAATGAGATGATGTGCGTCTATGTATTACTCAATCACGCAAGTACCACTGGTCCGATTTACATGAATTTTACATGGAAGTAGCTGATTTGCCTGGTTAACATATAGGTTACTTTTGATTTCAATACTTTGCACTATTTAAAGATGGCGACCATTTTAGTGACTTCACTACACCCTTTGGTTTAAAACTTTCATATTTCCATTTCAAATACAAAGAGAACGCTAAGAAATAGCAAACTTTTGATGGTAGCCTATGTACGAGGTTAAAAATTACATTTTCTATCTGAAAGGTATCTCCAACCGTTAGCGAGTAAAACCTAAATTTGTGCTTAAAACACGGTCAACGCCGAGCGGTGTAGTTGGACAAAATGATCCATTCTTAATCTCCCTCTGCGCAGCACCTCGCCTATCCCCTGTTTTAACTGTCACCTTCATATTTTAATTTATTTATGACGCGTAGCGAAGCACGGGTACTTCAGCTAGTTACTCATCAATTTCAATTCTCTTGTGTATCTATTATAATTTGTAGAATGAAGTAAATTATGGCATTACATTAATCTTACTGAATAATAAAAGAGTGACTGTCTACGGCTTATCACATTTTTTTGGGGGGGGGGGGTCTCAGCGATAACGTTCTCGCCTGCTGTTCCCAAGGTTGCCGGATCGAATTCTAGTGCAGCCAGTTAGCATTTGAGGGTGAACAAATGCGAGGGAGCCATGTCAGTAGATTTACTGGTACGTTAAAGATCCCCTTCGGGGCAACATTCCGAGACACCGGTGTCTTTAAAAGCCACAGTAGTTAAATGGGACGTAAAACCAATAATATTAATTAATTCATTACGTGTTGGCCTGAAATTTAAGTGCGGATGCCCTCCCTGACACCATGTGATTTTTTATTTCACACAGGCACACGCGTGGGGTGTTTTGCTATTTTATTGTAATTTATAAACTACCGTATTAATTCACGATTTTAAGTTTTTTTTTTTTTTTCAAGATTTACTTTTTCTCTATTACTTACGGGCACATCTTTGTAATCCTTCCCATTGTTGTTTAAGGTCACTGGGGAAAACCAGCTTCATTTACGTGTTGGCCTGGGATTTAAGACCGGATGCCCTTCTTGACACCACGTGATTTTTAGCCTATTTTCAATTTTGAAAAAATAGGCTTATGAGATCACCTTTTGTCCGTGTGTGTGTGCGTGTGTGTGTGTGTGTGTGTGTGTGTGTGTGAGGTGTGTGTGTGTGTCCCCCTAATAAAATCTAAACGGCTGGAGCGATTTCATTGAAACTCGGTAAGTTCATAGCACTATTCCCGGCGACCTCGACCGTGCCCTTCAAATGTTGTTACGTCTCACCAATCCAACATGGCGGCTGTGCGAAATATTTCACTAGCATTCAATATCTCCGAAACTATTACCGATATCGCCCTGAAATTGTGTACGGTGATAAAGGGCACTACTAGAAGTTCACCTATGAGACTTTAAAAAACCTGGTGACTACAAAACCAACATGGCGGTCAAGCGAAATTGAGACTTTTAAATAGACATTTCTCGCGATATAACCATCCAAACGTAATGAAACTTGGTACAGCAAATGTTTATACACATTGTAATGCACCGGCGTCCTACTTAGTCAATTGTTTACATAACCTCAAAATGGCGGCTGTGCGAAATATTTCACTGACATTCTATATCTCCGAAACAATTTCAGATATCATCATGCAATTTTTTACGGTGATAAAGGGTACTGATACAAGTTTACATATGTATATTTCATAAACCTGTAAAATACAAAACGAACATGGCGACCAAGCGAATTTCAAAATATTTTAATAGACTTTTCTCGTGATTTAACTCTCTGAGCGCAGTGAAGTGTGGTACAGTAAATGTTTTTGCAGATTGTAATGCACTGCCATCTAATTTAATTCAATTGTTTACATAACCTCAAGATGGCGGCTGTGCGAAATTTTAAAATTAAGTTTTTATTCTTGTGTCGTAATCATGCGATCGAAGTGACGTTTGAATAATGAAGCTAGGCAATAATTGTCCTTGAATGGTACATTACTCTATGGCCTATACATATAACAATCCTAAATGGCGAGCTTCCGAAATATGTAGACGGTTCTCAATATCTATGAATCTTTTACAGCAACCAAACTGATTTTTTTTATGTTCATAGAGACTATGAACATATGTTCACCTATAGGACTTTCACTAACCTGGTGAGTACAAATCCAACATGGCGGCGACGCGAAGTATAAATATTTAAATGGACGTTTCTCGCGAATTAACTATCCGAGTGCCGTGAAACGTTGCACGTTAAATGCTTATACAAATATTGATCCACTGGCATGTAATTTATTTCATTTGTTTTCATAATCACAAGATGGCTGGTGTGCGTACTTTTAAAATCTCGTTTTTACTTCTTGTGTTCTAATCATGCGATTGAAGTTTGAATACCACACGTACACAATAATCTTAATGTAATAGTACAAAAATAAAAATCCATCCTGGCGACCATATGAAATATTTAGACGGTTCTCAATATCTACGAATCTGTTACAGCAATTAAACTGAAATTTTGTATGTTGATAGAGACAATTAACATGAGCAGGATATATGAAAATAGGCTGTATAGTTCTTCACGGAACTACTTGTTTTATTTCACGACACTCGATAATGTTTATAAATAATTAATCCCAATTCCAGTGGAACAAGACCAATGGACTGGTGCATTTGCTTTCTTGTTTGTCTCGGTCACTAGGACAGTTGTGTTAGCCAAGTCTATTTCAGAGATGAAAATTTTACCCGAACGCGTCAGTGTTCTTTGAGAGGAGTTGATCCCAAATCCCACACAGAATTTTATATGCTACCTTATTGCTCGTTCTTTTATCATTAATGCTCTCTCCTATGTTTTCTCATTGCGAGGAGTAAAATAACATCAAGGAAGAAAAAATAAAGTTTGGAAGCATAAAAACGATAACTAGAGTTTTCTGACCAAAAGAAAGAAAGAAAGGAAAACTATACTGTATATTGGTTAAATGATAAACCGTAATAATTGACAGCTAACACGATTATCCCTAGCTAATTTTAATCGGTTAAGTATAAATGCGCTAAAGTATAATTTTTATACTATCTCCAATTTGAGTAAACATGTTTTATTTATTCAAGATATGTTTACCTAAAGAAATGTCAAGTATTTCTGTTGTAAATGTCCTAATGATATCCCAATTTTATCTTTATTCATTTTAATGTAATATGAACATAACTTACGGTTTACATCAATACTACCAAGTAATTGAATAGTATAAAGTTATATCATGTTTCTAATTTATTACACTCTTAAGTAAGAATATATTCGCATTTTAGTTTGAATATCGACATTATTTCTTGTTTTGATCCTCATCAATTTTTGCTGCTGGTTATTTCTTCAAGTTAATTTATAAACACATTTTAGTTGCTTTATCAATGGGGAGGTGGTTCCTCCTTCCCCATCACGTGGGTGCGCCCCTGAATATCATAAGAAAGAACAGAAAAGTTATATTACATTTAAGAAATTTCCAGGCAAGAATCAAATAATTGCGCCATGATCCCGTGTGTCTGGTGTAGGGTGGCTGGATTGCACTTTTGTTGATTCCAATTATGTTAGTTTAAAATAAAATAAAAACTTTTTATTTCTCGTGTAACGTCAGTGATTTTGATTTACTCTAGTCAATGTTAATATGATAGGCATTCTTGTGGCATAATTAATTATATTATTTGCTTTATATCGTGTAGGCTAAATTAAATACATTTAGTGGCACTGGATAGTAAAAATCTCATTTATCATGAAGCGTTAGCGTACTCGCTGTTTTCCATACACGTTTAAAATGAAGTGCAGCTACCTCTCTTCTGAAGAATTGCATCCCTGGGCTCCATATGATGAACCCTTGATGTAGAACAAGTACAATACTCACGTTTCATTCCTTTTTCTTTGTTTTCTAAGTAATAAAGTCGTGTTTGAGCAGAATCTGTGTGGGCTTCTTACCCTGCGAGAAAGGAAAATCATTTCTTGTGGTTGTCTGGTGTAGGCATAACTTTGCTGAAGTTATTTTGTGTTCTCCGGTGCTATTTCCTTAAGCAAAATGTTACGAGAAGAAACGCTAGCAATATTTTCTCTCTCTTACCTTCTTGCTAGCCTCATTTTATACGCTACCCTCATTGCTCGTACTTTTATCACTAATGCCCTCTCGCTGGGTTTCTCATTGCTAGGGGTAAAATGACATCAAGGAAATATAAATCAAGTGTGCAAGCATAATACTAATTAGACACTTCTAATGGGTGTACGTGCGTTTACAATTTAATCTTTTGATAAAAGTTAGTTGAAATTTGAGAAATCATTCATGGGGGTGAGCAGTATCACGTCACTGGTCACAGATAATTTTATGTCATCAAATGATGTGGTTATTCTCGTATTACTATTAATTATTACTTATTTATTTAGCGTATGATGCATACAAGAAAGTAATTATCTAATATATATATATATTTACAAATAAACAATTTCCAACATTAGGACCCTTCATATATTGGCTGCTAGGTCTTGAATCCATTCAAGAGCTTGTGGAGTGGCTGCATGGAGCTCTTGTAAGGTCCCAGAGTACATATATCGAGGGCATTCCTGCACGATGTGCTTGATGGTTTGCACTTCGTATCCAGATTCACAACGAGGCGTGTCTATCCAACCCCATTGATGTAAGGCTGCTCTAGTTCGAGCAGTGCCACATCGAATTCGGTTGAGACGGAACCAGACAGCTCGAGGTAGGTGGAATCGAGGTAGTTTGATGGTAGGATCAAGCACTTCAATTAGGCCACGAGGTGCAGAGGTAGACCATTCAACTTCCCATGTATTTCGGGGGTCAAACGGAGCTGAAGTAAGTTCCATAGCCGTCTTGTAGGTTGGTTTCCGTGATTTCAACCTGGATGTAGAAGGTTTCAGGGTGTTACCATCACGAACATCTATAAGCCGCCATCAGTCTGCTGCACAGATCCAATTACTATTAATGATTAATTTTTATGAAAGCACAGAAAAGCAATAATCTGATCAATATTATTGTCTTTAAATTAATTTGTAGGCTAAACTTAATGCTCATACATGTTCATCAGTAGTTGGATGCGTCATCAGTGATATGATATAGAAATATAAGAATTCAATCTGTAGGATATTAAGAGGGCAACTGAGATGATGTTTCCAGGACGACGTATTTTATTAATTAACTAGTGGACCTGAGCGCGAAATCTCGCAAGAGCATAAACCAGCCGCCTGGATTAATGCGGACTAGACGCCACACAGTTCTGGCAGGGCCTATGGTCTTGTTTATTTGTTTAATAAACAACTCTACTTATTTCCGTTTACTTAACAAACACATGCAAATATATTTCCTGTACTATTGAGACGATTTGAATGATTTTGGTACAAACTGCACCTTCTAACTCCATCTGGTTTATGAGCTTGAATTTTGAGAAACATACACCTTAGTGTTTTATGTATATGATGATTACTACTTAATGAATTAATTAAATTATTTTATTTTATTAGATTCTATTAGATTTGATTTAATTTCTTGATTTTGGGATTTTAGGATTTTTGATATTTTTTTTCTTTTAGTTTTTAGTTTGATTTGATTTCACGTGGGCATATTGTGACGCCAATAGAGGTTGCGTAACATTGTATAATTTTCTAATACAAAATTATAATGTTAATAAAAATAATAACAAAATCAACAATAATAATAATAACATATCATGAAAAGAACAATTTATTATGGCTGATTTTTTCTTTTTCAATACATAGGGTTTTTATTTAATATATGAAAGCGAACAGTATTAAAAGTATTGCGTAATTTATTGATAGAACAATATTTGTGATTTTTTAAACGTCTTGAATCACAACAAAACATGACTTAATAAGAAATACCAGTCTGAATGGAATGATTTTATTCATATAAAGAAAACACATGAATACCGAGGTTAAACCATCATTAATGTTATATTGTCAATAGCATGCTTTTAGGTAGATTTCATTAGAAAGCTAACTATTGCAATGGGTCCCATGTTTCGACTTCCGGAAAATTTCGACATATCTTCGCGTTTCACATCCCCCAGACCCCAAAACCACCGTCAGTTCAAAAGTTTATATATAATTTATGTAGCCTATATATATGCATATATCAGTTTCTTGTGGACACGATAACTGCCGTAAATTTGCACCAATCACTTTGAATTTCTTACATAATATGTATCCCCTTAAAATCTCAGTCGAGTTCGTTAATGGGCAAAATCGGTCAAAGGGGGTGATAATGGGAGGCTTTTTTCGAAAAAGTGAAATATCGCTATAACTCTCTTAATATCTGAAATATTGAATCCATTCAAAGTTCATACTATGTGTCGGACAAGGCCCTAAAATTTATGTTTGAAAAGTTTTTTGATAGCACCAACCATTGACCAAAGGGGTGGGAAAAAGTGGGTTTTTCGGGAAACATTAATCATATCTCTGTTAATAGGCACAATATCAAAACCGCACAAAATGGACGATATTCCTCCAATAATTACCTAAAACTTTTGTCTGAAAGAATTTTTGATATGACCCACCATTACGCCACGGGGTGAACACAATGATTTAAATTATAAGAAAATGCCAAGTGCCAAGAGAGGTTGCCATGACAACTTTACTTTTATTTGATAAGGGATGAGCCATCAGCAGTTGCTATGACAACGCCACTGCACGAGATAACATTCAGTTTTCCATCAGTCTGTGGGAAGCGACTTCGGTATCGGAACTGGTACCATGCTGAACTTCTATGCCTAAGGTCGCGGGTTCAAACCCGGCTGAAGTCGTCGGATTTACTAAGAGCGCTAAAAAAACTGAGTTTGCTTTCCTTCCGAGGGGAAGTTCCAACGTTCGTTGCGAGTTGCTGATTGAGGTGGCATCTAGTAGCCAAGTTCACAGCTAGGTGTCGTTGACGGTAGTATTTTAGGTAGATTTCATTAGAAAGCTAACTATTGCAATGGGTACCATGTTTCGATTTCCGGAAAATTTCGACATATCTTCGCGTTTCACATCCCCCAGACCCCAAAACCACCGTCAGTTCAAAAGTTTATATATAATTTATGTAATATATGTATATACCAGCAGAAGTACCCGTTCTTCGAACGGTCTTTGGTATGAATAACCAGACCTTATCAATTCAGCTACTGTTGCAATGGTTAACGGTTTGTCATTCCTTCAAAAGTTTTTTCAGAACGAAGTTAGTTTTCTGGGAATATCACACACACTGTTAATTTAGGGGCCTTAAAATGTGGTTTTCGGAGACCCTTTATAGTCCCCCGAATTTTGTGTCTCACATTGAGAAGCGCAACATATGCTTTGGTCGTCCTTCTAGAATAATTTTTATATTTCGCCTATTTTAGCATGTATTTTGAAAATTTATTTCCCTATACCCACCCTTGTATGAGAAGTACAGTGAAGAGTTATATAAATGATTAGTGTATTGACCCTCATGGATACCTACCTAATTTTACGATGCTCCAAGCATCCGAACACGAGTTAGAAGTGTACATAAAGATACACAGAAATACAGACACACAAATCCACGTTTTGCTTGCATCCGTCAAAAAACAAACCGAAACGCGTAATAGAAAGAAAATTGAAACTTTAATAAACAATCATATGTTTATAGATAGGTGTATTTATGCAGGAGCAAAGGCAGCTAGTGGCCATGAGGCAGACTAACTCTATTGACTACAACGTATCACCCAGATGTCCAAATATGGATATATCAACCACACAGTATCAAACAAATTGAAGGGGCAGATGACCTCGTAGTTCCACCCTTTAAAACAACAATAACTAACTCAAACAAAATCATCCTTACGATGTACCCGTTTGTTGACAAAAAGAATGATTAGTTAAAATGTGCTCTCAAACTAAATTCACCTAACGTGTACTACCTGACGTGAAAATAGAATTGAATACCTCAAATTCCTAAAAAGCCGCAAAAATACTATTTCAATTCAGGAATTGTTGAAAATAATATTGCTGTTTGGAGATATAATAGACCTTCTGTACAACATATCGCACGTGTATGTCGGCTGAAAGAATTCTGGAGTGCCCCTTGACCCCCTTAAGCGCATTGACGAATTTTACAGTCTTAGTTGGTTCCGTGATAACCTTATAGCCACTTGCAAACGTTCACAGAAATTTAATAAATGGAGTGGTATTGCTTCTTACAGAAAGAGATGGAAAGTTGGATGTCATCTCTTGAGTTACTGTTGTCATGGTTACCGGCTTATATTCCTTGATTAGTTTATTAAATGAAATTAGTTTTCAGGGATTATCTCAGAAACTGTGGGTTAGAGAGCCTTAAAATTTAGTTTTCGGGGACACTTTAGGGCCCCCGTGTTTTGTTTCCGACAGAGAGGGGCTGAAATTGAGCTTTGTCTCGTCGTTGTGTGCCATTATATAATAATATTTTTTTTTAATTAGTCAATTTACCCTCTAAGTTGGTGGTTCCCATGGACTCAGCGAGGGAACTCACCACTACCGCCTCGATGGGCAGTGTCCTGGAGCTTGGAACATCTGGTCGGGAGGGATACAACTGGGGAGGTGTGATCAGCACTTCGCCCAGGCGGCTTCACCTGCAAAGCGAACAGGGGCCTCATGAGGGATGGGAAGGGATGGAAGATTGGGATGGATAGGCTAGGAAGAGGGAAGGAGGCGGCCGTGGCCATACAGTAGGTACCATCCCGGCATTTTCCCGAAGACGAAGTGGGAAACCACGGAAAACCACTTCGAGGATGGCTGAGGTGGGAATCGAACCTCCTCTACTCATTTGGGCCACCCGAGGCTGAGTAGACCCCGTTCTAGTACTCATACCACTTTTCAAATTTCGTGGCAGAGCCGGGAATCGAACCCAGGACCTCCGGGGCGGCAGCTAACCATGCTGACCGCTACGCTACGGAGGCGACATAATAATAATAATAATAATTGTATAATTATATAGAGATAGGGATTAAATAGACCTTCCGTACCACACCCACACGTGTAAATCACGTGAATAAATTCTGGAGTACCTCTTGACCCCCTTAAGCGCAGTATACTGTATGTATTGATGCATTTTACACCGTAATTTGGTTCCGTGATAACCGTATAGCCGTTTACAAACTTTCACAGTAATGTAATAATTGGAATTGTATTGCGTCTAACAATGACCTGTGAGATTCTGTTGCCATAGTTACCGGGTTGCATACTTTAATTATTTTATTAATTCAAATTAGTTTTCTGGGAATAACTCAAAAACTATTGGTTTTAGGGCCTTAAAATGTGGTTTTCGGGGCCCTTTGGGCCTCCGAGTTTTGTTTCTGATATTGAGGGGCTGAAAATGAGCTTTGTCTGGCCTTTCGACACCTAATATATATATATATATATATATATATATATATATATCAGTTTCTTGTGGACACGATAACTGCCGTAATTTTGTACCAATCACTTTGAATTTTTTACCGAATATGTATACCCATAAAATCTCGGACGAGTTCGTTACTGGGCTCAATCGGTCGAAGGGTGAAGTGGCTTCGGTGACGTAACTGGTAGCATGCTGAACTTCTATGCCCAAGGTCGCGGGTTCAAAGCCGGCCAAAGTCGTCGGATTTTCTAAGAGCGCTAAAAATCCCTCAGTAAGCTTTCCTTTGGAGGGGAAGTTCCAACGTTCGTTGCGAGTTGCTGATTGAGGTGGCATCTGGTAGCCAAGTTCACAGCTAGGTGTCGTTGACGGTAGTATCTGGTAGCAACATTAGGAACTACTGCTTGAAATTGAGCGTCTGCATTCCTTGCCACGGTGGGTGAGTGGTTATAGTGTCGGACTACCAACCCCAAGATTGCAGGTTCGCCCCTGGTCGTGGTAAGTGATTTTTGAAGGCGACAAAAATCACGACACTCATGTCATACGTTGTTGGCATGTTAAAGAACCCATTTGAATTCAGTAGGCCGTGTTCAATGGCAAAATTAATCTCGGGATTTTCCGCCAACACAAAGTTCCTCCATTCTCTACTTGAAAGCGCTCTAGTGTCAAGGAGTTTAGATATCTAACCTCCTTGACTTTCATAGCGTTCAAAGGAACGACGAAATTCGACATGCAAGCTACCCTGTGGGTGTCAATTAACAAAGCTAGCACCAGGCGCCCGAGGCCATACGATATTATTATTATTATTACCTGAATTACAGACTAATACAGCCATCACAATTCACACCGTTTATCAGACAGTTTCTACACTCACCCAAAGTACACGGGGTTACATGACCGCGTTGTCGCAGCCCCTAAACTGAGGAACCAACCAACATCTCTGCGGGAGATATAATTTTGCGTGAAGAAGTAACAGACCGTTACATAGTTACACATCAGTGTCGAAACCTTGCATAAGGACAGTGTGACCACAAGTATAAAAATGGACTCCAAATGACAAGAAGGTTACCGTCATCATAAGACAATAGAATGTTTAAAATATGCATAAAATGACGAAAAACAAAGTTAATTAATCTCCAATTATAAAATACTTTCACGCGATAATTGAGGTCTGATCCTTCTACGAAAACCTGCATATTCTGCCTATTTGTCCGGTGAAATCTACCTCCGCCTTCCGGCGTGCCGAGAGGACTTTTTTAAATATTTCATTTGCCTTTCAAAAATAGTTTTTGTTAAATTTTCCAAATAGGCTATATCTTAATAATTTTTAATATAATTTCTTGAATGAGGTTCATCCTCCGTATTCATGTGTTTTCTTTACAGGAAAAAAATATATTCAGAGTGGCATTTCTTGTTAAATCTTTTTTTTTTTTATTCAGACGTTTAGAAGATAACAAATATTTTCCTACCAATAAATCACGCAATACTTTATATACTGTTCGCCTTAGGTATATTAAATAAACGTCCTATGTATTCACTATAACTTTGTAAGTTGTCATAATTCTAAGCTACATATTAGTGAAGCTATGATATAATTGTTAACTGTGTGCGATAACTCCCACTCGCGGTGTATCAGCCCACATTTATCAGGTTATTGTGCAAAAAGAATTTATGTTGTTAACACTCTTGTTTACAATACCAACAATGAGTGTCAATCGGTTGTTCCCCCAGGGGCTCACATCTAGTGGGACGTGGGTTGGCGACCACGGGACCCCAGCTGAGTCCGGCATAGCTTCCACTTACTTGTGCCGAGCTCCTCTCTGTCTTCTTTCCTGTCGACCTCCCTTGGTCAACTCTTGTTCTTTTACGACCCCGACGGTATTAGGGTATGCGAGGCCTAGGGAGTCTTTCACTTTCCCGCCTTAATTGGCCCTTTTCTCATCTCTCCCGATCTCTCCTTCTTCGAGGGTTCAGCCCTCTTGTTTTCTTTTCATTATATTTCCCTTTCTCTTTAAAATTCCCGCACTGATTTTGTTAATTGGCCCCCCGTGTATCTAAATTTCCTTTATCATTTTTTTAAATGTTTTTTATTCATCTACACTCCATTTTGTAGGTACTTTCAATCTACGTTGCATTTTGTAAGTATTTTCGATCTACCTTGCATTTTGCGAGTGTTTTCAGCCTCCATTGCATTTTGTAAGGATTGACAATCTAAATTGCTTTCTTAGTAAGTCTTTCAATATATGGGACGGGATTTTTGTGAGTATTTTGAATTTCAATTGCATTTTGTAAGAATCTTCAACCTAAACCACTTTTTGCAAGTATTTTCAATCTAAATTGCATTTTGTATGGTCGGCATTTTGCAAGTATTTTGATTCTCAATTGCAGTTTAGGGTATTTTGAATCTAAATTACATTTTGTATGTATTTTCAATCTAAATTTCATTTTGTATGTATTGCCTATCCAAATGAGTAGTTTGAATCTACCGTACATTTTAAAAGCATTTTCAATTTCAATTGCATATTGTAAGCATTTTGAATTTCAAATGCACTTTGTGAATATTTTCGATTTGAAATGGGAGATTTCAATCTGAATTAAATTGTGTATTTTCAATTTCAATTGCATTTTGTTAGTATTTTGAACCTCAATTGCATTTCGTACGTATTTTCAATCTTAATTGCATTTTGTAAGTATTTCGACTCTACCTTGCATTTTGGACGTATTTTGAACCTAAACTACATTTTGTGCGTATTTTTTAATCTATTCCTTTTGAGAGTATTTTCGTTCTAAATTCCCTTTTGTAAGTATTACTACTCTCCATTTTGTGAGTAGTTTCAATGAGTTCCTTTTTGTAAGTATGTTACGTCTCACGTAATTTTCGTTCTGGTTTCCACTTCATTGTAATTTTTGCTGTCACCCAGACCGTTAGGGGCCGATAGCCTAGATGTTAGGCCTCCTAAAACAACAATTATCATCATCATCATCGTCATCAATCGGTTGTATTATTCAGAGCCCCAACAATATATTAAGACGCTACTTACTAAACAAGGCACACTCGAGAACAATGTGTTCAGATAGGTGTATTGTGAATAATTTTGAATTGTAATTCACATCCACATCTATGCTGTTGAAATAAATATACTAATTAATGCTAAAACAGTATTAATGTAAAGCAAATAATTAATGTCATTTTAGCGAAACATTATTTCAACTGCGGTCGAATTTAAGCGAATAATATGTCAATTGAAAGTCGTATTTTGATTTAATTTCTACTTTCAGCGATATCTCTGATAGTTAATAACGACTATACGTGATTTTCGTAAATCGTAAGAACGATTCTGTTTCATCTCCTTAAATGATCACTGGTTGAAATGAATCATTGTACTTTAGCGTGCAATACGATAAACTTTCAACCTTATTTCTGTTCTGTTTGAGTGCTGCACTTTAAATGAAGGCGAGCGTTTTATCGGACACTATACAGCAAAAATGCTGTTACTGCTGTTAGGTGTATTAAAAAGCAGCGCATGTAGAAACGTATTCATGAAATACCAAACTGTTCTCGCACACTTTGACGGGCTAGTAAATCCAAACATGAATGCCTTGGGGTGATTGAAAGCATTATGCAAAACATTTTGACATGACAGAAGATTAAAAGTTACTCTATCGACTGCGCCATACATTGTTCAGTGCACATCTTTGCCACTAGAGCCCCCCACTGGGACTAGCCTGTTTTTTTTAACTCTATAATCCAAGTAAGGTTAGTCGCGTCCGCCTCCACAAAAACTGTACTCGAAACCATAGTGGATACATAGATTTGCACTATGCACTTGATGTTGTATGATTTTAATGTAAGAAATCCTGCACAAAACATGCGGATAATTTAGATGAGTTGGGGGTGGGGAGGTATTCGTTGTTTGAAGATAAAGAAGGAGGCTTGGAACTGTTGGGTCATGTCGTGTACATTGAGCACTAGTCATATACAGTAGATGTTTAGTATAGAGGCAACATGTGGTTGGTGGTTGGTTCCTCAGTTTAGGGGTTGCGACAACACGGTCATGTAGTCCCGTGTACTTTGGGTGTGTGTAGAATCTCTCTGATTTTTTTATTTATCATATGTTTTTTTAGTGCCGAGAGTGTCCGAGGACATGTTCGGCTCGCCTGAGTCTGTAGCTGCTTCCAGCGGACACCCTTAGGATGAGCTACAAGTTCCGTTCAATTTCAAGTAGTTCCAACTATCTTTACCAGATATCGATGATACCTGGTGGTGAACGTTGGAACTTTGATAGAGCGTTCCGACGAAATCTAACCTAACAATTTAGCTTCATTCAAGTTTAGTCTGTAGAAGGATCTTTTACATGCCATAAATCTATGACATGGGACCGCCGGCTTTACTTCCCCTCCGAAGGAAGGCATACTGAAATATTTTTAATGCTCTTAAAAAATCCGACGACTTCGGGCGGGTTTGAACCCGCTATCTTGGGCACTGCAGTTCAGAATGCTACCAACTACGCCACCGAAGCCGCTATATCTCTGATAACCGGTGTTAATTGTGATGGCTGTATTAGTGTGTGTTATCAGTAATTCAGGTAAGGACTGCAGACGATCAATTTCAAGTAATTCTTACTTTTGTTGCCAAATGCTACCGTCAACGACACCTAGATGTGAACTTGGCTACTACATGACACCACAACTGGCACCTGGCAGCGAATGTTGGAACTTAATAGAGCGTTAATCAAATTTAACCTAGAAATTTAGCTTCACACAATAATTATTGCAGTTGGTGGAAGGTTCTTTTAAATGTCATACTGTACGTCTATGACATGGGCCCGCTGGCTTTACTTCCCCTCCGAAGGAAGGCATACTAAGGGACTTTTACCGCTCTTAGATAATCCGACGACTTAGGCTGGGTTGGGCACAGAAGCTCAGCATGCTACAAACTACGCTCGAGGTAAAATGCCATGACGCTTGAGACTACTCAAAATCATTCTCCAGCACAGAAAGTGAGCGTGTTGAAAGAAATCTTAAGCCCAACTGTACAGGGCTGATCATTGTCCCAAGCAACCAGTTATGGTTCCTGTTACCGTGGAGGCCCGGGTTCGATTTCCAGCTCTGCCAAGAAATTTAATTCTGGTCTGAGGGCATGAACAGGGTCCACTCTGCCTCGTGTGGCAAAACTGAGAAGAGGCGTGTCCAATTCCTTACCTCATCCTGTGAGTGGTTTCCCGTGATTTCCCACTGCTTCTCCAGGCAAATGTTGGGATGGTACCTAATTTTAGCCCACGGCCGATTCCCATCCCAAATCCTACCTCAGTTACAAATAAACACTCTAGTACAGACATCGCAATGACTCAGGTTATCAGACAAATTCTACACACACCCAAACATACGGGGCTACACGACCAGGATGTCCCAGAGGCCCTAAAAATAACCTACATCATTTGAACTGTTATGGTTCTAAGTTCAACAGTTGGAGGCAGTGAAACATTACTCATATAGATGTAAGTTGTCATCATAACTGGAGTATCAGCGAGTGTTGAGTGTGGGGAACGATAAGATATATCCAGCAAAAGGCCTTAAATATGAGCGAGGTGGATGCAGGCATATGTTAAGCCTGGCTGTTCCTGAAGCGCCGTAAGGGTTGTAACCGACGAGAGGTCAAAATATCAAAATTTTGAAATGTGAGTTTTTTGTATGTAATGGCCTCTTTTATACTTTGTGTACAAATGTCAAGCTCATTCATTACTCAACTGGAAGTATTTTTAAAATGAATTTATATCTGATGCTGCATGCCTATAGACAAAGTTACAGTACTTAAATGTGAGTAAAAGAACATATCCAACATTCAAAATGTTGTTTTCACAATATCAATTTTTCCACCACATAGATACACTTTTCTCTGAAACCCTAAATGCTACAGAACTGAAATCTTCAGGGTTTACTTATTGAGTAATAAGTTAATACACACATTTATAAAGAACTAGCTGAAGTACCCGTGCTTCGCTACGCGTCATAAATAAATTAAAATATGAAGGTGATAGTTAAAACAGGGGATAGGCGAGGTGCTGCGCAGAGGGCGATTAAGGATGGAACATTTTGTCCAACTAAACCGCTCGGCGTTGACCGTGTTTTATAGCACAAATTTAGGTTTTACTCGCTAACGGTTGGAGATACCTTTCGGATAGAAAATGTAATTTTTAACCTCGTATATACCATCAAAAGTTTGCTATTTCTTAGCGTTCTCTTTGTATTTGAAATGGAAATATGAAAGTTTGAAACCAAAGGGTGTAGTGAAGTCACTAAAATGGTCGCCATCTTTAAATAGTACAAAGTATTGAAATCAAAAGTAACCTATATGTTAACCAGGTAAATCAGCTACTTCCATGTAAAATTCATGTAAATCGGACCAGTGGTACTTGCGTGATTGAGTAATACATAGACACACATCATCTCATTTTTAGCCTCGCTTCGCTCGCGTCATAGTCGTGTCATATTGTTATTCAATGAAATGCAGGTTTAACCCCATTAACACCCCTTTAGAACCTGAATATCCAAAAATCCCTCCTTGGTGGACGTTTTCGACACACAACAACCATATCCCCAAAATATCATTCTTCTAACTTTAATCGTTTGGGTTGGTCGATGAGAGTGAACATCCAAAAATCCTTCATTAGGGGACGTTTTTCTTCCAGAATTTCACCCCTCCCCATAGGCCCCTTAAATTGGATTTATAAAAAAACGGTCGAACACATATTTATTTTATTTATTTATTTATTCATTTATTTATTTATTTATTTATTTATTGATTTATTTATTTATTTTTAAGCTGATTGATTTCCTCCGAGTTTCAAACTCCTCGCTTATGTCGTTTAAGAGATACACGGTCCGTTAGGAATCTTTCAACCCCCACTTTTCATCCCTTTCACCTCATAATATACACTACATCGAAAAACCATTAGACATGTGTCAGCTTATTTTTAATGATTAGTATTTATGCCAAGTATCACATCCCCAAATGAAACCACTCGTGAGATATGGTTATTCAATGAAATGCACGTTTACCCCCCTTAACACCTATTTAGAACCTGAATATTCTAAACTCTTTCCTTAGTGGACGTTTTCGACATACAACGAACATATCCCCAAAATGTCATGTTTCTAACTTTAATAATTTTGGCTGGGCTATGATGAGTGAGTGAGTCAGTCAGGACATTTCCTTTTATTTATTTTTGATAATTTCACCCCTCCCCATGAACCCCTTAAATTGGATTTATGAAACAAACGGTCGAACACCTATTTACTTATTTAAAGCTGTTTTCCCCCTGAGTTTGATGAGTGAGTAAGTGAGTCAATCAGTTAGGACACTTTCTTTCCTGTTTTTTTTTCCCAGCATTTCACCTCTCACCAAGGGCCCCTTAAATTGGATTTATGAAAAAAACAGTCGAACACCTATTTACTTGTATTTTAAGCTGTTCTTTTCCCGCCGAATTTCAAACTTCTCGCCTATGTCCTTTAAGAAATACACGCTCCGTCAAGAATCCCTCAACCACCAATTTTCACCCCTATCACCTCATAATATACACCACATCGATAAACCCTTAGACATATGTCTGATTATTTTTAATGATTAGTTTATATACCGAATATCACATCCCTTAAGAAACAACCCATGATATATCGTTATTCAATGAAATGCACGTTTACCCCCTTAACATCTCTTTAAAACCCGAATAAACAAAAATCATTCCTTAGTTGACGTTTTCGACATACAGCGAACATATTCCGAAAATTTCATTTTTCCAACTTTAATAGTTTTCGCTGGGCGTGATGAGTGAGTGAGTCAGACAGGACATTTTCTTTCAATTATTTTTACCAGAATTTCACCCCTCCCTATGGGCCCCTTAAATTGGATTGATGAAAAAACGCTTGAACACCTATTAACTTATTTTTAAAGCTGTCTTTTTCCCCTGAGTTTGGTGAGTGAGTTAGTCAGTTAGGACACTTTCTATCCTTTTTTCCCCCAGAATTTCACCCCACTCCATTGGCCCCTTAAATTAATTTATGAAAAAACGGTCGAACAACGATTTACTTATGTCCTTAGCTGATGATTTTTCGCTGCGTTTCAAATTTCTCGCCTATGTCGTTTAAGAGATAGGCCTACACGCTCCGTTAGGAATCCTTCAACCCCCACTTTTCACCCCTTTCACCTCATAATAATACACCACATCGAAAAACGCTTAGACACATGTCTGCGTATTTTTAATGATTAGTTTATATGCCGAGTATCACATCCACAAATGAAACGACTCGTGAGATATTGTTATTCAATGAAATTCAGGTTTAACCCCCTTAAGACCCTTTTAGAGCCTGAATATACAAAAATCCTCCCTTAGTGTACGGTTTTGACATACAACGAACATATCCCCAAAATGCCATGTTTCCAACTTCAATATTTTTGGCTGGGCGATGATGAGTGAGTGAATGAGTCAGGACATTTTCTTTCATTTTTTTCCCTTCAGAATTTCACCCCTCCCGATGAACCCCTTCAATTTGATTGATAAAAAAACTGTCGAACAGCTATTTACTTACTTTAAAGCAGTTTTTCCCCCTGAGTTTGATGAGTGAGTCAGTCAGTCAATCAGTTAGGACATTTTCTTTCCTTCCCCCCCCCCCCCCCCCACAGAATTTCACCCCTCCCCATGGGCCTCTTAAATTGGATTTATATAAAAAAACGGTCAAACACATATTTACTTATTTTTATGCTGATTTTTTTCCGCTGAGTTTCAAACTCCTCGCCTATGTCGTTTAAGACATACACGCTCCGTTAGGAATCTTTCAATCCCTACTTTTCACCCCTTTCACCTCATAATATACTCCACATCGAAAAACCCTCAGACACGTGTCTTACTTTTTAATGATGAGTTTATATGCCGTGTATCACATCCCCCAATGAAACCAATCGGGAGATATTGTTATTCAATGAAATGCAGGTTTAACCCCATTAAGACCCCTTTAGAACCTGAATATCCGAAAATCCTCCCTTAGTAGACTGTTTTGAAATACAATGAACATATCCCCAAACTGTCATGTTTCTAACTTCAATCATTTTGGCTGGGCGATGATGAGTGAGTGAGTGAGTGAGTCAGGACATTTTCTTTCAATTTTCTTTTTTCAGAATTTCACCCCTCCCCATGAACCCCTTAAATTTGATTTATGAAAAAAACTGTCGAACAGCTATTTACTTACTTTAAAGCAGTTTTTCCCCCTGAGATTGATGAGTGAGTGAGTCAGTCAATCAGTTAGGACACTTTCTTTCCTGTTTCTCCCCCCCCCCCCATGGGCCCCTTAAATTGGATTTATGATGAAACGGTCAAACACATATTTACTTATTTTTATGCTGATTTTTTCCCGCTGAGTTTCAAACTCCTCGCTTATGTCGTTTAAGAGATACACGCTCCGTTAGGAATCTTTCAATCCCCACTTTTCACCCCTTTCATCTCATAATATACACCACATCGAAAAACCCTCCGACTCGTGTCTTCTTATTTTTAATGATGAGTTTATGTGCCGAGTATCACATCCCCCAATGAAACCAATCGGGAGATATTGCTGTTCAATGAAATGCAGGTCTACCCCCTTAACACCCCTTTAGAACCAGAATATCCAAAAATCCTCTCTTCGTGGGCATTTGCGGCCCTTGGGGAAGCTGCATACCAAATTTCATTCCAATCCGTTTGATGGTTTCTGAGATTTCGTGATGAATGAATGAGTGAGTGAGTGGTATTTGACAAATATATAGTAGAAGATAGTGTCAAGTCTTTGTTATGCTAAACTCGGTTGACAGTGCTGTGTGAGAAGTTGAGTAACTAACGTGATTTCAAGTAAAGATGCTCATTTTCTATACCGGTAGTGCAGAGCGCAAATGGCATCCAGTCGGCCGTGTCTCGACTTGAGCTATGTTGCCATGGAAACTATCTGCCTTGCCATTCCTTCATGAGTATATTTTATGATTTGATTAGCATGTGCTGGAGTGCAAAAGGGTCGAAATCAGAATAATGAGAAAGACTACCGTAAATTCATGTAGTCAGCGGTTCCTTCTGGGTCCTAAACTATGTGTATGCAAAATTTGGTTGAGATTGGTGGAACGGTGTAGATTTGTATACGGAACAGATCCACATACCCACATACAGACTTTCACTTTTATATATTAGATTATGATTCTATATAACCATTGTGGTGTTTGAAGCCATATATTCAGTGTTGCCTTAGTAAACTAGAGATTAGTGCTTTTCAGTCGGTCAACACGAATGTACCCAAAAGAGATGGGTTATGCCCTAATCCTGAAATAAATTACATGAGATTAATAAAACACTAGGATGACCAGTTTCGATCGTCAAGCGATCATCATCAGATCCATTATACTTAGGCTACAAAATCTATGTTTGAAATACAGGTGAAAATATTTACAATATGTACAATTATTTAGTTGCAGTATTGGTACTGCAACTGTCAGTGTATGCTAAATGCAGTATATATGTTAGGTGAAATGCTAAATGGTGATAGCTATCCGGAGATTGTACTTTAGAGAGATTATATGGTTGTAAACTATGGTTAAACTATAAAATTTTAGGCTAACTACTTATCCGATTGTCTTCCGTATTACAGCTACTCGCAGTTTTCGTGCTCACTGGAACTCACTGTGCGGTCGACTGCGGTGGTTATCTTAACGACTGGTTTTTCCCTGCCTTCTTCCCCCTGTCCCTACGTGCTGTGGGGAGTGATAGCGATGTGTTTATGTGAGGTGTTGCCAACCTAGATAAGATGTATGTTATTGAATGAGGTGGGTCTACAACTATTAAAGACCGTGGATTAGCCCTCGCCACGCGTGGAGCATAACCCATTCGAACTAAGCGTTCACGGTCTTATGAGGACGTCCCGGCACCTTTAATACTGCTGCGAATATGGGCCTTGGTTTATTGCAGAAGAGAAGTACATCGTACACCTGATCCAGATAACATTTACCTATTAAAAAACCCCTAATTTCCCCCCTTTTTTATCTAGCTTGGCTGTGTCGCTAAAATTGTGTTTTGTTTCCGACAGGGTGTGTTTTTTAGTAGCGTGAAGAGGGGTGAGCTCTCCATGAACGTGTGTTCATTTAGATTGTTGGGATTGTTTCGTTTGGCTAGGTGTATCTCGATTGCTTCCTTTATGTCAAGAGCTCTGCCTTTCGATTCGTGATGGATTATTTTAAGGTCCGACTCTATGTTGGTAAAGCTGTGCCCTGCGTCACACATATGTTCGCACACGGCTGAATGTGTTCCGTATCTTATCGCATTCCTATGTTCATTATAACGTGTGGAAGGCGAGTAGACAATAACAATTAAAAAAGTACTTTTCATAATTCTTCATAAATTTGGAGATATTGACATATGTTTGAACTAGTAAAATGCCCAGGCCAGGAACTTTTACAATTAATTTATAAATTGTACCTAAATAAGGGGATGTAACAAACTTTTGTCACCTACTGGACTGGTGCCATTTTGCCAACCAAGATGGATGTTGTTTGCAATATAATAGTTCAATCACCTTTAAACAACTATACGAAGTTTCAACTTTCTATGTCTTTTATTGTGGACTCAGTGAACTTTTAAAGCCAGCAATGCATTCTCTGTTACATCCCCCCTTAAATAAAAGCGAGGTGGAGGCATGCATAAGTTAAGTCTGCCTGTTTGTGAAGCGCCGTAAGCTAGTGGGAACAGACTTGGGTTCACAGTGGGAAGGTGGTTGGTTGAATCCAGGCTCGGGATTCCTTTTTTCACTCCGTCGCTGGCAGCAATTATGGTCTAATCAGATTGCAGGATTGCTGTCAAAATCAATAACTTATTGCACACGAGTACGTCAATCTATGGCACACCAAGGTCCTCACAACTCACATCCGTGAGCGAGAAGTTGCTCTAACTGAACAAGGAAATCTAACCGCAACACAGGTTGGATGACCCTACGCCGACCCACAGAGTACGGCGGCGGGGCGCGTTTAATAAGACTTTTTCTAGAATGGGGATATTCAAGCTTGGGTTTTTAGCAGGCCTCAATATAGGAGCAGGACGATTGCTTGGATGTTGAGGCCCATTCAACCTCGTTCATTAACAACATGCGGCCACGACGGGGAACTCCAGGACAGTCTTCAGACGCCTGAATGGGGAAGGTTACTATCCCGTTCAGCGAGTTAGAAGCTTGTCACACGGTGGGTGAGTTGTTATCGTGTCGGTCTACCAACCCCAAACTTGCAGGTTCGATCCTGATCATGGTAGGTGATTTTTGAAAGGCGACAAAAATCACGACACGCATGTCATACGTTGTTTGCATGTTAAAGAACCCATTTGAATTCAGTAGGCCGTGTTCATAATGGAAAAATTAATCTCGGGATTTTCCACAGACACAAAAGTTTCTCCTTTCTCTACTAGAAAGTGTTCAACTTTCATAGCGCTCCAAGGAACAACAAAATTCGACATACAAGCTGACGTCTGGGCCTCATATAACAAAGCTTGCACCCGGCACTCGAGGCCATATGATATTATTATTATTATTATTATTATTATTATTATTATTATTATTATTATTATTATTAACGAGTAAGAAACTAAAGCTCACTAATGAGCGAATAGTTTACAGCCCTGCACTTGCCGATGGCAACTTGCTACGTGATTGGTCGAAAGCCATATTATCCGATTATCCAAATAGCAATTGCACGATTATTCAAGATCATTTGATTGAGACAATTCTCTTGCTTCATATTCTTTAGTTGGATACACATGTAGCCTACTTAATCAGTTGTTGTGGTGACCTGCGGATCTGTCAGTTTTTCATACGTGGCACTGGTCCACAGAATGTCATGAACGCACATGATGGTGTTTTTAAACCCTCTTCGTAGTGGGTAACCTGATCATTTGTAAAACAGTAAACAAAAGCACTGGGAATGCGGATGAATTTCAGTAGCACGCTATAAATGAGATCCAATTGTTTCAATGGAATAACGAGGCCTTAAAATAACTGAACCACGGGCAACCACTTGTCGATAAAAGCTAGCGTTTTATTGGGGAGCTCACATTAGCTGTAACATTATACGTGTAATTTAATTTTGGACACTAAGAGGGATCTCTGCTACATCGGAGGGTTAGAACACTTCCATTGAAATGAACTGAAGGTTTATCAAACATTCAAGTGGTTTGTGGATTGTTGTGCTAATATCTTATTGATGAGTTATACCGCGAGCAATGCGATATTTACTACACAATGCGTCCATTAAACGGATTGGCTGTTAATACTTAAACTCCTCCATTACAAGAGGAATACAAGCCGTCAATAATTAGATTGGAAGGAATGCCATTCTACCTGAGGAAATTTGATGTGGTTACAATTATTTATCCCTAACTATGCTGTTAAGTTCAATAACTATCTTTAAACTCTTCGAAATACAGTACGTCCATTTCAAGTGAACCACGTAAAAAGAAACACCGTGATCATGACGAAATTTGAAACAAACCTACAATACTTTGGATTCGTGGATTTCAGCTTTTGTGATAAAGACGAAATTTACCCAAAACTCATCACTTCTTTAACGTTTCATGACCTCGACAAGTGGATGTTTATACAGTAGATTTGAATTAGCAATAAAATGCGAATTATGTGACGATATACATATTTACAAGCTGACCCGGCAGACGTTGTCCTGCCAATCAAAGAAAGTGTTGTAACTTTGTTTCTTGAATTGCTTTTGGATACACAATATTTTTTTTCAATTTCTGTTAACTGCCTCTAAACTATCGTGAATTGAATTAACTAATTTAGAAACATTCGTTGGAGCGTGCACAACAACTCTCCAAAGTTTCATCGCAAACGGATAAATGGCATTTAACGCATACGGGATTTGGTTTAAATGATTCGTGCGCTGTCACTTATTTGTTGAAACTACTCGTGCTCTACCAACCGTGAAATGGATTTACTAAGTTAGAAAGCTTCACGTAAGTGTACACAACAACTCATCAAAGTTTCATCGCAATCGATGAATAGTATATGAACGCATACAGGATTTTGTTGGAACGCTTCGCGCATCATCACTCATTTGTTACATCTAGTCGTGCGCTACCAATATTGTAAAATGGATTTACCAAGTTGAACACCTTCCCTGGCGTGTACACAACAACTCATCAATGTTTCATGGGAATCGGATGAATGACATATGAAAGCATAAGTGATTTTCTTTAAACGATTCGCGTGCCATCACTCATTTGTTGAATCTACTCATGCGCTACCTATTGTAAAATAGATTTACTAACCCTGAAACCTTCTCTGGCGTGTACTCAATGATTCACCAAGGTTTGATCGCAATCGGATGAATTATATATGACCGCATATGGGACATTGTGGAAACGATTCGTGCGCGGTCGCTCATTTGTTTAATCTACTCGTGCGCTACTTTTTAAATACTGGATTTACTAAGACAGAAACATTTCCTGGAGTGTACACAACAATTCACCAAAGTTTCATCGCAATCAGATAAATGGTATATGGACGCATACGGTACTTTGTTGAAATGATTCGCGTGCCGTCACACATTTGTTGAATCTACCCGTGCGCTACCTATTGTAAAATGGATTCATTAAGCCAGAAACCTTCCGTAGGGTGTACACAACATATCACCCAACATTCATCGTAATCGGACGAATGGTATTTGAACGCATACGGGACCTTATTGAAACGCTTCGCGCGTCGTCGCTCATTTGTTGAATCTACTCGTGCGAAACCTCCTGTGAAATGGATTTACTAAGTTAGAAACCCCACGGCCGACTGAATACGAGCTGCGCTCTATACCGGCCTTGACATTCCCAGTCAGAACCCATGTATAACATGTAATTGGAAAGTTTCTACTCGTTGCCGGTAGAGCGCACTCCCCTCCCATTATAGGCGCGATAAGGAATCAGCTGTACAGTACGTATATTAAATGTGTAATCTCAAGAACCACTGGATGGATTTTGATGCTGCTTTCACCATTCTGTAAAGGTGATCTCGAGGAAGATTTGTGTAGTAAATAATTTATTTATGACCAAAGGGAGCCAAGCAGTAACGATTTCAGTGAAAAGGTCGAAAAAATAGCCTGGCGTCCGTGCCCTTTTTAAGCTTACGCTGGGCAAACCGTTAAAAATATCATTATATTATGAGTGTAAGAATTGTTCAGCGTGAGAAATTCTACAAAAAAGTCCGCTAGAGCATATCTCTATCTTCGATACATCGCCCATTGTAAGTGTTTTTAGTTTGGACGGGAGGGGGATTTGGCCTGCACCTCGCCATTCTTAAATTACGTCTGACAGGAATTCCTTGCACATTCATAACTGTTCCCGGGCGAAGCCGGGGCGGGTTGCTAGTGACACTATATAATTATTATCATTATAACTTAATTTCCGCATTATCAAAATTAAAATTATATCACAAAATAAAATAGCGTGCTAATAAATCTAAGAGAAATTAGACATACCTTGCACCTTCTTCGAGTACAAGGACACAACTCCAGCACCGTCTCATCAAAAGGAAAGAGAGGATGAAAATTACAGCCGGGAACAAGTAGCAGCCAATCGTGTGTTGTGTTTTGTGCTAAGAGATCTTTCGACACATTATCAGATACCGTGTGCCTTCTTTTTCACGAAGCAGCTGTCAGGACGGGACTTACATAAACTCCTGCATGACGTTATTCTCGAGGTTGAACAATGCGGTTTCAAAATTATAATAACTGTCTCTGATAATCACAAAACTAACACTACAATGATGAGGCATTTAGGGGGAGGGAATTTGCAACCAATGGTCAATCACCCATACGACGAGTCTAGGAATGTATTCCCTAGTTTTGATCATTGTCACATTCTAAAAAAAAAACATTAGAACGCAGTTTCTGTAACGAGAGATGACTGATGGTACTGGAATAATTTCAGGGAAATACTTGTCATTACTATACACAATGCAAAAGGGTGAGATCGTCAAACCGGTCAGACACCTCACTAAAAAACACATCGAACCCACTAAATTTGAAAAAATGAATGTTCGGCGTGCCAAGGAAGTGTTCTCGTCAGAAGTTATTGGTGTCATTAGTACACTGAAAGAAAATATAGGCATGTACCCGGAAGCGTACACATTCATGGACACAGAAGCAACCATTTAAAAAAAACGTTAATAAATGGTTCGCTATGCATGACGTAAGCATCACATATCATCATATTCAGTCTAGAAATCCAGATAAAGGGCATTTTTTCTCATTAAATGTCAGTCGCCTAAACTGGCTAGAGAAATATTTTCTTTCTTACCTTGAAACTTTGAAAGCTGCTAGTAACGCTGCTAGAAAGGACTTCCTGAGTTCTGAGACTTACGAAGCTACCTATACAATTAATCACGGATTCAACTGTCCAGTGCATAAGGTATCTTCTAAAAATGGGTAGAGGAAAGTCGCCAAATATGGGGAGTTTTTTTTATAAGGCTCACATTAGACATAAGAAGGAACGGAATAATTTTGGTTTTCTCACCAATGTAAACCTCAGGCGATATACTCTGTATATTACAAATATGGGCACGTTTGATGTTGTAATACCCTCTGATATTATTGTTAACTTTAAAAGTGCACTTTCCCCGTATTAGGCAACCGGGTTTCGTAATATGGGGAGGTGAGAAACCTCACGGTTTTTATTTATAATAGGTACACTGAATAGTATACCCTACTAATTAAAGCATTAATTCTGACAAAAAAAAATCGTGTGGCCTCCTGAGAGGCCGAGTGCAGGTCTTTCTAGTCGACGCCCGTGGGTGACCTGCGCGTCAGGATGAGAGATGGAATGGATGAAGATGAATGAAACTGGGCGTGGAAGGAAGCGGCCGTGGCCTGTTAGAAGGTACCGTCCCAGCATTTGCCTGGTGTTGAAAAATGGGAAACCACGGAAAATCATTTCAAGGACAGCCGACTGTGGGGCTCGAACACACGCGTCTACCGAGTCAGCAGAGAGCTTGGCCCCATGGCCTAACGCTGCGCTTTAGCCAGCGTAGCCACTACTGTCGGTAATTCTCACAATGTAATGAAATCATGAACACAAATAGTACAAAAATAAAAATGAATATTTTAAGTAAATAACAGTCCTAGTTTCCTGTTGCCGAACTTCCAAACCGTTCAGCAGAAAAATGCATAAACTTGAATGAAAACCGAGTGATTCTGATCGAATTCAACTGTAAAGCTGTGTGTATGTCTAATTTCTCTTAGATTTATTAGCACGCTATTTTATTTTGTGATATAATTTGCATTTTGATTTTGTGGGAATTATAATGATAATATAATAGTGTCACTAGCAACCCGCCCCGGCTTCGCCCGAGAACAGTTATGAATGTGCAAGGAATTCCTGTCAGACGTAATTTAAGAATGGCGAGGTGCAAGCCAAATCCCCCTCCCGTCCAAACTAAAAACAGTTATAGTGGGCGATGCATCGAAGATAGAGATATGCTCACGCGGACTTTTTTGTACAATTTTTCATGCTGAACAATTCTTACACTCATAGTATATTGATATTTTTAACTGTTTGTCCAGCGTAAGCTTAAAAAGCGCACGGACGTCAAGTTCTTTCTTCGACCTATTCACTGAAAACTAAAATCGTTACTGCTTGGCTCCCTTTGATCATAAATAAATTATTTTCTACAGAAATCTTCCTCGATATTACCTGTACAGAATGGTGAAAGCCGCATCAAAATCCATCCAGTGGTTCTCGAGATTACCCGTGATATCCAAGAATCGGGGACTTTGTTTTACACTAAGTAGAGATAAGTCTTAGTCGTGCAATGCTTGGTCAACAGCGCTGTGTGAGCAGTTGAGTAACTAACAAGATTTCATGAAAAAGGTCTCATTGTCTAGGCCGGTATGAGCGCATTCAGTCGGCCGTGGAAACCCTCACGTAAGTGTACACAACATCTCACCCAAGTTTCATTGCAATCGGATGAATGGTATATGAACGCATACGGGACTTTTAATCAAAGTTCGCGCGTCGTAGCTCATTTGTTGAATCTACTCGTGAGCTACCTATTGTAAAATGGATTTACTAAGTTAGAAACCCTCACTTAACTGTACACAACGTCTCACCCAAATTTCATCGCTATCGGACGAATGGTATTTGAACGCATACTGGACTTTGTTGAAACGCTTCGCACGTCACCGCTCATTTGTTGAATCTACTCGTGCGTAACCTCCTGTAAAATTGATTACTAAGTTAGAAGCCTTCACTTAAGTGTACACAACAACTCATCAAAGTGTCATCTCAATCTATGAATGGAATATAAACTTATACGGGATTTTCTTGAAACGCTTCGTGCGTCGTCACTCATTTGTTGAATCTAGTCGTGCGCTACCTAGTGTGAAATTGATTTACTAAGCCAGAAGCCTTCCCTGGAGTGTACACAACATCTCACCCAAGTTTCATCGCTATCGGACGAATGGTATTTGAACGCATACGGGACCTTTTTGAAACGCTTCGCGCGTCTTCGTTCATTTGTTGAATCTATTCGTGCACTATCTATTGTAAAATGGATTTACTAAGCCAAACACCTTCCTTGGAGCTCACTCAACATGTCATCCAAGTTTCAAGGCAATCGAATGAATGGTATATGAACGCATATGGACTTTGAAACGCTCTAATGTGCAGAGACAAACTGTAGAATTCGACATCACTGCCACCTTTGGTATAAAACGCAACCTTTCGCCACGGGCGGAGTGTATGAAATGGCGGTAGTTGCACAGGTTGCGACCAGGTGGCTCTAACGTGCAGAGACAAACCGTCCAAAGACATCAGCTTTCACGAAGGCCAAGGCTAGTGGTTTCCATGACGACTGTTTTTGACTGTATATTGTGGTTCTAAAATTGTTTTCATTCCACCAACCGGGTCAGATTGTGAATCTAAACCATACATGGACCCACCCTAATATTACAATCCAAATTCCATCAAAATCGGTTCAGTCGTTTAGGAGGAGTTCAGTCACATACACACGTGTCGAAGAATTATATATATAAAGATAGCGGCTTCAGTGGCATAGTTGGTAGCATGCTGAACTGCTGTACCCAAGATAGCGGGTTCAAACCCGGCCAAAGTCGTCGGATTTTTCAGAGCGTTAAAAATCCTTCAGTATGCCTTCCTTCGGAGGGGAAGTAAAGCAGGCGGTCCCATGTCATAGATTTATGGCATGTAATAGATCCTTCCGCAGACTAAACTTGTGTGAAGCTAAATTTCTAGGATAGATTTCGATGAAACGCTCTATCTAAGTTCCAACGTTCACCACTAGGTATTATTGACATCTGGTAGCGAAAGTTGGAACTACTTGAAATTGAACGGAACTTATAGCTCACCCTATGGATGTCCGCTTGAAGCAGCTAGAGCCTCTGGGGAGCCAAACATGTCCTCGGACACTCCCGGCACTAAAAGCCATACGATAGATAGATAAATATATTTTTATTTTCCTAAATTGATATAGATATTATTGATTTGCTGCTAACATCAAATTTAAGTAAAATAGTGACATATACCTTTGATAAAACAATAAACAAGTTACGCCTTAAGTATTTTTCCCTAGCTGCTTTCGTATGGTTAATCATTGTTATCTATTGTTAGAAGCTTACCTGTTGGTCAATAGTAGTTTTGATTGGGCGGTCAATTACAATTAATTTCCGGGTGCCTGAAATACATTAAATGAATTATTTACACAATTATTTAAACTTCTCCCATAAATTGGGCACTGTCATGTTGACCGATTGAAAAGCTTCTAATAATACTTTACTTAGGCGACACAGAAAAATTGCTTCAATAACCTTTGTTAGGAATCATTTAAAAATGGGTCCATGACAACTCGTCACGAGCAACTTGTCCCACGGCAATTGGCCCCTGTTAATTGGTCCCAAAGGATAATTCGTCATTGTATAGACTTGTATCGGGTTCGTTCGCTGTATTGTTCTCTTTACTGTTGCCTCTTTTGGGAGCTTTACCACAGCAGCATCTGATGTTGTTTCTTGAACTCTATCTAGAATTGATGATGTCGGCTCGTAGCTGTATTCCGCGGCTTCCTGTATTTTCTGAACAGCTTCAAGCGCTTGGCACTTCCCTGAACAAAAATATTACATACGTCCAAATTAGTGTCTTGATTTACTTGAGCGCCTTGAATCATTTAAACTTACCCCAATCGGCAGCATGGCTATGATCGGTTGACTTGTCTACTTGGTTGGAATGTTTTTTGGAGTACAACTCTCCCGGAACATTCTTTTCTATTTTCACATCGCCATGTAACTGCAGTCAAACTCTTTGCGTGCTGAGTGATAAGAAAACCTTTGTATAGAAGCTTTTGCTTGCCGCGCTCAGAGGAACGAACCTGGGCACTTCGGCCATTTCGCAGTTCTGGCGTCTTCAAGGGGCGTGCCGTTGTTTGGAGACACAACAATGAGCTGGACGAATTGTTTGAATGACCAATCGTCGCAGGACGAAAGTAATTGTAATGACCAATCGTCGCGGGACCAAAATAATTGTAATGACCAATCGTCATCATCATCATCATCATCATTTCCCCTTATCCAGCTCCTGCCGGGTCGGGGAATGACCAATCGTCGCGGGACGAAATGATCGGGACGAATTGTCGTGATCCCTTTAAAAATAACTAAATTTAATGTCCGCTTGTAAAAGTACGTTATACGTAGATATGCATATTTAAATGGTTCTTCTGTCTTTATTTTTGAAGTATTCCGTTACAGTATGACGAGCAATATAATATTGAACTATAATATTTCAATTCTAAACTGTATGTTTGTAATATTTGACATAATCCATTTTCTTGCAATTTGCCATAAAATGCAAAACTTGAAGAAACAATGCTAAATTTCTTTTTCAGCCATTTACGCGAAATTACGCCTTTAGAATAGTCTCTCTTTGACGGCAATTGTATTCCATATCACCCCATTGCACCACGTGTTGTTTGTTTTATTATTTTATTTACCAAATACAAGATGGCGTTCGTGTATTTTATAACAGTCCCCCAGAGTCCTTAGTAACTGAGGTCTCTTAAATATGATTTTCCTTTCACTAGATTTTGTACCAATTGTTCACTGTCGTTCTGATAGATAGACTTTACAGTTTTGAAAGTATACAAGGTCGCAATCTTGAAGGTGTGAAACTGTAAATAGATGTATGTGTGCCTTCGGCCTAATGAATGTTTTCACGAAATTGAAAGGTGATTTATCAATGATAATATTTTATATAAGAGCCTCCGTGGCTTAGGCGGCAGCACGCTGGCCTCTCACCGCTGGGTCCGTGGTTCAAATCCCGGTCACTCCATGTGAGATCTGTGCTGGACAAAGCGGAAGCAGACAGGTTTTTCTCCGGGTACTCCGGTTTTCCCTGTCAAAATTTCATTCCAGCAACACTCTCCACTATCATTTCATTTCATCTGTCATTCATTTAATCATTGCCCCAGAGGAGTGCGTCAGGCCTCGGCAGCCGGCACATTTCATATCCTCGCCGCTAGATAGGGGCTTCATTCATTCCATTCCTGACCCGGTCGGAGACTGGAAGCAGGCTGTGGATTTTCATTTTCAATATTTTATATGTTCAAAATGGTGCTAATGCATAATATTCAGCCAGATATTAATGCAGCTTATACATAACTCACCTTAAATTTTGTCGTAATTACGCAATTATATCTTCAAATATTACATTTTATGTTTTAATAGTAAGCATGACCACCATAATATATAAAGTCGATGGACTAGTACCTCCAGCGCATGATGATCTTGAATGATGCTGCTGCCTTCGAAACTGGACGTTTTTAAAATGATTAATGGTTATATAAGATTTTATGTATTCAAGATGGCAGATGCACATGATATTAAGATTCATGCAACTGAGTTTCAAAAATAATTATCTTTGCGTATACAGTAGTATCAATGTATCAAATTCTGTATGATTAGGTGAATGGTTTTGGAGCTACAGACTTCAGTATCAAAATACAAAATGTAGCCTGATTTGCAGTTGGTAACAAAAGGTACATTTTAAAATATAAAACAACGTCAGATATCTGTAAATAGGACTTGATGCATACCAATGTTTGTGAAATTCTGTGCCTGCGTTCTAAAGTTATAAGGGGAAAAGCGAGGAAATACAGAAAGATAGACAGACGGGTGGGACCATCTCGTGGTGAAGCGGCTAGTATTTTAAGCTGTTGCTCCAGAGGTCCGGGGTCGATTCCCGGCTCTGCCAAGAAATTTAATTCCGGCTTGTGGGTCGTAATGGGGTACATTCAGTCTCGTGGGGCAAAACTGTGAAGAGGCTGGTTCGATTCCCACCGCAGCTACCCTATTAGTGGTTTTCAATAGTTTCTACTCTAGACAAATATTGGGATTGTTCCTAACTAAAGGCCATGACCACCTCCATCTCAATCCTCGCCTCAATTACAAATACACACACTAATTCAGTCACCACATTAACACAAGTTATCAGATATATTTTACAAACACCTAAGTACACGGGGTTGACATGACCACGATCTGCAAGCCTCTAAATGATAAAGCAACAATAACACTAACATCACCAACAAACGGACGGATAGACAGACAGGCAGGCACACAAACATCCCCTGATTGATCTCATAATTCTACTTTTACTTATTTTTTTAAATGTTAAATGTAGAGAAAGAAGGGCCAATTAAAGCAAAAAAGTGAGAGGCACACATTCATGGGGTCGGAAAAGAAAACATAAAGGGGTCGGCAGGAGAGTTTCAAGGTAGGATCCTGACACAAATCATGGTCGCCAAGCCCCTTCCACAGGTTGTGAGAACCTGGGGGACTTGAAGGTGTGTGTGTTCGAAGCTTAGGTATGTAGGTAGCCACCGCTAGCGTATCTTTTGAGTATCGTCGTCGCGAGATGGCAGCTGGATAACTGAGATTTATTACTCTTCCCATTAAGTGGAGGAGTTGAAACAGAGTTGTCGATGTAGGTCCTGTGTTCGATTCAGAACCGATTCAGAACCGGTTCTCCTCTCAACATCGCTTGTAATGAGGTAGTACATTGTCAGAGAGGTATGCTATGTATCCCATGGGTGCGATATCATCTTGACTTAATCAAGCGCCATCGTCATCTTGTACATGCTCAACATATGCTAAATGTGCTTGGGTGAACATAAATACTGGTACACGCTAACTAAGGCAGTCTGCGTAGCCGGTCAGCCTTGAAGAGGTCAGTTTAAACAAGAGATCAAAGGGAAGTCCAAATTCCTATTTAACTGATATAGTTATCGAAATTGTGATCTATGGTAAATTATATTGAAAACAACTCTCCCATAATCCTCTTGGTTTCAGAGCAAGTGCAGTCCGGCTCCGGTGGATAAGCTGATTGCTATAAAATGGACCGAGGGGACCCGGGTTCGATTCGTGCCCAGATCATGGGATTTTGACTTCATGTAATAATTTATCTGGCTCTTGGACAGGATGTGTGTGACGTCTTCATAATTTATATCATCCTAATGAAGCAGGTCGCTGCCCACATTGAAATTATAGAATAAATTAATAAATACATTATTAAATAAATTAATAAATAAATTCAAGATATATTGAATTAATGAATGAATAAATAAAATGAATGAATAAATTAGTGAATACCGCTATTTAAAGAGCTACAATAGTGAAAATCAGTAAAAAAGGAGAACCGTATGAGTGAGTTTATATGCTTAAGACAAGAGAACAAAGATTTGTTATATTCAAGATGGTGGCTGGGCGTAGGCTACTGTTGAATTATCAAAATTATAAACTCAGAATGCAATTTGGCAAAACACGAAACTTGGTGTGACAGAAATGCCATGTAAGTAGCCTTAGATATAACACCATCACACTAAATATAGTGCTTAGTGGCTATTTTAAAATTATAGAACACAAGCTGACCCGGCAGACGTTGTCCTGCCAATCAAAGAAAGTGTTGTAACTTTGTTTCTTGAAATGCTTTTGGATACACAATATTTTTTCAATTTCTGTTAACTGCCTCTAAACTATCGTGAATTGAATTAAATAATTTAGAAACATTCGTTGGAGCGTGCACAACAACTCTCCAAAGTTTCATCGCAAACGGATAAATGGCATTTAACCCATACTCGATTTGGTTTAAATGATTCGTGCGCTGTCACTCATTTGTTGAATCTACTCGCGTTCAACCTACTGTGAAATTGATTTACTAAGTTAGAATGCTTCACGTAAGTGTACACAACAACTCATCAATGTTTCATCGCAATCAATGAATAGTATATGAACGCATACAGGATTTTGTTGGAACGCTTCGCGCGTCGTCACTCATTTGTTACATCTACTCGTGCGCTACCAATATGTTAAAATGGAAAAGGAAGAAGGAAGAAGGAAGGAAGATTGTAGTTTTACGTGACCGTGAATCTTGTGATTATGAGCCACGGGACCTCCTTTTTACGTGGAATCCGAACCAAGTTGATCACCTTCCCTGGAGTGTAACAACAACTCATCAAAGTTTCATCGGAATCGGATGAATGACATATGAACGCATAAGTGATTTTCTTTAATCGATTCGCGTGCCGTCACTCATTTGTTGAATCTACTCATGCGCTACCTATTGTAAAATAGATTTACTAAGCCTGAAACCTTCTCTGGCGTGTACGGTACTCAATGATTCACCAAGGTTTGATCGCAATCGGATGAATGATATATGACCGCATACGGGACATTGTGAAAACGATTCGCACGCCGTCGCTCAATTGTTGAATCTACTCGTGCGCTACTTATTAAAAACTGGATTTACTAAGACAGAAACATTTCCTGGAGTGTACACAACAATTCACCAAAGTTTCATCGCAATCGGATAAATGGTATATGGACGCATACGGTACTTTGTTGAAATGATTCGCGTGCCGTCACACATTTGTTGAATCTACTCGCGCGCTACCTATTGTAAAATGGATTTATTAAGCCAGAAAACTTCCGTAGGGTGTACACAACATCTCACACAAGTTTCATCGTAATCGGACGAATGGTATTTGAACGCATACGGGACCTTATTGAAGCGCTTCGCCCGTCGTCGCTCATTTGTTGAATCTACTCGTGCGAAACCTCCTGTGAAATGGATTTACTAAGTTAGAAACCCTCACGTAAGTGTACACAACATCTCACCCAAGTTTCATTGCAATGGGATGAATGGTATATGAACGCATACGGGACTTTGATTAAAAGTTCGCGCGTCGTTGCCCATTTGTTGAATCTACTCGTGAGCTACCTATTGTAAAATGGATTTACTAAGTTAGAAACCCTCACGTAAGTGTACAAAACATCTCACCCAAGTTTCATCGCTATCGGACGAATGGTATTTGAACGCATACGGGACTTTTTTGAAACGCTTCGCACGTCGCCGCTCATTTGTTGAATCTACCCGTGCGCAACCTCCTGTGAAAAGGATTACTAAGTTAGAAGCCTTCACTTAAGTGTACACAACAACTCATCAAAGGTTCATCTCAATCTATGAATGGAATATAAACTTATACGGGATTTTGTTGAAACGCTTCGCGCGTCGTCACTCATTTGTTGAATCTAGTCGTGCGCTACCTATTGTGAAATTGATTTACTAAGCCAGAAGCCTTCCCTGGAGTGTACACAACATCTCACCCAAGTTTCATCGCTATCGGACGAATTGTATTTGAACGCATACGGGACCTTTTTGAAACGCTTCGCGCGTCGTCGCTCATTTGTTGAATCTATTCGTGCGCTATCTACTGTAAAATGGATTTACTAAGCCAAACACCTTCCCTGGTGCTCACTCAACATATTACCCAAGTTTCATAGCAATCGGATGAATGGTATATGAACGCATACGTGACTTTGAAACGCTCTAACGTGCAGAGACAAACCGTACAATTCGACATCACTGCCACCTTTGGTATAAAACACAACTTTCCGCCACGGGCGGGGTGTATGTAATGGTGGTAGTTGCACAGATTGCGACCAGGTGGCTCTAACGTGCAGAGACAAACCGTCCAAAACATCAGCTTTCAAGAAGGCCAAGGCTAGTGGTTTCCATGACGACTGTTTTTGACTGTATATTGTGGTTCTAAAATTGTGTGTAAATTGTGGTTCTAAAATTGTGTTCATTCTACCTACCGGGTCGCATTGTGAATCTAAACCATACATGGACCCACACTAATATACATACCAAATTCCATCAAAATCGGTTCAGTCGTTTAGGAGGAGTTCAGTCACATACACACGTGTCGAAGAATTATATATATATATATATATATATACAAGCTGTACCCGGCATGCGTTGCAATGCCAATCAAAGAAAGTGTTGGCGTTGAAATTCTGTTTCTTGAAGTGCTTTTGGATACACAACATGTTAACTGCCTCTAAGCTATCGTAAAATGGATTTTCTAATTTAGAACCATTCGTGGGAGCACAACAACTTTCAAAAGTTTCATCGCTGTCACTCATTTATTGAATCTACTCGTACGTTACCTATTGTGAAATGGATTTACTAAGTCGAAACCCTTCCCTGGCGTGTACACAATAACTCATCAATGATTCATCGCAATCGGATGAATGGTATATGCACGTATAGGGTTTTTTGTTTAAACGATTCGTGCGCTGTCACTCATTTGTTGAATCTACTCGTGCGCTGCCTATTGAGAAATGTATTACTAAGTCGAAGCCCTTCCCTGGCGTGTACACAATAACTCATCAAGGTTTCATCGCAATCGAAGAATGTTATATGAACGCAATAGGGGATTTTGTTGAAACGCTTCGCGCGTCGTCACCCATTTGTTGCATCTACTCTTGCGCTACTTATTGTGAAATGGATTTACTAAGTCCCCTTCCCTGTCGGGTACACAATAACTGATCAATGTTTCATCGCAATCGGATGAATAGTATATGAACGCATACCTGATTTTGTTTAAACGATTCGCGCTCCGTCACTCATTTGTTGAATCTACTCGTGCGCTACCTACTGTAAAATGTATTTACTAAGTTAGAAACCGTCACGTAAGTGTCCACAACATCTCACCCAAGTTTCATCGCTATCGGACTAATGGGATATGAAGACATAGGGGACTGTATTGAAACGCTCCGCGTGTCGTCGTTCATTTGTCGAATCTACTTGTGTGCTACCTACTGTGAAATGTATTTACTAAGCCAGAAACCTTCCTTGGAGTGTCCACCATATTTCACCCGAGTTCCACCGCTAACGGCAGAATGGTATATGATCTTATACGGGACTTTGTTGAAACGCTTCGTGCGTCGTCCCTCATTTGTTGAATCAACTTGTGCGCTGCATATTGTATAGGGGATTTACTAAGCCAGAAATTTTCCATGGCGTGTACACAACATCTCACCCAAGTTTCATAGCTACGGACGAATGGTACATGTATGCATACGGGACTTGGTTGAAACGCTTCGCGTGTCGTCGCTCATTTGTTGATTCTACTCTTGCGCTACATATTGTAATATGTATGTACTCAGCCAGAAACCTTCCCTGGAGTGTACACAAAATCTCACCCAAGTTTCATCGCAATCGGGTGAATGGTATGTGAACGTATACGGGACGTTGTCGAAACGCTTCGCGCGTAGTCACTCATTTGTTGAACATAAACGTGCGCTTCGTATTGTAAAATGGATTTACTTAGCCAGAAACCTTTCCTGGAGTGTACACAACAATTCACCAAACATTTATCACTATCAGACGAATGGTATATGACTTTATACGGGACTTTGTTGAAACGCTTTGCGTGTCATCGCTCATTTGTTGAATCTACTGGTGCGCTACCTATTGTAAAATGTATGTACTAAGCCAGAAACCTTTCCTGGAGTGTACACAACATCTCACCCAAGTTTCATCGCTATCGGATGAATGGTATATGAAATTATATGGGACTTTGTTGAAACGCTTCGCTCGTCGTCGCTCATTTGTTGATTCTACTCGTGCTCTACCTATTGTAAAGTGGATGTACTAAGCCAGAAAATTTCCCTGCAGTGTACACATCATTTTACGCAAGTTTCATAGCTATCGGACGAATGGTATATGAATGCATACGGGACTTTGTTGAAACGCTTTGCGTGTCGTCGCTCATTTGTTGAATCTACTCGTGCGCTATCTACTGAGAAATGTATTCACTAATTTTGAATCCTTCACGTAAGTGTACACAACATCTCACCCAAGTTTCATCGCTATCGGACGAATGGTATATGAACACATACGGGACTTTGTTGAAATGCTTCGCGCATCGTCGCTCATTTGTTGAATCTACGCGTGCGCTACCTATTGTAAAATGGATTTACTAAGTCAGAAACCTTGCTTGGAGTGTACTCAACATCTCACCCAAGTTTCATCGCAATCGGACGAATGGTATATGAACGCATAGGAGACATACCCACAGACAGACAAACTATCACGTAACATTGATTTATATATATAGATATATATAAAGACAAGCTGTACCCTGCATGCCTTGCAATGCCAACCAAAGAAAGTGTTGGCGTTGTAATTTTGTTCCTTGAAAAGCTCTAGGATACACAATATTTTGTTCAATTTCCGTTAACTGCCTCTAAGCTATCGTAAAATGGATTTACCAATTTAGAAACATTCGTGGGAGCGTGCACAACAACTCAACAAAGCTTCATCGCAATCGGATGAATGGTATATGAATGAAGATGGAACTTTGTTGAAACCCTTCGCGCGTCGTCACTCATTTGTTGCATCTACTCGTGTGCTACCTAATGTAAAATGGATTTACTAAGTCAAAAACCTTTTCTGGCGTGTACACAACAAAGCATCAAGTTTCAACGCAATCGGATGAATGGCATATGAAAGCATACAGGATTATGTTTAAACGATTTGCGCGCCATCACTCATTTGTTGAATCAACTCGTGCGCTACCTATTGCACAATGCATTTACTAAATCATAAACGTTCCCTGCATTGTACACAATAACTCACTCAAATGTCATCGCAATCGGATGAATGGTAGGCCTATATGAACGCAGATGGAACTTTGTTGAAATTATTCGCGCGCCGTCACTCATTTGTTGAAACTACTCGTGTGCTATCTACCTATTATACAATGGACTTACAAAATCATAAACGTTCCCTGCAGTGTACACAATAACTCGCTCAAGTTTCATCGCGATCGGATGAATGGTATATGAACGTATACGTGATTTTATTTACACGATTCGCTCGCCGACACTCATTTATTGAATCTACCCGTGCGCTTCCTATTGAACAATGTATTTACTAAGTCAGAAACCTTCCCTGCAGTGTGCACAACAACTCACCCAAGTTGCATTGCAATCGGATGAGTGGCATATGAACGCATAAGGGATTTTACTTATACGATTCGCGTGCCGTCATTCATTTGCTGAATCTACTCGTGCGCTGCCTATTGTAAAATGGATTTACTAAGCTAGAAACCTCCCTTGGAGTGTACTCAACATCTCACCCAATTTTCATCTTCTGACGGATGGTATATGAACGCATACGGGTCTTTGTTGAAACGCTTGGTGCGTCGCCGCTCATTTGTTGAATTTACTCGTGCGCTACCTACTGTATCGTGGATTTACTAAGCCAGAATCCTTCCTTGGAGTGTACTCAATATCTCAACCAAGTTTCATCGCTATCGGACGAATGGTATATGAACGCATACGGGACTTTTTGAAGCGCTTCGCGCGTCGTCGCTCATTTGTTGAATCTACTCGTGCGCTACCTATTGTTAAGTGGATTTACTAAGCCAGAAACCATTCTTGGAGTATACTCAACATCTCACCCAATTTTCATCGCTATCTGATGTATGGTATATGAACGCATACGGGTCTATTTTGAAACGCTTCGTCACTCATTTGTTGAATTTACTCGTGCGCTACCTATTGTATAGTAGATTTACTAAGCCAGAATCCTTCCTTGGCGTGTACTCAATATCTCATCCGAGTTCCATCGCTGTCAGACGAATGCTATATGAACGCATACGGGACTTTGTTGAAACACACCGCACACCGTCGCTCATTTGTTGAATCTACTCATGCGCTACCCATTGCAAGATGGATTTACTAAGCCAGAAACCTTCCTTGGAGTGTACTCAACATTTCACCCAAGTTTCATCGTAATCGGATGAATGGTATATGAACGCATAGGAGACATACACACCCACAGACAAACTATCACGTAACATTGATTTTTATATATATAGATTAAAATAACTCTCTATTGTCAGAGATATAGTAACAAAACTTCATAACAAAGTAAAATGGATAAGTGGCTTTGTATTTCTCAGACAAAGGAACAAACGCTTCTTATATTCAAGAAGGTGACGGGGCGTATTGTTTAGACCTCAAATCAATGACTTGGTATATTATATGGCAATTAACACGCAACTTGGTAAGGAAAGGGGGTCATATTACCTTGCTAGAATTAGTCATAAAACTATTACACTGAATATAGCACGCGGTGACCATCTTGAGGTTTTGGAATTTTAAAATAAATAACTCCCAACATTTTGGAGCTACTATAACGAAAATCGGTGCTTAAATAGAACTGTGTATTTACATTTGTATGCTCGAGGCAAATTTTAATTTTGAAACCTCGTACAAAGCCAGTGATATAATAGTACATTATGCAACGGGCCTATAATGGCAATAATTAGGACTCGCTTCGCTCGTTTTATAATTTCCATAAGAGTGTCTTAATTACCATTATAGTCGAGTTGCATACGACTGTTTATGTTCGACGATAATATTATAACTATTTTATATTCGAACATAAATATTCCATAAATATCCATAAATATCTGTTGAGATTTCGCCAGTTTTATGTGCTGAACAGAGCGCATGGGACTCAGAGAATACCTTGTATTTGACCATGGCCTCCTCGAATACCCCACTATGACACTAGCCACGTAGTGAAATTTAAAATAGGAGGCCGTGTAAGTGAGCGCAGGTACGATGCTATCCTTATCTAATTGGTCGTACAGCCGTTTATTGAGCTCTGATTGGTTGAAGAAACTCTTTCATAATGAAAAATAGTGTTATAATGACCCTCATTATGGTACAGTTTTCTGACATATAATATAATATTTACATTTCGACATCGTCGATCATGCCTCCGTGGCTTAGGCGGCAGACCGCCGGCCTCTCACCGCTGGGTCCGTGGTTCAAATACCGGTCACTCCATGTGAGATCTGTGCTGGACAAAACGGAGGCAGACAGGTTTTTCTCCGGGTACTCCGGTTTTCCCTGTCAAAATTTCATTCCATCAACACTCTCCACTATCATTTCATTTCATCTGTCATTCATTTAATCATTGCCCCAGAGGAGTGCGTCAGGCCTCGGCAGCTGGCACAGTTCATATCCTCGCCGCTAGATGGGGGCTTCATTCATTCCATTCCTGACCCGGTCGGAGGCTGGAAGCAGGCTGTGGATTTTCATTTTTTTTTCATCGTCGATCATAAACGAGATTTATTTACCTTTCAGGTGACTGTGCTAATTCTAAGATGTTACTGTGCACGATAAGGGCAGGGAATGTACTTGTGAAAGTAGGATATACGTATTTTACTGAAAATTTTGTTCATCTGATCATCTTATTACCTGTTAATAAAACCTATCCACCTAGCAGCAGAAATGTGCGCTGTAACGGGCATCGAAGAGTAGCTGCAGAGAATGGACCGGAATGAATGTGTTTTTATCCCCCGGGTTTCTACAGACTATCTACTGGAAAATGTTGATATGGTTCAATTCCCGGGGCACCTACCCCAATATCTGACCCTAGTAATTAAAGTTATAGGCTACAAACTACTACAGTCACCATAGAAACACAAGTTACCAGACAGATTCAATACACGTCGAAGTACACGAGACTGATCACCAAGACGTTGCAAGTCTCTCAATTGCAGTAACAACGGACAAGAGTAACAATAAGCCACGTAGGAAAATATTATCTACAACATTATGTATTATTATTTATAATAATAATAATAATAATAATAATTACATTTGAATTGCAACCAATGGCCATAGCGGGGTATTTTAATTGAACGACTGAAGGCTCCCCATCAAGTTCAAATTCAAGTAGTTCCAACTTTGACTAACAGAGACGCCACTGTCACTGACACCTAGCGGCGAACGTTGGAACTTGATAGGGTGTTTCTTACCAAATAACCTACACATTTAGCTATACACCACCAATTGAAATGGTAGGTTCTTTTACATGCCATAGGCAAAATCTATGACATGAGCCCACCGGCTTTACTTCCCCTCCGAAGGAAGGCATTGTAAAGGATTTTAACGCTATTAAAAACCCGACGACTTCGGCCGGCATAGCAGTTCAGTATACTACAAACTACGCCATCGACGTCCTTTAATAATAATAATAATAATAATAATAATAATAATAATAATAATAGTAATAGGTGAAACCTGGTGCACGTCCTTGATGTGACACCCGTGGTAGACCTGCGGTCGTGATGGTGAAATAATGATCATACATTACAAAACCCCATTCCCGGGCCCAGGGAAATTAAACAAAGGAGGCTATAACCCTAAGACTTGCTCAGGAATGGAAACCGGGACCCTTACAGACAAAGCAAGGGTTAGAATCCCGTTCTTTGGATGTCACCCTGAGGTCAGGTTTTAATTCTAGACACTGCAAAGACATTTAATTATTTATTGTCTGAGAGCTGTAACGGGGTACATTTGAGGAAAATCTGAGAAGAGGTGGGTTCCATTCCCACCTCTGATATTATAGAAGTGGTTTTCCGTGGTTTACCATTTCTACTTCAGGAAAATAGTTTCTAACTGAAGTTCATTACCACGTTCCTCCCAATCCTCGCCTCAATTACAACTAGGCTAGCTCTACACACCCTGTTACAGACACCACTGTTGTCACACGAATTCTGCACACACACACGCACACGGGGCTGAATTTATTGACCTCAATATCCTTGACCCAAAATGAATCAAGAAGACCATTATTTAGCCACTGGGTTGGACTTCTATTTGAAGAACAATATTATGAGGAAAAGTATGTAATATTACACATCGCAAGTCGATGACTACGTGTGAAATACATGGCCGGAAGGTCAGTTTAAGGGTAAAGATTTCATGCGTAATGGTGTGGAAAGCGTTTCGAGAACCGCTAATGTAATACTCGTGTCTTTCTTTCTCGGAAACAATTTTGCGGTACATTGGATGGCTTGCAATAATCGTCCAAGTAGCACCAATGAAACCTATGAGGATCATTAAACAATTATTGCACATGATTAACTTCCGAACTGATCAAGTGGAAGAATCTAAGTTGCAAACAGAAGCATTAGCTATATTGCAAGCAATCTAGATTTCTAGCGCCCTCATCCAGGGTCTGCATGATTCATGCCTGAATATTGGTCTCCATACAGATTGTCTCAATCAAGTTGTTAGTTACGATGTCACATGTCGGGCCTAACATTTTAATGGCAAAAAGGGGTACTTTGAGTCAAAACACGAGATTTAGATTTCATCATCATGATTGGCTAATAAAAATTAGATTATGTCCTCAATCTAAGTAAGCGACCCGATCAGAATCCTTGGTCTGCCTCATTGCGCAGTAGTCAGCATTCTTGGCTGTCAACGTATCGTGTTCTTGGATGTCATCCCGGCTCAACCAAGAAATTGAATTCTAGTCTAGTCTAAGGACTGGACGGAGCACACTCAGCATCGTGAGACAAAACTGAGAAGAGGCTGGTTCGATTCTTACCTCAGACATCCTGGAAGTGGTTTTCCATGGTTTCTAAATTCTACTTCCGGCAAAGGTCGGTATGGTACCTAACTTAAGGCCATGACCCCTTCATACCTATATCCTACCTCAATTTCAAATACACACACTAGTACAGAGATCACAGTGACACAAGTTATGAGACAAATTCTACACACACCCATGTAAACGGAGCTACATGACCACAACACCAACATTAAACAAAAGGATATGGGGACTCTTGTGGGCAAGAGAGACTTGCTTATTACTTATCCTTCTGTCTTCGTAAAGTGTAGATACATTTTTTGGAAAATAAATAGTCAATAATAATAATAATAATAATAATAATAATAATAATCTAGATTCATTAGAAGAACACAGATTATCAAACAGGATTGGCATGCATCCATACACTCGTGATTCGTAGTCTCAATATTCCAAACCCCTATATGAAGATACAAGACTTTCTTCTCTTCTTAAGCACAAGGAGATATTTACCACAGACATTGATGTTTAAAACTTTATAGAAAATAGAGATTTTCAAATAAAAATCTAGTTTTGAAAAAAAAAATGTTCATATGGACTGAAAAGGAATATGAATGCATTATTTTCTATGTTTTTGGTTCAAATTTTCCATATCATTGGTTCAAATAGTGGAAGAAAGAGACATCTGACAAGTGAGACGCCGAAAATTCTGTCATATCGAAATGATCGTCCAAATTTCCTGTCTCTGCCCTAGAACAGAAAAGATAGCACAAATGTTACAAACCAACTGAGTTGTTGAGGTGATTGCTGTTTTAAGTTGTGGAACATCGAGGACATCTACACCAAAGATATGTTACTAAAGTGTAAAGCAATTGTCTGTGCTAAACATACGACAGCCCCCACTTTGTGGGGAAATATTCTCTGAAAAAAAAAAATACGGTGGATCCGCCATCACTGCTGCTCAGGGGGTAAGCCTAGATAAAATTTATCGATATTACTAGAATAAAACCCATAGCCTGGTATCCTGAAATTCATGGAAGACATTATTGCATTCCAGAGTTCCCCTTGCAGTTCCATGTATCAATAACAGTGCTGAGCGTGGCAGGAAAAGAACTAATCGATTTGGAGACAAATTGCGCGCAAGCCACGATCACGCGGTTATTAATACGGGCCCGGAAGTTTTGACAATCTAACAAATTGATCAAATAACTCGTCGAGAAGCCAATATGTTGTTAAATGCTGTGGAAGCGGTGTTCGGCCGTAATTCTTCTTCAGACTCCTCGTACTATTGTTCTCCACACTGATAATGGCCATCATCGATTGAGAAGCCCGCTCGTGATGACGTCACTATCAAACCGAAAAACATGCTCTATTTTGCCAAGAGGTGTTAATGTCCTTGTTTGACGGCTGTAAGGTGCAGTTGATCTGGCGGCCACCTTCTGGGGCCAAGGTTTTCAGATCGAATCTCGGAACAGTCGGCCGGCTTTTAAGATTGTTTGAATGCCGGATATATCGGCCAATAATAGTACTGGGATGTTAACAAATCCCTCCACGATGAAATTCTAGCAACTCGGCGTCCCTCAAAACCAATAGCTTTTATGTGGGGCGTTAAGCGCATTTTATGATCAAATCCTTGCTGTATTTATCAGATTCGTGGTCATCTTCAGTCTGTGTAATGTCGAATGTGAAAGGAGTATTAGTATTTCAACAGAAAATACGAACATTTCTTGCATGATGATGGTTACTCCAAAATTGCTATGAAGCAATATGGACTATGATCGCGAAGCAGAATTGGGAAATCAGAGACATTATCGACATAACCCAACTAAACATGAAAGGACACGTTTAAATACGTTCTTCGAATAATATAAGGACGACATTAACAAAAGCTACGAAAAGGAACTTGCAACAAAACGAGACAAAACATTCAACGTAACATGAACCAAGAACATCATCAACAACTCAACTCGAATTATAGACGTCACAAACAACAGATTCAATAGATTTTAAGCTAAGGCCATCTCACAACCTAAATCCAGTATATTTATAGGATAATACTTGCATACAAATTGCTTATTTTAATACCTGAACATCATCTTCCTTAAATGATATTGCATGAACGTCCATTTGAATAGAATTGTAAACTTATATTCTTACTCTTGGTTTTTCGTTTACTTGCTATAATGTGTGTTTTTTTTTTCATCATTTAATACTCTTTGTATTGTAAGTGAGAGCAAAGCAACCCAAACTGAAGACGACCCCATTGAGGGTCGAAAACACGATACATTGAATATAACATAATAGTATTAACAGGTGTCATCAGTAAATATATTTACTTAAATTACTATTTAGAGGTTGGTGGTCTTTGGACTTGTATGTGTAAGTTTTTTTTTTGTATTTTCTTGAAACACCAGTGCTGCCAACGTTAATTATAACAGATGGAAATTTGGCCATATCGTCACAGAATAACTTCCAAATAAAAATCCTGTATTTCAAGTTATGTTTCATTGCTATAACCATTATATTGATTTTAAACAATGAGGTCTTTCAGATATTAGGCTATGTATTATACACAAAGTAGTAGCCACTTCGAACTAAGGTAGAGGATTCAAATGTTTAACCCATGTGGGACTCAATCCCATGAACTCCGAATTTGTATACCATTGCTTGGTATTTGGTAAATGTTAGCCCGTTTGTGTGATTCTTAACTGAAATGTTAAGTAAAAAACAAACTGTTTTGTATCTAATGGAACCTCCTGTGGGCATTTCATTTGTTCTACACCGCGAAATAGTTCTCTATGAACTACACCTGATCTAACTTTTGTTGTCGTTGTTGTTCGAGTCTTCAGTATGATGACTGGTTTGCTGCAGCTCTCCATGCCTCCCTGCCCCATTCGAGGCAATCAATTTAACATATTCTAACCTTGGTCTACCCCTACAGTTCTTGTTCTCGACCTTTTCTCCCATAACTATGTTTGCTATTCCTGGGAGTCTTAGTATACAGTATGTGTATGTGTCCTACCAACCTATCTCTTCTGTTCATTATTAGTCGCCAGAAACATCTCTCTTCTTCCACACGTTACTCTATACACTCACTTCCATAGAGCGCTACTCTCCAGACAAAAGCGTTCAAAAATATTTCCTAATACCTAAATCTACATTAGATGTCAACAAAGTTCATATCTATAGAAATGCATTCCTTGCCTATACCAACGTACTTTTATATCCTGACTGGCTGCGTGGCTCAGCGGTAACGTTCTCGCCCGCTCCGCTGTGCCCAAGGTTGCAGGATAAAATCCTGGCGCAGTCAGCTGGCATTTGGTGACCATCAAATACGAGGGAGCCGTGTTAGTAGATTTACTGGCACGTTAAAGATCCCCTTTGGGGCGAAACCCTGTCACCCCGCCTTCTTTAAATGCCACAGTATTTAAAAGGGACGTAACACCAATAACATTATTATTATTTTTATTATTTTATATCCTCTTTGCTCCGTCCGTCACTGCTCTTTTGGTTCTGAAGTATCTGAAGTATCCTACTTCCTCTTGCTTTTCACCTGCCAATTTGACGTCAATAAGGGTTTCAGATTTCTTTCAGTTGCATTCCATTTCATCACGAATTCTCTCCTTAAGACGGAGTCCATACCATTTAAAAACTCATTAATATTCTTTGGTGAATCGAGTAAGATGACAATGTGATTTTATGTACAGTACAGGGTCTTTCATATAAAGTAAGAACGGCAAGCGGCAGTTTTGTTAATCGCTGATGCGGTGGCCTTGGCCGGACTTGTAGCGCGCCATGTCCCCTGCTGAACTATTGAAAGCGCGCGCATAGTACATAACAGGGCTTTTTTTTTTCAAGTTCCGATGGACTTTATAAAAAATAACAGATTAACATACCTAACTGATTTTACTACTAAATGTTTGCTTGTTTTATTCTTATGTCTCAACATAATCGCCAAAACAATTGAAACATTTGTCGTATCATTACACCAGCTTTCCAATGCCCTCGGCAAAATATTCTCCCGCCACTGAGGTGAGTACGTCTGGAGAGTCTCCTGAAGTGTTTCCTTTTTGGCTAGGCGTTGCCGCCCAACCATACCTTTAATTCTCGAAAAAGGTGAAAATCATTCACGATCCCACTGTACCAACGTTACGATAGACTTTTACAAAGAATTCAAGTGTGAAGTTTTGGACCATCTGCCGTTTAGTCCAAACCAGCACTGAATGATTTTCACCTTTTCCAAGAATTGAAGGTATGGTTGGGCGGCAACGCCTCGTCACAAAGGAAAAACTTCAGGAGACTCTCGAGACGTACCCACCTCAGTGGCGGCAGAATATTATGCCGAGGGTATTGGAAAGCTGGTGTAACGATACGACAAATGTTTCAGTCGTTTGGCGATTATGTTAAGACATAAGAATAAAACAAGCAAACATTTTGTAGTAAAATCAGTTAGGTATGTCAATGTGTTATTTTTTTATACAGTCCATTGGAACTTAAATTAAAAAAATCCTCGTATGTACTATGCGCGCGCTTTCAATAGTACAGCTGGGGACCGTGGTGCGCTACAAGTCCGGCCAAGGCCACTGCATCAGCGAATAACAAAACTGCCGCTTGCCATTCTTACTTTATATGAAAGACCCTGTAGATGATTAAAGAAAAGTAGTCATTTGAGCTTTTTAACTTTTCTTTAGTGAAAAGTTGACGCAAGGTATTTTTTTGATTCTGAAGAACCTATGCGATTTAGAATTGTACCAAATTTATTGGAGTGTGAGGATGCTAATTAATGTGCACTTGACGAATCGTAGAACAGCCTTTGTAGGTAATGTATGTAATGTATTTTTGTTTGTATGAACAATGGACAGTGCCCTTCTGCAGTTAGCGTATAGAAGGTAGTATGGCATGTGCCGAATGTACCACGATATTGTTATTGCATATGAACAGTAGAGAATGTAACACTACCATTACAGTAATCCGTGTGTGCGCTGAGTGTGAGTTGATGTTTTGGCGCACAGGCGATGTGATGTCACTTAGTGCTCCCGCCATTGTTTGAACTCTGGTGCATTAATACTGCACACGTGATGAATAGCGCATCTGACGAGTTATCACTCCTGCCAGTGCGAAGCGTCACACACTCTCGCAAAATGTGAAAACTCCATCAACAATTCCACGGCCACATAAAGCCAGTGTTTTACAGTACCAACATCAGAAAGAATAAAATAAATTGTTCACTGAGGTGTCTTGTCATTCTTGTGCTGAGCGCTAATATACAACGCACCCCCGGTCTCCATTAATATACCTTCAGGACTGCTATGGCACCTGTCCACCCAATAACTAGAAATGATCCCTCATCGATTCTCTCTTACAACTGAGTGTTGACCCGCCTTTCCGATAACGAAAATAATGAGTAAAAACATACCGGTCAAAAGAATATATACACAGTGATAGAACACGAGAATAACCAGTACAATAGAATATAACAAATTTCAAATACCGGTACTGTATACACACGCTCATAACTTCAGTTGTATCAAACAAGGAATCCATCTTGAAATCCGCGAAGAGACGAATACAAATAGAGTTAAAATTGTCTCAAATATGCTGGAGATACTACGACTATCCCTAGGAAACGGGCCCCCTAAATTGACCAAATAATTCATTCCTTTCCTTGTTTGCATCTCCATCAAAAATACATATTATTGATACCATGGAAAGTTTTAGAACTCCCAATACAATGAAAATATGTGTTAGCCTGTTAATAAATTTGTTTGCAAAAATGAGGAAAAAGTAGATCGATCCGGGAAAATGTGTGTCTGTCTGTCTGTGTGTGACCCCCCTATTAACTCCTAAACGACTGCAGGTATCAAAACCAAATTTGGTAAGAGTAAAGATCTATACGTGAATGTCTCAGGGTCATATTTGAAATTGACGTCAGTGCTACCAACTGCTGAAAATTCGCAATTGAAATTTGAGCTCTAGGTTGGATATCTCAGATGTTATGCATGCGAACTATTCCAAAATTGGCACACATATAGATAATGGCATTTCAGATTAATTTTCAGACGTCCAAACATGCCAGTATTGCCAACATGATTCTAAATGCATGTAACTTCAAAGAATATCGATTGGATTGCAACCAAATTTCGCATGTAGTATGTGTACTACAACAGATATGACTGTGCGTACTCTGAAGAACCACCAGGCCTGCAAACTGTTAATAAATGTTCTCTCTATGTTTTAACCCTAATATCAATATGTCAGAAAGTATGCAAGCCAACAGCTCTAAACTTTGCACACGTATAGTACCTGACATTATACCTTAGTTTGGTGTAACTTCTATACATCAGTGCTGCCAACACGATTTTAAGCCTGCTGATAAGTCCAGATTTTAAATACATATAACTTTCATACTAACAAATGGATTTCAACCAAATTTCTATGCGCTTTGTGTACCATAACAGTTATGACCATGCGTATTCGTATGAACCGGAAGGGCTGCCAACTGTAAATAAATGCTCTCTCTAATTGTTTAATCCTAATATCAATATATCAGATAATATGCAAGCCCTCTGCTCTAAACTTTGCACACGTATATTACCTGACATTCTAGATTAATTTGGAGTAACTAATATACCCAAGTGCTGCCAACATGATTCTAAGCTTTCTGATAATTTCAATGTTTAATTACATGTAACTTCTATACTAACAAATTGATTTTATGCAAAATGGCACTATAATAGATCGTATTAGTTCAGATTAATTCTGAGCATCACACATATGTCATTGTTCCCAACACCGCACACTGATAAATCCATTATCAAACAGCATGTAACGTCCATACTATCCATTAGGCTTCAACCAAATTTTGTAAGTGCATTCTATACCTTAAGAGATGAAACTAAGAATATTCTCAGAGTCACCAGGGCTGCGAACTGTAGAAAGTTACTCTATTAGGCTACATTATTTTTCAGGTGTATTTCAAACTGCAGTACTTAGAAATGTTAGTACTAAGAACTAAATTTGGCATTATTCCAGTTAGGTCTATAATTATAGATTGGCATCAGTCTTAAATTTTAAGAAAAGTAGGCTCTTTAGTTCGTCATGGAACTACTTGTTTTCATATTATAACTGTATTTTAAATACCCGTTTTGTCTTAAATTTTCACCTGGAACTAAATCTATGTTATCAAATCTATAGTCACGAATAACGACTCATTCAAATTTAGAAATTAGAATGTTCATGATTTTTGTTATGAAATGCACTGAAAATGTGAAAAATATGCTTAAGAAGGTATTGTCGAATGTAAGTTGAGGTCATTTATTTCTGAGTAGTTAATTTGCACACAATAATTTAAAAAAACACTGCACTTGAAAATTGCATTCGATAGCATGAAGTTTAGATCAGCGTGTCGATCAGTAGATCAGATTTCACTGAAATAATTCCATGATGAGTTAAGAAGAAACATTTCTAAGGTACGGACGTGTGTGCCTGCTGTAATTTAAGAGAACTACAATTAATTGATCATTATATATGGGAAATTTCTGAACATGGTACTGGTTTATTATGCCTTATTCGCTGAGATTGAATCGTTGCTTAGTAGGGGAAGGTGGGCCACAGTGAGAAAAAATATATTTTAATATACTGTCTTATTTTATTGATATATGAGAATGTCTTTACATACTGAAATATAAGTTTATTGTTGCTCATCAATTTCATACCCTTAGAATTTCCAAAACATCCACACGTTTCTGTAAAAATAATAAATTGTGAACATGTTGCAGCCGTCTCACTGTAGCCCACCCGTGGGCCACACTGAGACAGATGATGGTCCACAGAATGTACAGACACAATGAAAATAATTTATTTTGACTGGTTAAATACATAGATAAACACTAAAACAAATAATTAATGCCAGAAAACACTACAGCACATTCCGATTCCCAAAATTTACAGAAATTTTGAGATATGACTTTTGTCTATTTGTTTTGCCATATGCACAGGAAACCGGCCACAGTGATCTGTTGCCTTTCGCGGGGACTGAAGCAATATCTGCACCCTATGGGAAAAAAAAAAAGAACTGCCTATCATTTTTGCTCTTTTTCTTAAGAATTTTACTTAATAATTTTCATCATCTAAATCTCATTTCACTTCCCCGATGCAAAATCTTGAGTGTTTCCCTGAAAACTCAACCAGAACGAAGTCACCTTCCATAGGTTTGCGAGCAAGTTGATGAAATGTTAGGAGCTCGATTTCTTCATTATCTGATGAGCTGTCTGAATTAGAAGAATCATCAACATCATCATCCATGGAAATGTCTGTAGCTAGGGCTGCCTTTGGCTGAACAAATTCTTCTTGCAGTTCTTTAGATTTTTTAATTTTTATTTGTGGACTTAAAATCAAGTTTTTATTTCTTTCTGGGGTGTGAGTTGGAATGAAAGATCTCCCCTTTTCTCTCCTAGAAGTTGACTCTGCCCTCTCCTCAGCTTTGGGGTAACTCCGTATATCTTTCTCACTGTCTCACTGTAGCCCACCCTACTGTGTCTCACTGTGGCCCACTTGCGACATGTAAAAACAATAATTTATGTCTACTATCTCACCTACAATACTGAACAAGCTGACAATTCCAATAATTATTTAGTAATATGTATGTATTTCGACCATATTATATTCATTAATGTACAATGATACACATAACTATAAAAAAAGGAAGAAAGTTTTACTTTTCTTACCTCAAAAACGAAGATGTTGTTTATCTCCTACATAACATGCTTCTTTCAAAGAGTAAACAGGATCAAAATGTCTGCTACCAGGAGAGCCAACCTCTAAGAGATATTAAAAAATGTCCCTCTTTCCAAAAAAAAAAAAAAGGATTTAATGAGCTTGTCTCACTGTGGCCCACCTTACCATAAGTTAAGTAAATATATTTATGAGGAATTGGCTCGCACGCCATCAACATTTAAAGGAAGCTACACTTTAAACTTTCCATATAGGAGTTTCTAAGCCATGATATCGGCTCAGTATACTGGATATTGCTTGGAGTGGCTCATTTCATGATAAGGAAATTTATTGTCGAGGAATTTACATGTACGCCTTTATACTTAACGATAACTACACTGGAAATGCACATACAGGAATTTCTAACACATATACCATATTTAGTTGAAATTACTTAGTGCCATGGTGAGTAAAAAAGCATTTTGTGAATTGATATGAGAACAAACGATTAGTAGCCTACACCTTGGCATTTCATGCAACAATAATGATGTCTTTGAATCTATGAATTCCGCGAAGAATTACATACGTGGGGAACTGAGGTGCACGCCATCTATAATGTATGCAAACCAAGCTAACAAATTATATACCAGCATATGTAAATTATACTACCTATTGATTGTTCTCAGTTTTATTGAGATCGTTCCAGTAGACATAGAGAAATGAAATTAAAATTTAGAAAATCGTATGGCCATCATCTTAAATTTTAGAATCAATTGAAATCCTTTATACTTTATTAATCTTAGCCTTGCTTACGCACTTATTTTGCAGGTTTCATAATGCTGTGACTGTCGCATCCCCAGAAAGAGCAATTACATTTTGAAAATTCACGTGACCGTCGTATTGGTTGTATTATTGTCATGGTTTAGGAAGGTTTATCAGTGAACCTACATTATTACCCACCATCACCCTGCTAATATTCATGTTGATTACTGTAATAGGTTCTGAGACATTAATTACTTTGCCTGGACGCCAATATTTAAATTGTATCAGGTACGTAAATAAAAAGACACGCTCGAGATAGAAACAAGTACTAGTAACACCTTACCAAGTTCAAGATAGTTCCAGTTATAGAGGAGAGACCCACACACACTCCGGAAAAAATTGATCTCATTAAACTAAATTTTATACGACGAAAATGTGCTGAAACTTATTTGAACTAAAGCATTACTGAACGTACAAACTGAAGTACATGAATACACTTTTTATAGAGCAGTCATAAAAATTGCATTGCTATTAAAACGTCTTGGTAAGACATATCCAATAAACGAGGGGAAAAAATTAGCTCCCCATGATGGCATTTGTGATTTGATATTAAACAAGAGGACACAAATAAGGTAATGAATCCAACGATTATAACGTAATTCACGGTGCTTGGTATCCCTCTCCCACTCAAATTTCCAGCTGGTGGTGGAGGGATTTCTGGGCTGTGTGTCACTAAAATTGATGGACAACCTCGTTGCGTAGTGCCTAGCATTCTTGGCTGTCACCGCGGACACCTGGATTCCATTCCTTGCTCTACCAAGACATTTAATTCTGGTCTTAGGGCTGAAACGGGGTACACTCAGCCTCGTGAGGCAAAACTGAGAAGAGACAGGTTCTATTCTCACCTCATCAACCTTGGAAGTGATTTCCGTTGTTTCCCTTCTTGTACTCCAGGCGAATGCCAGGATGGTTTCCCAATCCTCATCTGAATTACAGAAACACACACTAATATAGCCATCACAATATCAGACAAATTCCACACCCACACAAGTACACGGGGCTACATGCCCACCAAATTACAAAGCCCGTAAATGAATCAACAACAACTAAAATCGATCCTCGAGACCATCGCCAGCATTCCTCCGAGTATCTATCTATAATAAATTGTCAAGAAAACACCCCGTAAGTCGTCCTTGTTTTATGCATTTTTGTGAGCATTTTCTCATTTTATAGAATCTAAATATACCTACACTACAGTCGTCAGTGACTAGTGTTCTTATAAATGTCTCAGTAATAATTGATATTTCAATCAACCTAATATAAATTTAAAGTAGATTAACAAAATTTTCATCAATACATACTGTAATATTAAATTGTTCTCGCAGAAAACCATATCTGTAATATTATGCACCGTAATACATCTAATGTTTGGCAGAATATGAATACGTGTTAGTTCACAGAAAAATCAATCACGCTTAACGTCGAAGTTCCGATAAAATTAGCTGAGGCTCTAAATAAAGTGACACATGAAATAAGTTGTTGTTGTTTGAGTCTTCAGTCTTTTGACTGGTTTGATGCAGCTCTCCATGCCTCCCTGTCCTGAGCTAATCGTTTCATCTCTACATAGCTCCGACACCCTACATCCGAGGCAATCTGTTTAACATATTCTAACCTTGGTCTACCCCTACAGTTTTTGTCCTCGACCCTTCCTTCCATAACTAAGCTTGCTATTCCTGGGTGTCTTAGTATGTGTCCTACCAACCTATCTCTTCTCTTCATTAGCAGTCGCCAGAAACATCTCTCCTCTCCCACTCGTCTTAATACCTCTTTGTTTGTAACCCTATCTACCCATCTGATCTTCATCATTCTCCTGTAACACCACATTTCAAATGCTTCAATTCTCCTCTTTTCTGCTGCACCAATAGTCCAAGTTTCACTTCCATAGAGCGCCACGCTCCACACAAAGGCTTTCAAAAATGACTTCCTAATACCTAAATCTATATTCGATGTCAGCAGATTCCTTTTTTGTAGAAATGCTTTCTTTGCCTGAGCCAACCTACTTTTAATATCCTCTTTGCTTCGTCCATCACTGGTTATTCTGCTTCCCAAGTAACAGAAGTCTCCTACTTCCTTCAGCTTTTCACCTGCCAATTTGATCTCCATAGAGGTTTCCGATTTATTTCGGCTGCATTCCAGTATTTTTGTTTTACATTTATTTATTTTCATCATGAATTCTTTCCGTAAGACGGAGTCCATACCATTCAAAAACTCATTCAAATCCTCAGGCTTGTCGGCCAAGATGACGATGTCATCAGCAAATCTCAGAGTTGACATTATTTCTCCTTGAATCTTCACTCCCACTTTAAATTTTTCTCTAATTTCCTTCATTGCTTGTTCAATGTAAAGATTGAAAAGTATGGGTGATAAGTTGCAGCCTTGCCTTACACCTTTCTGAATACCAGCTTCTCTCTCATGTCCTTCAACTCGAATGACTGCTGTCTGGTTTCTGTACAGATTGTATATCACCCTCCTATCCCTGTGCTTTATTCCAATTGATTTCAAAATGTCAAACAATTTAGTCCAATCAACGTTATCAAAAGCCTTTTCTAAGTCTACAAAAGCCATGAACGTTCTCTTATCTTTCCTTATTCTACCTTCTAAAATCAGCCTAAGACTTAGTACAGCTTCCCTTGTTCCTACATTTCTCCTGAAACCAAACTGGTCTTCACCCAACTCCGTTTCTATCTGGCTTTCAATCCTCTTGTAAATTATTCTAGACAGGATCTTTGAAGCATGAGTAATCAAGCTGATCGTACGGTAATCTTCACATCGGTCAGCTCCCATTTTCTTTGGTATAGGGATGATTACATTCTTCTTGAAATCAGGGGGTACCTCACCTGTCTCATAAATCCTACACACCAAGTGAAATAACCTGATCAGACCTTCATCTCCTATGCAGCGTAGCAACTCAATCGGTATATCATCTATGCCTGGTGCTTTGTTCCTGCTTAAGTCTTCCAATGCTCTATCAAATTCTGATCTCAATATTAAATCTCCTTTCGCATCCTCATCAATTTCCTCCTCCCTTTCCATTACATGATTCTCAATCTCCTTTCCCTTATACAAACTCTCTATGTAAGCTTTCCATCTCTCAACCTTTTCTTCCCTATCTGTTAGAGGCTTTCCATTTGTGTCCTTAATATTACAGCACTTAGTCTTCTTTTCCCCAAAAGTATTCTTAATCCTTCGATAAGCTGTGTCTACTTTTCCTAATTTCAGACAATTTTCTATACCTGCACATTTCTCTTTCAACCATTCTTCTTTCGCTTCCTTGCACTTCTTGTTAACCTCATTTCTCAGACGTCTGTATTCTGCTTTCCCCTTTTCATCTCTTACATTCTTGTGTTTCCGCCTTTCATCCATCAATTCTAGTATATCCTGAGTGATCCACGGTTTTCTCCCTATTCTTTCTTTCCTACCAATGTTTTCTTCTGCGGATTTTGTTATTTCATTCTTCAAAAGTGCCCATTCGTCTGCAATTGAAGTCTGTTTAGGGTTTTTCATTAGTCCTTCCTTTATACTCTTCTTGAATCTTTCGTTTACATCCTTCTCTTTCAGTCTGTCTATTGCCCACCTTTTTGGCTTTTGACTTTTCTTCAGTTTCTTCAACTTTAATCGGCATTTCATTACAACCAGATTGTGATCAGAGTTTATGTCAGCACCAGGATATGTTTTACAATCCAAAATCTGGTTTCGAAACCTCTGCTTGACCATAATGAAGTCGATTTGGTAACGCCCTGTATCTCCTGGTCTCATCCATGTGTATATTCTTCTATTGTGGTTATTGAATAAGGTGTTAGCTATGACCAATTCATGCTCGGTGCAGAATTCTACCAACCTGCTTCCTCGATCATTCCTTTCACCTAATCCGAAATCTCCTACTATCTTCCCTTCTCTCCCTTTTCCTACCACAGCATTCCAATCTCCCATTACTATAACATTTTCATCACCCTTGATATACCTCAGAATTTCGTCTATTTCATCGTAGACCTTTTCAACATCCTCATCATCAGCTTGACTAGTAGGCATATAGACTTGTACCACTGTAGTGCAGGTAGGTTTTGTATTGATTTTTGCTACAATAATCCGTTCACTATATTGCTCATAATATTCCACCCGCTGTCCAAGTTTCCTAATCAATATGAGGCCAACCCCTGCTTGGCCATTGTTTGATTTAGTGCTAATGACCCTATAGTCTCCTGACCAAAAGTCCTGTTCTTCCTGCCAGCGCATTTCACTAATCCCAACCAAATCCAACCTCAACCTATCCATTTCCCTTTCTAAGTTTTCTAACCTTCCACTTCCTAGCAGACTTCTAACATTCCACGCTCCGATCCGTAGAATGTCAGATTTCCTCTTTGTCACTTCTGTGATGTTAACCCCCTCTCGAGTAGTCCCCACCCGGAGATCCGAACGGGGGACTAGTTTACCTCCGGATTGAAATTTTACAAGGGAGGAGGCCATCATCACATGTAATTATGCATAGAGAGGTGCATATCCTCGGGAATAGCATACGACTGTAGTTTCCCGTTGCTTTCAGCCGTGCAGCAGGACGCAGTGTAGCCATTATTGGCTTATATTATCAATATCTTAACCGTCTATAAGACTAGTAAAGAATTGATTTATTCTGAAAGGCTGCTACTCCCTTTCAGAATAAATAAAGAGCAATTCTACTAACAAAAATACTAACCTTCTACCGTACTAACAATTAAATACCAAAACTCTACTAACAAAAACTTTAGTTCCACCAACAACAAATACTACCACTAAAACAGTCTGTCAACAGGCACACTCACATGCACCCTCACACATCACAGTCTACTGAAACAATGAACTATAACTAATAAACAATGCAACTGCTACCAGACACACTCACACACCACAGTCTAATAGAACAATGACATATATCTAATAGACAAACTAACTACCTACTTACAACTAAAACTAACTACATACTTACTGTACTTTTATTTGAATTGACAATATTTACAAAATGCAATTTAGATAGAAAATACTTACAAAATATAATTTAGATTCAAAATTGTCACAAAATGTTTATAGTGATGAGGGACGAATGGTCAGGTTACTTTAAGTAGATAACAAGATTAAATCCCCTACAACAGGCCTATATCAATAATGTGAGATATACACATGTGCTTTAGAGAGGGTTTATTTTAGAGACAGATATGTTTCTGGGTTAAGTCAAAATCACAGCGTCTCTTTGAGTGCCTATTTCCCCATATCAGTACCAATGTTGTCTGCCCATGACATCCTGAGCAAATAGTAAGTGAAGTATTCGTTGAATGCCTCATACCCTTCCTAATCATTGATATCGACGTCCACAATGGAAGAGAACCACTACATGACTTGGATTACTAATTCCTTAGAGCTTTGCGTGCTTGCACTCATCTGTGACTTCTTCCTCTCCGTTTTCATGCCTGCAATTTCGTTCGTTAATGATGGTCGTATTGTCTTTTCAGCTTCGGTAGGCTTAAACAAATGCAGGCCAAAATATTGCTTCCTTGCTAAACAACCCCGTATTTTATCGGACATCGTAACATGTCCATGTTCACTCAATGGCATACGCTGCTAATTCCTCGTCAAATTAAGTCAGAAGTCATTCCGTCTAATTGAAGTTTTGCTCCAGAACAAATCAGTCTGCCTGCACAAGCTACAGTATATCATCCCCGAGTCAATTAAACAATGAATGGACTTCATTAGGAGGCGGGTTTAAACGATTTAACCTCAATTAATTCAGAAATGTGAAGGTTTGGTAGTCTGGAGGGTAGCAGGAGTTGTATTGTGTAACCAGCAGATAGTTGCACACAAAATAAGTACAACATTGGCGGAATTAACCTGATGGTAGAAGTTTTAACTGGCTTCCTGAGGAAAGGGATTCATACAATAGAAACTAAGGGTTGAGACGTACAAATAAAATGACAAAGGAACTTTATTCCTGATTGGTTCTACCCCTATTTCACCCTTGGTTACAAATGTTGCCCAAATACTATTATAATAATGATTGTGTTGTATTTGTTTTCCAAACAGAGAAATGAATTCTGAAGCAGTCTGCTAACGATTCATTTTCATACCTGTATATTTTGAAGTTATTTATTATTTATCGTATGGCTTTTAGTGCCGGGAGTGTCCGAGAACATGTTCGGCTCGCCAGAGTCTGTAGCATCTTCAAGCGGGTGAGCTACAAGCTCCGTTCATACCAGATATCAATGATACCTAGTGGTGAACGTTGAAATTTTGATAGAGCGTTCCAACGAAGTCTAACATAGAAATTTAGCTTCACACAAGTTTAGTCTGCGGAAGGGTCTTTTACATGCCATAAATCGATGACATGGGACCGCCTGCTTTACTTCCCCTACGAAGGAACACATACTGAAGGATTTTTACGCTCTTAAAAAATCCGACGACTTTGGTCGGTTTTGAACCCGCCATCTTGGGCATAGCAGTTCAGCATGCTACCAACTACGCCACCGAAGCCGCTGTAAATGAATTCCTTGAAATGTTTTATTGTCCATTTAATAATTAATTAAAATGTTCCGCCAATCAATGCAAATTCTGTTCAAATGTTAGAGCATGTTTCTAAATACGATATCTTCTTCAGCGTTTATACAATATTCAAATAAAATAAAATGCATATCATTACAAATAATTTGATTAAATAAAGGTTCTAAATATATAAATAGAATTTTTAAAAACACTATGGAAACGCTGTTTCCAAACTGGTCAATGGAGCTGTTATTGGTGGTTGTGAAGTTGAAAAAACTGAACCTAAAACGTCCTAAATAAATGAAAACAAATAAATCAGGAAATGCCAAATTATTGGTCACAATTATAATTAATGTTGTGGGTTTATAAGTATTTATACCTAGGTATATAGTCTATATTGCCTAGATGTTACAGCATTTTATATATCTGCCTTTTTCTGGGTAGTGGGAAAATTATGTTCATTTTCTGAATTAAGGTAATTTTTCGATTAAGGAGGCAAAAGTGTGATAATTTTTTTTACAAAATATTGCAATAGAAAAGACCCCTTTAGCCCGATGTAGTTGCATAAAATATTATATAGCTCAAAATGTAGAAATTCCACTCTCATCAATGACTAAATTAAAAGTTATGAAAACACCGGTTTGTATCTTAATTGGGAATAACATTGTTGATGATTTCGGGAAAATTTTATTTATAATACCGATAATTTGGCCACGTTTGCATTACCAGCTTCGAAACAATATCGATGTCAAATAAGACTTATGGATCCCTATCCATGGATAAACAAGAAGTCGGAAGCTACAGTAAATATACGGAATTATTCCCGTCTGTCTATACCGCGTTGTAGTCATGCGTGTTAAATCGTTCACCACGAGTGGGATAGGGAGATGCACCAAGTCCGGAGTTTGGAGATTCAAATCCTGAAGTTCACAGAGGCTATCCCCGAGTATTTCCACACACCCTCCTGGAAAATTAGGGAATAGTACCTTATTTCAAGTTCCAGCCTATCTCCACCAATCCTAGATACTATCAATTATTACGACATAAATTGCCACAGTCATCACAATAACACCAGTTACAAGGTAAATCGTATGTTGTTGTTTGAGTCTTCAGTTTTTAGACTGGTCTGATGCAGCTCTCCATGCTTCCCTGTCCTGAGCTAATCGTTTCATCTCTACATAGCTATCATACCCTACATCTGAGGCAATCTGATCTAGCAAGAATCTCTAAAATTGGACCATTTCGTGAAAAGTTGAACAGGCACTATTTGTTGACTCTGAATGCATATAATTTACTCTTATGATACCACATTCTTCCAAATATTAAGTTTATCAGTACTTAGTACCGTATTATATCTTCAAAGCTCGCACACTGATTTTCTCGAATTATATTGTAACACTTTTTCCTTATTTATGTATTGTGAAACTATAATTTGCATATTTGTGTACTGTAAATATATTATAATTTAGCCTGTGTACAGTTAGTCCGTCATCTGTGTAATGAACTATGTACTGTTCCCCACGACAGAGCTCTGCTCTCGGGAATCTTCTTTTAGACAAATAACATAAAATAAATAAAACATATTCTAACCTTGGTCTACCCCTACAGTTCTTATCCCTGACCCTTCCTTCAATAACAAAGTTTGCTATTCCTGGGTGTCTTAGTGTGTGTTCTATCAGAAACATCTCTCCTCTCGTCTTAATAACTCTTCATTCGTAACCCTATTTACTCATCAGATCTTCATCATTTTCCAGTAACACCACATTTCAAATGCTTCTATTCTCCTCTTTTCTGCTTCTCCAACAGTCCATGTTTCACTTCCATAGAGTGCCACGCTCCAGACAAAGGCCTTCAAAATGACTTCCTAATACCATAACCTATATTCTTTGTCAACAGATTCCTTTTCTGTCGAAATGGTTTCCTTGCTTGTGCTAACCTACTTTTTATATCCTCTTTGGTTCGTCCATCACTGGTTATTTTTCTTCGTAACAGAAGTCACCCACTTCCTTTAGCTTTTCACCTGACAATTCGGCATCCATAGGGGGATTTCTTTCAACTGCTTTCCAATATTTTTGTTTTTCATTTATTAATTTTCGTCATGAATTCTTTCCTCAAGACAGAATCCATACCATTTAAAAATTCGTTCAAATCCTCTGGTGTGTCGGCTAAGATGATGTCATCAGAAATTTTCAGAGTATTTTTTTTTCTCCTTGAATCTTTACTCCTACTTTGAGTTTTTCTCCAATTTCCTTCATTGCTCGTTCAATGTATGGATTGAGAAGTATGGGTGATAAGTTGCACCCTTTCCTTACACCTTTCTAAATACCAGCTTCTCTCTCATGTCCTTCAGCTCGAATAACTGCCTTCTGTATAGATTGTAGATCACCCTCCTATCCTTGTACATTATTCCAATCGTTTTCAAAATGTCTAACCGCTTACTCCAATCAACGTAATCAAAATGCCTTTCCCAAGTCTCTTATCTTTCCTTATTCTAGCTTCCAAAATCAGCGTAAGACTTACTACAGCTTCCCTTGTTCCGACGTTTCTCCTCAACCCAAACGTTCCAATTATTGGAAAATGTGAAAAATAATCTGTCTTTCCATCCTTTCCATCTTATATACAAACCTAAATACACGATTCTGATAGGGAAATATGTTTAAGGCCTTAATGGGAACGACTACACTTTATTATCTCTCGAAGGATCGAAGGTAACAAACATCCACCGCCTCTGACCTCGGATCGCTATTATCTTTCTTCACTTACAGTAAGTATCAGTACAAAATGCATTCGGCATAATTCAACTACTCGCCAGTTAATTAAAAGAATAATGTTCTTACAAACATGAAATTAGGTCATTTAAGCAGTGACGAATAACGCAATACTTTCTTGTCATTCTGACTCACAATTCTAATACAGCATGTAGGTCTGCGGAGATCGGCATACTGCTGTGTAGTGCGATTTGACCTTTCTCCATCTGCTCTTCATAAATTGTGGTACCATTTCTGGAAAATAAATAAGTAAATTATCAATAATGAAAATGAATAAATGAGTGAAAATCCACAGCCTGCTTCCAGTCTCCGACCGGGTCAGGAATGGAATGAATGAAGCCCCTATCTAGCGGCGAGGATATGAACTGTGCCGGCTGCCGAGGCCTGACGCACTCCTCTGGGGCAATGATTAGATGAATGACAGACGAATTTTTTTTTTTTTCGTGTGGCCTCCTGAGAGGCCGAGTGCAGGTCTAAGTGACGCCCGTGGGCGACCTGCGCGTCGGGATGAGAGATGGAATTGATGAAGGTGAAATGAAACTGGGCAAGGATGTGGAAGGAAGCGGCCGTGGCCTGTCAGTAGGTACCGTCCCAGCATTTGCCTGGTGTTGAAAATGGGAAACCACGGAAAACCATTTCAAGGACGGCCGACGGTGGGGCTCGAACCCACGCGTCTACCGAGTCAGCAGAGAGCTTGGCCCCATGACCTAACGCTGCGCTTTAGCGCGCGTAGCCACTACTGTCGGTACAGACGAAATGAAATGATAGTGGAGAGTGTTGCTGGAATGAAATGTTGACAGGGAAAGCCGGAGTACCCGGAGAAAAACCTGTCTGCCTCCGTTTTGTCCAGCACAGATCTCACATGGAGTGACCGGGATTTGAACCACGGACCCAGCGGTGAGAGGCTGGCGTGCTGCCGCCTAAGCCACGGAGGCTAAAAAATGAATAAATGAGTAAATATATGTATTTATTTCTCGCCTGCTCTGGACAAGGTTGCAGGATTGATTCCCGGTAAGGTAAGTTGGCATTTGAGGGTACTTAAATGGAAGGGAGCTGAGTCAGTACATTTACTGACACGATAAAGATTCCTTTCAGGGCAAAATTCCCGCACCCTGGCGTCTTGAAAACCCGTTGTAGATATAAGAGACGTATACCACTTAACATCAATGTTGGTTCGTGACATTCAGAAACACCCCTGCTTCTCAAGCTTTTCGTGGAGCGTATCTTAACTCGCTGGTCTACAGAAAATGGTTTAAAAGGTTCGTGTTATGAACTTCTCATCCAGTTTATTAGGATTAAATCCTCAGATTTCTTTCATTATCACTTACCAGGTCATTGAGTTATAAGTACAGGCACAGTAAATTTGATTTCAACGTTTCTTCATTCTGTACATATGATGCGTGCCTGTCTGCTTCATATTCCCTGTGGTGTCTTGTAACTGGATTAGCTGTGGTAAGCTCCCCCTGATTATTGTTTCACGTTGAGCGCGTTCCCGCTATCAGCCTCGCCACCTCACTCGACATTCTTCACAATTTTCACCGTCACCATATAAACTTTATTTCACTCTCTTCTCTATAATCTCCCTGCATGCCAGCAAACCACAATTTACTAGCCTCTTGTCGCATACCACGAAACAGCATCCTACACGGTGGACAATGTATAGCCTAAGGTCAAAAGCTTTGACGAGTGTTTTTCACATGGCCCAGAGCTGATTGTAGTTATTGTTTTAGGCAGATCACTCAGAAAAGATAGCTTTGAAGCCATTTTGCAGTGTTGCCTTATTGACAATCAATATTGTAGCTTTCAGTCGGTCAACACACAAATCAATCCATTTACTGGAATATGTGAAATATAACCTAAAATAATAAAAAAAATCCTCTCGGCACGCCGGAAGGCGGAGGTAGATTTCACCGGGCAAACTAGGGGATAGGCTATAATAGGCGAAATATGCATTTTTTGTAGGAGGATCAGACCTCATTTATTGCGAGAAAGTATTTTACAATTGGAGGTTAGTTAACATTTTTTCGTCTTTCTATGCATACTTTTAACATTTTACAGTCTTATGGGGATGGTAACCTTCTTGTCATTTGGGGTTAATTTTTATACTTGTGATCACACTGTCCTTATGCAAGGTTTGGAACTAATGTGTAACTATCCAACAGTCTGTTACTTCTTCACGCAAAATTTTATCTCCCGCAGAGGTGTTGGTTGGTTCCTCAGTTTAGGGGCTGCGACAAGGTGGTCATGTAACCCCGTGTACTTTGGGTGTGTGTAGAATCTGTCTGATAAACGGTGTTATTTGTGATGACTGTATTAGTCTGTAATTCAGGTAAGGTCTGCAGACGGTCAATTTTAAGTAGTAGTACCTAATTTTGTACCAAATACTAACGTCAACGACACCTAGCTGTGAACTTCGCTGCTAGATGCCACCGTAACCAGCAACTTGCAACGAACGTTGTAACTTACCCTCCGAAGGAAAGCATGCTGACGGATTTTTAGCGCTCTTAGAAAATTCGGCGACTTTGTCCGGCTTTGAACCAGCACCTTGGGCATAGAAGTTCAGCATGCTACCAGTTAGCCGCTTCCCTCATAGTCAGATGGAACAAGAAGTTCCGTGACGAACTAAAGAGCCTACTTTTCTTAAAATTAAGATTCATGCCATAGATTAATCTACAGTATATGAACCTATCTAGAATAATGACGAAATTAGTGGGTAATATCGAAATGTCTTAATTAGTTCGAAATAAGGTATACTAGGCATAATGTAGCCTAATAGAGTAATACAGTTGGCAGCTCTGGTGACTGAATATATTCTTACTTCCATCTCCTAAGGTACAGAATACAAAATGTGGTTGAAGTCCAAAGGACGTTACATGGATTTAGACATTGGATCTATTAGTACACGTAAAAGCATGTTGGCAACAATGTCATGCGAGTGCTGGTCTGAAATAATCTGAAATATTATATATTTTTGTGCCAATTTTGGATGAAATCCATTTGTTGGTATAGAAGTTACATGTATTTAAAAATTGGTCCTATCAGCTGGCTTAGAATCATGTTGGTAGAACTGACGTATATAAGTTACTCCAAATTAATGTAAAATGTCGCGTAATTTACGTGTGCATAGTTTAAAGCTGTCCGCTTGCATACTTTCTGACATATTTGGATACAAAATAGAGAGCAACTATTAACAGTTGGCAGCCCTGGTGGCTCTTAAGAATACACTCAGTCATATCTGTTTATGTACACATATTACATACAAAATTTGGTTGAAATCCAATTGATAGTGTAGAAGTTATATGCATTTAAAAATTGGACTTATCAGAAGGCTTAAAATTATTTTGGCAACGCTGTCATGTATGGCCACCTGAAAATTAAACTGAAATAGTATTATCTACATGTGTGCCAATTTTAGAATAGCTCCAATGTATACCTTCCAAGATATCCAACATGGAGCTCAAATTTCTAGTGCGTTTTTTTAGCAGTTGGTAGCACTGGCATCTTTTTCAAATATGGGCCTGAGATATTCCGGTATACATCTTTACTCATACTAAATTTGGTTTCGATTGCTGCAGCCGTTTAGGAGTTGATAGGGGGGGGGGACACACACACACACAGCCAGACAGACAGAAGGACAGACAGAAGGACAGACACATTTTCCCGGATATATCTTATAAGTCTACTTTTTCCTCATTTTTAGCCTACTTTCGATTTTTGCAAAAAATGAAAGTAGACTTATGAGATCAACACAGGGCGAAAAAAGTGTGTCTGTCTGTGTGTGTGTATGTGTGTGTGTGAGTCTGTGTGTGTGTCTGTGTGTGTGTGTGTGAGTGTGTGTACTCTGAATGTCTGTCCCCCCCTATCAATTCGAACACGGTGAATGCGAATTGAACGAAATTTGGTACAAAGGTAGCACTAGCAAAGGACACCTCAGTGTCATGTTTTATATCGCCGCCATCTTTACTAAAACTGAATGGCGGCCACTCAAACGTTCAAAACGTAAAATCAAATAACGACTAACCAAATCATCCGATCTCTACCAAATTTGGTAACAACATACCTTCGTATAGGATGCGTCTTGTGACCAAACTACAAGGTCGTCCGCCATACCATTTCAGGATGGCGGCCGTGCGAATTATGCAAACTTTATAATCCATATCATGGGACCCACCAGTTCCGATTATCGAGCCGAGAATCGTTTTAACTGTTCTAAAGGAAGAGGCACGTTCGAAATTAAAAGTTTATTTTGTAATACTATAGTGCAGACGTGATTTTAAAAAGCTGAGCTGATTTAGTAATAAGACAAGATGGCAGCGGATATCTTGTGCCTGACTTATATTTCACTAATTTGAGTATTGCATGCAATATAGCGTACTGATATAAAATAAATAAACTTTGTATGAAATGCTTTATATATAAATAATATACTCCAGTGATGAAATCGTTTAGTATAAATCACTATTTGCTAACAAGGTCTATGTAAGTCATTTTATATAGAACGATATTCGTTGACACAATTAGCTCAGTGGTAGAGCGTTAGCCTATCGCTCAAATGCCTATTGTTCAAACCCGATCAGAGCTAGATTTTTTGCTTGAAATTTTATATGTTTATTGTTTTGTAATGACTCAGATGTTTTAAAATTAAGCGTTATATTGTGCATATTATGGTGTAAAATATATATTTAATTAAAACATAATTCGCCAGCAGATTTACTCGAGACATCTAGCTGCCAAAAAGGTAACTGCACGCCGACCAGATTTTATTGAAAAGTTTCTTCTTCTGGCCGCTAGAATGCACTCGCTCTGTTAGGATTATATTGTTAGATATTTCACCACTAGATATCACGACTAGTCTACGTGGGGCTCCATTGATTACTATACCATTTGCATTCTATGCGCATCGAATTTGAAGAATGACAAGATGATACTACGATACATTTTTACTTTCTATTTTAAAGGGTTTGTAACAGCCTATTGTGCGTTATTTGAAAATGTTAATTGAAGTAAAGAACAAAACGATTTCACATAGTATCTGAACTCTATCGTTGGTGCTAGTTCAGGATATTAATTAATACTTCTATTTCAGCCAAATAGCAATCGAAAATATCCACATAGTTGGTATACACACGTCTCTGTAGGGTCATGGAAAGATTTGTTAATTCAATTAGGGTTGTGAAAGTCATACGCAGCCAGACGTGTAAAGACATGCCTCAACTCAAAGTTGGATGTTGCCCGCGTCAGGCCGATTATGTAATAATAATAATAATAATAATAATAATAATGTTATTGGTTTTACGTCCCTTTTAACTACTGTTGCTTTTAGAGACGCCGGGGTGCCAGAATTTTGTCCCGAAGGGGATCTTTAACGTGCCAGTAAATCTACTAACACGGCTCCCTCGCATTTGTGCACCCTCAAATGCCAGCTGACTGCGCCAGAATACGAACCTGAAACATACGGTCCAGCAAGCGAGAACGTTACCGCTGAGCCACGCCGCCAGTCCGGTCGATTATGTCTCCAGAACCATAACATTCTTTCTTTAGATACTTCTTATCTTTCTTTCTTCAATGATGGTAGCAGTTTTTATCTAGGTTGTGGCGTTTGGTAGAGGTAAATCGTTTCTAAGGTCTTCAACAAAGAATAGTTCTATTATACTCTTTGATAATAACAACGAGTTATAACTATACTCATACATTTAGGAGAAAGTAGGCTATATGTTCTTTACTGAACATCTTGTTGAAAAGTGTGAAAAGTGGGCTAAAAATGAATGTGATCTCGTCAATGGCGTTGTCTTGGCAACCTCTGATAGATCATCCCTTATCAATTTAAAAGCGTTGTTATGGTAACCTCTGATGGCACTTGGCATTTTTTTAAATTCCGAAATTATTTTTCTCATCCCTTGGCGTAATGGTGGGTCATATCAAAAATTCTTTCAGACAAAAGTTTTAGATAATTATTAGGGGAATATTTTCCATTTTGTACGGTTTTGATATTGTGCCTATTAAGAGAGATATGATTAATGTTTCCCGAAAAACCCACTTTTTTCCACCCCTTTGGTCAATGGTTGGTGCTATCAGAAAACTTATTTGACATAAAATTTTGGCACTTATACGACACATGTTATGAACTTTGAATGGATTCGATATTTCACGTATTAAGAGAGTTATAGCGAAATTTCACTTTTTCGAAAAAAGCCCCCCATTTTCACCCTCTTCGACCGATTTTGCCCATTTACGAACTCGACCGAGATTTTATAGGGATACATATTATGTAAAAACTTCAAAGTGATTGGTGCAAAATTACGGCAGTTATCGTGTCCACAAGAAACTGATATATATATAGATAGATAGATACATATATACATAAATTATATATAAACTTTTGAACTGACGGTGGTTTTGGGGTGTGGGGGATGTGAAACGCGAAGATAAGTCGACATTTTCCGGAAGTCGAAACATGGTACCCATTGCAATAGTTAGCTTTCTAATGAAATCTACCTAACATATGATTAAGATTTATATATATTTCTCTCTCTACATATATTTACGGCCGTAGTGTAAGATTTTCTGATACCCTCATTCTTCAAGGGATCATGCCTCAAGGCCCGCAAGGAGCAGGGTATGTAGCCCCTCCACTTACGGGGCACCCTGGATAGTGCTACACCCTCAAGAGCTCACGGATGGTGAGTTCGGGAGTTGGCGAACCCGAGGGATTCCTGAGCTGCATCCGTTTTAGGTAGATTTCTTTAGAAAGCTAACTATTGCAATGGGTCCCATGTTTCGACTTCCGGAAAATTTCGACATATCTTCGCGTTTCACATCCCCCAGACCCCAAAACCACCGTCAGTTCAAAAGTTTATATATAATTTATGTATATATGTATCTATCTATCTATATATATACAGTGCCGGAAAAATTAATAGCAACTCAGTGATTTTTCTCTCTGTATTAAGCTATTTCATGATTCATTCACACAGGTTAACAGAAAGTTCTACAATTCATACGTTTTTTGAAAGCTTGTTTTATTTCAACTCTAATCCAGACAACAACTTAAATTTATTGCTGTTTACATGGTAGTTTGTGTAGCATTTGTTAAAAGAAGGCACAAGAGCAAAATTGTACACCTCGTAGAATAGGTCCTTATCTTTGCACTAGTACTTCGTGGCATAGCCTTTTGACCTCACAACTTCTTGACACCTTCTTGGCATGGAATCTACTAGATTTTGGAGAGTTTCAACGGGAATTTCATGATACCAGATGTTTACAATTGTCTCGATCAATTGCAGTTTTGTTCTGGGCTTCTTTTCTCTGATTTTCTTCTTCAATGTCATCCACAAATTTTTTATTGGATTTAGATCTGGTGAATTGCCAGGCCAAGACAATGCTGTGACGTTTTCCTGCATACGTAGGAAGTCTTTGACCACTTTTGCACGATGGCAGGGTGCTGAATCATCCTGAAAAATGAATGGTTGTCCTGGAAATAAATCCCGTCCTGACGACAACATCTTCTTCTCCAAAATTGTCTTGTACATGGCTCCATTAACAGTCGATTCTATGACATGGATACGCCCAACACCGTTGTATGAGAAACACCCCCAAAGCATAACACTAGTTGGGAACTTAACCGTTTTTATAGTACAGGCTGGGTTCAGTGCTTCACTTGCTTTCCTAAACACCCTACAACCCCCATCACTTCCTCCAATGTTGATTTTTGATTCATCACTAAAGAGAACTTTACGCCACTGTTCAACTGACCAGTGCTGATGTTCTTTAGCCCACTGTACACGCTTCATACGTTGTTGTTTGGTGAGCATTGGTTTCTTGACAGGCTTCTTAGCTGTCAAATCAAATTTTCGCAATCTGTTCCTTACAGTTCTAGAACAAACATTAACCCCAGAAGTTTCCCTCCATTTCTCTGCAAGTTCTTCTGAGGTAGCAAATCTGTCTTCTAAACATAAACGACGTAAAGCATTGTCACATCTGGGTGAAGTTACCGGTTTTCTGCCACATTTCCCCACTCTACCACCCAGAACATCACCCCTATCTCGAAACTTACCCATCTGTACTTTTATGCACACCCACAATTTCGGCTATTTCACTATTAGTTTTACCACATTCACTTAAAGTAACAATCTGTGTAGCCTTTCTTGGTGTTATATCACATTTTCTACCCATTTCGGAATTAGAATCTGTCAATCAAACTCCCTCAATCACAAAAACACAACAGGCAAATACGAAAAATACTTATGATCATTCAAAGGGAATATTAATAGACAAGAAGTAGGAATGCTCAACAGTAAGTAGTAACAAGCAACTGTATGTACAACAGAGACATCTGTAGACAATTAATAAAACTTCCAGGAGCATTTACTGCCATCTGCTGGCACAATCCACACTAACACGTAAAATACAATATTTTGCTCTTGGGCCTTCAATTTACAAAAGCTGTACAAACTGCCATGTAAATAACAATAAATTTAATGTGTACCTTGCAATAGAGTATTAATTAAATAAACTTTCAAAAAATATTCGGATTGCATTACTAAGGAAACACCTGTCACACTGAAACATGAAATAACTTAATTCAAAGAGGAAAATCACTGAGTTGCTATTAATTTTTCCGGCACTGTATATATATATATATATATATATATATCAGTTTCTTGTGGACACGATAACAGCCGTAATTTTGCACCAATCACTTTGAATTTTTTACATAATATGTATCCCTATAAAATCTCGGTCGAGTTCGTTAATGGACAAAATCGGTCAAAGGGGGTAAAAATGGGGGGCTTTTTTCGAAAAAGTGAAATATCGCTATAACTCTCTTAATACATGAAATATCGAATCCCTTCAAAGTTCATAATATGTGTCGGATAAGTGCCAAAAATTTATGTCAAATAAGTTCTTTGATAGCACCAACCATTGACCAAAGGGGTGGGAAAAAGTGGGTTTTTCGGGAAACATTAATCATATCTCTGTTAATAGGCACAATATCAAAACCGCACAAAATGGACAATATTCCTCCAATAATTACCTAAAACTTTTGTCTGAAAGAATTTTTGATATGACCCACCATTACGCCACGGGGTGAACAAAATGATTTAAATTATAAGAAAATGCCAAGTGCCAAGAGAGGTTGCCATGACAACTTTACTTTTAATTGATAAGGGATGACCATCAGCAGTTGCTATGACAACGCCACTGCACGAGATCACATTCAGTTTTCATATGTCAGTGGGAAGCGACTTCGGTATCGGAACTGGTAGCATGCTGAACTTCTATGCCCAAGGTCGCGGGTTCAAACCCGGCTGAAGTCGTCGGATTTACTAAGAGCGCTAAAAAACCTGAGTTTGCTTTCCTTCGGAGGGGAAGTTCCAACGTTCGTTGCGAGTTGCTGATTGAGGTGGCATCTAGTAGCCAAGTTCACAGCTAGGTGTCGTTGACGGCAGTATTTTAGGTAGATTTCATTAGAAAGCTAACTATTGCAATGGGTACCATGTTTCGATTTCCGGAAAATTTCGACATATCTTCGCGTTTCACATCCCCCAGACCCCAAAACCACCGTCAGTTCAAAAGTTTATATATAATTTATGTAATATATGTATATATATGTATAACAGTTTCTTGTGGACACGATAACTGCCGTAATTTTGCACCAATCACTTTGAATTTTTTACCGAGTATGTATACCCATAAAATCTCGGACGAGTTCGTTTCTGGGCTAAATCGGTCGAAGGGGATGAAAATGGGGGACTTTTTTTTTCGAAAAAATGAAATATTGCTATAACTCTCTTAATATGTGAAATATCGAATCCGTTCAAAGTTCATACTATGTGTCGGATAAAGCTCAGAAATTTATGTTTGAAACGTTTTTTTGATAGCACCAACCATTGACCAAAGGGGTGGGAAAAAGTGTTTTTTTTCGGGAAACATTAATCATATCTCTGTTAATAGGCACAATATCAAAACCGTACAAAATGGACAATATTCCCCTAATAATTACCTAAAACGTTTGTCTGAAAGAATTTTTTATATGAGCCACCATTGCGCCAAGGGATGAGAAAAAGGATTTCGGAATTATAAGAAAATGCCAAGAGCTATCAGTGGTTGACATGGCAACACTACTAAATTGATGAGGGATGAGCCATCAGACGTTGCCATGACAACGCACTTGCGCGAGATCAGATTCAGATTTCCATCTGACTAAGTGTGAAGCGGCTTCGGTGACGTAACTGGTAGCATGCTGAACTTCTATGCCCAAGGTCGCGGGTTCAAAGCCGGCCAAAGTCGTCGGATTTTCTAAGAGCGCTAAAAATCCCTCAGTAAGCTTTCCTTTGGAGGGGAAGTTCCAACGTTCGTTGCGAGTTGCTGATTGAGGTGGCATCTAGTAGCCAAGTTCACAGCTGGGTGGCGTTGACGTTAGTATCTGGTAGCAACATTAGGAACTACTGCTTGAAATTTAGCGTCTGCATTCCTTACCTGAATTACAGACTAATACCGCCATCACAATTCACACCGTTTATCAGACAGATTCTACACTCACCCAAAGTACACGGGGTTATATGACCGCGTTGTCGCAGCCCCTAAACTGAGGAACCAACCAACATCTCTGCGGGAGATATAATTTTGTGTGAAGAAGTAACAGACCGTTACATAGTTACACATCAGTGTCGAAACCTTGCATAAGGACAGTGTGACCACAAGTATAACAAGTAGTTCCGTGAAGAACTGTACAGCCTATTTTCATATATCCTGCTCATGTTAATTGCCTCTATCAACATACAAAATTTCAGTTTAATTGCTGTATCAGATTCGTAGATATTGAGAACCGTCTAAATATTTCAGATGGTCGCCAGGTTGGATTTTTATTTTTGTACTATTATATTAAGATTATTGTGTAAGTGTGGTATTCAAACTTCAATCGCATGATTAGAACACAAGAAGTAAAAACGAGATTTTAAAATTACGCACAGCAGCCATCTTGTGATTATGCAAACAATTGAAATAAATTAGATGCCAGTGGATCAACATTTGTGTAAGCATTTAAAACGTGCAACGTTTCACGGCACTCGGATAGTTAATTCGCGAGAAACGTCCATTTAAATATTTATACTTCGCGTCGCCGCCATGTTGGATTCGTGCTCACCAGGTTACTGAAAGTCCTATAGGTGAACATATGTTCATAGTCTCTATGAACATAAAAATTTCAGTTCGGTTGCTGTAAAAGATTCATATATATTGAGAACCGTCTAAATATTACGGAAGCTTGCCATTTAGGATTGTTATATGTATAGGCCATAGAGTTATGTACCATTCAAGGTCACTTATTGCCTAGGTTCATTATTCAAACTTTCACTTCGATCGCATGATTACGACACAAGAAATAAAAACTTAATTTTAAAATTTCGCACAGCCGCCATTTTGAGGTTATGTAAACAATTGAATTAAATTAGATGGCAGTACATTACAATCTGCAAAATCATTTACTGTACCACATTTCACTGCGCTCAGAGAGTTAACTCACGAGAAAAGTCTACTAAAATATTTCAAATTCGCTTGGTCGCCATGTTCGTTTTGTACTTTACAGGTTTATGAATTATACATAGGTAAACTTGTATCAGTACCCTTTATCACCGTACAAAATTGCAGGGTGATATCTGTAATAGTTTCGGGGATATAGAATGTCAGTGAAATATTTCGCACAGCCGCCATTTTGATGTTATGTAAACAATTGAACTAAATTAGACTCCAGTGCATTGCAATGTGTATAAATATTTGCTGTACCAAGTTTCATTACGTTTGGATAGTTAAATCGCGAGAAAAGTCTATTTAAAAGTCTCCACTTCGCTTGGCCGCCATGTTGGTTATGTAGTAACCAGGTTTTTGAAAGTTTCATAGGTGAACTTCTAGTAGTACCCTTTATCACCGTACACAATTTCAGGGCGATATCCGTTATAGTTTCGGAGATACTGAATGCTAGTGAAATATTTCGCACAGCCGCCATGTTGGATTGGTGAGACGTAACAAAATTCGATGGGCACGATCGACGTCGCCGGGAATAGTGCTATGAACTTACCGAGTTTCACTGAAATCGCTCCAGCCGTTTAGATTTTATTAGGGGACACACACACACACACCTCACACACACACACACACACACGGACAAAAGGTGATCTCATAAGCCTATTTTTTCAAAATTGAAAATAGGCTAAAAATGGACTCCAAATGACAAGAAGGTTACCGTCCCCGTAAGACAATAAAATGTTTAAAACATGTTTAAAATGAAGAAAAACAAAGTTAATTAATCTCCAATTATAAAATACTTTCACGCGATAAATGAGGTCTGATCCTTCTACGAAAACCTGCATATTCTGCCTATTTTCGCCTATCTCCAAGTTTGTCCGGTGAAATCTACCTCCCCCTTCCGGCGTGCCGAGAGGACTTTTTTCCCTTTTGAGCCTATCTTCATTTATGGAAAGAAAAAGGCTTATGAGATCACATTTTGTCCATGTGTGTGTGTGTGCATATGTCTCCCCCCCCCCCCCCCCTTATGAAATCTAAACGGCCTAAGCGATTTCAAAGAAACTCAGTGAGTGCATACTACTTTGTCCGACCTCAACTGTGCCTTTCAAATTTTATGAAGTTTCACCAATTCAACATGGCGGCCGCGCGAAATATTTCACTGGCTTCCTATATCTCCGCAACAGTAACAGATATCACCCTGAAGTGTTGTACGGTGATAAACGGTACTACTAGAAGTTTATCTATGTAACTTTCATAAACCGTAGAAAACGAACATGGCGGCCAAGCGAACTTGAAACATTTGCATAGACTTTTCTCGCGATTTAACCATCCGAGCGCAGTAAAACTATGTACAGCAAATGTTTATACACATTGCAATGCACTGATATCTAATTTAGTTGAATTGTTTACAGACCCTCAAGATGGCGGCTGTGCGAAATTGTAATATTAAGTTTTTATTTCTTGTGTCCTAATCATGCGATCGAAGAGATTGTTCGAATACTGAACCTACACAACAATCTTCATCTAATGACACATAACTCTATGGTCTACATATATAATAATCCAACATGGCGATCAACCGAATTATTTAGACGGTTCTCAATATCTTCGAATTTATTACAGCAATCAAACTGAAATTTTGTATGTTCATAGAGACTATTAACTTAGGTTCACCTACGGGACCTTTTATAACCTGGTTATCACAAAACCAACATGGAGGCCAAGCGAATTGTTAATATTTAAATGGATCTTTCTCGCGACTTTACATCCGAGAGCTGTGAAAATTGCCACAGTATATCTTCATACAAGCCTTAATATACTGATGTCTAATTTAATGGAATTTAATGAGAACTTAAGGATGGCGGCTGTGCATTTTTTTAAATTTTGTTTAAATTTCTAGAGTGTGTATCACAAGAGGGTTGGAGGAAGTAACGGTACATTCCATTCACTTCGCGGATTGTAAGACCAGTAGAATATATGAAAATAGGCCATTTAGTTAATCACGGAACTACTTGTTTTATTTCAATTGTCCTCGGGGCGAACCCTCTCCTTTCCCCCCTTTCCTATCTGCCTTTCATGGCTCTACTTCCTTCCATGTCCTTGAATCCTCATTCTTCGAGGGTTGAGGGCATCCCCCCCCCCCCCTGTCTTTTATTTCCCGCATTCCTGTTTTGTCAATTTCTTCTTCTACAGTGAGAACCATCACTCTAGACCGGAGCCTCGGATGCACCGTGTGACGGAAGAAGCACTGTGGCTAGCCGCCTGCCGAGCAAGGTACTGGCGCTAGCACCAGCGTAGCACCCAACTAGTTAAACACATTCACACTTTTTAAAGTATTTAATAATCATAATTACTTACAAGGATTTCAGAGTAGTTGCTGGAAATGCTGTCCTTCATTTTCTAACACACGTTGCTCCAACGCAGGAAGTTTTGGTACACTCGCTGTAATTCATCCTCACTGATGTTTAGTATCGGTTCAGTTATTTCGTATAGGGGCCGATAACCTCGATGTTAGGCCCCTTAAAACAACAATTATCATCATCATCATCAGTTATTTCGTGCTCGAGAGCCTCCATAGTACGCGGTTTGTCTCTGTATACCTTTTGTTTGAGGTTCCACCACAAGTAAAAATCGCATGGAGCTAAAACGTACGAACACATTAACTGTAAGACGTCTTCTTGAGAAGATAAATTTCCACTAGGAAAATTCGATGTTTTGTTCAATACCTAACCATGTACACGGGATACGAGATAGCCTACATTACTTCATAAGTCTTAACTCTTTCAACTACGGTAACTTGCTAGCTGGGAATGTAATCAAGCTCTGACCGCATGTGGGGTTTCCCGACGCGCTGTTGTGTAACGGTAGATGCTAGTCAACTGGCACTGACTCAACGTGTTTCGCCCATCACATGGCCTAGGCGATGCTCCGTTTAATAGGAAATGCTAGATGTAAGTGATTACTGATTAGTTGGTTGTAGTAGGTAGATTTCATTCTATTATTATTTTTACTATCTCCACATCATTAGGGGCCGATAACCTAGATGTATAGCTCCTTAAGACAACAATTAACTTAATCACACACGCTCACACCCAAGTACACTGGGCTACATGACTATGTTGACACAAAAGCCTCTAAATGAATCAACAAAAGCCTTCTCTCTGAGGTTTGACATCCCTGATATGGTACATAACAACCCCATTACGGGCTTCACATTCCCGTAGTTTTTATAACAAATTATATAAAAATTAAACAATGTGGAGAAATGCAAGTTAAATAATGTCTCTCTCTTCATGGTCTTATCTTGTCATTCCTTTTCTCACAGATTCTGTAAGGTGAAGTGCTAAAAGAAACCGCCTGACGCTGTGTCGTGCGATGATAACATCAGTCGAGGCGAGAACTTCGCATACGCCTGGCGTTCTACCAACTTTCTCACTTGGGTCTGAGTTTTGAAGCTCTGGCAAGTTTCGACTTGTTGATCCCGTCAGCTGTTCTTGGCAGCCCATATTCATGACTTTCTCTCCAACATTATAGTGCTTTGCTTTCATTTGACTTAACACAAATGATGCATTGCATTAATTATTATCACTGGTTTCGTTGGCTTCAGAAGTTGGCACAAACTTAGCCAGTTTGTTAAAAGTAAGAGATGCAGGAAATGAGTACTTTTGTGACGTATCCCTTTTTGCGTGATGTGTAGTTCCATTTCAAGTTCTGACGTTTGAATCTCAGTACTGACAGCATTTATCGATAGTGTACTTTACGTTGGCTTTCTCTTCAAACTGACCACTTCGTGGCGTACTGCATTCTTAGATGTCACCATCGGCTTGATTCCCGTCTCTGCCAAGTAACTTAATTCTGGTCTGAGGACTGAAACTGTGTATACACCACCTCGTGAGGCAAAACTAAGAAGAGGTGTGGTTTCGATTCCCACCTCAGTGGTTTAGCGTGTTTCCCATTCTACCACAGGTGTCTCGATTATTCATCTACAATGACGCAATATTTCATAAATGCTAATTACCATACGGAAATTATTCGTGCAATCCTTGGTATATTCTGTTTTACTAAGGATCACGTCATTTCAACTGTCTTCTCTGGGCTTTGATCTTTGCCCAGAGCTCCTTCATACGTTACCAGTGTTGCTCTTTTCTTTCCTCCGTCCCGTCTTAAACTTTGTTGAAAACCCTGGTGGTCATTTAGTTTCTTCCTGAGGGGGTTCATCATCGTCATCACTGGCACGACAGCCCTTTGTGGGCCTTGGCCTTCTGAAGAAGTTTTCCCCATTCTTTCCTGTCAAGTGCTCAGCTCCTCCAATTCTTTATTCCAAATGTCTTTACATCCTCTCTCACTCCATCTTTCCACCTTAGTTTTGATCTTCCGACTTTCATGGTTCCTTCTGGCATTGCTTTCAATATCCTTTTCATCATTCTGTCATTAGTGCGCATCACATGTCCTGCCCACTCCAACCTTCTGATCTTTATTCAGTTTACAATATCTGGTCCATTATACAAATCATAGAGTTCATGGTTATATCTTCTTCTCCATTCACCGTTTTCCTCCACTGGCCCAAAAATTTGCCTCAAAATCTTTCTTTCAAATATACCAACTAGTCTTTCATTAGATTTTGAGAGTGCCCAGGTCTCAGCACCATTTGTTAATACAGGTTTTACTAAAATATTATGCCGTCGGATTTTTTAAGAGCGTTAAAAATCCCTCAGTATGCCTTCCTTCGGAGGGGAAGTAAAGCCGGCGGTCCCATGTCATAGATTTATGGCATGTTAAAGATCTTTCCACTAATTACACCTGTGTGAAACTAAATTGGATAGGTTAAGAATGTAAACAACGCTCTTAGGTTGCTACGTTCGTTGCCAAGAGCCGACTGCGGTGGCGTCTAGTAGCTAGTTCTGAACTAGGCCTAGTAGTCGTTGACGGTGGCGTTTGGCGGCAAAAGTAGGAACTATTTGAAAATTCAAAGTTGCAGTCTCTACTTGAATTAAAAAAACAGATACACACACTAATACAGTCATCACAATTAACACCGGTTATCAGACAGATTCTACACACACCCAAAGTACACGGGGCTACATGACCGCGTTGTCGCAGCCCCTAAACTAAGGAACCAACCAACCAAAATATTATGCATTAGGAATTTAGTTTTCCTGAACAACAGCTTGGACTTCAGATGTTTTCTGAGGCCATGATAACACTTGTTAACAGACAATATACGCTTCTGGATTTCAGAGGTAACATTGTTCTTGGAATTAACTTCTGATCCAAGATAGGTAAAGCTACGCACAACATCAAACTTATACGAATCAATTTCTGTGTATGTGGAGCATCTAGGATATTCTTTCTTGGTTACGGGCATATACTTAGTTTTCTCTTCATTTATCTTCCTGAGAGGGTTGCGTTCTTGAATATCTTCACAGGTCATCTCTATCTCCTGTAGATCTATTTCTACCTCTTCGAATCATGCTGGCTTGGTGTTCTTATTTGTAAAATAGGTAAAGATCCGGTTCGTCAAGCGTGTGGGTTTCATTCTTAGCGAGTGGCTATAAAATGCAATTCTCCTTTTCCTCATAATATTAGAGAACTTTTGGACATGAATATACAGTTCATGGTTATGCCATCGTCTATATTCACCGTTGTCTTTGATCGGGACAATAATTTTCCTCAAGATCTTTCTTTCTTTCATTCTTTCTTTCTTTCTTTCTTTCTTTCTTTCTTTCTTTGGCCTCCAATACTTGTATCAGGTAAAACCAATTTTATTATTATTACTAATATAAACTCTCGTAGCTTATCAAAGAAAGAATGTGTCTCTAAGATGAGGGTCACCACTAGCCGATATTAAGTGCTATGTATTCTTGGACGCACTTTTTGCAATGTGGTGTTGGTTATTGTTTCAGGTGGCGGAACATGGAGGTCATCTGCCTCAATTGTATGGTGTAGATATCGCAATTATAGATGATACATTTGATAACTTGTTTGGCACATATTCCATTGAACTGATCACTGCGAAATTTACACCCTGGAGTTTACTTAGATTTGATAGATTTTATGTTGGTGGTGCGTACTGCTTTCGTACAAAGTTTGGTCAAAACTGGGTCGGCCATTAAAGACTTCCTTGGGAATAACTGCAATGTTGACATCTCCTCCTAGTAATTAGTGGCAGACTGGAAATGGCTAATTGTTTATACATGTGTGTATTAGTGGTCCGTACTATTATAATAAAAATTTTCATCGAAAATAGGTTCAGTCGTGTGCAAGGTCTTCAGAGATAACTGAAATGTTGGTATTACCTAATACTACTGATTGATTTTCTTGGCGTGAGTTTTATAAATATTGTGAGTAATTGGCCTGTACTATACAGGGTGTCTTTTATGTACCTTTGGAGAATGATAGGTCGTGTAGGGGACGGGTATAGAAATAATTTGAGATAGGGAACTTGGGGTCGGAGCGGCCTCCTTAACCCCTTAAATAATGGTTGATTCAGGCCCTCCACTCTGTAAGTTATGTAACCGATCCAAGCCTCGATTACCTTTCTCTATCCTTTAACTCTTGGCAAGATTCATTCCACCATGTGGCGCTGGCGTAATGGATAGCGTTGCGGTGCGAAAGGTCGGTAGTCTCGGGTTCGATTCCGGGCTTGGGCAATTTTTTTAAATGTTATTCGTCGTATTGTAGTCACATGATACAGTATTTTGTTACGGCAGAGAAGAGAGTGCAGTCGTACAGTTTTAGAGAACACCAGTCAGGCAGTTGACGTAAACTACTACGTTTAGTTTAATTTCACACGATGGGTGGAGGCCTGAATCAACCCTTATTTTAGGGGTTAAGGAGGCCGCTCCGACCCCAAGTTCCCTATCTCAAATTACTTCTTTACCCGTCCCCTACACGACCTATAATTTTCCAATGGTACATAAAAGACACCATGTATTTGTAAACAACATAAGGCCATACGTTTCATACCTCTTAAAGGATGACCTTAAGGTTGGTACCACATATTATAGTCCTCTCACTTTCCTGGTTAACGAGCGGCGACTCAAACGTAAGGCAGTAGCACGCGCCGACAATACACATTGTTCGCTACTGACCATTAGCTGACGGTTGTTGACCAATAGAATGCCTCCTCTATCACTCCACGTGGATTCCTAAGTACGGTCCTGGCACCCAGCTCGCGTTTCACGCAGGTATCAGGTGTCCAGTGTTGCTCTACTACACGTAGTTCTGTCCAGTCTCACTGCCTGCTCTCGGTGGCAACGGTGGAGAGTTGACTACGCTGTGCCTCGCGCTGGGAATGCCTTGGCTGCCCACGGACATGGAATGTAAACATATCCACACAGCTAGATTTAAAGGCGAGACGCACGTTAATGAGGAAAGTGCGGGAACTAAACAGTCATTTACTAATTCCGGAACGGACTGAAACTTAATAAATTGTGTATGGGTGGTGAATTCTATGTTCGTGAAAATTTCGCTCATATTAGTGTCAATCGTTTCCGAATTCTTCAAGGATAACTGTAAAGTTGGCACCACCTATTACTAACAGTTGATCAAAGCGATGTTAATGATGGTATCAGAAGTTCGGGGGTAATGTTATCACCACACAATATTTAATTGTGAACGCAGCAGTTGTTAAGAGGACTACGACGACAGATTGACGCACAGAAACAAGCACATCTCCTTATGATTGATCTCATAACCTTATTTTCAACTCATTTCTTATGAGGAAAGTACACTGAAAATAGAACAAAACAGTTTTTCTATTGATATCCCTATCAGTCTGCTTAGCTCTTTTGGATTCGACAAATTAAACACTCATTGTTTTAGTACTTGATTAACGTAAATTCATACAATGCAGGTAGCTCATTGACGCAGATCAAAGTACAAATTAAAATTGCTTCAGCGAAAATCATTTGTCATTTTCCGATACGCGTTGATGTTTCATGTGAGTGGGGGAGGGGGGGGGGAATAGAATTGTTTAATTATCCCTTGACATACGCTGCTGGATACAGATGTATACCACCAACCGTGAATGGCGTTTCTCTGTGGGGAATTGGCATTCATTTGACAGGTGTAGAATATGCATTAACCTTTCAGATACAGACTTACTGAACTTTCATGGTTAAACAATCATATTCTCTATTGAAATTTGAAGCTTTGTAAAATAGCCTACATTGGAAACTTACATAATTCCATACATTTCTGAAGCACTCAGTAAAATACCTCTCGAATTTATTTACCTACAAGCATTCCACAGTTATAGGTTGTCACATAGAACAAAGTGTAACACACATACTTTATAAATGGAAATGGATAAATAGAATTGGCTACTATACAAACAGAATTCTGTTGATTAAATAAACATAACTGCAGAAAGTGCAATAGTTAATGCCGGCAATGAAGGACTGCTGCGTCATTCGTCGTGATAATTATTACTACTTATGTCTCCTTGACTTACAAGGCTGCTTAACAGACATGTTAAGGTGGAAGAGGAAATATTAGGCGGTCAACAAAATACGAGTAATGAACTATGAAATGTATCTCATACTAATAAATTAGAATAAAAGACCTCAAAAGTGAGCAAACCACAACTGAAAATAAATAATTATATTAGCTGTTCAGCCTTATAATAATAATAATAGATAATATCGTATGGCCTCAGTGCCGGGTGCAAGCTTTGTTATTTCACGGCCAGAGGGCAGTTTGCACGTCGTATTTTGTTGTTCCTTGGAGCGCTATGAAAGTCAAGGAGGTTAGATATCTAAGCTTCTTGACACTATAGCGCTTTCTAGTAGAGAAAGGAGGAAGTTTGTGTTGGCGGAAAATCCCGAGATTAATTAATGATTTATACGTCCGCCATCTTGAAACTAATTCGCTGATGACCTTATAGTTTAGGTAAAGAACATTTACCACCTTAACCACCTTATCCGATCTCTATCAAATTTTGAAAAATTTGACAGAGATCGGATAATTAGGTTAGTCGTAATTTGATTTAAGCTGTGAACATTTGGGTGGCCGCCATATTCAAACTATTTGGCTGATGACGTTGTAATTTGGTCAAAGGACAAAGTGTGACACACATACTTTATAAATGGAAAAGGATAATTAGAACTGACAACTATACAAACACAATTCAGTTGATTGAACAAACATAACTGCAGAAAGTGTAATAGTTAATGCCGGCAATGAAGACTGCTGCGTCTACATAACGGTATGTTATTGCACAGATTAGATAGTACTGGTCTATTAAGAATCCACATGACTGGTTCACAATATACTTAGGAAACAGCACCAATCAGAGGTTACATCTCCCCTGCCTGACTGTCTGTCTTATGCTGTCCTTGAAAGATCAATACCAATACACCATCAATAACTTCTTCCTTTGAAATCTTTATTGTATTAGTGGGGAAGCCTCCGTGGCTTAGGCGGCAGCACGCCGGCCTCTCACCGTTGGGTCCGTGGTTCAAATCCCGGTCACTCCATGTGAGATCTGTGCTGGACAAAACGGAGGCAGACAGGTTTTTCTGCGGGTACTCCGGTTTTCCCTGTCAGAATTTCATTCCAGCAACACTCTCCACTATCATTTCATTTCATCTGTCATTCATTTAATCATTGCCCCAGAGGAGTGCGTCAGGCCTCGGCAGCCGGCACAGTTCATATCCTCGCCGCTAGATGGGGGCTTCATTCATTCCATTCCTGACCCGGTCGGAGACTGGAAGCAGGCTGTGGATTTTCATTCATTGTATTAGTGGGGACCTTCTCATTTTGCTGCAACGTGTAGAAAATGTCGTATCTCAAATGCCACCATTTCCCACATTAAGGTACATTTTTGTAAAATTTGGTAGAGTTCAGATGATTAAGTTAGTCGTAATTTGATTGAGGCTTTGAACATTTGGGTGGCCGCCATTACGTTTCCGTGAAGAAGGCGGCGATATAAAACATGACACTGAGGTGTCCTTCTTTGCTAGTGCTACCTCTGTAACAAATTTCATTCAATTCGGTTTCGTCGTGTTTGAATTGCTAGAGGGGTACAGATATACACACAGTCACATACCGGATTTGGACACATACACGGCCGTCATCGTCAAACTATTTGGCTCATGACCTTTTAATTTTGTTGAAAGACGCGTCCTAGATAAAGGTATGTTTTTGCGAAATTTCGTACAAAACAGATGATTAGGTTAATCGTAATTAGATTTTAGTTTTGAACAATTTGGGTGGCCTCCATTACGTTTCTGTCAAGATGGCGGCGATATAAAACATGGCACTGAAGTGTCCTTTGCTAGTGCTACCTCCGTACCAAATTTCGTTCAAATCGGTTTAGTCGTGTTTGAATTGATAGAGGGGGGGTGTACAGATATACACACTGAACAGAGGCGGTCCTAGCAAGGTTTTCAGGTGGTGCGAGATCTCATTGTGGTGCTCCTCCCCCCTCTGTAGAGACTGAGGGTAACATTTTATGTGTACCTCAGACCACCAAAAGATTAGTATTGCAGTAGTGAAGATGAGAAACAATAACAGTAAAAATGTTTTGTTTTTGTTTTCGTTTTTGAAAAGGCTTATTTCAACTGCTATGTGGCAGACAACGCTCATATCATGCAGACGTCAAATTTACATCTAAATTAATTTAAAATTCAAAAAAATCAAGAAAAAGAAATAACTAAATCGTCTAGATTATCGCCATCCTCGCTTTTGCGCTTGCAATTTTTTTTAAATAATTCTGAATAACTCAAGACCTGGGCAATCTTACTGTATTTTCAATACATAAAATTGCCAGATTTGTCAGTCTATCCTGAATGTAAATAAGTTTTTATAAGTTTTAATTTACTGAAACTTCGTTCTCCTTTAGCGCCAGTTACAAGAGTAGGTCCATGGTTAGCAAAATTCGAAGTGCTGCCCACATAATTGGGAATATATCCTGTCAACTATTTTGTTTAATAAGTTGAAAAGCATTTACGGCTTCTGCTGATTCAAACTCATCCAAATATGGATTCAAGTGTAAAGGTTCCTCAACCAAATCATAGCCGGATATGTCATATTTTTTGCCATCGGTTAAACTTCTTTCTAAATCTGCACAGGTGGTTTCTAATTTGGACTTATCAGGAATTGATTAGATATTGTACAGTGAGGACCCTCCCTATGGTACGGGGTATCTCAGAGGCCGTGTGGTGGCCGGGGCACTGTGTATTGCAGCGTGTCGAGCAAGGCACTGGTGATAGCAGCAGCGTAGCGCCCAACTATTTCAACAAATTTACAATTTCTTACGTATTTAATAATGATAATTACTTTTCGAAAGAATATGTCTACACGCGATGCTCTCGGGTCCTTGCGTTGTCTTGGAGAAAAGATGCTAAGCGTAAACAGAAACCTTTGCGTGTGCTTTGTGGACTACGAAAAAGCACTTGATAAAGTCAGCTGGTATAAGCTGTTTCCTCTTCTGAATCAAATAGGATGTCCCCATCGATTAATCAGATTAATATTTGATCTGTATATGAATCAAACTGCTGTTGTTCGGCTTGGAAATGACGTATCAGAATACGCTAAGATCCGCAAAGGTGTGCGACAAGGTTGTTTGCTGTCCCCTGGACTGTTCAATGCCTTCGCTGAAGTTATAACAAAGTGGTCTTTTAAAGGTTCTAATATGGGAGTGAAAGTTGGCGGAAGACTTATCCAGAATATTAAATTTGCTGATGATCTGACATTAGTTGCAGTAAATCCGCATACATTAACAATCATGTTGCAATGTTTAAAAGATACAGATACAGAAAACGGAATGAAAATCAATTTTAAGAAGACCAAGACTCTAGAGATAAGTAAGCTTCAACACCAACTAAATATAACCATAAATAAAGAACCAGTACAACAGGTCAGTCGATTTAAATACCTTGGTCAGATCTTCACAGAAGACCTACGATGTGAAGATGAAATATCAGGAACCGTATAGCCATGGCTAAGCAGGCATTCCGTGAAAAACATTCTATAATTTGTCAACGCTCTAAGACCTACATATGGCCGGTTGAAATTTACTGCAGTGAGACCTGGATAATGAATAGAGGTGACATTAAACGACTAGAAGCGTTTGAGATGTGGTGTTGGCGCCGAATGGAAAAGATCAGCTGGGTAGAGAAAATGACCAACATAACGGTGCTGGATCGAAAAAAGGAAAAACGGCAAATGATCCGCCAGATATATAGGAGATCCACCTGGCTTGGCCACAGGTTACGGCATGGTGGCCTGATGATCGACATACTAGAAGGCGAAATATCTGGAAAACGCCCTCGCGGGAGGCCACGGAACACTTTCATGAGATCCTTCCTAAATATCTCTGGCCTACGAAGTTATGAAGTGGTGAAAAGGACAGCACAAGACCGAACAACGTGGAAAAGACTCATTGTAGGGGCAGACCAGTCGCTTGACTGAAAAACATGATGATGATGAATTACTTACATGAATATCATAGTTGCTGGAAATATGCTGTTATTCAATTTCTAAACACACATTGCACCAACGAAGGACGTTTTGGTACACTTGCTGTTATGCATCCTCACTGATATTTCGTATCAGTGCAGTTATTTCGTTCTCGAGATTCCTCGAGATTCTCCAGATTACGCGGATTGTTTCTGTATACCTTTTGTTTGAGGTTCCTAGCAAGTAAAAATCGCACGGCGCTGAAATTTTCAAACAAATTTACTGCAAACTACTTCTTGAGAAGATAAGTTTCCACTAGGAAAAGTCGATGTTATGTTCTATACCTAATCATGTTCACGGAATATGAGGTAGGATACAGTACTTCACAGCAAATCTTAATTATTACAACTAAGCTATCTTGCCAGCTGCGTATGTAATAAATGCTATGACGGCTTCCAGGGCTTCCCATCCCGCTGTTGTAATAGGTAAATGCTATAAATCTGGCCGTGAGTCATTGCAACCTGTCTGAGGCACGGCCTCTGCGAGGCTCCGTCCTAAAGGGAGGGCCCTCAGTGTATTTTATAAGAAAATCCATAGCCTGCTTCCAGTCGACCGACCGGGTCAGGGAATGGAATGTATGAAGCCCCCATCTAGCAGCGAGGATAAGAACTGTGCCGGCTGCCGAAGCCTGTCGCACTTCCTCCGGGCAATGATTATATGAATGAGAGATGAAATGAAATGACAGTGGAGAGTGTTGCTGGAATTAAATAAGTGACAGGGAAAACTGGAGTACCCGGAGAAGAACCCGTCTGCCTCCGCTTTGTCCAGCAAAAATCTCACATGGAGTGACCAGGATTTGAACCACGGACCCAGCGGTGAGAGGCTGGCGTGCTGCCAACTGAGCCACGGAGGCTCTGCCAATACCGGATTGGACAGCTTAATTGCAGTAGAAGGTATTCGGCGCTGCATCCCAAGTTTCTCTCGTTTTTCAAACTACGCCTGGCCACGCCAACTCATGTGCTTCGCGAGCACTGGCCGGCACCTGGAAAAGCACCGGTGCTCTGCTGTAGGGGAGGAACGTGTAGTGGCAACGCTTAGCGAGGAGAGAGTCGTGTTGTTGTTGTTGTTGTTGTTTGGTGAATGGGGCTGGGCAAATCAGCGCGCGTCAGGCGGCGTACTGGTATGAAAACGAATAATAATAATGCCAATTTCGTGTTTAGCCAGAAATAATAATTTTATTGCAATCCTGATTTTGCACTAATTTTCCACATTCTTTGTTTATATTGGCATCACTTTGAAACCACTAATTTGTTGATATTTGGAACAATCGTTATGGCAGTTGCAATCCAAAGTATATTATAGCTTCCAAGGAAGCTAAGGAAGACAAACTTGACTGCTTTTGTTTTGTTATATTCATAATTGAAAACATTTGATCACAAACGAACGTTGTTCCGAACATAGCAAGAAATTTCAGGGCAAGGGCATGCATCCTAGAGAATTCTTGTTCCTCAACGCTTTTATAAAATGAAATCGAATCACCATTTTAATGGTAATAGCGGTCTGTCAATATCGATTCACACTGTAGTTTTATCAGCTCAACTTGGAGACTCGATGGGGCATCCTCTGGGCGCACCAAAAAGGGCGGCATTAAAACTTTGAAGTGCCAGTTTTACTTGTTGTATTTCTTCAAACCTACCTACAATTTCTTTATGCAATGGCTATGACGCTTGTGTGTACTCACTGATGTGTTCATAAGTACTTACATTCAAGGATTTATGAGGGAGAAAATTGTCCCATTTTCCTTTTTGTAGCAGACTTTTAAATAGCACAAGCTGTAAATTGAAACTATCAATACTGTCACACATACTGTAGTACTGATTAATTTATTCTTGCCTTACAACGAGATATTTAAATAATTTAAATACGCCGTGGTGTCTTTCATGAAAGCGAGGTCAGCGATCCATTGCTCATCATCCAAATCTGACTGTGCTACCACCACTACACGGGGAGGAATGAGGGGTGGGAGGGGAAAGGCACCGGTGCTGCCCGCTGCGGCATCGGGGCGCTCAGGCACTAAGTGCTCGGGTTGGTGTGGCCTGTACGCAGTGTTATTTCACAACATCCTGTAGCTTCCCCTTTACACTTATACCGTATTGCTGATAAGTCGATATACAATCGGGGACGAATTGATTGAATGATAAAATGATGTCTATGAGTGAAAATTTACGTGTTTTGGGTAAAATAAGCTATTTTAATTAATAATCATAAAATAAGCAAGGAAACCCGTATTTCAACCAAAAAGGCATTTATAAGCATTTCACTTAAAAATCCGGACTCTAGTGATCATCATCTCCCCATACTTCAATGAGTATAGAATCTGTGAATTGAGGTGCCAGTACACAAGTTCGTGAATGAAAAGAGATGACCATGCCTAAAGTTAGGTGTCATCCCGATATTTACCTGGGAATAAAACCCACCACTTCTCATCTATCCTAACGAGCTTGAGTGTATGCCTACACCAATCCAATATTTAGATCAGAATAACAGCTTTTGACAGAGCCGAAAATAACATCCACTAGTTATTGTTATTGTTGTTTTAAGGGGCGAAACTACGAGGTCATCTGCCAACGGCCACTAGGGATCACTACTACACCTCGAGGTGGTCCTAGCTCAAACTATTAGCTTATTGTTTTTTTTGTGTGTTTCATTTGAGGGGCTTGCATATCGTGGTCATTCAGCTTCGTGTACTTGGGTGTGTGTAGAATTTGTGTGATAACTTGTATTAATGTGGTGTCTGTAGTAGTGTGTGTATTTGTAATTCAGACAGGGATTGGGAAGGAGGTGACCGCGGCCATAAGTTTGGAACCATGCGGCATTTGCCTGTCCTAGAAGACGAAGAGCACAAAAAATCGCTTCCAGGATGGCTGAGGTGGGAATCGAACCCACCTCTTAGCAATTTTACCTCACTAGGTTGAGTGGACCCCGTTCAAGCTCTCAGACCTGTCAATTAAAACAAATTCAGATCCAGGAATCGAACCTTGAACTCCGGGACGACAGATAAGAATGCTAAGTGTTACACCACGAAGTGGACCACCTATTAGCAAATGGGCTTCTGGTGATTTATGTTGTTTGATTTTGTTGTTACTGGTGGTGGTGTTGGTGGTGGTGGTGGTGTTGGTGTTGGTGTTGGTGGGGGTGGTGGTGGTGGTGGTGGTGGTGGCGGTGGGGGTGGGGGTGGTGGTGGTGGCGGTTTCACCTTAATCATAAACTTGCTACGCCCCATATTTTTTCTTTAGAATTCGCGAGAATGAAATCTCCCAGTCTGACAGACGAGAATCTACATCATCCTCGAAATTCTGTACGCTGAACATCGTAAAATGTACTTCCTTTCCTTTGCAGTGACGATTTGCAGCGCACCAGGTGTCTCCTCGTTCCAAAAGAAGGAACCACTTAGCGCTCAGGACGAGTGACTTACTGAGTGAACCCATTACTGTCAAGTATGTTTGGTGTATCTGAAATATCGGTTCTAACAGAATATTGGACTTGCCTTCTTTCACTTTTAAAGGAGAAGTATTGATGTGGGTACAAGCTCGCTTATACAAACTGTATGACAGATTCGCTTCAGATACGGGTCATTTATTAGATTTGATTCGTGAACGAATAACTTCAACTAAATAGCAGATCAACGTTGTCTTTTTATTTGAGCTTGAAGCAAAAAGACTGGTATTGATGGATGGCTGGAAGAGTTTATCAGTCCTACGTTTCTTTTCTATTGTTTTTTCTCCATTCAGTCTCAGTTATAAAAACTTACTAACCTGATTACAGTCAAGTGCTGGGTCAGGGATGGCGACCCATCTAGTGCCGAGGAATTGAAACATGTCGGCTAGCAAGGCCTGTCGCTCTTCTTCACTGCGATTATACATTAATGACTGTAACAATCAGCCGAGTGAAGTGCGGGAGGATTTTATGATATCAACTGGAGACGTTATGCCTACTGCAGACGTGTAGTTGGGACATGACTAACCAGTTCATCCCTCTCTATTTCCCTTTCTTTCCCCGGCCGAAGTCCTCGGATTTTTTAAGAGCGTTAAAAATCCCTCAGTATGCCTTCCTTCGGAGGGGAAGTAAAGCCAGCGGCCCCATGTCATAGATTTATGGCATGTTAAAGAACCTTCCACTAATTACACATGTGTGAAGCTAAATTGTATAGGTTAAGAATGTAAACAACGCTCTTAGGTTCCTATGTTCGTTGCCAAGAGCCGACTGCGATGGCGTCTAGTAGCTAAGTTCTGAACTAGTAATCGTTGACGGTGGCGTTTGATGGCAAAAGTAGGAACTATTTGAAAAATTCAAAGACTGCAGTCCTTACATGAATTAAAAAACAGATAATACACACTAATACAGTAATCACAATTAACACCGGTTATCAGACAATTCTACACACACCCAAAGTACACGGGGCTACATGACCGCGTTGTCGCAGCCGTGAGCTAAGGAACCAACCATCCCTTTCTTTCATCTTAGAAATCCAAAGCAACCTTTTACCAGAGGTAGTATACGTCAGTGCTACGAGCCATGGCATCTCTGTGCAGTAGTGTTGCCAACCTATCACTATTAGTCAAAAGAGTCGAGTTTACTGCTATCGATATTGAAGAAAGCACATGTCACTGTTACTAATCCCACCTCTCAAAACAGTACTAGATTCAAAACGGGGTTAAAATAAGTTGTCCTTATAGTTATCAACATTGTCTGGCATCCCTTGTTACAGGACCTGCATTTGTGTCAATTGATGACATAGAGCAAAGTTAGCAGTATAGTAAATCAACTAACACCCTCTACTGATCACGTACGAACACCACAACTTCTTCCATACAAATGCATACTGCATGATCACCCAATATTCTAACCCCCAAGCTTGCAGGTTCGCTCCTGGCCGTGGTAAGTGATTTTTGAAAGGCGGCAAAAATTACGACACGCATTTTATACGATGCTGGCATGTCAAAGAACCCATTTGAATTCAGTAGGCCGTGTTCATAATGGCAAAATAGTCTCGGGAGTTTCCGCCCACACAAAGTTCCTCATTTCTCTACTAGAAAGTGCTATAGTGTTCAAGGAGCTTAGATATCTAACCTCCTTGACTTTCATAGAGCTTCAAGGAGCAACGAAATTAGACATGCAAGCTACCCTCAGGGTGTCAAATAACAAAGCTTGCACCCGGCAACCGAGGCCATATATATATATATATATTATTATTACCCAATATTCCAAACTACTTAGTTCGATATTCATGTGATCTGTTGATAATGTGGCTCACTTACCAATACCCAATGCTTTATTCCTAGCAGAGTCAAGAAGTTCAATTCTGGTCTGAGGGTGGAACGGGGTACACTCAACTTCGTGAGTATGACTGAGAGAAGATGGATTTGAGTCCCAATTCAGTCATCTTAGGGGGGCTTTACGTGGGGTTCCACTTCTTATGGAGGCTTATACCGTGATTATACGTAACTCTAGACCATGGCTGCCTCATTCTCAACACTAATCTCTAGCACAAGTGCATTCAGCACTGTCTATCAGGCAGATTCTACAGACATTTGAGTAGCCTACATCGCGATGACTACCACGATATTAACACTTTACATGAAATGATAAGAAAAACAACTTTTTCCATAAGTCATGTTAATATTATTCAGCACATAACTTACCAGGCACCTTGCAAATTTGTGTTGCTCAGGAACTTACGTGGGTCATCAGTTTTCATATACAATGCCTATGAGGTGGCAAGAATTTAGCGCGTAACGCAAGCTGGAGTGAAAAAGATAGCACGGGAGAAAGAAGGAAGAGAATTGGGATAAGAAAGGACAGCAAGTCGATTTGTCAAGAGAGTGCAAAGAAAGAGGAACTGTTCCAGTAATGATGCTACTCGCGCTGCTCTTATTAAGAGCAATGAATTGTCTTCTCGTTCACCTGGATAGCACGAGGGAAGAGGAGAGACTTTAAGCACTTAGCCAGATCGACTTTGTCATCGTCATACAACCAAGATGAATGCTATTCTTTTCAAATCCGTTCCACCCAATTTCTCAACCACCTCAAAATGTGCAATCATTTTCTTGAGGATTGTTCGATTCTCTTCTTTTGTACTCCATTCCTTTGTACTCTACGACCCAATGCGATCTGTTCCTTTACTTTTTCTTATATCCTCCGGTCTAAACAGCTTATTTTGTTCTAACGCTGCTTAATTCTTCCCGGCACGGTGAGTTGAAACGTGACAGAATGCTGGTCGCATTGCAGACCAGGGGTCTTCAAAATTTCTCACTAAACAGTCGCAATTAATCTGGGAAAGAATTCATTTTAGAATTATTGCAAAGTATTGCGCTATCTTATATATTTAGAGTATTAGCTGAATTACATTTCATTTCTGAATTCATTAATTTATTATTCAATTTTATTGTAATTAATTGTAATTCATGGTAATTAGTTTTAGTATATTAATATATATATATTATTTTTTATTTTTGCTTTCGTTTTCGTTTATTGTAGAGTGTAATTTATGTTTACGAGTTCGCGTCTTTCTTAATGGCTGCTGGTCTGAATAATCCTGTAATTATTTGATAATGTTAGTGACAAATACTGCACAAAATGTTCTCCAGCTTGAACATTCTTAGGTTTAATTTGCAAAGGCGATGCCCCACCCCATTAAAACAACAATTTAAAAATCCCTTTAATCCTAGGTTGGTTGGTTCCTCAGTTTAGGGGCTGCACCAACGCGGGCATGTACTGTAGCGCCGTGTACTTTGGATGTGTATAGAATCTGTCTGATAACCAGTGTTAATTGTGATGGCTGTATTAGTGTGTGTTATCTGTAATTCAGGTAAGGACTGCAGACGATCAATTTCAAGTAGTTCCTCCTCTTGCTACCAAATGCTACCATCAACGACGCCTGGACGCGAACTTGGCTACTAGATGCCACCGCAACCAGCACCTGGTGACGAACGTTGGAACTTAATATAGCATTTATCAAATCTAACCCACAAATTTAGCTTCACACTGTTTTAGTTAGCGGAAGGTTCTTTTACATGCCAAAAATCTATGACAAGGACCCACTGGCTTTACTTCCCCTCAAAAGGATGGCATACAGTACTGAGAGATTTATAACGGTCTTAAAAATCCGATGACTTCGGCTGGGGTTGAACCCACGACCTTGGGCATAGAAGCTCAGCATGCTACCAACTACGCCACCGAAGCCGCTCCTTTAATCTTAGTTTTTATATTTTATTTTAATATTTTCCATGGTTATTTGAATTTCACGTATTTTTATTGTTATTAGGCCTAGTATTATTATTATATTTCACAACGCAGGTAAAAGGTGAGGGCCACTAAAATGCATAGATTGAATAGTGATCATTTCATCGTATTTACAGTAGACTAGAATTCAATTATTGTTTTATATTTAGCCTACGATAGAGAGCAATGAAGGCCCAATCCTCTACATCGAAAGTTACACTGAGTGATCAAACGTCACGGGAAGGGCAGCCCCATGAGAAAATGTGCCGTGTATTTCTCCTGAGCGTTGCGGCTAGCTGCGGTGGAGCAGAGCAGTCTGTCACAGACACGAGTGTAGTTAAAATGGCAACACGTCACGAGTTAACAGTCTTTGAATGTGGGATGGTCATCGGCGCTCGGCACAAGGGTCATAGCATTTCGGAGATTACACGCGAAATTGGGTTTCCGTGGACAACAATGTCGATGGGGGATTTTCAATATCGCAGAGATGATGTATACCATCCGCATGAACTGGCGCACGGGACAACCACAAGTGTTAAACAAATGGACATCACGTCGCCTCAGCAGAATCATACGGGGGGATCGACGAGCTATTGCCACGGTGGGTGAGTGGTTAACGTGTCTGATTACCAACCCCAAGCTTGCAGGTTCTCCCCTGGCCGTGGTAAGTGATTTTTGAAAGGCGACAAAAATCACGACATGGATGTCATACGTTGTTGGCATGTTAAAGAACCCATTTGAATTCAGTAGGCCGTGTTCAATGGCAAAATTAATCTCGGGAGTTTCCGCCAAAATAAAGTTCCTCCGTTCTCTACTAGAAAGTGCTGCATTGTCAAGGAGCCTAGATATCTAACCTCCTTGACTTTCATAGCGTTCAAAGGAACGACGAAATTTGACAAGCAAGCTGCCCTCTGGGTGTCAATTAACAAAGCTTGCACCTGGCACCCGAGGCCATACGATATTATTATTATTATTATAGATCGTCGCCTAGTTGAATGTTAGGAGTCAGGAACCCATTTCTTGTCGAGTCGATGTCTCGCCGTATTGCTGCTGTTTTGAGGGCCAGTGGAAGAACAAGTCGTTATTAACATCATATTCCGTGCCATCCCATGATTTTTGGCCACTAAGTGTATATGAGTTTTTGGAACCTCACTTATGAGTCAAGAATGTTCGCTGGGAGGGCTACATTCGGTATACAGATCTGAACTTAAAGACCTCTGCTGTAAACGTAGTCTACTGTCATCGTGCGAGGACATCTTATAGGTACAGTACTACCCTGCACTGCAGCTGGATATATTAAGAAGGGCACCCTCCCTCTACCTACTCACGTTCACCCTATGACACTGGTCTGTTGACCGACTACAGTAGTTATGAAGGCCTCGTACTTATCCCAGTTTCAGTTGCTGGTACACGAACTAGTACAGTGCACTGTATTATATCGAATTCCCAAACCTTGCAATGAAGATTTTGCCAGAGAAATAGCAATGTGAGAAGTTCACATTTTGAACTCCTAAATGTCACATAGATATCAGTTGTCATTTCACCTTATTCTTGTTTCTAAACACTCTCCTCAGATTTAGCTAACCAACAAAGCAATTTCTAAAAATAGCTTAGATTTCTAAGAGATTGTCATACTTGAGGCGCCTAGAATCAAAACCCTCCAAGTCCATCGAACATGAAAAATGAGATGAAGTTGCCTTTATATGAACTTGCACGAGGGAAACTCAATGGTGACAATCTTTTCCTTCAAAAGACGCTATTTACCAATGAAAATGGCGGACAAAACTTAGGGTTAATATCAAAATCCACTAGATTCAATTGAACTTCCACCATTGTTAGTTTCATAATCCACTAAGTCGTTTTCAGCCAATCAGCACACAGAATTGCATTACCCAAGATTCCTTCATACTGCCATGAGCGGTGTTGTGTTTTGTAATGTGTGGTTAAGGGTTTGTTAAATTTTAAATATATGCATAGGCCTAATCATAATTCAGGTCTGGTTTTCATTTAATGCATAATTTGGATGATTCACGTTCACATTCTTTCCTTCTTCCCTTGTTTTTATTCTTAGAACTGCTTTTCTTCAAAAACGTCCATATGTACATTTCACTTCCAAAACCAGTTAACTCCTCATTAATTTTAAGAATTGTGTTATTTTCCATTAAGGGACAATCCTGTAATTTGTTGGAATGCATCGTTTGATGACAGTAATTAATAAACGGAATGTTCATATTCCAAGGATGTTTTTTCATATGTTAACAGTTTACCTAATTTTCCCAGAAATTTTGTTTTGTGGACTTGGAGGGTTTTGATTCTAGGCGCCTCACTTCGTTTGTTCGATAGTTGCTGTTCCAAATCTCAAGATTCTTCTTAGAAATGATTAAACAACGTAGCTGTTGTTTGTTATAAATTAATTTTGGGAAATTGGTACACCTTGCTCGTCAGCTTTGTGTACTTCGGTTTATGTTGGATTTGTCTGATAACCTGTGTTTCTGTGGTGACTATAGTAGTGAGTGTAACTGTAATTACCAGGATAAGGGATGCCTCCGGACTTCTTTTGAGGTGCCACCACAGCATTTGCCTGCACAAAGTGTGGTAAAGATCAGGGTAATACAACGCACTGAGGGTAGACGCTGTTGGCACCGGGATTCGAACCTCCGATCTCCGATTTTTGCGGCAGCTCCGCCATTGCGATTTAACGCTTACGACTAACTTACGCCGTGGGATAGTTTATCTCTAATTTATGAGAGTTGAGGAAGGAATGTCATATTCAATATGTCTGCCACTTGAGTTACTATTAATTCAGAGTAGTTGAGAGCCTATGAAATATGCTGACAATGGGCCTTTTCAAACGCAGCTGCTCTCGTCTGTTGTTGGCAGCAATAAGAGTACGCACCGCCATAATGAGCAGTTGGCTCTGGGTAATGAAGTCATTACCCGGTACTGAGCTCTTAATTTGAGCACTTAGGCTTCGATCAGAGCGAAACAAAATCTAATCAGATAATCAATGTTCTAGATAATGTCGCCACTCTTTGTGCTCCTCATTCGGCTCTCACTCTCTACGTTGGACAGACAGACAGATGCAGCAAGATTAAAAGCTGCGTCAGAAATATAATATTTCAGCCATCTGCCACTAAATAATGGTCGCTTTTCTATGAGTCAACATATTTCAAAAGCCTTCAAAATCGTCAGTTGTTGTTATTAAGCTGATGGAAATGTATAATAAAAGATTTAGATCGTTGGCTTTCGCGACCGGTGTCAAGTTTATTATCTAAGCTTACAGGATGGAGCCGCGTTGTGTGTCTGTGATTTTTTCCTGCCGTGTAGGCTGTCATTGCAGCAGCCTTAATCATGGCTACGAGTTCGTGTCTCCATCCTGAAGGCCTAGATAGACTAATAAAATATAATAAAAGATGTATACTTATGCCATTACCTTCCCAAGCCTAATCCTAATTATAACTTCCCTACCTAGTCTAGGGTTCCACACTGGGACTCATGTCCCTAACGTCTTTGTATCCATTACCCGACTCTGCCAAGTATTGTAATTCTATTGTTGTTGTTTTTTTTTCATTAGGTCAATCCGCCCCGTGTACTTGGGTGCGTTTTTGTCTGATAACCTGTGGTATAGTGATGTCTGTGTTAGTGTGTGTATTTGTATTCAAGTGGTGAATTGGAAGGAGGCCACCGTGGCTTTAAGGGGTACATACAGTACATCTTAAGAAGCCAAAACAATACCGATTTTAATATTATAACTGTGCCTGTCATAGATCTTGTACTGAAAGTATATGCATTTTGAAGGAAACACACACATCTTGCTACGAATTAGAAGGAAAGTTTAACAATTTTAAAATTCAAATCTTGGCCATTTTTTATCCATTTAAAAAAATTGACTCTTCCATGTGCTGATTTTCACCGTTTCCCTCACAACTCCGAAATTTGTAGGAATACTTGGATTTTTCTTTTCTGAACATAGGTGATAAACTTTCAGTTTCAAAATTTATCCCAATCATTTACATAATACTAATTAATTAAGCGTCTTTATTTCATTTTTATTCTAAGCAAACTCAAAAATTATTTTCAACGTTTCATAGAAAGACTTATTAATTCCTAAAGGAATTAAGTGAAATTCATTTTGTAGCTGAAGGTTAACACCAACTTAAAAAAGAGATACGTCTAAACTTTGTTGTAAACTTCGGAGATATGAGGGAAACGGGGAAATTCAGCACAAAGCAAGAATCAGATTTTGAAAAATGTATACACAATAGTTAAGGTGAATTTTGAAAATTAAATGATTGGTTGGTTCCTTAGTTTATGGGCTGCCACAACGCGGTCATTTAGCCCCGTGTACTTGGGGTGTGTGTAGAATCTGTCTGATAACCAGTGTTAATTGTGATGGCTGTATTAGTGTGCGTTATCAGTTTTAATTCATATTGTGAGGTCTGCATAGGATAATTTCAAGTAGTTCCTACTTTTGCTACCAAATGCTACCGTCCTCGACACCTAGCTCGTGGACATAGCTACTAGAAGCCATCGCAGTGAGCACCTGGCGGCGAGCGTTGAAACTAATATAGCGATTTCAATTCTAACCTACAAATTTTGGCTTCACACAAGTGTAGTTAGCGGAAGAATCTTTTTCATGCCATAAAGCTATGACATGGGCCCGCCGGCTTTACTTATCCTCCGAAGAAAGGCATACTGAGGGATTTTTAACGCTCTTAAAATATCTGACGGCTTTGGCCGGGTTTGTTTTGCTTCTAATAGCATGAGGTGTATGTTTCCTAGGAATTATATACAGTATAACTCTTATAAAAGGTTCAAGACAGCCACAGTTATAATATTAAAATCGTTATTTCTGTGGCTCATTGAGTTGAATGTTCCCCCTTATGCTAAGAATTATCCCGGTATTTGCTTGGAGTAGAAGTGGGAAACCACGGAAAACCACTTCCAAGATGGTTGAGGTTAGAATAGAACCCAAGCCTTCTCAGTTTTACCTCAGAAGGCTGAGTAGAGCCGTTCCGTCCCTTAGAATTGAATTACATTTCTCGGCAGAACAGCGAATCAAAGCCGGACCTCTGAGGCAACAGTCAAGAATGCTAGCGGCTGCACCAGGAAGTGGACAAAAAACGTAAATCTGATCTGGAGGCTGAAATGGAACAGACTCCTGTGTAAAACTGAGCAGGGTTAGTTTCCATTCCCTCCATGATTTCCCTCTTATATTCCACGTAAATGTCGATATCGACCATAAACTTGTCTTGTGAAGGTGTAGGCTACTATTGTGGTCATGAGCTATAGGCTATTCGTAGAAATTATTTTTCTCATACTAATGGCCCAAATATTTTCGGAATGAATTGCTTATATATTTAATTATGTGCATACAATTTCAACCGTCCTACTCAATTCTGCTGCAAGAAATTGATATTATTGCCTTTTTTTTATAAACATTATTTATATCGGTCAACCCTCTCCATTCCCTTCATTTAGGCCTCTTGGCACAAATCTATACCGTTTCACCGAACTGAACCAAATTTGACGTACTTACCCTTTGGAACACAACGTGTGACACTGTCTACTTGAACTTTCGGACAGCCCTCTCCTTTCCCTTAATTTAGATCCTTTGGCACAAATCTACACCGTTTCACCGATCTGAACCAAGTTTTAAATATTTACCATTTGGAACCCTGCGGGTAACACTGTCCACTTGAAATTTTGGACAGTCCTTTCGTTTCTCCAGATTTAGGCCTTTACCACAAACCTACACCAGTTTACCGATCTGAATCAAATTTTACGTACTTACCATTCGAAACCCTGCAGGTAACACTGTCTATTTGAATTTGGACAGCCCTCTCCATTCTCTAGATTTAGGCTGTTTGGCACGTAGACTAAATTTCGAATTAGTCATAGAAGGACCAATCTAGGCTCATTTTAAGCCTCGCAATGGAAGAAACAAAACTCGGGACATAGACTTCGGTTCAGTTTGGTGAAACGAAGTAGTCAAAGGGACGCAAATATTACAATTTAAGACCCTAGAACCAATCGTGTCGAAAGATTTTCGGTGTTGCACTAGGGGTCCCGAAATGCTGGGAATTAAGATGTAACTCGAAGAATATTGTCTATTGTTGACTGGAAATGCTGTATCACGCCACCCCTATCACCGTTCAGGTGTGGAATTGCGGAAATAGTTACATCTTACGCTGCTTAATTATTAAGACAGCACTCACCATTCCCTAGATTTAGGCCGTTGGGCACACGAACAAAATATCGAACAGTGCTATGTGGCGAAAAATGACACTATTGCACCCACAGGAACTCAGGACAGCTGACGTTTTCAATGTGCTCCGATTTTCCTACAGCGCTTTGCGGCAAAAGGCAATTGCTCTCTACTTTCCTTACAACCAATGAGATATAGGCAGTGCATTTTATTTCACTTCTTCCTCTTTCTTATCAATTTTTACAATCGTTAGTAAACGACATGTTCATTATTATCATTATAATTATGGGGAAATGACCTGGACGTTATGTCCATTTTACTAATTATTACCAAGCTGCTGGGTCTTAGTACGTAAACAGTGCTATCAGATTAGTGTCGCACGAAGTTGAGATGACGCACGCTATAGGAACTGCCAGCCCGTCCACAACAAATGACGAACCATGCAATAAGTCCATTTACTGTATCCGCTGTACGTCATATGCTCATAGGGACACCTGAAGGTCACAGGAGGAGCTTCTACATGTCCTATAGTACGGTGAGTTATAACTTCATTTCACACGTTCTGAAACCCCGCAGACTGCTCATCACCACAACAAAAAGGCTTCCTCAACTGGTATTTTTAAAATATTATTTTCTATTAGTTCCTGTCAGTTCAGCAGTAGTATTAATTATCATCCGTAAACAAATAAATAAATCCACCGAGCGAATCCGTGCAGTATATAGGCCTAAATATAATTCAAATTTTGTCTATATACATTGATTATATCATTAATAATGATAAGAGATTGCTCGTTCGATTTCATGTCCACGCGTAGTGTAGTGTCTTGCATTATTAGCTGTACCACTGGGCTCCAGGTTTGATTTCCGACACTGCCAAAGTATGCAATTCTGGTTTGAGGGCTGAAACGGGGTAGGCTCAGCTTCGTGAGGCAGAACTGAGAATGTGTGGGTTCGATTTTCATCTCATCCTAGAAGTGGTTTTCCGTAGTTTCCCATTTCTATTTCAGGCAAATACCGGGGTGGCTATTATTTTTAAGGCCACGGCTGCACTCTTCCCAATCCTAATCTGAATTCTAAGTTCAGTAAAAACTCGATTAACCGTCATCGTCAGGTCCGTGGTCGTGACGGTTGAGTGGATAGGCGGATAACAGAAACACTGTATTATTCCTCCAAAGCTTGACTTCAATCAATTGTATTACAGACAGATATTACTCTCACAGTAATGTAATATATTTCGGAGCGAAAGGAAACTAAACACGATTGAAATAGCAAATAAAACTATTTATTACATTATGAATGATATTGTGGCCTCCGGAGAGGCCGAGTGCAGGTCTTTCTAGTTGACGCCCGTGGGCGACCTGTGGGTCTTATTGAGAATGAAGTGACGGTGAAGACGTCACAGACACCCAGTCCCTGAGCCAGGGGAATCACCCACAGGAGATTGAAATCCCTGATGGCTCGGCCGGGAATCGAACCCGAGACACTTCAGGCCAAAGCCTAGGGCGCTAACCATTTAGCCACGGAGCCGGACTATTACATGATAAAATACATCCGTACAGAAGCTACAAATGTGGCAAAATAATGATTTTGTAGTATTATTATGCTATTACAGGAATTACGGTTAACAGAAACTGACGGTTTAAAGAGTGACGGTTAAACGAAGTTTTACTATACTCACACTACTACAGACCAGGAGCGGATCTAGGGGAGGGCGAGGAGGGCGACCGCCCAGGGCCCCGCGGTCCGGGGGGCCCGCTCCATGGATTTTCTTAAATGTAATTAATTAATTATACTTTTCAAACTAATTTATAATTCATATTCCTTTTTTCAGTGCAGCTATGACCTCCCGTGACCGTTTAGCAAGTTTAGATTTCAGGGAATAGAAGACTTCAGCCAGGGAAAAAGTCGCAAAGTAATTAATATTTTAATATTTCATAGCTTACATAGGCCTAATCTTCTTCAAGGGGACTTAAAGGTTTCTGTCATATTATTAAAATAATGTTCTGTAATGTATTCAAAATATTGTAACTACAGTATTCATTCCAAACTATTTTAAATTTGATTTGATATTTTTTTTTTATTTCCTATTGTTGTGGGCCCCACCTTATCATATCGCCCAGGGCCCCGCAAGGCCTGGATCCGCTACTGCTACAGACACCACACTTATACAGGTTGTCAGACGCATTTTTCACACGGGACTAACATTTGACATGAAAGTAATTACGGAAGTGAGGTTTCCTTTCCAGGTGAGAGTTGAATATTACAAAAGTAAATATATATGCACGTTATATGAATTAACCCATCAATGACAGTTTCAACTACCAGCGAGAAACAGAAAGGAAGCGATTTTTAAAGTGCTTGTGGACTACGGTGAGTGGCTAAATCAGAATGACATGTAAGGGGGCAGACTTCTTGGCGATTTCCTCGGACAGGATGAGTTGTGAAGTAAACCATTAAGAGTCACGCCTCTCCGTTCTTTCTCTAAAGTTTTGGTGACTCAGCTTGCTCACCTCTTCCTTCCTGTAGATGTGCTATGTCGGCACCGGTGTCCATGCGTGAGGCGACAGACAGCCCTCTATAAATTGGCTGCTTCCACATATGAGCACGTCATACTTCCAGAAGTGATGTACAAACGAGTGACCTGGAATCATTGATAGCCCTTATCATAGCCTCGCCTGCAGCGAATTTATTTGACTGCATGAAAAATCACTCCTCTTTCCGTCGCTCCTCTCATGCGTATGAAGAACAATGCGGACGGACACCATGCACTGTCGCTGGTTACACGTCTTGCCTATCTAATGTACCTGGTGTGTTAGTGTGTGGCCTATGGGCCCATAGTATGATAGTATGATAGGTCTACAGTACATAGCTTTGCAGATGAATAAATGGAGCAGGCATGATACTGCATGTCCATTCTGATACATCTTCTTGAATAATTTGCGTTTGGCGTTACGTGTTACATACAAAATTTAACGTCCACATAAATAGAATTTCAGTTTATGTTCTATAGTGACGATGTTCTCTAACAAACATAAAACGAATGCCATAGGTATAATAAATAAATTAATGTGTGTATGAATGAATGAATAAATAGAAAAAATAATAAAATAAAAATACATGAATGTATTAATGAATAAATAAATAAATAAAATAAAAATGCATCCGTGTACGAATGATTATGTGATTTAATGAATACATAATGAATACATAATGAATAAATAAATGAATTAAAAATGAATACTTGAACGAATACATGAATGAATGAATAGATAAATGCATGAATGAAAAGCAATAAATCAATAAATAAATTAATGATTGAACCAATAAATGAATAAGTGAATGAATGAATGAGTGTATGAGTAAATGAATGAGTATATGAATACATGAATGAATGATTGAATAAATACATGAATGAATGAATGAGTAAATGAATGAATGAGTAAGTGAATGAATGGGTAAATGAATGAATGAGTAAGTGAATGAATGGGTAAATGAATGAATGAGTGAATGAGAAAATGACTAAATGAATGAATGAGTGAATGACAAAATGAATGAATGAATGAATGAGTGAATGAATAAATGAATGAATGAGTGAATGAATAAATAAATGAATGAATGAGTGAATGAATACATGAATGAATGAGTGAATTTATACATGAATGAATGAGTGAATGCATAAAGAATGAATGAGTACATGCATGCATGAGTGAATAAATACATGAATGAATGAGTGAATGAATACATGAATGAATGAGTAAAAGAATACATGGATGATTGATTGAGTGAATGAATGAATGAGTGAATTAATACATGGATTATTAGGTGAATGAATACATGGATGATTGAGTGAACGAATAAATGAATGAATTAGTGAACGAATACATGGATCATTAGGTGAATGAATACATGAATGAATGAGTGAAATAATACATGGATGATTGAGTGAATGAATACATGAATGAATACATGAATGAATGAGTGAATGAATACGTGAATGAATACATCGATGATTGAGTGAATGAATAAATGAATGAATGAGTGAAAGAATATATGGATGATTGAGTGAATGAATAAATTAATGAATGAGTGAATGAATACTGAATGAATTAGTAAATGAATACATGAATGAATTGAGTGAATGAATATATGAATGAATGAGTAAATGAATACATGAATGAATGTGTGAAAGAATACATGGATCATTAGGTGAATGAATACACGAATGAATGAGTGAAAGAATACATGGATGATTGAGTGAATGAATACATGAATGAATACTTGAATGAATGAGTGAAAGAATACATGGATGATTGAGTGAATGAATACATGAATGAATGAGTGAAAGAATACATGGATGATTGAGTGAATGAATGATTGAATGAATGAATGAGTGAATGAATAAATGAACGAATGAATACATGAATTATTGAGTGAAAGAATACACGGATCATTAGGTGAAAGAATACACGGATCATTAGGTGAATGAATACATGGATGATAGAGTGAATGAATGAATGAGTGAATAATTAAATAAATAAGTACTATTTCTACTGTGGATGTAAAAATGGCAATTCCAAAAATAATTTCTTAGATTGCGAGGAATTTAGAAATAGTTAAGATAACCTCAGGCTTGCATAGTGATGTTATTAATAAAATTCTCAATAGCAGTCGTTTGAAATCATTCAAATAGGCATCACAGCAAATAAAAATTGACGCATCATGAATGTATGACTTTAATTAGACTCTGTATTCTGTAAACAGAAACTTCTCCCCCCCCCCCCCCGCCCTCCCAACCCCTCCCCCCCCAAAAAAAAACCTCTCCCCTCCCCCCTCACCCCTCCGGTGGTACACAATTAGCGGAACGAGAGTTGGCAACTACGGGGCCCCAGCTGAGTCCAGCATTGCTTCCACTTACTTGTGCCACGCTTCTCTCAGTAAAATCTCATGTCGACCTCCCTTGGTCAACTCTTATTCTCTTAAAAATCCGATGATATAAGGGTACCCGATGTCGACGGTGTCTTTCCTTTTCTCGCCTTAATTGGCCATTGTCTCATCATTCCTGATACTATCATTCTTCGAGGGGTTGGACCTCCTCTTTTCTTGGTATTTCCTGCTTTCTGAACAAGATCCTGAAGAAGGCCCTGGATAATGTTAAAACTCTAAGGACTAACGTCTGGTGAGCTCGGATTTCTGAGCTGGATCCGTTTTCCTCTTCCTTTGGACATTAAGGTGGACCCTCTCGTCTTTGCGTTTCCTATCTGCCTTTCTTGGCTCTACATCTTACAGAGTCCCTCAAACCTCATATATCATGGTCATCAGCCCCGTTTACTCGGGTGTACCAGATGTGATAATTTGGGTATTGTGGATATATAGGCTAATTATTAGAGTCTAAGATCGATGCATGCACCCTGGGCTGAAGATACCAATCAGAGAATTACCTGGAGTGAATGTGGGAAATCCACGCACGGGTTGGCTACTTTTAATGCCGTGATTCGAACCTCTGGCCTCTAAACACCAGCTATCCAGACCAGCCAAGGAAAGTGATTTAGATCGCTGATCACATTAAGGTGTTGACTGACTGAAAAGCAATTTACTAGATTGTGAAGGTAACTCAGAATAATGGCCTCTAAATATCTGTATCAATCCATAAGGATTGTGCATTTAATACCTTCGCCCGCATCGGCCCTTTGTTTTATGTTTCAGTGAACTGAATACACATAATTTTCAGTCTGAATTGCATACGATGCGCATTTGTTTTTCAGTACATTGGGCGCACATTTGTAGCTGGAGTATCTTACAGAGTTTTGGCCGAGTGAGCAGCGCACCATGCTTTATACACGTTATTATAAATAGGCCTAACTTTAAAGTGAAATACGATATATTTAAACGATATGAAGCACGCTATTTTGCAAAACCTGTTTGGTCAGACAATTGCGTCTCGGTTCGTAACGTTAGAGAATGGGGGACATTGCTCTTATTTGCTTGGTTCCTTAGTTTAGGGGCTGCTACAACACGGTCATACTTTGGATGTGTGTAGAATCCGTCTGATACCCGGTGTTACTTGTGATGACTGTATTAGTGTGTGTTATCTGTTTTAATGCAAGTAAGAACTGCAGACGATAATTTCAAGTAGTTCCTACTTTTGCCACCAAAATGCTATCGTCCACGAGACCTAGTTTGCGGACTTGACTACTACAGTAGATGGCATCGCAGTCAGCACCTGATGGTGAACGTTGGAACTAATATAGCGTTATCAATTCCAATCTACAAATTTTGGCTTCACACAAGTGTAGTTAATGGAAGGTTCTTTGTCATGCCATAAATCTATGACATGGGACCGCCGTCTTTACTTCCCATCCGAAGGAAGGCATACTGAGGGATTTTTAACGCTCTTAAAAATCCGACGACTACAGCCGGGTTTGAACCCACGAACTTGGGCATAGAAGCTCAGCATGCTACCGACTACGCCACCGAAGCCGCACATTGTTCTTATGATGAATACTGTACTACAGCTCCAGGTGCTGTCTGCATGTATTAAGTGGTGTAATTGGATATATTTACTAGCGTTTGTAGCCGGCGGTGCTCGGGATAGTAATTTGAATAACGAAGCAACAACGTTGCAGAATATACTGAAGTCAGTGCAGCCCCTACACGTCAGTCCAAACACCCGTACCTACACAATCAGATCAAGAAACAAACACTCGAAATATTTTCTTGAGCTAGAATCTACTAATATTTATACCAGAAATGCCCAGCCCTTTGGTGAATTGGTTAATGCGCTAGGTTTTGGCCCGGAGGGTATCTCGGTCCGGAGACTGGGTGTATGAGAGGCTTTCTTCATCACTTCATCCTAAGTAGGACGTGCAGGTCCCTCACGGGCGTCATCTAAACAGACCTGCACTCGTCCTCCCAGGCCACATGACATTCTCCTTCTTCTTTCAAATAACCCTTCTTAGAGAGTACGATAAATCAACATTGGGCAATTTTCTTCGTAATTAATTTTCTCTGTTTCCAAATTTCCTTCATTTTTCGAGAATGGCGTTCCTTTTTCTCTTGAGTCCCCTTTTCTCTTGAGTCCTCTTTCGTTCAATTGTCAGTTTCTTTTTCTCTCGGAGACCCAAGATAACGGCCGAGGGGACCCGACGTGCTGATCACGTGTCACCCTATAATCTACAGGCCAAATGGCTGGGCAGCGGTCGCTTGGTGGGCCTAGGCCCTTTATGGGTTGTAGTGCCTCGGGGATTGGTTTGTTTGTTTGCTTGTTTTTGTTTTAAGCTATGATAGGTTGTTGTTGTTGTTGTTGTTGATTCATGAAGTGGCTTTGCGACGTCGTGGTCATGCAGCTCCGTGTACTTGGATGTGTATTTGTGTGGAATTTGTCTGAAAACCAGTGTTATTGTAATAGCTGTATTGGTGTGAATATTTGTAATTCAGATGAAAATTAGGACGGAGGTGGCCGTGGCCTTAATTTAGGAACCATCCCGGCATTCACCTGGAGTAGAAGTGAGAAACCACGGAAAACCACTTCCAGGATGGGTGAGGTGGGAATCTAACCCTCCTCGTCTCAGTCTTGCCTCACGAGGCTGAGTGTACCTCGTTCCTGCCCTCTGGCCAGAATTACATATCTTGGCAGAGCCGGGAATAAACCCCGATTCCGCGGTAACAGCCAAGAGTGGGCTATAAGAGGAAATTTGGCACTAGTCATATTTTCAGAACTTCCATCTTTTAAAATGCCGAGGAAATGACGTTCTCAATTGAATTTGAAAGCTATTAAAACATACATTATTTCGTAACCGTGTGATAATGGAGTGCCTGCTTCGTTGTTTGTTTTCAAACTTTCTAATGTCATTACTACGGAAATGAAAGAAAACATTCGAGAAACAAATTGCCCTGTGTCGAGGAAGAATAACGGTCTAAAGTTCAGGCCAGGTCGAGTAACATATCGCTACAAACAAGCTCCGACAAACAAACTGTGTTTGCCTTAAAACTCCAATATTGAGTGGATTCCCTAGGCACGCCTGCCTAGCGCTACGTGGACAACCAGGGATTCACTGATTGTTTGTGGTCACCCCCTCTCCTGGGTGTCACCTAACTTATAATTTATCTCCCCTTTGGCGTCATGTGAAATTGATATCAATTTGCGAACTTCAATAGAACATTCATAAATGTTTTGGCAAAGAAAAGTTCGTTATAAATTTGGTTACTGTTGATAGAAGTTTCCAAATGCTTACCACCTTCGTGGTCTAAGGGATCGCTTTGATACGCCTGTCCCAAAAGTTCTGGTTTCATTACATGCTCTGCCAAAGAATTTAATTCTGGTCTCAGAGCATGAATAGAGTTCACTCCGCCTCATGAAAGAAAACGAGGAAGAGTGTATCTCAGGGGCTCATAACTAGTTGATGATGATAGTTGTGGTTTTAAGGGGCCTAACATATAGATTATCGGCCCCTAATGGTTTGGGTGATCGTGAAGATGATAATGAAATGTAAACTATAACTAAAACTAACTATTAACATATATACTAGGAGAAGAAATAGAAAACAAAAGGAGAATAAGGCAAATAAAGGACAGGTGGAAAGAAATGCCTTCAACCCTCGAAGAATGAGGATTGAGGGACTTGGAAGGAAGGAGAGCCATGAAAGGCAGATAGGAAAGTGAAAGAGAGGTAATGGATAAAAGGGGGAAAACCGGACCCAGCTCAGGAATGCCTCGGGGTCGTCAACTCCCGAACTCACCAGCCGTGAGCCCCTGAGGGTGTATCAATATCTAGTGTGCACCAGAAGTGGTGGGGCTACATACACCCTGCCTCCCTGAGAGCCTTGATTAGAAGGCAGGAGATAACAAGGAAAGAAAAAGAAGGCTGCCCCCTCGCAGAAGGAGCGTATCAGAAAAGATGAGACAAGGGCCAATTAAGGCAGGAAAGGAAGAGACTCCCTAGGCCTCGGATACCCTAATACCGTCGGGGTCAGAAGAGAACAAGAGTTGACCCAGGGAGGTCGACAGGAAAGAAGACGGAGAGGAGCCCGGCACAAGTAAGTGGAAGCAATGCCGGACTCATCTGGGGCCCCATGGTCGCCAACCCACGTCTCACAAGATGTGAGCCCCTGTGGGGGGGGCTCATAACTAGTGCTTGGAGTGTTAGTGATCTTGGGTTCACGGCTAAACTCTGCATTGCTTCCAATTATTTGAGTAATGCTGGCCTCCACTTCGTCTACCCTCCTGGGTGTAGCGGCTAGTGTTCTTTGCGATTCGACTGAAATAGGTGTTCCTAAACTTGTAGTAAGGTACCATCCCGGCATTTGCCAGGGTAGAGCGTGAATAACCAGGGAAACCCCGAACACAGGATGGCTATTGTCCGTGCCGGAATTCAAGCCTTCGACCACCAGACTTGTTCGAATTTCCCCATCATAGTCACAATGCTTGATAGAAGGAAAAGAAAGCAAGCTTTTAGTTTTACGTGGCCGTTAATCATGCGCTCATGAGCCACGGGACCTCCGTTTTACGTGGAATCCGAACCACAGGACATGGCATTTCACTTCGAAAATCTCGCATCCACCTTGGTGAGAGACCAACAGCTTGACCGCTGCGCCACCACGCCCCCGTGCTTGATAGAACTAGCACGGCTACTGAAGTAAAAAGAAAAGAAATAATAGTAGGTTTGTAAGAGCAACCAAGAACGCCTTTGATCAAATATGCACTGCAAGTAATCCATGTTGTTTGCATTGCCAGTTAGTGAAAGTTAGTCCATCTATGAAAGTGTTCACTACAGAAGAGAATAGAGTAAGAGTCCCTTGAGCTTATCCAAGAGTATTTAACTCATCCTGTCACGCTGTTCCAAGAGAAATTGGCCTCAAGGAAATTTCGGATGAAAAGAGTTAGTTTAATTTGTTTAATAGCTCTTTGCTTCAGGCCATCTAAGTAGGAATCGAGCGATGTTGCAAAGGGAAGTACTTTTAGAAAGAAGCGAGAGAAAGATAAATCTCTAATGAGAAAAAGGAATACTGGAAGAGTAGAAATTAAAACACAGTTAACACTCTCGCCTTCAAGATTCAACTGGAAAAAGCAAAGACTCAAGAAACAAAACTATGTAACGCAGTGTTGTTCTCAAATGCAGCAATTTATTTTTCCGTGGAACTGCCAGATTATCACAATAAAAATAACAATAAATAATAATAATAATAATAATAATAATAATAATAATAATAATAATAATAATAATACTAGTTGAGGCCTTTGGAAGACTACACAAAATCGCATCTTAGACGAGTCTACAAATATAATATAAAAAAACACAATGCGTGGAAGGATCCGCTCGTTTTCAAAGTCTCCTAAGTCTAAATTCGCCATAATTCATCAATTAAATCAATTCAAGTCCTTAGAAGTAATTCGGCCATCATGATTGAATCGGGAGGCAAACAAAAAGAGATTTCAAAATTACGGAAGACCTATAGAAACACCTGGAACAGATATAACAAAAATATCAATTTCGGATAACTCGGAAAATGAAGACACTATACCACAGTAATCAAATCTACTATACCCACCGGAAACCTTGATCATTAGAGGCACATCTCTTTTTAAAGAACTAGTGAAACAAGGAAGGAAAATATTGAGGAAAATCCTTGATCCCGTCTGCTCAGACGGAATCTGGACGAAACTGAATTCTGAGGAGTTTTATCAGCATGCTGAAATGGTTACCGACACCTTGAGCAAAAGGCGATTGAAGTTCTATGGCCACAGAATGAACAATGACAGGCTCACCAAAAGGATTATCAACCGTGCTCTCACAATGAAAGTCAAGAACTGGCATAGGGAAATCGGAAACCTTCAAGAAATTGTCAATACAGAGGTAATTATCCAAGACCGATTAAAGTTCGAAATAGTAACCAACAACCATAGTTTTGCTGAGAAAATTAATACCAGGGCCAATATAATTATCATGGACAGAAGAACGGAGGAAGGGTTTTTGTGCCTAGATTAAGAGTTTTTGGGAGGGGGAAACATCAATATCATCTGCTAAATAACTTCTATCGCACTCATCACATGGACATAACGATGTCAAAATATTATCATTAATAATAATACCATTGGAGGACGTACTAGGAAAAGTTCAGAAGGCAGAAAAGTTTAAATACCTCGGAGAATGGATAGACACCTATCAGAGAAGGAAGCCTTCATGTCACGCATTAATAAAATGGAAATGGCATACAACCTGACTAAAGACATCTACAATAAGAGATCGATATCCTTAAACGCCAAAATTAGACATTACTGCACTGTTATTCGACCAGAGGCTCTGTATGCGGCTGAGACTCTAATAATGAACACGAATGGTCTAATAGAAAAACCAGAGGCTAAAGAAAGGAAGATTTTGAGGAAAATCCTGGGTCCCATCAAAGAAAACAGCGAGTACAGAAGGCGTCACAACCACGAATTGTACAAGCACGTGGAGAAGATCAGTGACACTATTCGAAAAAGGAGGATTGCCTTTTATAGCCACGTGACATGAATGAACCCAGGCAGGTTATCAAAACGGATATTGACGTACTTTCAAGATAAGAAAACCAGAAGGGCATAGTTTACGGAAGTTGAGAAAGATCTACGTGAAATGGAAATTTCCCCTAAAGATATCCAGGAGCGTGTTCCACTTCAGGAAAAACTACGTACGCACAAAGGATTCCAGGAAAAGCCGAAGCTGAAGAAAGGGAAAGCGTGGTCTCAAGAGAGAAAAGAACAACACCGGAGACGAATGCGGGAACACTGGGCGGTAGTTAGAGCTCGGAAGAAGAGACAGTTGAATTGGCGTGGTCCCTAGTTGGCTGAATCGAAGAAAGAAGAAGAATACTATCGTACGAAGGGATTCGGAAGATAACGTATCAAGCCCTGTGTTGTATATATGTAAGGTGACCATTTTGTTAAACTGACAGACATCTAAAGGCCTCAGTTTTTCAAAAATATGTATTTTGTTTCTGCTGTGTTATTTGGCAGTCTATATTTAATTGTATTTCTCTCAGCACCTTCTTAGCCCACTTTCTATTATTTCAAAAAACGACAGTAGAATTATTTGATCTACACGAACGAAAGTTTACATCTGTGTGGGGATGTGTGTGCCCGTCTGTCCTCTCTATCAAATCAAACACGACGAAACCGAATTGAACGAAATTTGGTACAAAGGTAGCACTAGCAAAGGGCACTTTAGTGACATACTTTATATGACCGCCATCTTAACTAAAACCAAATGCCGGCCATCTAAATGTTCAAAACATAAGTCAAATTACGACTAAACTAATCATCGGATCTGTAATCGGCTTCGGTGGCGTAGTCGGTAGCATGCTGAAAAGCTGTGCCCAAGATAGCGGGTTCAAACCCGGCCGAAGTCGTCGGATTTCTTAAGAGCGTTACAATCCTTCAGTATGCCTTCCTTCGGAGGGAAAGTAGAGCCAGCGGTCCCATGTCATAGATTTATGGCATGTAAAAGATCCTTCCACAGACTAAACTTGTGTGGAACTAAATTTCTAGGTTATATTTCGTTGGAACACTCTATCAAAGTTCCAACGTTCACCATTAGGTATCATTGACATCTGGTAGCAAAAATTGGGACTACCTGAAATTTAACGGAACTTGTAGTTCATCCTATGGGTGTCCTCTTGAAGCAGCTACAGCCTCTGGCGAGCCGAACATGTCCTTGGACACTCCCGGCACTAAAAGCCATACGATAAATAAATAATAAATAATCGGATTTGCGCCAAATTGAGTAAAAAGATAAATTCATATGAGATGCGTCCTGCGCCAAAACTAAAATATTATCATCTAAACCATTTCAAGATGGCCGCCGTGTGAATCATGCAAGCATTATAATCCATAACTTATGACCCACCAGTTCCAGATATCGAACTGAGAGTAGTTTATACTGCCCTCAAGGACGTGACACGTTAGATATTATAATTTTATATTATACTATACCGACAGCGGTAGCTACGCTCGCTAACGTGTAGCTCTAGGCCATGGGGCCAAGCTACTGGTAGATTTGGTAGGCGTGGGCTCGAGCCCCACTGATAGCCGTCCTTGAAATGTTTTTCCGTGGTTTTCCCTTTTTCAACTACAGGCAAATGCTGCGACGGTACCTTCTGAGAGGCCACGGCCACTTCCTACCACATCCTTGCCCAGTTTCATTCACCTTCACTCATGTAATCTCTCATTAAATCCTCTCAAGAGGTTGGCAACAGGAAGGAAATCCGACCGTAGAAAAATACCAACCACATAGCATTTCATCGCATCTCATCCCCAACCCCGTTGGATATGGGACTAATAAGTAATAGACATACATAATATTTTAGACTACTGTAGCAGCGACTTAAGTAGCACTCAGGTTAAGCCGTTCTCGGTCTCCCGACAAGTTGGCACCTGATGCCTGGAACAAGGCTCATATTTCATTAGCTTCCGTTTGACGATATAAATTATCAAAATATCAACAAGATCTGAAATATAAAACATTATTTTCTACTTCAACTGGTGATTAAGTTGCTGTTGCTTATTTAAACGGCTTTGCGACATCGTAGTCATCCTGCCCCGTATACTTGTGTGTGTGTCTAAAAACAGTTGTTAATATGATGGCTCTACTAGGGTGTGTATTTGTAAATTTGGTGATAGGATTGGAAAGGAGGCACCGTTGGCCTCGTGTTAAGAACCATTCGGGCAGAGTCATATTTTAGGGGCAGATGACCTCGTAGTTCTGCCACTTAAAAAAATAAAAATAGGGAAAATGCGAAGGCAAGATTTTCAATATAACATTGGCTTGGAAATACTTGTAGAAGAAGATCCTTGCAAATATTTGGGCGTTCACGTAAGAAATGATATGAAATGGAGTAGTCATATAGGATGTGTAGTTTCTAAAGCTTACAAATCCCTGCACTTTGTAATGAGGGTATTAAAAGGAAGTAGTACCTCTGCTAAAGAATTAGGATATTTGTCACTTGTAAGACCTATTCTGGAATACGCCTCGGTGGTTTGGGATCCATATCAAGTAGGGCTCATCAATGAGTTGGAAATGGTACAAAGAAAGGCCGCAAGATTTGTGATCAGTGACTTTAATCCCAGGAGCAGTGTGAGCCGTATGTTAAAGAAACTTGGGTGGGAATCACTTGAGGCTAGGAGGATGAAATCTAGACTCGGCGCTATGTACAACGCGTATACAAATCAACCAGCATGGGGTGAGCTTAGCAAACGTATGGAAAAGCCTACTTACATGGGTAGGAGCGATCACCCTTTCAAAGTTAAGGGCCGACCACAGCGAACAAATTATGGCAAATATTCTTTCGTAAACCGTGCCATTGATAATTGGAACTCACTACCTGCCGCAGTCTTAGAGCCTTTTCCCAAACATATAGGTGTATTTAAGAAAAGACTGACTATTTGTGTAAATACTCCAGTTTAATTGTTAGTGAATTGTTATGTACAATTATTTATTTGTTATGTATATCTAATTTGCCACCGGGGGAACACACCCCCAATTGCAAATAAACGAATGAATGAATGAATGAATAATACCTCAATAACTAACTAACTAAAGTCATATTTCCAAGTGCCGTTGATCGAGCTGGAAACTATTCCTTCTTTACGTATGGCACGTTGTCAGCCGGAATGGTTGACAGGTTCAATCGAGCGTCTGGGATATAACTCAGCTCCAGTAGTCTGTCATCGTTCTCCTCTTCGTGGTGACAGGTGCTCATATTACGCTCAACTGTGCTGTTGCAAAACAATTAGAAACGCACCATTCTTAATTCTCCCATTATTATTCATTTTTCGGTTCACAATTCACAATGTAACTTCTGTCGAACACAAGTAGCGTACGCGATGCTGCTTGACTTATGCCCAGACTCTGTCATCGCTTTGTCCCCCTTCTCGTTTCTCAAGTATCCCGCTGCTATGATCAACAAACGATGGCGCAGCCAAGTTCGGTGGCACTCGTATCTTGAAAGGCTAATACAGTGAAAACAATGAAAACAGAACTGAGTGGAAGTTCAAAATAAATGAAGTACCTCAGGGTTCAATTCTCGGCCGCCTTATATTCATTTTATAGCTAAACGACATCTCATCGAAACTGGAAAACTGCATCTACCATCTGTATGCAGACGACCTTCAGATATATTACCACACAAAAGTACAGTAAATGACATAGATGCGGCAATTGAAAATATGAATCTAAATCTAGAGGATCAGCCGCTATGCAGCTGAAAATTCTTTTAATCAACCCAATTAAAACACAAGTTATCGTAACAGGACAGACTAAATTGCTTTTCCATTTACGCAGCAGACTACTTTCCTTAATTCAACTTAATGGTGTTGCTATCCCGTTCTCTAAATCGGTAGAAAGTCTTGGAGTCACACTAAATGCAACATTGAATTGGGATGAGCACGTTACTAATGCATGCAGGAAAGTTGACTCGTCACTTCATCCACGTAAGATTCACCAGTTCGTTCTATCCCGTAACTTGGAAATAAGACTCGTCCAAACCTTGATACTCCCTTTATTAACTACTGTGATATATAAGTCGATACTACTGGAGAACAAAACAAGAAACTTCAGAGAGCTTTAAATTCCTGCATTAGGTTTATTTTCTCCTAAAATGTTTCCTCACACGTGTCTCCTTTTTATGATCTATTTTCCTGGTTAAAAGTAGAACAACAAAGAAACCAGCACATACACACTCATCTATCGACTTCTCAATGAAAGCTCTTCTTATTTTATTTTTCATTCTTCTTTTAATGATCGTCACACGCGATCTGGATCTATAATTGCAATTCTTCTGCATCATTCATCTGCCTTCAGGAACTCTTTCCTCGTGTTGGAAAATAGTATTTGGAATAATTGTCCTCCTGACTTTAGAAATTGCACATCCCTAACACCTTTCAAACGTGCATGTAAAGATTTCCTCTTGAATTCGTAGGCCAACTAGAACGATTTGTGTACGAATGTGTGAGTGAATGACCATTGTAAAATTTTGTTAAAAATATAGCCTACGTCATTTGTATAGCTTAGTTAATATCGTGCAATCGCCAATTTAATTCTCATATTTACGTTTTCCTAGTATTTAAGTTTGGTAGGTTAAGAATAACGATTATTCATGTAAGTTTCACTGTGTGTGGTTAAGTGTAAGAGAGGGCCTAGAGCCCTAACTTCGCCACAATAAAGACACTATTAATAGTACATTATGCAACGAGCCTGTAATGGCAATAATTAAGACACGAGTATGTTTATAAAACGAGCGTAAGCGAGATCTATAATTTATATACGAGTGTCTTAATTACTATTATAGGCGAGTTGCATACGACTGTTTATGTTCGACGATAATTATAACTTTATTATATGTTTTAACATAAATATTCATAAATATCTGTTGAGATTCAGTCGCTTGAAATTTGTGATCGGAGTGCAAGCGCTGGGTTTGATATATCTGTTTTCCAAGTTCTCTGACCGACCAACGCATGCGCTCTGTGTATTTGGCAATGCCTTACATATTCTTTGATGCCTTGTGTTTACAGTCTGCTGATGTGCACCAGCATTCAGTCAAACTGTCACCGAAGTCGTTTGAAAGCAATGCGCTGTGTAGAAATTGGTGTTGGGGATATTAAGGTACAGTGCTATTTCTTGTCTCATATTCGTCAGTTTATTTACGCGAACATATGGACGGTGCACTTTCCATGTCGATAATGTATGCAGACATGTTGGAATTTGAGCGCATGCGCGAAGGTATCCTTACCTAATTGATCAATGAATGAGCTCTGATTGGCTGGAGAAACTGTATCATAATGAAAACTTGTACTATAATGAGCCTCATTATGATACAGTTTTCTGTCACATAATGTTACAATTCGACATCGTCGAACATAAATAAATAGAGTAGAGTCTCGATATATCAAGGTGGCCGGGACCGGGTCTACTTCGAAATATAGAAAATCTTAGACTTCAGAAATTACACTTTTGTGAGCACTCATACTGAATAAAATTAAAACATTAAGTGCCACGTACACAAACAATGGTTAGGCCTATACGAAAATTTTACCCAGGGAAAATAGCGCCCACTGAGAAATGTGCGTAAATGGCCCCCAGTCTAGAAATTGTCCTCCTGACAATACTGTCCTATATACAAAACAAACCTAACTTGCGACTTACGCCCCAGACCCCCTTGCTTGTAGTGCAATCAGTAATTTTCGTCCAGACAGTCATCTAAGTAGCGACCAATTGTTGCTTCCAGACCAATGGTTTCGTCCGTATCAGCCACAAATACTCCAGGTAGAGACCGTGCTGGGCGCAATTTACATTAGGCGCGATTTACACTGGGTGAGAAATACAGGTCGCCCAAACAATTCGGTCCATGACTGGACTGGTTTATTTTTATAAAGTGCCGGCGATATAGGCCTATAGTACTCAAATTTTCCTCATTAATCAACGGTTCGGTTTCGAAACTTAGCTGGGGGACCATGTTTACAGTCCATGTCTGCGTGGAGCCAGAGCTTTCCCAGTTCGAGGCACAGCGTTGATAACTCTCCACTGTGGCCACTGAGGTCAATCAGTGAGATTGAACAGAACTTCGTGCAACTGTGCATCACTGGAGACCTGACAAGCGAGCCGGAATTTGTCAACGGCCGTCTGTTAGGGAGTCAGCCCGAAGGCCAGTTAGATCCTCAAAAAGCACCGCCGTTAGGTTATGCGGATAGATACTCACAAAAACCCTAGGCAGCGCTATATTGAGGCGTACTAGGCAATTGTCAACGGCAAACAGTCATACATATGGTTATTGTCGACGATTGGTACTGCGTAAAGTTTGAGTCACCTGTTGTAAAATCCTGCATAGATGTGGATATCTGCGGATAAACCCACGGATATCCGCAACATTTTTCGCCATGCGGATATAGTTTGCATGGCTGTACGGATAGCGGATAAGATGCGGATAATGTTTCGAGTAAATTTGCGGATAGTTTTTAGAATCCAATCCGAACTTGTTGAATATCATTACTAAGACCCGGATGTTTATGACATAGCCTATCTAATTTTTCCGTTTTTTTACATGACAAATGTAAGATGATGATTTAAGCTAATCTCATTCAAATTATGTCATTAAGCATAATTAATACTCCGAACTGAAGAGGGCTTAAATTCTGGCTGCATAACATTATTTTTAAACATAGCCTATAACATGACATACCTAACCTAAGGGAGCGACTTTCTCCTCAAATGTCTAAATGTGTTGCTTTAATAATTTATTCTTTATCTAAGAATATAGCTTGCCACGGTGGGTGAGTGGATAGCGTGTCGGTATACTAACCCCAAGATTGCAGGTTCGCTCCTGGCCGTGGTAAGTGATTTTTGAAAGGCGGCAAAAATACGACACGCATGTCATACGATGTTGGCATGTCAAAGAACCCATTTGAATTCAGTAGGCCGTGTTCATAATAGCAAAATTAATCTTGGGAGATTCCGCCAACACAAAGTCCCTCATTTCTCTACTAGAAAGCGCTATAGTGTTCAAGGAGCTTAGATATCTAACCTGCTTGACTTTCATAGTGATTCAAGGAACAACGAAATTCGACATGTTAGCTACCCTCTGGGTGTCAAATTAGAAAGCTTCCACCCGGCACCCGAGGCCATACGATATTATTATTTTTATCTAAAAATATTATTTTAGTGACAGTCAATTCGGATAGCAGTCCTGTGGATGCGGGGTGGATGCGGATAATAGTCGTGCAGGTGCGGGGGTGGATGCGGATAATAGTCGTGCGGGTGCGGGGGTGGATGTGGGGGTGGATGCGGATAATAGTCGTGTGAATGCGGGGGTGGATGCGGATAATAGTCGTGTGGATGCGGGGTGGATGCGGATAATAGTCGTGCGGGTGCGGGGGTGGATGCGGAAACTAGTCGTGCGGTGGATGCGGATAATAGTCGTGTGGATGCGGGGGTGGATGCGGATAATAGTCGTGCGGGTGCGGGGGTGGATGCGTATAATAGTCGTGCGGGTGCGGGGGTGGATGCGGATAATAGTCGTGTGGATGCGGGGATGGATGCGGATAATAGTCGTGCGGGGGTGTATGCGGATAATAGTCGTGTGGATGCGGGGATGGATGCGGATAATAGTCGTGTGGATGCGGGGGTGGATGCGTTAATAGTCGTGCGGGTGCGGGGGTGGATGCGGATAATAGTCGTGCGGGTGCGGGGGTGGATGCGGATAATAGTCGTGTGGATGCGGGGATGGATGCGGATAATAGTCGTGCGGGGGTGTATGCGGATAATAGTCGTGTGGATGCGGGGATGGATGCGGATAATAGTCGTGCGGGTGCGGGGGTGGATGCGGATAATAGTCGTGCGGGTGCGGGGGTGGATGCGTATAATAGTCGTGCGGGTGCGGGGGTGGATGCGGATAATAGTCGTGCGGGTGCGGGGGTGGATGCGGATAATAGTCGTGCGGGTGCGGGGGTGGATGCGTATAATAGTCGTGCGGGTGCGGGGGTGGATGCGGATAATAGTCGTGCGGGTGCGGGGGTGGATGCGGATAATAGTCGTGTGGATGCGGGGGTGGATGCGTTAATAGTCGTGTGAATGCGGGGGTGGATGCGGATAATAGTCGTGCGGGGGTGGATGCGTATAATAGTCGTGCGGGTGCGGGGTCGGATGCGTATAATAGTCGTGCGGGTGCGGGGGTGGATGCGGATAATAGTCGTGTGGATGCGGGGGTGGATGCGGATAATAGTCGTGCGGGGGTGGATGCGGATTATAGTCGTGCGGGTGCGGGGGTGGATGCGGATAATAGTCGTGTGGATGCGGGGGTGGATGCGGATAATAGTCGTGCGGGTGCGGGGGTGGATGCGGATAATAGTCGTGCTGGTGCGGGGGTGGATGCGTATAATAGTCGTGCGGGGGTGGATGCGGATAATAGTCGTGTGGATGCGGGGTTGGATGCGGATAATAGTCGTGCGGGGGTGGATGCGGATAATAGTCGTGCGGGTGCGGGTGTGGATGCGTATAATAGTCGTGCGGGTGCGGGGGTGGATGCGGATAATAGTCGTGCGGGTGCGGGGGTGGATGCGGATAATAGTCGTGTGGATGCGGGGGTGGATGCGGATAATAGTCGTGCGGGTGCGGGGGTGGATGCGGATAATAGTCGTGCTGGTGCGGGGGTGGATGCGTATAATAGTCGTGCGGGGGTGGATGCGGATAATAGTCGTGTGGATGCGGGGTTGGATGCGTATAATAGTCGTGCGGGTGCGGGGGTGGATGCGGATAATAGTCGTGTGGATGCGGGGGTGGATGCGGATAATAGTCGTGCGGGGGTGGATGCGGATTATAGTCGTGCGGGTGCGGGGGTGGATGCGGATAATAGTCGTGTGGATGCGGGGGTGGATGCGGATAATAGTCGTGCGGGTGCGGGGGTGGATGCGGATAATAGTCGTGCTGGTGCGGGGGTGGATGCGTATAATAGTCGTGCGGGGGTGGATGCGGATAATAGTCGTGTGGATGCGGGGTTGGATGCGGATAATAGTCGTGCGGGGGTGGATGCGGATAATAGTCGTGCGGGTGCGGGTGTGGATGCGTATAATAGTCGTGCGGGTGCGGGGGTGGATGCGGATAATAGTCGTGCGGGTGCGGGGGTGGATGCGGATAATAGTCGTGTGGATGCGGGGGTGGATGCGGATAATAGTCGTGCGGGTGCGGGGGTGGATGCGGATAATAGTCGTGCTGGTGCGGGGGTGGATGCGTATAATAGTCGTGCGGGGGTGGATGCGGATAATAGTCGTGCGGGTGCGGGGGTGGATGCGGATAATAGTCGTGTGGATGCGGGGGTGGATGCGGATAATAGTCGTGCGGGGGTGGATGCGGATTATAGTCGTGCGGGTGCGGGGGTGGATGCGGATAATAGTCGTGTGGATGCGGGGGTGGATGCGGATAATAGTCGTGTGGATGCGGGGGTGGATGCGTTAATAGTCGTGTGAATGCGGGGGTGGATGCGGATAATAGTCGTGCGGGGGTGGATGCGTATAATAGTCGTGCGGGTGCGGGGTCGGATGCGTATAATAGTCGTGCGGGTGCGGGGGTGGATGCGGATAATAGTCGTGTGGATGCGGGGGTGGATGCGGATAATAGTCGTGCGGGGGTGGATGCGGATTATAGTCGTGCGGGTGCGGGGGTGGATGCGGATAATAGTCGTGTGGATGCGGGGGTGGATGCGGATAATAGTCGTGCGGGTGCGGGGGTGGATGCGGATAATAGTCGTGCTGGTGCGGGGGTGGATGCGTATAATAGTCGTGCGGGGGTGGATGCGGATAATAGTCGTGTGGATGCGGGGTTGGATGCGGATAATAGTCGTGCGGGGGTGGATGCGGATAATAGTCGTGCGGGTGCGGGTGTGGATGCGTATAATAGTCGTGCGGGTGCGGGGGTGGATGCGGATAATAGTCGTGCGGGTGCGGGGGTGGATGCGGATAATAGTCGTGTGGATGCGGGGGTGGATGCGGATAATAGTCGTGCGGGTGCGGGGGTGGATGCGGATAATAGTCGTGCTGGTGCGGGGGTGGATGCGTATAATAGTCGTGCGGGGGTGGATGCGGATAATAGTCGTGTGGATGCGGGGTTGGATGCGTATAATAGTCGTGCGGGTGCGGGGGTGGATGCGGATAATAGTCGTGTGGATGCGGGGGTGGATGCGGATAATAGTCGTGCGGGGGTGGATGCGGATTATAGTCGTGCGGGTGCGGGGGTGGATGCGGATAATAGTCGTGTGGATGCGGGGGTGGATGCGGATAATAGTCGTGCGGGTGCGGGGGTGGATGCGGATAATAGTCGTGCTGGTGCGGGGGTGGATGCGTATAATAGTCGTGCGGGGGTGGATGCGGATAATAGTCGTGTGGATGCGGGGTTGGATGCGGATAATAGTCGTGCGGGGGTGGATGCGGATAATAGTCGTGCGGGTGCGGGTGTGGATGCGTATAATAGTCGTGCGGGTGCGGGGGTGGATGCGGATAATAGTCGTGCGGGTGCGGGGGTGGATGCGGATAATAGTCGTGTGGATGCGGGGGTGGATGCGGATAATAGTCGTGCGGGTGCGGGGGTGGATGCGGATAATAGTCGTGCTGGTGCGGGGGTGGATGCGTATAATAGTCGTGCGGGGGTGGATGCGGATAATAGTCGTGTGGATGCGGGGTTGGATGCGTATAATAGTCGTGCGGGTGCGGGGGTGGATGCGGATAATAGTCGTGTGGATGCGGGGGTGGATGCGGATAATAGTCGTGCGGGGGTGGATGCGGATTATAGTCGTGCGGGTGCGGGGGTGGATGCGGATAATAGTCGTGTGGATGCGGGGGTGGATGCGGATAATAGTCGTGCGGGTGCGGGGGTGGATGCGGATAATAGTCGTGCTGGTGCGGGGGTGGATGCGTATAATAGTCGTGCGGGGGTGGATGCGGATAATAGTCGTGTGGATGCGGGGTTGGATGCGGATAATAGTCGTGCGGGGGTGGATGCGGATAATAGTCGTGCGGGTGCGGGTGTGGATGCGTATAATAGTCGTGCGGGTGCGGGGGTGGATGCGGATAATAGTCGTGCGGGTGCGGGGGTGGATGCGGATAATAGTCGTGTGGATGCGGGGGTGGATGCGGATAATAGTCGTGCGGGTGCGGGGGTGGATGCGGATAATAGTCGTGCGGGTACGGGGATGGATGCGGATAATAGTCGTGTGGATGCGGGAGTGGATGCGGATAATAGTCGTGCGGGTGCGGGGGGTGGATGCGGATAATAGTCGTGCGGGTGCTGGGGTGGATGCGGATAATAGTCGTGCGGGTGCGGGGGTGGATGTGGATAATAGTCGCGTGGATGCGGGGGTGAATGCGGATAATAGTCGTGCGGGTGCGGGGGTGAATACGGATAATAGTCGTGCGGGTGTGGGGGTGGATGCGGGTAATAGTCGTGTGGATGCGGGGGTGGATGAGGATAATAGTCGTGTGGATGTGGGGGTGGATGCGGATAATAGTCGTGCGTGTGCGGGGGTGGATGCGTATAATAGTCGTGCGGGTGCGGGGGTGGATGCGGATAATAGTCGTGCGGGTGCGGGGGTGGATGCGGATAATAGTCGTGCGGGTGCGGGGGGTGGATGCGGATAATAGTCGTGCGGTTGCGGGGGTGGATGCGGATAATAGTCGTGTGGATATGGGGGTGGATGCGGCTAATAGTCGTGTGGATGCGGGGGTGGATGTGGATAATAGCCGTGCGGGTGCGGGGGTTGATGCGGATAATAGTCGTGTGGATGCGGGGGTGGATGCGGATAATAGTCGTGTGGATATGGGGGTGTATGCGGATAATAGTCGTGTGGATGCGGGGGTGGATGCGGATAATAGTCGTTTGGATGCGGGGGTGGATGCGGATAATAGTCGTGTGGAGTGGATGCGGATTACGTTTTGGTTATCCGCGCCGGGCTCTAACCTATTGTTAACAGGGTAATTAAGTGGTTGGTGGGGAGGGAGTGGAAGAGAGGGGTATGATCGGGGAACTGCTGGACGTTCAAGGTCAGTGTCCAGCTTTCACACTCTGAAATTGACGATTTGTTATTTTAGTTAATTCAAATTTTTCAACTCGAATTTGTGGGAATATTGAACTGTCGAGACTCGAAATATCGAAACTCCACTGTGTACTTAAATGTTTATTACGATGGTAGTGAGATGATGATGATGATGATGGTGATAATTTTTGGATTTTTTTAGGAGCGTTAAAAAGCCCTCAGTATGCCTTCCTTCGGAGAGGTAGTAAACCCGGCATTTAAAAGAACCTTCCACTAACTGCAATTGTGTCAAGTTAAATTTGAAGGTTAGATTTGATTAACACTCTATTAAGTTTCAACGTTCGTCGCCAGGTGCCGGTTGCGGTGGCATCAAGTAGCCAAGTTCACAGTTAGGTATCGTTGACGATAGCATTTAGTAGCATAAGTAGGAACTACTTGAAATTTATCGTCTGCAGTCCTTAACAGAATTACAGACATCACACACTAATGCAGCCATCACAATTAACACCGGTTATCAGACAGATTCTACACACACTCAAAGTAGACGGGGCTACATGATCGCATTGTCGCAGCCCGTAAACTGAGGAACCAACCATCCATTAATGACTGTTTCGTGTAGATTCCTATGAAAGAGAGCTAGTGTGAGAAGGCCAAGGAAATGCACTCTACATATTGCATATATCTCGAACAGACAGAACAAGAAATCCCTTTTCATGCCGTACTGAAAGATAAAGCGGGCGAGTGCTTTGCTCTCGAAGGAGTTCACTCAGAAGGTCGACAGAAGGTTCCTGCTAATCGTCCAAGGGTCGAGCTATGTTCGCACTCCATCCTACAAGTGTCTACACGACTGTCACCTGCTTCCTTTTCTTCACTTTTTTTTTCTCTTGGTTGACGGGAAGAAATAGCTCCCCAGCGGGCTAGCGAAGGTCTCCTCGGCTAGATGCCAGGATGAAATCAATTTCTTGACCTGATCTTCGACAGCTCGACAGCTTTTTCTTCTGATATATGATAGAAGGACTATCTCCTTTGTTACGGTTGAGAGGATGATGCTCTCGTACTAATGGGTTCTTAGTTCATATAGTGTTCCCTTCGTGATGTAAAGGTCAACATGTTTTGCTATAACCTCGGTGGCCAGGGCTCAATATTTGTTAGTTAGTTATTGTTGTTTTAAGGGGTGGAACTACGAGGTCATCTGCCCCTGACTCGATATTTGACTTTTCTAAGAAATTTAATTCAGGTTTGAGATATTTGAATGGTATTGTTGACAGAGTAATAATAATTCCGGTATCCTAGAGTATCTAAATGCATCAGTAGTTAAAAGGTACGTAAAACCAATAATAATAATAATACATTTTATGTGCCCTCTGTAGTAGCCTAGCGCAGGCATTTGAAGTTCACACCGACCCGCCATGATATTGTTGAAATGCCTAATGAGAACGTCATCAACACCTTGATCCCGACCCAGGGCAATTAACAATAGGAATTTACGATCCCTTGACCAGAACAGGAATCGAACTCAAAAACCTCAGGGGTGTCAGTCAACAATCGTAACTATTACACTAAGAGGCGGTCAGTAAAATATGTATTTCAAAGATCTTCAGATAACTTTTCTTGGAACAAGACTTCAATCCTCTGTCGTATTGCTATTCTCGAATTTTTATTTTTTGTGGGATATTGACACATTTAAATATTATGAGACATGGCTTGCATTACAAATATCCCACTGTGGGTGGCCGATCACTATCCTCATAAGGGCGTTGTCCAAATTACCATGGCGCGTTCTTTGTTTGCGCTCTGCATGGCAAGTGTGGGGCATTGATTAATTATCGATATATGGTAATGTGACTCTGTAGGACGATTGTACTGTACGTGGATACGGGATAGTGTTCTATACCTTGCAGATAGTCAAATGAAAATAATACCTTAAGCTTACCACTGGTTACTAATACACTCTATCCCCCAGGGGCTCACATCTAGTGGAACGTGGGTTGGTGACCACAGGGCCCCAGCGGAGTCCGGCATTGCTTCCATTTACTTGTGCCGGGCTCCTCTCAGTCTTCTTTCCTGTCGTCCTCACTTGATCAACTCTTGTTTTCTTCCGACCTCGACGGTATTAGGGTATCCGAGTCCTAGGGAGTCTCTTCCTTTCCCGCCTTAATTGGCCCTTGTCTCATCTTTTCCGATACCCTCCTTCTGCGAAGGGTCAGCCTTCTTTTTCTTTTCCTGTTATCTTCTGCCTTGTGCTCAAGGCCCTCAAGGAAGCAGGGTGTATGTCGTCCCACCACTTCTGGCGCACCCTAGATATTGATACACCCTCAGGGACTCACGGCTGGTGAGTTCGGGTGTTGGTGACCCCGAGGGATTCCTGAGCTGGGTCCGGTTTTCCCCCTTTTATCCATTACCTGTGGGGTGGACCCTCTGCTCTTTCACTTTCCTATCTGCCTTTTATGGCTCTCCTTCCTTCCAAGTCCCTCAATCCGCATTCTTCGAGGGTTGAGGGCATTTATTTTCCCCCTGTCCTTTATTTGCCTTATTCTCCTTTTGTTTTCCATTTCTTTATCTAGTATATAAGTTAGTAGTTAGTAGTTAGGGGACTGATTCAAGTCTACAGATTTGAATTCCGGTGCTGACAGCGACTTTTCTATGTGTAGCTACTGCCCACTTTTTCCACACTCCCTTCATGAAAATTGTGGTATAGAGCCTTATACCTCCCCCAGGGGCTCACAACTTGTGGGACGTGGGTTGGCGACCACGGGACCCCCTCTGAGTCCAGCAAATGCTTCCACTTTCTTGTGCCGAGCTCCCCTCCGTCTTCTTTCCTGTCAACCTCTCTTCGTCAACTCTTGTTCTCTTCCTACCCCGACGGTATTAGGGTATCAGAGTCCTAGGGAGTCTCTTCCTTTCCCGCCTTAATTGGCCCTTCTCTCATCTTTCCCGATCTATCATCCTTCGAGGGATCAGCCTTATTTTTTCTTTTCATTATATTTTCTTTTCTCTTGAAGATACCCGCACTGTTTGGTGAATTGGCTCCCCGTGCATCTAAATTACATTTTGAACGTTTTTTTTTTCAAATGACCTTTTGTGAGTATTTTCAATGTACATTGCATTTTGTAAGTACTTTCGATCTAAACTCCATTTTGTAAGTATTTAGGAGCGGGGCTGACATATTGTGAGTATTTTGACTCTGAATTACATTTTGTAAGCATTTTCAACTTCAATTGCATTTTGTATTTTGAATTTCAAATGCATTTTTTGAGTATTTTGAATTTGTTAGGGCATTTTCAATCTACATTGCATTGTGTATTTTCAATTTCAATTGCATTTTGTAAGTATTTTGATATTCAACTGCATTTTGTGAATAATTGGAATGTACATTGCATTTTGTAAGTATTTTGAATTTCAACTACATTTTGTGCGTATTTTTCAATATAACTAGCTTTTTTGAGTATTTTCCATCTAAATTACCATTTGTAAGTAGTTATTTCCACTCTACATTTTGTGAGCCTTTTCAATCTAAATTCCATTTTTGTAAGTACGGTATTTCGTTATGGTTTCCATTTCATAGTCATTTTCGCTATCTCCCAGAGCATTAGGGGCCGATAACCTAAATGTTAGACTCCTTAAAACAATAATTATTATTATCATCATCATCATCAGAACCTATACCAAATCCCTGGGCATCTAATCCATCCTTGTCCCTAATACAGCTACACACACTACAAAAGTGATCTCAGAAACACAGGTTATGAGGCAAGTTCAACACACGCACCCAAATAAATGGGGCTCAAGCTCTAGATGCCCCAAGCCTCTAAAATGAATTAACAACAACAACAACAATCTTCTGTCTGCCGCTCGGCCCCTGCCTTCCTCCTTTCATTGTGTCGGCGAGTAGACGAGCGCCTAGTGCCAGGGATGAGTACACCCCTACTGAAGACTTAGTTTAATATGTTAAGAATAAATAGGAAGCCTCCGTGGCTTAGGCGGCAGCACGCCGGCCTCTCACCGCTGGATCCGTGGTTCAAATCCCGGCCACTCCATGTGAGATCTGTGCTGGACAAAACGGATGCAGACGGGATTTTCTCCGGGTACTCCGGTTTTCCCTGTCAAGATTTCATTCCAGCAACACTCTCCACTATCATTTCATTTCATCTGTCATTCATTTAATCATTGCCCCAGAGGAGTGCGTCAGGCCTCGGCAGCCGGCACATTTCATATCCTCGCCGCTAGATGGGGGCTTCATTCATTCCATTCCTGACCCGGTCGGAGACTGGAAGCAGGCTATGGATTTTCATTTTCAAGAATAAATAGTCACACAAGTTAGAGCTCGTTGGATTTCCCAAGATCCTCCAGGAAATCTTCCTGTGAGCACCATTCATCTGTTGGTATAACAATGTTGCTAGGAGCTATTTCTTTGAAGTAATTTATCTGAATGAAACGGCTTGCAACGAGTTGTTTATATTTACAGCGTTTCCTGAATCATTTTGAACAGTCAGCATCAGTGAATGTCACCTTACCGGAATACTCAGATTGAGCCGATTCCGTCCTAATATGTTCAGTGTGTTTCTGATGATACGTGTCCTTGCCTCGTAGTTCCGCCCCTTAAAACAACAATATAACGTGTCCTTCATATGGTAATACATAACTGATATGAAGGTATTTTTAAGGTATTTTGAATTGAATTGTAAATCTCAACCTGTGCTCTTCCATCCTCACGCGTAAGCTGAGGAATATAAGAGATTTATTCGTTAACCGAGGTTAGGTATGCTGGGTACTGAAAGCGTTGTTCTACCGACAACGCAGGTGCGAGCGGAGCTTAGGTGCCTCCAGTTAGATATTGTTGTTGATTCTTTAGATGCTTTGCGACATCGAGGTCATATAGCCCTGTGTACTTCGGTGTGCGTATAATTTGTGTGATAACCTGTATCATTGTGATGTCTGTACTAGTGTGTGTACATTATATCCGATTGAGATATTGCTTTAGGTAGGAAGCGGCCGTGGCCATAATTTAGATACCATCCCGACATTTGTCTGAAGTAGCAGTGGGAAATCACGATAAACTATTTTCAGGATGGCTGAGAGGTAGGAATCATACCCACCTTCTCTAAGTTTTGCCTCACGTGGTTGAGTGTACCCCGTTCCAGCCCTCAGACAAGAATAACATTTCTTGGCAGAGCGGTAACAGCCAAGAACTACGCAACGAGGTGGACTTAATTAGTCATGTGGGAAACTCTAAAATATGAGCGTTTCACAAATTCATTCCAGTATAGAAAACCAAAAGAATTCAAATCAAGAAACTTGTGTAGCCTACTATTTTGTGTAATTGAAATAGCAAACACAATATGTTCGTTAATGCAGACCCTTCCAGTGTGTATGCTTATCGAGATGTGGGTTTAAAGTAAACACGGGAAAAGAAATGCAGTTATAAAATGAACTCTTTTTACGAATGCTAGTGTTTTCATTTCTTTTATGATGTGGAAACTGAATGAGCACCTAGGTAGCAGTTAATTATAATTCATTCCTCTACAAGAGTAGAAATGTTATACGAGTGTTATATTTGTGTTATGCTACTTACTTCACATTGTGAGTTTCACTTTTATGGTCTTGTTTCAGGTATGTGTGCTGTGAATTGAGCTCGCAAAAAATCCGTTCTCCGTATACAGGTTGGCGGGGAATTTACTGGCAGACTTAGGTAAGTTACTTTAACAAAACGTAGGCTACCAATATTGTTTCTTACAAGAAATAACGGTTAATTAAATTACAGTTCAATTGATTAAAAATTAACTGTACAGACAGATTTGAAGCCATTTTACAGTGTTGCCTTATTCATCTTCCTAGCGTTTGTCCCGCTTTGGAGCAGGGTCCGCTACTTTACATGCCAATCTCCATTTCTGTCGGTCAAGGGCATCATGCCGACACAGATTAACTTGTCGCATGTTTTCTCTAAGGCGATCAAGCCACCTCTTCTTAGGTCGCCCACGAGGACATTTGCCATCCGGGTTGAGGCACAAGGCAGTTTTAGCCACTGATTGTTCGTGACTGCGTATGAGGTGACCGTACCAGCGTAGACGAGCCTCCCGCATTTTATCCTGTATGGGCGCAACTCCCATCCTCCCTCGGACATCGCAATTCTTGATATGGTCAAGTCGCGTCAGACCAAGCACCGAACGAAGCATGCGCATCTCCATAGCATGCAGGGCTTGCTCGTGTTTAACAGAGGCCGGCCAGCATTCAGAACCGTAGAGGGCGACTGGGCGCACGACGGTCTTGTATATCTTGGCCTTAAGATAGGTGGGGATCTGGCGGTCAAAGAGGACTCCAGTTACCTCCCTCCATTTGAACCAACTGGCACTCACACGAGCTCGGGCATCAGAGAGGGTGTCACCATCTGAACGAGGCAAGGAGCCATGATACCTGAATTGGTCAACTCTTTGAAGATCTTGACTACCTACAAGGATGGTGCCAGGCGTCGGTGACCCACACTCCATATACACGGTTTTCTGGACATTCAGCTTCAGTCCATTCTCAGCCAGCCTCGTATTCCACTCCTGCAGTTTCTCTTCAAGAACGTTGCGTTCTTCTGCAGCCAATAAGACATCATCAGCATACAGAAGCGTCCATGGATGTTGCGATTGGATATCTGATGTTATTGTATCCATGCATAGAATAAACAGAAGTGGTGACAGGGCTGATCATTGATGGACACCGACTTGAATGGGGAAAGGAGATGTGATTCCCGCAGGACATCGCACAACACTACTGCACTTACGATACAGAAGTTGTGTCCAGTAGACATATTCTTCAGGAACACAATGTGAACGGAGTGCATGCCAAATCAGTTCATGTGGAACCCGATCAAATGCCTTCTCGAGATCTAAAAAGGCGATATGAATAGATCTGTTCTTCTCACGGTATATCTCAATGAGGAGCCGTGCTGCGTGAATAGCGTCAGTTGTTTCACATCCTTTCACGAATCCACACTGGTTGCTAGTGATCTGGACAATGTCACGCAGTCGACTGTCAAGGATTCGCTCAAAGATCTTCATCGTGTGGCAGAGGAGGCGAATAGGTCTATAGGTGCCACATTCACTGACATCGCCCTTGCCTTTCCAAATAGGCACCGTGGTACTCGTGGTCCAAATTTGAGGCACTACACCTTATTAACAATTGATAGTGTAGCTTCCAGTCGGTCAACAAATCATTCCAATTACTGAAATAGGCCTATGTGAAAAGTAATCTGAAATAAATTACGCGTGAAAAAAAATAATATATATATACTAGCAGAAGTACCCATTCTTCGAACGGTCTTCGGTATTAATAACCAGATGTTATCAATTGAGCTACTGTTGCAATGTTTAGGGGCTTGGAACCTGTTTGTTGGCAAAGAATAATTGTTAGTTAAAATGTGCTCTCAAACTAAATTTACCGAACGTGTTCTTCCTGGCGTGAAAATAAAATTGAAAACTTCGTAGAAGAATCACAATACACGTCACATATGAACTGACCCTAACCGTTGTGTCAAGTGCCCAACTACAGGAAGACCCCTTTTATAAATTATAAAGGCTTGTGGTGCATGAAAATTCAGTGTTTTTAGCCTCCAATGGCCCAAATTCCTAAAATCAGCAAAAAACAGTCTACTATTTCTATTCAGGAATTTTTGAAAATAATGTTGATGTTTGGAGATATAATAGACTTTCTGTACGACATATCGCACGTGTAAGTCGTGTGAAAAAAATCTAGGGTACTCCATTTGCAACCTTTCACAGAAATGTAATAAAAGGAGTGGCATTACTTATTCCAGAAATAGATGGAAAGTTGGATGCCACCTCTTGAGATACTGTTGTCATGGTTAGTAGCTTGCATTCCTTCTTTGGTTTATTAAATGAAATTAGTTTTCTGGGAATATCTAAGAAACTGTTGGGTTTAGAGCCTTAAAATATAGTTTTCGGGGACCCTTTACGGCTCTTGAGGGGCCCCGAGTTTTATTTCTGACCCCAAGAGTTTGAAAATGAGCTTTGTATCTTCGTTGTACGCCATAATAATGATAATAATTAAAAATATTATACTAATAATAATAATAATAATTTAAAAAATACTAATAATAATAATAATATAACAAAATAGGGATAGGGATATAATAGACCTTCCGGACCATACCCGCACGTGTAAATCGCGTTAAAAAAAATCTAGATTACCCCCCTTGACCCCTTAAGCGCATTATATGTATTGATGAATATTTCAGCTAAATTTGGATCCGTTATAACCTTATTGCCGTTTGCAAACCTTCACAGTAATGTAATAAATGGAATTGTATTGCGTCTTACAGAAATAGATGGACCTCTGAGATTCTGTTGCCATTGTTACCGGCATGCATTCCTTCATTAATTTATTAAGTGAAATTAGTTTTTTGGGAATATCTCAAAAACTGTTGGTTTTAGGGTCTTAAAATGTGGTTTTCGGGGTCCTTTTAGGGCCCCCGAGTTTCGTTTCTCACATTGAGGGGCTGAAAATGAGCTTTGTTTCACCCTTCTACGCCTATTTCAGCATGTATTTTAAGGGGGTAGGGCCCCTTTTGTGAGAGGTACGGAGAAGAGTTACATCAATGATTAGTGTGGTGCCTCTGATGGATATCTGTATCAAATTTTACGTTGATCCACCCAGCCGTTCTCAAGTTATAAGGACTCGTAGAAGTTGTCCACAGACACACAGACAGACAGACAGACAAAAAAATTATTTTTGCGCGCATCCGTCATAAAACAGCCTGAAACGCGCAAATATCGCAAATTTCCGTGGAAATTCAGAAAAAACAGACAAACTTTCATTTTTGTTTACAATATGTACAATTATTTAGTTGCAGTATTGAGACTGCAACTGTCGGTGTGTGCTAAATGCACACCGAAGTTTGTAATTTGGAGTGATTATATGATTGTAAAAATCAACTATGTAATATTACAGGTTACTACTTATCTGGTTGTCTTCCTTGCTGGAGCTGCGCGCAGTTATTATCACCTATCCGGAGTTTGTAATTTGGAGTGATTATAAGGTTGTAAAAATCAACTATGCAATATTACAGGCTACTACTTATCTGGTTGTCTTCCTTGCTGGAGCTGCGCGCAGTTATGTATCACCATTTAGCATTTCACCTAACATCATATATACTGCATTTAGCACACACCGACAGTTGCAGTCCCAATACTGCAACTAATTAATTGTACATATTGTAAATGTTTTCACCTGTATTTTCAAACATAAATTTTATAGCCTAAGTGTAATGGATCTGATGATGATCGCTTGACGATCGAAACTGGTCATCCTAGTGTATGTATTAATCTCATGTAATTTATTTCAGGATTAGGGCATAACCCAGCTCTTTTGGGTACATTCGTGTTGACCGACTGAAAAGCACTAAACTCTTCCTTAGTAAGTGTGTTAATTATTATTATTATTATTATTGATAAATATTAAAGTATTAAGCTCCCGAAAATAGAACTACTGTATTTATTTTAATGTTGCAAAACTTAGAAATGACAATCCCGTCAACAAAAAAGAAATTCCTCCTCGAAAACGAATACAGTATATTATTGCTGCCATACATTTAAACAAAGGAGAAGGAAGATTGTAGGTTTACGCGACCGTGAATCTTGTGTTTATGAGCCACGGGACCTCCTTTTTACGTGGAATCCGAACCACAGGACAAGGCATTTCTCTTCGAAAATCTCACATGCATTGACCTGGAATCTAACCCTGTCCGCCTTGGTGAGAGGCAAAGAGTTTGACCACAGCGCCACCATGCCCTCCCTTGAGAATAGGTGTTGTGATTCAGCGCATGGTTTGGTTGGTAGGTTGGTGAGTATTGGTCATGCCGAGGCTGAGGACCCTCACATCCCCAGCGATGCTCTTAGATGGTATAGTGCTTTCTCGCTGGCCATGCCCGAAGTTGTTTAATAGTTAGATGAGTATTTTTAATTTTTGCAACAGCATCGTAGTTAGGCGAATTTGAAAGTATGAAAGAGCTCTAGGGGGACATTTGGTATAGTTGAAGTTGAAATAATAGATGTAGATATAGACCTGCTGGGCAGCAGTCGCTTGGTAGGCCAGGGCTCTTCATGGACTGTAGAGCCACGTGGTTTTGTGGGATACCCTGCGTAACGCCAACCCAGTCCAGGTTCTGTTGTTGTTTGAGTCTTCAGCCTTTTGACTGGTTTTATGCAGCTCTCCATACCTCCCTGTCCTGAGCTAATCGTTTCATCTCTACATAGCTACCACACCCTACGTCCGAGGCAATCTGTTTAACATATTCTAACCTTGGTCTACCCCTACAGTTCTTGTCCTCGATCCTTCCTTCCTTAACTAAGCTTGCTATTCCAGGGTGTCTTAGTATGTGTCCTACCACCCTATCTCTTCTCTTCATTAGCAGTCGCCAGAAACATCTCACCTCTCCCACAAGTCTTAATACCTCTTCGTTTGTAACCCTATCTACCCATCTGATCTTCATCATTCTCCAGTAACACCACATTTCAAACGCTTCAATTCTCCTCTTTTCTGCTGCACCAATAGTCCAAGTTTCACTCCCATACAGTGCCACGCTCCAGACAAAGGCCTTCAGAAATGACTTCCTAACACCTAAATCTATTTTCGATGTCAACAGATTCTTCTTCTGTAGAAATGCTTTCCTTGCCTGAGCTAACCTATTTTTTATATCCTCTTTGATTCGTCCATCACTGGTTACTTTGCTTCCTAAGTAACAGAAGTCTCCTACTTCCTTTAGTTTTTCACCTGCCAATTTGATGTCCATAGAGGATTCTGATATAATTCGGCTGCATGCCAATATTTTGTTTTACATTTAATAATTTTCATCATGAATTCTTTCCTCGAGACGGAGTCCATACCATTCAAAAACTCATTCAAATCCTCAGGCGTGTCGGCCAAGATGACGATGTCATCAGCAAATCTCAGGTTTTAGAGACGATTAATTCCCTTGAACGGCATGGGTGTTTGCATTTGTCTGTATTTATGTGTTGTGGTTTTGATTGTCGTTACAAGGGTCGTAACATGTAGGTCATTTACCTCTAGGTATAAATGCATATTTGTGTAGAAAGTGTTGCTGAAATGTTCAATAATTTCTTGGCTGAGTGGCTGTCAATCCGACTGCCGAAATAAAGAATGGTGTTTTTGTTGTTTCATTTGAGGGACTTGGACATCATGGTAATTTAAACCCTTGTACTTGGGTGAGTATGAAATTGTGTCTGATTACCTGAGTTATTGTGATGGCTGATTTTGTTTTTGTATTTAAAATTCAGGAGACGATTGGGAAGGAGGCGGCCGTGTTCTTGAGTCAGAAACCATCCCGGAATTCACCGGGAGTAGAAGTGGGAAACCACAAACAGTCACTTCCAGGATGGCTGAGGTAGGAATCGTACCTATCTCTTCTCAGTTTTGCCGCACGTAGCTGAGTGTTCCCCGTTTCAAACTTAAGACCAGCAATACATTTCTTCGCAGAGCAATCGAACTCGAAACTCCGGGGTGACAGCAAAAAATGCTAGCCGCTACGCCACGAGGTGGTCTCGAAATCAAGACATATTTCTTTGTAGAAATAACTAGTTACGGAGCTCTAAAAACGAGCTGTAAGAGCAATGTAATATTCATCATCATGTGTTACACTCTCATGTTAAATGTTCTTGTTATAATGTCGCAGCCATGTGTGCGTTAGATGTGTTACCAAGATTTATGAAAGCTGGTTCTAGACGCAATAAATTGTGCTCGCACGAACTCTTGCTGTTGCGGTAGGAAATGTCATGGCAGCAGAAGAGAGGTGTGTGGTGGAAAGGTTCCCTCGAATTAGTTGACGATGTATGGACCCACTCAATATACAAGCGGAACACGTTAACTCGACAATTGCATTCATTTATTTAAAAACCACGTATGCTGAGAGTCATTCGTTGGTCCGTCTGGAATTGATCTGTGTGCTGTTACGCGAGTTAAAACTAATGTATACCAGGTCCTGATTAATTTATTTGCAGATAAGGAAGCGTGAACAATTTATCTTGGTGAAGGTTATTCCTGTTGAAATATCTCCCGAATTCAGTATTACATATATCGTACATCAACTGTTGTATTCATTCATAGACCACGGGGAAGTGGTAACGATTAATTAAAATGTACTGGACTTCAGAAACAAATATCTTGATTTTCCACCCGCCATAGTCTTTATCAAAATATTCTCTCTTCCGCTTTTGACTTCATAGTGGTGAAGGGCTAGCAATTGGATGTCATGGCTGAGGTCCGAGTGGGATTCTTTGTTATTCTTGTTGTTGAATGATTTAGGCATGACCAGACGGAAGACCAAGCTCATATTTAATAAATAAATGTTCATATAGGCTAATCCAATAGCGATGTGGAAACTGCTCTCTCTCTCTCTATGGCCATTGAGCACATTGTTACCGCAATATACAAACATCAGTTCAATACAAAATTAAGTAGGAATTGTTAAATTAAAATAAAATTCCAAAATAAACGAAATGATTGCCAACACACAAAGAGTCAAGTAGTGGTGATTGTTGTTGTTGTTGATTTAGGGGCTATGTGACATCGGGATCACGTAGCACCGTGTACTATGTTGTGTATAGAATTTGCATGATAACCTGTGTTATTGTGATAGCTGCATTAGTGTGTGTATTTGTAATTCTGGTGAGGATGGCGAAGGAGGCGGCTTTGCTCTTAATTTATGAACAATCCCGGCATTTGGATGGAGTACGAATGGAGGAAACCACGGAAAACAACTAGGAAGATGGCTGAAATAAGAATAAAACCTTTCTCTTCTCAGTTTTGCCTCACGAGGCAGAGTCTATCCCGTTCCAGCCCTCAGAACAGAATTCAAATTTCTCGGCAGAGCCAGGAATCGAACCCGTAACTCTGGGTCGACAGCCCTGAATGCTAGACGCTACATAGTGGTGATTAGGAATATATATGTTAACTAACATGAAATGTATAAAAGCTGTGGTAGCAAGCACCGGAACTGGCATCTTAAAAGTCGTCCGTCGCGGAGACGTGCTCCAGCGACTACAGACTATTCATGAGGTCCAAGGGCTTTGTGACATCGTGGTTATGTAGCCCCATGTACTATGGTGTGTATGTGTGTGTGCGAGGGTTGGGGGAGATGGGATTTGTCTGATAACCTGTGTTATTTTGATGGCTGTATTAGTGTGTGTATTTGTAATTCAGGCTAGGGATGGAAAAGACTCGGCCGTTTCCTTAAGTTGGGAACCAACCCGGCATTTGCCTCGAGTACCTCATGAAATATTTATTTCAGGTTAGAGTGTTTAAATACTTGTTTCCGCGCCTAATGTAATTGGACACAAATTGTGTTGACCGACTGGAAAGCTTTCCATAATAGAACTAGGCATCACTGATAAATTTCTTCTAATACTTCATTCTACCATGATTGTCCTGTGTCCATAATTTTTGCGACAGCAACAATATTTTCTGCCTGTGAGCACTCTTCATTGCTTCGGTGGCGTAGATGGAAGCATGCTGAACTGCTGTGCCCAAGATAGCGGGTTCAAACCCGGCCGAAGTCATCGGATTTTTAAGAGCGTTAAAATCCTTCATTATGCCTTCCATCGGAGGGGAAGTAAACCTGGTGGTTCCATGTCATAGATTTATGGCATGTAAAAGATCCTTCCAACTTGTGTGAAGCTAAATTTCTAGGTTAGATTTCGTTGGAACGCTCTATCAAAGTTCCAACGTTCACCACTAGGTATCATTGACATCTGGTAGCAAAAGTTGGAACTACTTGAAATTTAACGGAACTTGTAGCTCACCCTATTGGTGTCCGCTTGAAGCAGCTACGGCCTCTGGCGAGACGAACATGTCATCGGACATCCCCGGCACTAAACGCCATACGTTAAATAAACCAATAAAAATAATTGATAAATTGAATTTAATCTTTCAGCGAAATGAACATCTACAGGGTGGGCCAAAAGAAATCACCCAATGAAATATGCTCTTTTTGTTGCAGATGGCGGCCAATGTGAAATCTGTTTTGACATTTGTGAAATAGACATATGTAAATTTTAAGTGAACAAGCCATGGAGCGATACACTCCCCAAGAACGCGGAATAATCGTGTCTATTTTTTTACGTAACAATTCGTCTGTGGTGCTGGCGCAGCGCGAATTCCGTCGCCGATTCCCCGGTCGTCCGGCACCGACTGGGCAAACACTGCGCCGTTTGGCCAGCAACCTTCAAGAGTATGGGACCACACGAGACGTTGCCAAGAGTGGCCGGCTCCGGAGCACCCGTTCTGCCGAGATTATCGCCGCTGTTAACGAGGATGTCGAGCTGTCGCCAGAAACATCGACCAGATGCCGTGCCTCGCAATTAGCCATCAGCCGGTCGTCCCTAAGGCGAATTTTGGTCAAAGACCTGCACATGTTCCCGTACAAAGTCCAATCCGTGCATCAGCTGCTGCCTGTCGATCGCCAAAAGCGTGTAACCTACGCCCAAGCCATCCTCAATATCGAGCACGAAGTGGACGATTTTTCGACCAAAATCATGAGCGATGAGGCTCATTTCCACCTCAGTGGGTACGTGAACAAGCAAAACTGTCGCTTCTGGGGCACCGAAAATCTACGAGTGATGCAAGAGGAGCCATTACACCCGCTCAAAGTGACTGCATGGTGCGCTGTTCACGCTGGAGGAGTCATCGGGCCATTTTTTTCGAGGACGCCGCTGGTCAAACGACAACAGTGGACGGTGCGCGCTATAGGACCATGTTAACCGAGTTTTTTCTGCCGCAATTGAACGAATTAGGACTGGAGGACATGTGGTTCCAACAGGACGGAGCAACGGCACACACTGCGCGAGCCACAACCGATATTCAGAAGGCGGCGTTCCCGGGTCGCCTCATCTCTCGTTATGGCGATTTGCACTGGCCCGCAAGATCGCCTGATTTAACCGTTCCAGACATTTTTTTGTTTTTTTTTGAAGTCCCGTGTTTACGTGAACAAGCCCGAGACCCTGGAAGCCCTTAAGGATAACATTCGACACGAGTGCGAGTATCTGTCGCCCGAAGTTCTCGCCAAAGTGATGAAAAATGCCATAAAACGAGCCCGTATAGCAATCAATTGTGGCGGTGCCCATTTGGCCGATATCATCTTCTCGACTTGACCAATAAAATTGTAAAGGTTCAAATAAACATAATAAAAAAACAGAATCGAAGTCTTTTATTTCGAAAAAAAAAATGAGAGCCAAACAACATCGGATGACTTCTTTTGGCCCACAATTTAATCTTTTAATTATTTATTTTACGAAGTAAATGTGTTGATTTCATTTCTTTGTGCAGCTTTTTGTTAAAATTTAACGAATATTCCTACGTCTTTGTTGAATTCTGAAACTAGTTCGTTAGTATTCAATGTTCTTTATAGGATTTCAATAGCTTTTGAAGCCGTTCAACACGCATGTGACTTCAAGCTCCTCGCTGAATGACAGCCTGTTGTCTGCCTCCATTGCATGAATAATTCTATTACTGTACGTTAGAAATAAAATAAATCTAGCGGTGGTTGTTTTGGGTTCGCAACGGAGCCATTGAATAGGGCAGTCGTAACATCAATTAACCGAAGTTTTGTCTGCTCCAATACGCTCATCTTCTCCATTATGACTGCTTTGTTTGTTCTCGTGACAGTCCATCGCTCTCTTGTGTATTTCCAATCGAACGAAATGTAATCATAAGCCCAGTTGGCGATAAGCGAGAGCGCGCCTCATTGTTTGCTATGATTTGCTTTGCAAAATGCTCATATTTCAGCGGAATAAAAGCATTGGAAGTTCCGAACGGTGGTTCTTATCCTCTTATTGTGTTTCTGTGCCATTTGACAGTTTAGAGGCATCGTCTCATAGTAATGTAAATGTAAATCCACAGCCTGCTTCCAGTCTCCGACCGGGTCAGGAATGGAATGAATGAAGCCCCCATCTAGTGGCGAGGATATGAACTGTGCCGGCTGCCGAGGCCTGACGCACTCCTCTGGGGCAATGATTAAATGAATGACAGATGAAATGAAATGATAGTGGAGAGTGTTGCTGGAATGAAATTGTGACAGGGAAAACCGGAGTAACCGGAGAAAAACCTGTCTGCCTCCGTTTCGTCCAGCACAGATCTCACATGGAGAAACCGGGATTTGAACCACGGACCCAGTGGTGAGAGGCCAGCGTGCTGCCGCCTAAGCCACGGAGGCTTTTTAATGTTTCTAAATGAAATAGCCTAATAATACTAGGGTACCTGTGCGAGAAATCTCGCATGTTCATTAACCAACCGCCCGGCTTTACTGTTATACAGGCTTCTATAAATATGTTTATTTGTTTAAACGCACTTTTTAAACAAAATGTCGAAATCAGAGTGTGATACGTCACTGTTGCGGGTTTCTTTTCAATGCACAAATGGTTGTGTGCGCCCCATGTGTATAGACTACCCGCCCGGCTCTATTGTTTTGCGGGCTGAACGCGACAAAGTTCCGCCAGGGGCTATGGTCTTGTTTCACACTATTTAAACAAATAAACATATTTCCGTTGACTTTCCAAGAAATGCAAGATTTTTCCTGTATTATTGAGACGATTTGGAAGATTGGCACAAAACGCAGCTTCTAACTCCCTCTGGTTCAGGAGCTTGAGTCGTTTGTCGGATGTACTTAGCGTATTATATAATAAATAATAATTGTTATAATAATAACTCGCATAATATGCAAACAAATTTATGCTGAGAGAGTGACCAAGTACATGAATCTGACTGAAGAGCTCCGACGTGTGTCGTGAAAGGAATTTGTTACTATATTGCCTGACATAATCTGAACACCTCGTAGCGCAGCAGCTGGCATTCTTGGCTGTCATTCCAGGAGTCAGGTTTTGATTCCCGGCTCTGGCAAGAAATTTACATCTGGCCTGAGGATTGTAACGGGGTACACTCAGCCTCGAGATGCAAAACTGAGAAGAGGTGGGTTCGATTCCCACCTCAGCCATCCTGGAAGTGGTTTTCCATGGTTTCAGGCACGGATTCAAGGGGGGGGGGGGGGGGGTCATCCCAAACGGAGACCAATTTTTTTTGAAAACTCAATAAACGAAAACACAATAACCAGACAAATAAAACTTAACGAATTTTAACTGAAAAACAGTTTTTTTAAATTTTATTCAATACTGAAAATATATTTATTGCAATTATTATGTTCTGTTACAACTGTACATATTTACAACTTCATACCTGTTATATAAAAGCGATTATTTATATAACAAAATCAACTCGTCTATTTTGTTTAGCAAACCTTGTGATTACCGAATCGATGTTTATAGTGATGTCACGATGAATGTGCAGCAACGCACGGATAGGAATTTGGGGCTTTTTTCCACCAAAAAATTTTGCCGTTGGCAATTTATGCTGTGACTTTCTCCCTTTGTCGATACCAGCTTGACTTGCCGAAACTGTAACGTACCTTGATACTTTTCTCGAAGCTCGATGTAAAAGTCGCAAAACACGCCGTTGCAATTTGTACGAATATTTTTGGTGCGCTAAACGCATCAAATTTCTATACATGTAGCTTGCAAAAAATTGGTCTGGTTTTGTACGTTTGTCTATTTTGTGATTGCGTTTTTAGTGATACCATTTTTCTTAACAATTTCGATTCTCTGACCCCCCCAAAGCCAAACTCTAGATCCGCGCCTGCATGGTTTCCCCTACTTCTCCTAAAGTCAAATGCTGGAATGGTTCCTAACCAAAGGCCACGGCCACCTCCTTCCCAATAGTATCCCTAATTTACAAAAACACGCACAGCCACTACAATAACAGAGCTTATCAGACAAATTCTGCATACACCCAAAAATACACGGGGTATAATTAACAACAACATCTAAGAAGTAGTTTTCCGTGGCTTCCCACTGACGCTCCAGCTAAATCCCGGGATGGTTTCTATTAAGGCTATCGTCGCTCCTTACCGATCTTAGTCTACTCTTACTTGTAAATATACAAACGACTACAGACAATACAACAACACAGGTTATCGGAAAGATTCCACATACCACCAAACACAACAAAAATATTATCTGCGTGCCAGGAGAAGTCAGTTCAACCCGCTGCGACGGGAAGTGGGGGTTTTTGGCTGTAAGCATGCGCAGTCTGTCTATTCCTTACCTACATATATCGACAGTCAGTTGCTGCTACCTTCATCAAGGTGCTTGTTGTTCATGCGGCTTAAAGTGTGTGTTGTTCCCTTTCTACTGTCAACATTCTCACAAGGCTTTGTGTTTATTTAGTAACAGAGCACTGAGTACTAATACGGAAAGAAAGAAAGAAAGAAAGAAAGAAAGAAAGAAAGAAAGAAAGAAAGAAAGAAAGAAAGTGAGTGGAATAGGTGGCGACCGACTTGATGTTTGTGGAATGCGCGGTACGCGTTTAAACCGAGCTGACTCCACCTGGTGCGCAGACAATTAGTTATTGTTGTTTTAAGGGGCGGAACTACAAGGTAATCTTCCCCTTTTAACACAAATTAAATCATACAAATTTGGAGACAATCTTCAATTCAACTGACGAAGAGACAATTCTGAGCAAATTACTTTCGAAAGTATTGATAAGTGCCTGAGCAAAAGGCTAAGTTCAAAAGTACTGTACGTGTTTCATTTATAGTGACTATTTCATGAATAAACAGGACAAAATATTTAAATGCAATTCGTTTATGTCGTGTGAGCTACAGTATTATATTTCTATCATGAGCACCATTACAGCGGATTTTTAAACAAACTTACATACATAAGCTACATTATTTATTTAGACGATCGGAACATGTCATCCAAAAGTAACTGTGGCTTTGTATGCCAAAGGAACACTGACTCCGTACAATGATATACCCCCACAGTCTATTAGAACTACACGATTAATGACTCCATACCGGGTGAGTTAGTCGTGGTCGTTACGGCGTGCTGCAGGTAGTCGCTCACATCCGGGAGGCGAGGAGGTTCGAATCCCCCCGCCAGCAACCTTGAAGATGGTCTTCTGTGGTTTCCCATCTTCCTTCCAGGCAAATGCCGGGGTTGGTCCCTAACCATAGGCCACAGCCGCTACCTTCCAATTCCTTGTCCTTACAATCACACTTTTCTCCCCAGACAACACTCCACACGCGACGGTACTTGTAGCTCAACCCATGTGTGTCCGCATGGAAGAAGCTACAAACTCTGGCGAGCCGAACATGTCCTCGGACACTCCCGGCACTGAAAGCCATACGCTAAAAAAGAAGAAAAAAAACGACTCCATATATTCAAGATGGTGAATGGGCGTGATGTTCAAAATGTTAAAATCAGTTACTCACGATACAATAGAGGAATTACGATGAAAGTTAGTAATTAAGATGCATATTTTAGCCTTAGTTACAAGTATATTAAACTTATTGTTCAAGTGCCATATCGAAAATGTTAGAATCAATAACATACTGTGGAATATAAAGCAATTACAGTGGTGCTATTTACACCACGGTGATAGACTTGTACAGGACGGTTTCACTGTATATGGCACAAAATAAATAAATTAAAATAGCCAAGGTGTGTAATGTGATACTGCAGAATTCCAGCCCTAGCTCCTTTACCAATATGGACCATACGGGTGCGTATTACTTCAGTGTACTGTCTGTACCTGACGTTATTAGTTGACCAATCTAATTCTACAAAATTATACTGCATTATAATGGAAGTGAGAAACAACTGTACCCACGCACACCATGATTTCATTTGTTATTTTGGCTACATGAAGACAGATGAAACTGAATTTTTGGTCTCTCCTTGTTAACTCAGTTCAAAAACCGATTGCGTGTATATATAAGTAATGAAATAATGCCATATTCGGAGAACCACATAATTGCTGAATAACTTATAGCAGGCGTTTTTTTAATGATTTTATGAATTTCACCCTAAACTCATAATAATAATCTTATTGCTTTTACGTCCCTGTTAATTACTGCGGCTTTTAGAGACGCCCCGAATCCATAAGTATGATTAATACGGTCGCCCATGTGACTGGAATATTGGACACGGGTGTAAATCTTACCCTCGGCCACCTTTGGAATATTCTATTGGTCCACCTCTTTGCATAGTGGCTAGCATTCTTGGCTGTCACCGTGGAGGCACGGGTTCGATTCACGGCTCTGTCAATTTAATTCTGGTCTAAGGGCTGGAACGGGTTACACTCATACTCTTGAGGCAAAGCTGAGAAGAGGTGGGTTTGTTTCCTACCTCAGCCATCCAGGAAGTGGTTTTCCATGGTTTCCCGTTTCTACTCCAGGCAAATGTCGGGATGGTACCGAACGTAAGGCCACAACGACTTCCTACCTCAATTGCAAATACACACACTGGCACAGACATCACAGTGACAAAGGTTATCATACAAATTCTACGCACACCTAAATGACTGCATGGCCATGTTGTCGCAAAGCCCCTACAGAATCAACAACAACCACAACAACGATATTATATTGGCTTGCTTTCAGAATCCAGGGAACAGCTGTAAAGGTATCTCTCCCGAAGTTCTTTGCAATCCACACCCTCGCCTCGTAACAGATTCTCTTATCAACTCAGACACCTCAATAACAATATCAGGCAGATTTCACACACGCGATACGTATGAGGGGTTGAAGGTTATGGTAATACAAACTTAGCAACAAAGACGAAGAACGATGCACTGACCTCTGGGCAAGAGGTCCCAGTGCACTGCTTTCGATGCATGGTTTGTGTTATTAAAGAACCTGATAATATTGTCAATGTGGTAGGCCTGAGGTATACTCAGGAAGGAAGTGGACTCTGTTGTGAAGCAATGCATGTTGAACAATTCCCTCGCTAGCATTTATATCCAGACGAGAGAATCGTTCACGAGCAATGAAATGCATTTAGATGGGCGTTTTGCTCGACCAATTTTCTCTGCGAGTTCAAGCCAAGTTTGTTTCAGCTGTGCAGTGTTAGCAATAGCGTGTGCCGCTCGTTTGCCAAAGACTCTCACGCCTCCAGTTCCTCCCTCATCTGAGTTGTTGTAGTTGATTCATATAAGGGCTGTACAACATTGTGGTTATGCCACCCCCGAGTACGTGGGTGTGTGTTGAATCTGTTTGATAACATGTGGCACTGTGATGGCTGCACTAATGTGTGTATTAGTCTTGTAACTATTGTTGTTGTTGTTAATTATTTTAGGGGCTCGATGACATCGTGGTCATGTAGCCCCGTGTACTTAAGTGTGTGTAGAATTTGTCTGATATTATGTGTCACTGTGATGTCTGTACCAGTGCGTGTATTTGTAATTGAGGTAAGATTTGAGTGGGAGGAGACTGTGGCCTTAATTTAGGTACCACATTGTTTACTCTTTTCTTCCCAATATCTTTCCTTGCGTTCACTGTAGTTCCTTTGCGTTCTTCTGACCATCATATATTCCTCCGTCCAAATTTCTCGGCAAATTTACATCCGCTTATTAGGGTTCTAAATTCTGTCGTATTATGTATAATTTCTTCGTAAATACATATTTCATAGGTCTTGTGTTAGATCTATTTCCATCAGTCAAATGTTATGTTGTTTCAGAGATAGTGCTAGCTTTCTTTTTTCTTTTTTAGCCTCTTGTCGCCCATTCTATATGGGTTTATGTGACAAGACTATGTTAGTCTCCTTTTTACGATGGAATGTGTGATTTTTTCAATACATTCATATAATAGCCTAATCTCCATTTTTGCAAAAAAATAATGAAAGTACAGTAGACTTATGAGATCTACACAGGGCCGAAAATTGTGTCTGTGTGTGAGTGAGTTTGTGTACTCTGCATGTTGGTCCCCCCTATCAATTCAAACACGGTGAAACCGAATTGAACGAAATTTGTTACAGAGGTAGCACTAGTAAAGGGCACCTCAGTGTAATATTTTATATTGTAGCCCAGGCATATTAAGTTTTAACCTAAAATAAAAATAATGTAAAGCTGAAATTTGGCATAGATATTCCCTAGTACCCTAGTAACAAATCCTGAAAAATCCCCATCTCTGCGTTGTCCGCGTCATAGTTTTTGGAGAGTTCAAAAGGGCTTAAATGGGGCCTAAGTGCCAAAAACAGCATTTTTGCTTCTTGCGTTCAAAATATTGATCCAAAATCAGTTCTAATGAGCTTTGATAATAATAAGAGAAGGACTGCGTTAAATACAACTCTCTTATTGGTCGTAATTATTGCCATACATTTAAACAGATGAGTATTCAAACATTTTTTGCTCAACTTTTCTCACGAAAATGTAGCTAATTTGTCATTAGCTGGGACTTATCGTGTAAACAGCTGCTAATAGCGACTAAAGATCCGAAGTAAAAGTTGTAAAGCACACTTGTAGCTTTAAAACGATACATTGCCCATGTTCATCCGACAAACAGCAGCAGAGTTACAGTTACAAATATAGAAGTGCAAGTGTGGCAGTCGCTTTCCGAACGAACGCCCATTTACGCTGGTGGGCTCCATCTATTCACCTTTGCTGACACCATTTTGTATCTTTGATCAAGAGCTTTTAGGATGGTGTTCCTTTGAATCCAGGTAAACTAGCAGAAACAGTTTCCATAGAACAAAACGAGTTTAATGCAGTTAGCAGTTAAACGTACATTCATAATATGCATAATGCAAATAATAACAAAACAAAGCTTTTCCACTGCAGTGTCCACACATTAAGGAGCATTCTAAACCGGAACGTACACACTCACACCGGCTGCCACAAGATTTCTTGCAGTTGCAGGACACCAAATTGAGGAGATGATCTGGAGCAGCTGGAAGATGAGTTGTCACTGGTACTAAAGCTGAGTGTTGGATTTTCCATCCTCATTGGGTCGGGTCCAAAGAAAATCCTAACCATTCCTGAACTTGCAAATATACCCGCAGTGAATGTTGTTTGCATGCCACCGAAGTCGGCAGAAGTGAAGCAAGCTGAAATGATGCTGTGACCGGTTGTTTGGCAATTTTTTGGCTGTATTTCACTACCCGAAGTTCGTCGAGGCTTTTGCACTCCGATTTGGCACTATCGTAGAGACAAATTACGAACTTCTCTCCAGCTGATATTATGGCCTTTTCATCTGGAGCCGTAGAGACGAATACCTTCATTTCCTCGCATAAAGATGCGGAATCCTTCAATATTTTCCAAGCTTGCTGTTTGATGTACTCCTCCCACAGCTTTCCTGTGCGAGATTTCTGTCTCATTGAAGAAAATGTGTCATGAAGCGACTCTTTGAGACGTTGAAGGCAAGGATATGATAGCAAGTCGTTGGTGGTGCCTTCTTGGAACGCGGTAAAAAGCGCCTCTATTTCGTCCTTGCCATCCTCCAGCCCGTCGTTCATGTTGAGTAACATTGTCCCGATAGGCTGTTTTGTCAGAAAATGCGCTCTGTGGGCCCTAGAACATGCACAATTTCGCGTTATTGATACATTTGAAATTGAAGGCATAACGTAATCATTAACAAACAGCGAGCTAATTGCAAGCCTGCCTAGAATATGCGTGTCCAGACATCATGTGAGTCACTGACGATTTAGCGTATATTTCCGCCCAGAGCTCCTCCAAACCGCTTCCATTCATCACGTAGCCGATTGCCCCAAGAAACGACATCAGAAGGTGAAATCCGCCTAGACGAACAACCACGTTTTTGAGTTCCTCTGAAGTGTCCGATGCGACTATCTCTACAACTTTCGCGTATAGGAGCTGGTCAAAGGTTACAAAACAAGTGCTTTCTTTCAGTTCAGCGCGCTCTCTTGCGGCAAAGTTCTACGCGGAATATATAGTTGATGGATAGCTTGGTTCCAAGTTAATGAACGGCAGGGCATCAACTGACGTTGTCTGGGAAGCTGGTTGAGCATGAGCAGACAGTGAGGTCTTCATAAAGCCGTTTCACGAAGCGGGTAAATTAATACCTGACCACCGTCCAGATAACCGCAAAGAGTCCATCATCGACGCAATAGCCACAGAGTTTGGGGCTTCCACAGTTAACTCCTTAATCTTGACGTCCTTTGAACCAGGCAAAGAGGGTTTCCGATACCACGAAATGTTGAACTTTCCCATCGCCGCAATCACACCAGCATTAGGAACTTCTCGTGTACGTAGGAGTGGAGATATTTCACTGTCAGGCGCTGGACCTGTGCACTTGATGCCTCCCATGCAGTGAAATGTGTTTCGCCTGTCCAATGTCCTTATGTTATAGTCAGCGTTGTCAAAGCAAAACTGCGTGCACGCTCCAGTATTCGGGTTTGGACGTTCTTCATGAAGCGCTGAAACTTCGTACCTGTGGACTTCCGCCACATTTACTGAAAATCCAAGACTGTTTAGAAGCTGAATTAATTGTTTCGAGTAATGTTGGCCTGCTCCGACAGGCCGAGCGCTGTCACCTAGAAACGCGATCGGGTGCCTTTTCAACAGCGGTTATGCTTTGGGACAGTAACTCGGTAACCGTTTCTCGCATAGACATGGATAATGTACCAATGTAAAGATAAAAGTATGCTTTATAACTTTCATTCTGGGTCTTTAGTCAATATCAGCAGTTGTTTAAAAAATAATGACCTTCTAATGACAAATTAACCAAATTTTCATGTAAAAATTGTGCTAAAAATGTTAAATTAGTCATTTTTTCCCTTCATCAATAGCAATAATTAGGCTTGATAAGTCAGTTATCCTACTGGTTCATTTTTATTAATTGCTAAACCTCGCGAGAACTAAATTTGGATCAATATTTTGAACGCAGAAAGCCAAAGTGCTGTTTTTGGCACTTATGCCCCATTTAAGCCCTTTTGAACCCTCCAAAAACTATGACGCGGACACCGCAGGGATGGGGACTTTTCAGGATTTGTTTCTAGGGTACTAGGGAACATCTATGCCAAATTTCAGCTTTACATTTTTTTTGAGGTTGGCAGTGTTTTTTGCATATAGGCCTAATGCCTGGGCTATTGCTGCCATCTTTACCAAAACTCAATGGCGGCCACTCAAACGTTCAACACGTAAAATCAAATTACGACTAAACTAATCATCCGATCTCTACCAAATTTGGTAACAACATACCTTCATATAGGACGCGTCTTTCATCCCAACTAAAAGGTCATCAGCCGTGCCATTTCAGGATGGCGGCCGTGTGAATAATGCAAACCTTATTCTCAATAGCTTAAGACACACCAATTCCGATTATCGAGCCTAGGGTGGTATAAGCTATCCTAAAGGACGTGATCCGTAATTTATTGTAATTTAATATCATCATAGCCTACTGTATGAGTGGCTTAAAAGAGCTGAGCCGTCTCGTGTCGTATGCCAAGATGGCATCTGACCTCTTGTGCATGTCCTATATTTCAGTTGTTTTATTATGTTGTATGCGATATAGCCTACTGATACAAATAATATAAACTTTGTATGAAATGATTTATAATGAAGATGTACTGCAGTAAAGAAATCGTTTATTTCAAGACATTATTTTCTAACACGTTGTATCTAAGTCAGTTAATAACACGTGGGTGTTAAGGACTTGGTTGGCTCTGGGCTAGCGCGTTAGTCTATCACGCGGTTGACCGGGGATCGAATACTACCAGTGTTAACATTTTTTTACTTGAATTCTTTTACAAATGGTGTGAACGAGATCTTGACACAGGTACTAAACAAAATTCCATTTAGATCAAAGGAGAGGCTAATGTATACACTCGCTTATTAGTAATCACAGCCCCAGCACCGCACATAAACAGAAGGCAATCATTATAAAATGGAGAATAGAAGAACAAGATACACGTCATCAACCACAGCCTTCTCAATGCCTCTGTCCGGTGCTGTCCTCTTGCGGATTACGTGGATAATTGTTCCAAACATTCTGCTTTGTGAATCTCTGGTCTCCTGAAGTATTGGAATTTTGTATTACTTCAACTTGTAGCCATGACCGCGCACCGATTACCTTTAAGCACTGCCAGCTGAAACGCCTCCCTCCTAGCTGCTTCAAACTGCCTGCTCATTCAACACTCAGATGCGTACAAGATATATATTAATTTACAGCTAGGTTGCAGCACCAACCTAGTGTGATCGCCACGGATCTTTAAAGGGAAAGATACCCAAAACGAAGGAATCTTAAGTTTGGAGGCTTAGTAGACTATCGAGATTCACGGACGTGAATGCATTACAATAAATAAGTAGTTTTGTTACTCAATCATCATAGGGTATATAATATTGATTTTGATACTAAGTGGCTAATTATCAATATAAAATAAAACAAACAATACATGGTGGTAGAGGTGATTGTTTTAGGCATGAGGACAAAGAGTTATAAGTAAACCCATACATTTTGGAGAAAGTAGGCTATATGCTCTTTGCTGAACTTCTTGTTTCATGTGGCTTCTTTTCCATCCAAGGCTCTTTTTCATATTTTGGTCCTAAGATTTTTCTGAAGATTTTCTCCTGTGTTTATCGATGTCTTTAATCTGTGTTTTTTTATTTAGTCAATTTACCCTCTAGGTTGGTGGTTCCCACGGACTCAGCGAGGGAACTCACCACTACCGCCTCTATGGGCAGTGTCCTGGAGCTGGGAACATCTGGTCGGGATGGATACAACTGGGGAGGTGTGATCAGCACTTCGCCCAGGTGGCCTCACCTGCAAAGCGAACAGGGGCCTAATGAGGGATGGGAAGGGATGGAAGATTGGAATGGATAGGCTAGGAAGAGGGAAGGAGGTGGCCGTGGCCTTACAGTAGGTACCATCCCAGCATTTGCCCGAAGACGAAGTGGGAAACCACGGAAAACCACTTCGAGGATGGCTGAGGTGGGAATCGAACCCCCCTCTACTCATTTGGACCACCCGAGGCTGAGTAGACCCCGTTCCAGTCCTCATACCACTTTTCAAATTTCATGGCAGAGCCGGGAATCGAACCCAGGACCTCCGGGGCGGCAGCTAACCATGCTGACCGCTACGCTACGGAGGCGACTTAATCTGTGATTTGCCCCCAATTATCAAAATTTCAGATGCGTAAAGGGCTTCTGGTTTGACGACACTATTGTAGTGACTTAAGTTCGCGTTTTATAATATGGATATTTTATATGCTTTTTGTATTTCTTCTTCTTATTATTATTATTATTAGTATTATTTTAATTTTAATATATTATTAAAAACTTATTATCTTCATTCTTTTTTCTCATTCGATTCTTAACATTATTTTAACTTTTAGCCTATTTTCAATTTTGAAAAAATAGGCTTATGAGATCACCTTTTGTCCGTGTGTGCGTGTGTGTGTGTGTGTGTGTGAGAGAGAGGTGTGTGTGTGTGTCCCCCTAATAAAATCTAAACGGCTGGAGCCATTTCAGTGAAACTCGGTAAGTTCATAGCACTATTCCCGGCGACCTCGACCGTGCCCTTCAAATCTTGTTACATCTCACCAATCCAACATGGCGGCTGTGCGAAATATTTCACTAGCATTCTATATCTCCAAAACTATTACCGATATCGCCCTGAAATTGTGTACGGTGATAAAGGGCACCTACTCGAAGTTCACCTATGAGACTTTCAAAAACCTGGTGACTACAAAACCAACATGGAGGCAAAGCGAAGTTGAGAATTTTAAACAGACTCTTCTCGCGATTTAAATATCCAAACGTAATGAAACTTGGTACAGCATATATTTATACACATTGCAATGCACTGGAGTCGAATTTAGTTCAATTGTTTACATAACCTCAATATGACGGCTGTGCGAAATATTTCACTGACATTCTATATCTCCGAAACTATTACAGATATCACCCTGCAATTTTGTACGGTGATAAAGGGTACTGATACAAGTTTACCTATGTATATTTCATATACCTGTAAAGTACAAAACGAACATGGCGACCATGCGAATTTGAAATATTTTAATAGACTTTTCTCGTGAGTTAACTCTCTGAGCGCAGTGAAATGTGGCACGGTAAATGATTTTGAAGATTGTAATGCACTGCCATCTAATTTAATTCATTTGTTTACATAACCTCAAGATGGCGGCTGTGCGAAATTTTAAAATTAAGTTTTTATTTCTTGTGTCGTAATCATGCGATCGAAGTGAAAGTTTGAATAATGAACCTAGGCAATAATTGTCCTTGAATGGTACATAACTCTATGGCCTATACATATAAGAATCCTAATTGGCGAGGTTCCGAAATATTTAGACGGTTCTCAATATCTATGAATCTTTCACAGCAACCAACCTGATTTTTTTTATGTTCATAGAGACTATGAACATATGTTCACCTATAGGACTTTCAGTAACCTGGTGAGCACAAATACAACATGGCGGCGACGCGAAGTATAAATATTTAAATGGACGTTTCTCGCGAATTAACTATCCGAGTGCCATGGATCGTTGCACGTTAAATGCTTATACAAATGTTGATCCACTGGCATCAAATTTATTTCGATTGTTTGCATAATCACAAGATGACTGCTGTGCGTAATTTTAAAATCTCGTTTTGACTTCTTGTGTTCTAATCATGCGATTGAAGTTTGAATACCACACGTACACAATAATCTTAATGTAATAGTTCAAAAATAAAAATCCAACCTGTCGACCATCTGAAATATTTAGACGGTTCTCAATATCTACGAATCTGTTACAGCAATTAAACTGAAATTTTGTATGTTGATAGAGGCAATTAACACGAGCAGGATATATGAAAATAGGCTGTATAATTCTTCACGGAACTACTTGTTTCAAACGTAATTTTCTTGAATAATTTCATATTCCCATTATTATTTATTATTTAATATTTTTAATTGTTATATTTTATTAGCCTATTTTCATTTATGGAAAAAAATGAGATCACCTTTTGTCCGCTTTTGTGTGTGTGTATGTGTGTGTGTGTGCATATGTGTGTCACTAATAAAATCTAAACGGCTGGAGCGATTTCAATCACACTCGGTAAGGACCTAGCACTAATTCTTCCGACCCCGACCATATCACCCTGATTTTTTACGGTAATAAAGGGCACTACTAAACGTTCACCTATGTGGCCTTCAAAATCTATTAAGTTCAAAACGAACATGACGGCCAAGCGAACTTGAAACATTTAAATTGATTTGTATTGCTATTTAACCATCCGACCGCAGTGAAACATAGTAAAGCAAATGGTTATGCACATTGTAATGCACTGACATCAAATTTAATTCAATTATTTACATAACACCTCAAGATGGCGGCTGTGCGAAATGTTAAAACTATGTTCATGTTTTGAGGGCTGAAGCAATCGAAGTCAAGGAATGAATACTGAACGTACGTAATAGTTGTTATCTAATAATATATAACTCTATGACCTATATAATATGAAAGGCCAACATGGCCACCATCCGAATTATTTACACGACTCTAAATATCTACTAATCTATGGCAGCAAACAAACTGACATTTTATATGTTGATAACATGGCGGCGCGACGCGAAATTTAAATATTTAAATGGACGTCTCTCGCGATTTAACAATCGTAGTGCAGTAGAACATGGTACTGGAAATTCTTATAGAAAATGTATTCCACTGACATCTAATTTATTTCCATTGTTTTCATAACCTCAAGATGGCGGCTGTGCGAAATTTCAAAATCTCGATTTATTTCTTGTGTTCTAATCATGCGATTGAAGTTTGAATAATAAACCCTGATAGAAACAATTAAGATAAGTAAGATATATGAAAATAGGCTATTTAGTTATTCACGGAACCACTTTTTTTAAAATGATGTACATTTTATCTTTTTTTTCTTATTTTTAGCCTATTTTCAATTTTGAAAAAAATAGGCTTATGAGATCACCTTTTGTCCGTGTGTGTGTGCGTGTGTGTGTGTGATTGGTGTGTGTGTGTCCCCCCCTAATAAAATCTAAACGGCTAGAGCAATTTCAATGAAACTCGGTAAGTTCATAGCACTATTCTGGGCGACCCCGACCGTGCCCTTCAAATTTTGTTACGACTCACCAATCCAACATGGCGGCTGTGCGAAATATTTCACCAGCATTCAATATCTCCGAAACTATTAGCGACATTACCCTGACATTTTGTATGGTGATAAAGTTCACTTATGTGACCTTTGAAAACCTGGTAACTACAAAACCAACATGGCGGCCAAGCGAATTTGCGACTTTTAAATAGACGTTTCTCGCGATTTAACCAACCAAACTTGGTAGAGTATATGTTCATAAACATTGCATTGCACCGACATCTAACTTCGTTCAATTGTTTACATAACCACAAGATGGCGGATGTGCGAAATATTTCACCGGCATTCTATAACTCTGAAACTATTACTGGTATCTCCCTGAAATTTTGTACGGAGATAAAGGGCACTACTGGAAGTCCATCTATAAGTCTTTCAAAAACCGGTTAACTGCAAAACGAGCATGGCGGCCAAGCGAATTTGAAAATTTTCGATAGTCCTTTCTCGCGATTTAATGTTCCAAACGCACTGAAATCTGGTACAGGAAATATTTAAACACAATATAATGCACTAGTATCTAATTTAGTTCAATTGTTTACATAACCTTAAGATGGCGGCTGTACGAATTTTAAAATTAAGTTTTTATTTCTTGTGATGTAGTCATGCGATCGAAGTGAAAGTTTGAATAATGAACCTACGTAATAATTTTCCTTAATGGTACATGACTCTATGGTCTATACATTTAACAATCCAACATGGCGACCATCCGAAATATTTAGACGGCTCTGAATATCTACGAATCTATTATAGCAATCAAACTGAATTTTATAATGTTCATAGGGGCTATGAACTCAAGTTCACCTATAGGACTTTAAATAACCTAGTGATCACAAATCCAACATGGCGGCGACGCGAAGTATAAATATTCACATGGACGTTTCTCGCAATTTAACCATCCGAGTGCAGTGAAACTTGGTACAGTAAATCCTTATACGAATGTTAATCCACTGGCATCTAATTTATTTCAATTGTTTCCATAACCTCAAGATGGCAGCTGTGCGAAATTTTAAAATCTCCTTGTTACTTCTTGTGTCCTAATTATGCGATTGAAGTTTGAATACTACACGTACACAATAATCTGCATGTAACAGTACATAACTCTAGGACCTTCATATGTAAAATCCAACATGGCGACCATCCGAAAAATTTCGTCGGTTCTCAATATCTACGAATCTATTACAGCACTCAAACTGAAATTTTGTATGTTGATAGTAGCAGTTAACATAAGTAGGATATATGAAAATAGGCTGTATAGTTCTTCACGGAACTACTTGTTTATTCTTATTTTATATTTTTATTTTGTTTCTTTTATTTTTATTTTAGATATTTTATTATTATTATTTGACCATTATTATTTTTATTACCGTATATAGTTTAATTCCAGTATACCTTACTGAAACTAGGTCACACAGAGAGAGCTAGGAATAATGTGAGAGGCTAAGTGATCGGGTCGTCGGGAACTGGCGGAGACATTTTCTGGACCCAAGCTTGAGTCTAAAGTGGAATAGAGACGCCTCCGGTAATACCCCGGGCGGAACCCTCTGTCACTCCTAATCCGGAGGGGAATCAAGAGCGGCAGAGCAGCTGAAGGAGTTTCAATTGCTTTGGATTCAGGCGCAGCAGAGACCTATATTAGAATTCATCCTGTAATTTGTGTTACGTGTTACTGGGATCCTCAATAACACTTAACTAACTGATTGAACTAATAAACCCCGTAGTTATCATTGCAAAGAATGTTATTTTTTTTCAGCCAGTTATTTGAACATAAATCAAAACCGTGAATGCAATACTGAGACTCTCGTAACCAAGTTGAATCTTGTCATTCATTTTTTTAGGCTAATCACCGACTGTTTTACTGTAGTGAGATGCTGAAATACTAAATAAAATTGTTTTAATTTGGAATTTGTGTCTCCAACACAGTAAGAGATTGTTGTTGTTGTTGTTGTTGATTGATGCAGGGAATTTGCGACATCGTGGTCATGTAGCCCCGTGCACTTGGGTATGTGTGGATTTTGTATGATAACATGTATTATTGAGATGGCTGTCTTAGTGTGTAGATTTGCAATTCAGATAAGGATTGGGAAGGAGACAACCATCGCCTTACGTTAGGTGCATTCAGCCTCGTGAGACAAAAGTGAAAAGAAAAGGGCTCAGTTCCCTGCTCAGTCATCCTGGAAGTGGTCTTCCATGGTTTCCCACTTCTACTTAAGGCGAAAACTGGGATGTTTCCTAACTTAAGGCCACAGCCGCCTTCTTTCCCAATCCATACTTAAATTACAAATACACACACTAATACTGCAATCACAATAACACAGGTACTTACACTTACCCAAGTACACGGGACTGAATGACCACGAAGGCACGGCCCCTCGAATGAATCAGCAACAACAAGCAACTAAACGACTGAAAGCCACCGTCTGTGTTCTAAGGATACGTATTGAGACAGAGTTCCTTAGGTCCTGGATTCTATTCCGTGCTCTGCTAAGAAATTTAATTCTGGCCTGAGGGTTGAAACGGGTTCACTCAACCTCGTGAGGCAAAGCTGGGAAGAGATTAGTTTTATTCCCACTTGAGCTGTTCTATAAGAGGTGTCCGTAGACTGGCTGCAAGGCTCAGCGGTATCGTTTTCGCCTGCTGTTCCCAAGGTTTCAGGATGAAATCTTGGCGCAGTCAGTTGGCATTTGAGGGAAACGTGTCAGTAGATTTATGACACGTAAAAAATCCACTTCTGGGCAAAATTCCGGAAACCACGGCGACTCAAAAACCCGCAGTAGTTAAAAGGGACGTAAAACAAATAACATTCTTATTAGAGTTGTCCGTGATTTCCCACTTCTTCTCCAGGCGAATGTCGGGATGGTACCGCAATTAAGGGCACGACGATTTCCTACCCAAAACCTAGCGCCAATTAAAAATACACAGCCATCGCAATGATGCAGGTTATCAGACAGTTTCCATACACACCCAAGTACACGGGGCTACATGAACACGCCCTGAATGAATCAACAATAACAACAACAGCTAAATGTCATCCCACGATCGTGAAAGTTCAACTCTAATATTTCTCACTAATTTTCAAAATCTCGTCAATTGGCATTCGTGGAAGGAAAGGCTCTCGGTAGCACTGCGATATACAACAAGGTAGATCGTTCACGTTTTCTCCCTGGCTGATCAAACATGTTAGTGTCAGAACTGTCGAACACTGGCATTAAAGTCATTTCATATTTCCTCTCGTGCTAACAACACAAGGAGGAAGGGGCAAGAGCACAAAAAAGCGTGAGACCGACATAGAGAGAAAGAAGGACATACAAACGAAGTGAAGAAAAGAGACAGACTGTACCCATTGATTGTAAGGTGACGAGGAGTGCTGGGGAAAGGTGTGTATAGAATACAATAAGCAAACGAAAATGCTGAGAAAATTACATATGCTTTGTTTGGGAACATGACAGCTACTAATTTTCTCGGGCCGTTCTATCAATTATTCGTGGGTCCCCTCCTCTCGCCCCGGTTGGAGACGTGTATAACGACCGGGTGAGGAGCTTTGACTGATGAGTGATGGCTATCCCTAAACATATAATGGCACTAAACATGGCCGCCGGCTCAACCAAATTAAGTCATTTAGAAGATTCCTCGATCGAATCGCAGCAAGAGAGAGGGAGAAAAAAAAGCATGAACTTCTTCGAGACTAATTCTCAAATCCTCTCTAGATAATTGCACCAAACACGGACAAGGTTGTGTTCCAAGTATTTGAGATCGTGCTTTAGATATTGCTTCATGCAATAACACATGTTCGTTTTCCTTTATTTGATTTTCCGTGTAGGAAAGAGTTTGTGCACGGGCAGTGAGGTGCCCTTTCTTGTCATAGTCTCGAAATCTGTAAGTTCAGAGATCCCAAATTCGAATCCCGGCGTTGACAACGGCATCTTGTGTATGGTATTTCCTCGTGGTTATCCATACCCACTAAACGCATATATTAAGATGGTACTTTATATTAGGTCCAGTACACCTACTAAAATCATACCCCTAATAATGTCTCTATCATATACCAAATCCCGTAGCTCTACAGACCATGAAGAGCCCAAGCCTACCCAGCGACCGCTGCTCAGCCTTTTGGTCTGCAGACTATGGGGTGACGCGTGGTCAGTGCGTCGGATCACCTCGGCCGTGGGTGGGTGGTTATCGTGTCGGACTGCCAACCCCAAGCTTGCAGGTTCACTCCTGGCCGTGGTAAGTGATTTTTGAAAGGCGACACAAATCACGATACGCATGTCATACGATCTTGAACCCATTTCAATTCAGTAGGCCGTGTTCATAGTGGCAAAATTAATCTCGGGATTTTCCGCCAACACTAAGTTCCTCATTTCTCTACTAGAAAGCGCTATGGTGTCAAGGAGTTTAGATATCTAACCTCCTTGATTTTCATAGCGCTTCAAGGAGTGATAAAATTCGACATGCAAGTTGCCCTCTGGACGTCAATTAACAAAGCTTGCACCCGGCATCCGAGGCCATACGATATTATAATCATACTCTCGGCCGTTAATCTAGGTCTTCGTGACCAGGGCACTGTCTCACTGTCAATTATCCTCAAATAATGCTTTTTTGTTTTTTAATGTATAGACATGAATTAACTTGAACGAATCATAAGGTGGTTGAGTGGATCAAAACCTGGGTGGCTAACCCAGCATTTAAATGTTTGTAATTGAATGTCAAAATTAATTTCGAAGCCAATGTAATATTCGCGTATTCATTCACTCATTGTTTCATAATAAATGAGTTTCGTGTGTTAAATGTTTCCAATATCGACAGGTATTTGACTTTCCCGTTCAGTTGAACTACGTAATACCGCCGACGGTGAATATGTACATTTTGTACTATTATTTTAATCAGCGGTCTTAATTATTCAAGCAAATTAAACAAGAGACTTCAAATTTGATTACATATGTGTTAGCATTGGATTTTTAAATTGAGTTTTAGATTTTTGCTTCAAACTGCTATTCATTATTTTCTATAAATTTATAATCCCTCAAGTTGTGAATGGACTGTGGCGTTATATATTTAACTAAGCAATCAGTGTATTGTTTACAGTGGTTTGCCACGGCTGGTGAGTGGCCAACCTGTCCGTCTACTAACCTCAAGCTTGCAGGTTCGCTCCTGGCCGTTGAAAGTGATTTTTGAAGGGCGGCAAAAATTACGACACCATGTCATACGATGTTGGCATGTCAAACAACCCATTTCAAATCAGTAGGCCGTGTTCATAATGGTAAAATTAATCTCGGGAGTTTCCGCCAACAGAAAGTTCCTCATTTCTCTACTAGAAAGCGCTATATTGGATTTGATATCTAACTTCCTTGACTTTCACAGGAACAACGAAATTCGACATGCAAGCTAAACTTCGGGTGTCAAATAACAAAGCTTGCACCCGGCACCCATGGCCATACCATATTATTATTATTATAGTATAATAATAATTACTAATAACGTCGGAATTGGTTTGACGTCCCTTTTAACTGCTGCGGATTCCCGAGTGCCGCAAGGGGATTATTGACATACATGTACATATTGTAGTGACACGTTTCTTTAACAAAAGGGCATCCTTCAATGCCAACCGATTATGCCAGGATTCAATCCCACAGCCTTGGGTACAGCCTTGCCAATCACGCCACAGAACCGGTCCTTTGTTACCCAGAAGTAGTAAAAGTAACAGTATCCCGGACAAACGAACCACCTTGTGATGTAGCGACTAGCATGCTTGGCTCTGGCAAGAAATATAATTGTCGTCTGACGGCTGGAACGATGATGATGATGATAATTGTTGTTTTAAGGGGCCTAACATCTAGGTTATCGGCCCCTGATGGTTTGGGTGATCGTGAAGATGAAAATGAAAAGCGCTCTTAAAACTAAAACTAATTACTAACCTACATACTAGAAGAAGAAATGGAAAACTAAAGGAGAATAAGGCAAATAAAGGACAGGAGGAAAATAAATGCCCTCAACCCTCGAAGAAGGCGGATTGAGGGACTTGGAAGGAAGGAGAGCCATGAAAGGCAGATAGGAAACTGAAAGAGGAGAGGGTCCGCCCCAAAGGTAAGGGACAAAAGGGGAAAACGGACCCAGCTCAGGAATCCCTCGGGGTCGCCAACTCCCGAACTCACCAGCCGTGAGCCCCTGAGGGTGTAGCATTATCTAGGGTGCACCAAACGTGGTGGGGCTACATACACCCGGCCTCCTTGAGGGCCTTAAGCAGAAGGCAGGAGATAACATGAAAAGAAAAAGAAGGCTGACCCCTCGCAGAAGGAGGGAATCAGAAAAGATGAGACAAGGGCCAATTAAGGCGGGAAAGGAAGAGACTCCCTAGGCCTCGGATACCCTAATACCGTCGGGGTCGGAAGAGAACAAGAGGTGACCAAGTGAGGTCGACAGGAAAGAAGACAGAGAGGAGCCCGGCACAAGTAAGTGGAAGCAATGCCGGACTCAGCTGGGGCCCCGTGGTCGCCAACCCACGCCCACAAGATGTGAGCCCCTGGGGGGGCTGGAACGGCGTACACTCAGCACTGAGAAGAGTTGGGTTCAATTTCCAGCTCAGCCAACTAGGAAGTAGTTTTCCGTGGTTCCTCATTTCCACTCCAGTCAATTTCCAGGAGGGTTCCAAACTTAATGCCATGGCTGTACCCTTCCTCAACTGAATTACAAAAACACTCAGTAATACAGCCATCACAATAAGACAGTTCTTCAGACAAAGTCCACACACACCCAAATGCATGGGGCTACATCTCGACGATGACGCAAAGCCCATAAATAAATCAACAACCACACTAACGGCCCAGGCGTTATACTTACTCTATCAATGAGTATTTCAATCCTGGTATGTCGGGTCGTACGAGGTGCATTCTATGTTGTTTAGGATACCTGAAAGAAGATGGTTTCAAATCATATTCTACCAGAGGTTTTCCGTAGTGACCACGTTAATTGCAGACAAATGCCAAAATTGTACCGTACTTATGACCACGGATGCCTGCTTTTCATTCATATCCACAGTTACAATATCGTACACATACTACAGGGAGTCCGAGAATGTTCTCCGTGGTGCCTACAAGCTGCTGCAAGAGATTGCGTCACCAGTTATTTTGGCAGCACGGCTGTCGCTTGTATCATAACAAACAGTAAACTTTATACTCAACACATCCATTCATAACATACTGTTGCACTCTTCCAATAATCTAACTATACGCACTGACGAATCCCACATCCCACACATGTGGCCTTCACCCTATCAAGGACACTGTGCTGCCAACTAAACTGATGACGCAACCACTCGCAGCCGCACGTAGCCACTGCGGAGAACATTCCCGGGTGTAGTACTCTAAGTGTTTCTCGTTGCATAGTGGCTAGCATTCTTGGCGGAGGCCCGGGTTCGATTCCCGGCTCGACCAAGAAATTTAATTCTGATCTGAGGGTTGGAACGGGGTACAGCCAGCCTCGTGAGGCAAAACTGAGAGGAGGCAAGTTCGATTCCTACTTCAGTCATCCTGGAAGTGGTTTTGTGTGGAACCTCCCTCCCCCTCCCTCCCCCTCCCTCCCCCCGCCCCTTCTATTCCAGGAAAATGCTGGGATAGTACGAAACCTCGAGCCATGGCTGCCTCCTTCCCAATCATATACTGAATTTAGAAGTAAACACACTAGTATAACCTTCACAATAACATAGGTTATCACAAATTATTTTATTTTATGGAATCCGCCATGTCAAATAAAATATGATGATTATTATTAATTGAAGTACGTAGGCTACATGTTTTGGGACCCAGTTAACACCTCAGCCATCCTGGAAGTGGTTTTCTGTAGTTTCACCACTGAGATGGTTCCTAAAAGTAGGGCCACAACAATTAATAATAAATATCATCTTTATTACTGACAAGGCGGATTTCATTTTAAAAAATCACCAATAGTCAATACGATTTAACCATTAGGCCTACCAGATCATTATGATAAAGATATTCACATTTTATCACAAAAATTAAACACACACAAATACACGGGGCTACATGACCACGATGTCGCAGCCCCTAAAATAAGCAACGACAACATAATTACATGGGCGTAATTTAGAGGCAGGATTATGGGGATGATAGGTAGAGCCCTGCGCGGATAAACAAAACGGTATCCGCATCCGCACAACTGTTATCCGCATCCGCCCCGCATTCGCATGACTGTTATCCGCATCTGCCCCGCATCCGCACAACTGTTATCCGCATCCGCCCCGCATTCGCATGACTGTTATCCGCATCTGCCCCGCATTCGCATGACTGTTATCCGCATCTGCCCCGCATTCTCATGACTGTTATCCGCATCTGTCCCGCATTCGCATGACTGTTATCCGCATCTGCCCCGCATTCTCATGACTGTTATCCGCATCTGCCCCGCATTCGCATGACTGTTATCCGCATCTGCCCCGCATTCGCATGACTGTTATCCGCATCTGTCCCGCATCCGCATGACTGTTATCCGCATCTGTCCCGCATCCGCATGACTGTTATCCGCATCTGTCCCGCATTCGCATGACTGTTATCCGCATCTGCCCCGCATTCGCATGACTGTTATCCGCATCTGCCCCGCATTCGCATGACTGTTATCCGCATCTGCCCCGCATTCTCATGACTGTTATCCGCATCTGCCCCGCATTCGCATGACTGTTATCCGCATCTGTCCCGCATCCGCATGACTGTTATCCGCATCTGCCCCGCATTCGCATGACTGTTATCCGCATCTGCCCCGCATTCGCATGACTGTTATCCGCATCTGCCCCGCATCCGCATGACTGTTATCCGCATCTGCCCCGCATTCGCATGACTGTTATCCGCATCTGCCCCGCATTCGCATGACTGTTATCCGCATCTGCCCCGCATTCGCATGACTGTTATCCGCATCTGCCCCGCATCCGCATGACTGTTATCCGCATCTGCCCCGCATTCGCATGACTGTTATCCGCATCTGCCCCGCATCCGCATGACTGTTATCCGCATCTGCCCCGCATTCGCATGACTGTTATCCGCATCTGCTCCGCATTCGAATGACTGTTATCCGCATCTGCCCCGCATTCGCATGACTGTTATCCGCATATGCCCGCATCCGCATGACTGTTATCCGCATCTGCCCCGCATCCGCATGCCTGTTATCCGCATCTGCCCCGCATTCGCACAACTGTTATCCGCATCTGCTCCGCATTTGCACAACTGTTATCCGCATCTGCCCGCATCCGCATGACTGTTATACGCATCCGCCCCGCATCCGCCCCGCATCCGCATGACTGTTATCCTCATCCGCCCCGCATCCGCATGGCTGTTATCCGCATCTGCCCCGCATTCGCATGCCTGTTATCCGCATCTGCCCCGCATTCGCACAACTGTTATCCGCATCTGCACGCATCCGCATGGCTGTTATCCTCATCCGCCCCGTAGCCACACGACTGTTATCCGCATCTGCCCGCATCCGCATGGCTGTTATCCTCATCCGCCCCGCATCCGCATGGCTGTTATCCGCATCTGCCCGCATCCGCATGCCTGTTATCCGCATCTGCCCCGCATTCGCACAACTGTTATCCGCATCTGCCCCGCATTCGCACAACTGTTATCCGCATCTGCCCCGCATCTGCATGACTGCTATCCGCATCTGCCCCACATCCGCATGGCTGTTATCCTCATCCGCCCCGCATCCGCATGGCTGTTATCCTCATCCGCCCCGCATCCGCATGGCTGTTATCCTCATCCGCCCCGTAGCCACACGACTGTTATTCGCATCCGCTCGTTTGTTGTCGGAATCCGCTGACATTACGGTAATAATTTTAATTTATTAGATAAAGTATTAAATCAACACATTTTTACATTGGAGGAGAAATCCGTTTCCCTTATTTTTACAGAAGTCAACACTAATTGAGGGTATTGGCTTCTCTCATGTCTCTATTATTGTCATAAAATCCAAGCGAAAGCAAAAAGGTAATAGCAAGAAACGTGAGAGACGCAGATCTTAGCAAAAGCTAAAAGTATTTTAAAAAATCCAGTTCAACATTGTACTTAATTAACAGAGTTTTATTCACAAAGTAAGTAAAAACTGGAGCTGCTTGGGTTTCCCAAGATGCCTTAAGGCTTAGCATACTCCTCAATCCTTGTTAGGACAATTCATTAAACATTCGTTTTACAATTTAAAATCCAGTGGTATTTTCTTATCAGAAAAGTCAGGTGTTGGCACACTTGTAAATATGGTGCTGCAATCTGGCCACAGAGTCAGCAATGAGACCCTCCGGTTATTCCTTTCTGTGCCGAGCTTCTGAAACCGTTCCACAACTTCTCGATTGGTAGTGCCCCTGGCACCAAACAGCATTCCTCGCACATTGAAGATGTGATTCCTGTACGGAACACGGAACACAATCTTCATAGATGGCTTTCTTCTCCTGGTCAACCTCTTTAGCCTGATCTGGTGCATTCTTCTCAAACCGTATGGTTGGATCAAGAATATAGGCTTCATTAGATGTTTTATTAAATGCAACTATGTCAGCAAAACGGTTTCTCCCTTGAGAGTCGAGTGCATACACTTCCTCGTAGCATTCAAATCCCTTATTGCTCAGAATGTTTTTGATTGAGTGTTTAACTTGGTTATGTCTTTTGTTAATAAGCAAAGAATTAAAAGGGCAATTTTTCTCCAAACATTATCCGCAGCTTATCCGCTCTCCGCCCAGCCATGCAAACTATATCCGCATCCGCGTAGGGCTTTAATTATAGTCGCTCCACCGGTACAGTGCAGCGGTGCGATGCTGCGGCAGAGAATATAAAAAGAGATGACGGTCGTGGGAACTGCGGCACGGAACATAAGAGTCCAGTCCGATCAAGTGGAACCCAACGCGCGCTTTACTTCACGGCATGGCTCGGCGTGAGTAAGCGTTTCTGTCCCAACTTCATACGCATTCCTTTGTACACGTTCAGGTCTGAGCGATGTGTTCTGCATGGCAGCGTCTACATTCTTTCCTCATGGATATACTGGAGCGTATGGCGGAGAGAAAAGAGAACCTCAAAATCACAGTAAAGAACGTCTTTCAGCTACTAAGATGCGTTCTATAAGATTTATTCGGAAGATACGTTTTGTTTAAACAAGTCGCGTCTTGAGAAGTATTTGAAGCGCCTTCGGTGGCGTAGTTGGTAGCATCCTGAGCTGTTATGCCCATGGTCGCGGGTTCAAACCCGGCCGAAATCGTCGGATTTTTAAGAGCGTTAAAATCCTTTATTATGCCTTCCGTCGGAGGGGAAGTAAAGCCGATGGTCCCATGTCATAGATTTATGGCATGTAAAAAAACCTCCCACTAATTACACTTGTGTGAAGCTAAATTATAGGTTAGTATTGACTAACGCTCTTAGGTTCCAACGTTCGTTGCCAGGAGCCGAATGTGGTGGCATATAGTAACCAAGTTCAGAACTAGGTGTCGTTGACAGTGGCGTTTGGAAGCATAAGTAGGAACTACTAGAAAATTGAACATCTGCAGTCATCACCTGAATTACAGATAACACAAACTAATACAGCCATCACAATTAACACCGGTTATCAGACAGATTCTACACACTCCCAAAGTACACAGGGCTACATGACCGCGTTGTCGCAGCCCCTAAACTGAAGAACCAACCAACCAGAAGTATTTGGCCGGAGCAGCTGCGGTGGGAGCGGTGGGTCCTAAGGTTAGGAGGTGGGGTTATGAGTTAATTAGGTGAGTAATAAAGGGGATATTAAACTTAAGTCATCGTAATTTGTAATTATCTGGCACTGCATTACTGTAGCCTATGATTATGGCATAAAGTGAACTTGTCTAGCTTGCTGGTCTGGAGTTAGATATTGAAATTGACACCACCTCGGTGACTTGCATGCCATACTCACACTCAAGTACACCCTTGAATGACCACGATGTCTAAGCCCTCAAATGAAACAACAACAACAACATCTGTTAAATAGTTCGAATGTGAACACCTCGCTGCACCAAAGCTGCCTCTAGTCTCACAAAGTTTGTCTCGTACAGTATTTACGGGCACCTGGAACTCCTAACATGCTCATTTTGCCACTTAATAATTATGAGGATTTTGAGTTTGATATAATAATAGTATTTGATATATATACTTTAATGTATTTCTTCAGTGGTTGGGGTAGGGTGATGGCCCAGTGGCTTAGCTACTCGTCTTTCACCCGGACGGCCGGGGTTCGCATCATGGTGACAGCGGGGTGGAATTTTCACCTGAAAAATCACGCGGCGTCAGGAAGGGCATCCGACCTTAAATCCCCGGCCGAAACCAAAATAAGCCTGGTTGGCTCCGGCGACTACAATTAATTGGGAAAAGCCAAATTAAAGTTTTTTTTAAGTTTCTTCAATGGTTAAATATCTACTATTCTAATGATATATTTGGTTGTAGGTGTTAATAGGCGCGATGATGATAGTAGTTAGTTGTTAGATGGTACCATGCAATTGGGACTGCCGTGCAAGTACGTTTAGTTTAATGAAGCATGTACTGCTATTTTAGATTAATATGATAAGCAGAACATAGCAGTTTTATTTAAAGGCAGCCGGAACGTGTTGGGTAAGTGAAATCGCACACTCTTCTCGTATTGTATGGCAGACGTTCGACCAGGCAGAGAGCTCTGGCGTGTTCCGGAACGTGGCTCACAGCAGATTAATGCCACTAGCAGGTCATTTAGGGTTTAACTTCACAAGAGGCAGAGCATACAAACAACCAGACATTATCTCCCACTAATGTGGAATCGGAGAAGTAAAGAAGTGATGTTTCATTTTCTCTGCACTCTCATATAGGATCCCAGTTATAATTTATATTCTTACTGTGCTTTTTGCATAAATACATACATTTTAATTTGAGACAATTTTACCATTCAGCGTCCAGTCTTGTCTGAAAATCCACAGCCTGCTTCCAGTCGACCGATGGGGTCAGTGAATGGAATGAATGACGCCCCCATCTAGCGGCGAGGATATGAACTGTGCTGGCTGCCGAAGTCTATCGCACTCCCCTGGGCCAATGATTAAATGAATGACAGATGAAATGAACGGATAGTGGAGAGTGTTGCTGGAATGAAATTTGTGACAAGGAAAACCGGAGTATCCGGAGAAAAACTTGTTTGCCTCCGATTTGTCCAGCAAAAATCTCACATGGAGTGACCGGGATTTGAACCACGGACCCAGCGGTGAGAGACCGGCGTGCTTCTGCATAAGCCACGTAGGATCCATTGAGTCTTTTCTGCAAGACTCTATTTGCGAACAAGTCGCCTTCATGATCCCCTACTAGCAGTTAGCACTGCTACCTCCTTTGCTTCAGCACCTCTCACTTCAAAATCGTTCAGCACTGAATCTGACCATCGCCTCCTAGGTCTACCTCTGCTTCTCTTACCCTCTACAACCAAACTCATTAATATCTTCGGTGGCGTAGTCGGTAGCATGCTGAACTGCTATGCCCAAGATCATGGATTCAAACCCGACCAAAGTCGTCGGATTTTTGAGGGCGTCAAAATCCTTCAGTATGCCTTCCTTCGGAGGGGAAGTAAAGCCAGCGGGTCCATGTCATAGATTCATGGCATGTAAAAGAACTTACCACTACAATTAGTAGCGTGTAGCCAAATTTGTAGGTTATATCTGGCTGGTTAGAAACGCTCAATCAAGTTCCAACGTTCGTCGCTCAGTGACAGTAGCATCTGGTAGCTAAAGTTGGAACTACTTGAAATCGAACTTGCCGGGAGCCCACGGGCGTTCAATTAAAATACCCTGCTAAGGCCATTGGCTGCAATTCATATATAATTAACCTCTTAGATAATCTCTCTTAACCAATTCTCTTCACATGACCCCACCATCTTAGTCAGCTCACACGAACAGCTTCATCTAGCGTGTTAATTTCTAACTTAGCCTTTGCCTCTACATTACGAGTACCTTCTTGCCATTGCTCCCATCTATTTGTCCCAGCAATTATCCATGTTACCTACATATCAGTTACATCTAGCTAATGTAGAACATTTCTACGGCAAGGCTTCACAGGGTGCAATGCACTGTGCAAAGCGCTTTGCACGTCCAGAAATACTGTCCTTCTCCTTCACCCTCCCGATAGCCTTCAATGTGTATACGTGTATTCTAGAGTGTTATTGTTGTTGAAAGAACAATCCAAGCGTGCACTAAGAGTGTTAGTTGTCTATAAACTCCAAGGATGATTCATTTTAGTAAAATCATCAGTAGTTAAAGATAATGTTATTTAAGGGGACCGGTACAGTAAATCACAATCAAAATTTCGATTTTTCAATGTATTTCTTAATGTACAGCCCCACTCTTCTAGTTCATTTTGGTGAAATAATTATTTAAATATCTGCAATAGTTTAGGAGTTATGATTTGAAATGCTAGACATTGCATAGGCTATTTAAAGAGCTCTGCGGTACTTCGCGGTTCATTTTCTCAAATCCATATTTTTAGCTTACTTTTCACATTTTGCAAAAATTAGGAAAAAGTAGTCTTATGAGATCGATAAGGGAAAATGTGTGTCTGTCTGTCTGTCTGTCTGTCCTTCTGTCTGTGTGTCTGTCCTTCTGTCTGTCTGGCTGTGTGTGTGTCCCCCCCCCTATCAACTCCTAAACGGCTGGAGCAATCGAAATAAAATTTGGTAGGAGTAAAGATCTATACCTGAATATCTCACGGCCATATTTGAAAATGATGTCAGTGCTACCAACTGCTGAAAAATCGCAATTGAAATTTGAGCTCCATGTTGGATATCTTGGAAGGTATGAATGGGAGCTATTTCAAAATCGGCACACATATAGATAATAATATTGCAGTTTAATTTGCAGAAGGCCATACATGGCAGTGTTGCCAAAATGATTACAGGCCTACTGATAGGTCCAATATTTAAATGCATATAACTTCTACACTATCAATTAGAATTCAACCAAATTTCGTATGTTGTATGTGTACATAACCAGATATGACTGAACGTATTCATAAGAACCACCAGTGCTGCCAACTGTAAGAAATACTCTTAATTTCTTTTATCCAAATACCAATATATATGAGAAAGTATGCAAGCCGACAGCTTTAAACTATGCACACGTATAGTACATGACATTCTATATTAATTTGGAGTAACTTATATACGTCAGTGCTACCAACATGATTCTAAGCCTGCTGAGAGGTCCAACTTTAAATACATGTAACTTCCATACTATCATTTGGATTTCAACCAAATTTCGTATGTGCTATGTGTACCATAACTGCTATGACTATGCGTATTCTTAAGAGCAACCAGGGCTGCCAACTGTTAATAAATGCTGTCTCTATTTTTGTTACCCTAATATCAATATATCAGAAAGAATGCCAGCCAATAGCTCTAAACTTTGCACACGTATAGTACCTGGCATTCTAGATTACTTTGGAGTAACTAATATACGTCAGTGCTGCCAACATGATTCTAAACCAGCTGATAGGTCCAATTTTAAAATGCATGTAACTTCTATACTAACTAATGGATTTCATTCAAAATTGGCACAACAATAGATCATATTATTTCAGATTATTTCTTACCAATACATGCATGACACTGTTGCCAACATGATTTTATGCGCGCTGTTAGATCCAATGTTTAACTGCATGTAACGTCCATGCTATTCATTGGACTCCAACCAAATTTTGTATTCTGTACCTTAAGAGATGGAACTAAGAATATATTCAGTCACCAGGGCTGCCAACTGTAGTGCTCTATTAGGCTATATTATGCCAGGTATACAGTATTTCGAACTAATTAGAAATTTCGATATTACCAACTTAATTTCGTCATTATTCTAGATAGATCCATATCGATTAATCATTGGCATGAATCTTAAATTTTAAGAAAAGTAGGCTCTTTAGTTCGTCACGGAACTTCTTGTTCAAATCTGTTATAAGTGACTTCCAACTCCTAAATTATACATTGCATTACAATGGTACTTTTATCTAATGTTATAAATGTTAGAGACGACAAAACTGACCAAAGTCATGTTCCTAGGATTGATATAATTATTGTGATAAAAATGATTTACATACCAAATATTGATCAAAATATGCAATCTTTAAGCAACACAAAATTAAAAATACTAATTTTGAACATATAATTCGGTAGGTGGTCATAGCTGTAACTTTTAACAGTAGGCCTACATTTCAGAAAACAGAACACTAATATATTGATAAATGATCCAGCTATTAATAGAACGCTGAGCACCGACACCCAGCCGCCATTTTGAATAATACATTAGCGAGTTTAGTAATGCTAAAAATCAATTCTGAGATATGTGCTTACTAATAAATTTACAGGATGCTTTATTTAGAAAGTTTCATTGCTGTACATATTAGGAGCTAAGATAAAATATATTTAAAATGTCTAAATTTGAAGGTGGTTTACTGTACCAATCCCCTTAAAGGCATCGTCGCTCCCGCGATAGCCAAACACGGACGACGTCAGGGCATACATTACCCCTTTCCTGGATATTTTCCCGTAGGGTGAACCCTTACATAACGCTCACCATAAAATTAGATCCACGATAGTGGCTTTTCGCTTTGAAAAGTACTGTAAAGTTTTCGAAGAATCTCACTGCGTTGCCGACAATGGAAGTACGACGTCATTGCGACTGACAAGAATAGAAAGTGGGGCTTCATAGACGACCCAACTGTGCGGTTTAAACCTTAAATTATTTATGAATAGCCTGAAGTAATGAACAGTGAGAAAAAGAAGACGTATGAACATACGATTGAATACTACAGATCCAAATATAATCCAGATAAGGCTCTGTCATTAATTCACTGGCCGTGAGAGCCAATATACCATCTGTCATTAATGATTGGTGGACAATTGACTATCCCTAAGATATTTATACATTTCTGTCGTACAAAATTACGACACCATGACATACGATGTTGGCATGCCAAAGAATCCATTTGAATTCAGTAGGCCGTATTCATAATGCCAAATTAAACTTGGGATTTACCGCCAACACAAAGTTCCTCATTTCTCTACTAGAAAGCGTTATAGTGTTCAAGGAGCTTAGATATCTAACCTTCTTGACTTTCATAGTGCTTCGAGTAACAACGAAATTCGACATGCAAGCTACCCTTTGGGTGTCAAACAACAAAGCTTGCACCTGGCACCCGAGGCCATACGATAAACAAGAAGTTCCGTGAAAAACTATACAGCCTACTTTTCATGCCAATGATTATTCTACAGATATGAACCTATCTAGAATAATGACGAAATTAAGTTGCTAATATCGACATTTCCAATTAGTTCGAAATACTGTATACCTGGCATAATGTATCCTAATAGAGCACTACAGTTGGCAGCCCTGATGACTGAATATATTCTTAGTTCCGTCTCTTACGGTACTAAATACAAAATTTGGTTGAAGTCCACTGGATAGCATGGACGTTACATGCAGTTAAACATTGGATCTAACAGCGCGCGTAAAATCATGTTGGCAACAATGTCATGCATGTATTGGTCACAAATAATCTGAAATAATATGATCTATTGTTGTGCCAATTTTGAATGAAATCCATTAGTTAGTATAGAAGTTACATGCATTTTAAAATTGGACCTATCAGCAGGCTTAGAATCATGTTGGCAGCACTGACGTATATTAGTTACTCCAAATTCGTCTAGAATGCCAGGTACTATACGTGTGCAAAGTTTAGAGCTATTGGCTTGCATACTTTCTGATATATTGATATTAGGGTAACAAAAATAGGGACAGCACATATTAACAGTTGGCAGCCCTGGTTGCTCCTTAGAATACGCATAGTCATATCTGTTATGGTACACATAGCACATACGAAATTTGGTTGAAATCCAAATGATAGTATGGAAGTTACATGTATTTAAATTTGGACCTGTCAGCAGGCTTAGAATCATGTTGGTAGCACTGACGTATATAAGTTACTCCAAATTAATATAGAATGTCAGGTACTATACGTGTGCATAGTTTAAAGCTGTCGGCTTGCATACTTTCTGATATATTGGTATTTGGATAAAACAAATTAGGAGCATTTATTAACAGTTGGCAGCCCTGGTAGGTCTTAAGAATACGCTCAGTCATATCTGGTTATGTACACATACAACATACGAAATTTGGTTGAATTCCGCTTGATAGTGTAGAAGTTATATGCATTTAAAAATTGGACCTATCAGAAGGCTTATAATCATTTTGGGAACACTGCCATGTTTGGCCTCCTGGAAATTAAACTGAAATATTATGATCTGTACGTGTGCCAATTTTGAAATAGCTCCCATTCATACTTTCCAAGATATCCAACAAGGAGCTCAAATTTCAATTGCGATTTTTTAGCAGTTGGTAGCACTGACATCATTTTCAAATATGGCCATGAGATATTCAGGTATAGATCTTTACTCCTACCAAATTTTGTTTCGATTGCTGCAGCCGTTTAGGAGTTGATAGGGGGGGGGGGACACACACACACAGCCAGACAGACAGACAGAAGGACAGACAGACAGACAGACAGACAGACAGACAGACAGACACACATTTGCCCGATCTCATAAGTCTACTTTTTCCTCATTTTTGCAAAATGTGAAAAGTAGGCTAAAAATAATAATAATAATAATAAAAATAATAATAATAATAATAATAATAGTGAAATGAAAATCCTCAGCCTGCTTCCAGTCTCCAACCGGATCAGGAATGGAATGAATGAAGCCCCTATCTAGCGGCATGGATATGGACTGTGCCGGCTGCCGAGGCCTGACGCACTCCTCTGGGGCAATGATTAAATGAATGACAGATGAAATGAAATGATAGTGGAGAGTGTTGCTGGAATGAAATTTTGACAGGGAAAACCGGAGTACCCGGAGAAAAACATGTCTGCCTCCGTTTTGTCAAGCACAGATCTCACATGGACTGACCGGGATTTGAACCACGGACCCAGCGGTGAGAGGCCGGCGTGCTGCCGCCTAAGCCACGGAGGCTTGTTAATAATAATAATAATAATAATAATAATAATAATAATAATAATAATAATAATAATAATAATAATAAACAGCTTCTATTATTATTAGTTTCTAAACAGACAATCCATGCAGTAGCTTTGAAGAGTTCAATGGCACATAATCAGACTTAGTTCTTTCAAAGTGACATCAATTTAACATTTTCAATAATTGGTCAGTGGTTAACAAGCCTTTACTGGAGTCATACTGTTTCTTGATAATGACAATCTGTTATTGTGGATTCTTTAAAACTTTGCAACGTCGTGATCTTTTGTGTGGAATTTGATAACCTGAGTTATTGCGATGGCTGTATTAGTGTATGTTTTCGTAATTGAGATGGAGATTGGGTAGGAGGCTCATAGAACTATTCTGCCATATAATGAGCTCTTGCACATAGGCACGTTATAAACAAATAAACAACTCCTGTAACTTTGTCGTCATATCTCCGGCAGTGAAACAAAAATACACAGGGGATATTTATAAAATTCATCATATTTACCCGTTGTAATGTTTTAGGTACCAATTCACTGGTTACATTTACATCGAACATATTATTTTTGATAGCTTTGAAACCATATTTCACTGTTGCCTTAATGATAATTATTGATATTGCAACTTTTCAGTCGGTCAACACAATTTAATTCCGATTAATGAGGTATTCGAAAAATAACATTAAAGAAAGTAAATGTGATTAATATCCTTATATACTGTATAAGGGATACTTTCCTTACTTCGCACTATCCCTAATTTCGCAACTACACATTGCATTTTTGGTACGAAGATGGGAACAGTAATTTCAAGCAATTCAATGGTCTTACAACAGATGGCAGCACCTTTGCTATCATAACGTCTCTGTGTGATGATGCTATTTGAAGAGGAATTTCAGTACCGGTACTAAGAACTTTCGTATTTGCTTGTCAAACCAAATTTACTGCGAAATTAGACAATTTTGGACTACAGCAGAGGGAGAAAACTAAGGGTTGACATGTTACGCTCGTCAAGCGAGCAACATCAGATAGAAACTTTCTAAGTTTTGGACAGGTATTTTTGGAGGGCAGTGACTGTTAGTGGACCCTACTGATTGTGGGGTGACGTCATCACGTCGGGTCACCTCGGCCGTTAACATTTGTTTTATTTACCGTTTCACTTCTCTGTGCAGATAGCTTCTCAATTGCCTTCACGAGACTGAGGGCACCCCGTTCCAGCCGTCACGTTAATTTCTAAAAACCCTGATAGAACCATGATTCGAAAACGGGGCCTCCGGGTAAGAGACAGGCGTACTACCTTAACACCGCGGAACCGGTTCAAATGAACTAATAAAGATTACATTGAGCCAGCCAAACGTTTAGCACACCCGTAGCTAGCGCAGGTCTGCGGCGAAGCATTAGCTAAACATTTGGTTTTAGGGTGTGCTAGACTTATCGAATGAGACGCCCAGTAAAGTAAATTAAAACATATACATATTGATCTTATATTATAAAAATTATAGGCTTTGGATATGGAATTCAAATTATAAAATTATAAAATAATAATAATAATAATAATAATAATAATAATAATAATAATAATAATAATAATAATAATAATAATAATAATAATCCGATACAGCGTAAAATCTATAGATTACCGCCATTGCAATGGTGGTTTCGTTGTTTTTATTTCAGCAGGGAATTTGAAACATAGTGACAATCAATCCTGAACACATGTTTGCGCAGAGAACTAATTCAGACTAATCCAGGTACCGATTATGTTCATGTTAGGTCGTTCGAAACGACAATAAGCTATTGTCATCATCACAAAACTTGCTGCCCAAACCGTGTTGTTGTGGGCCGATGTTTGGAATAAATGTCCCATAACATAAACTAAGCTATCCTGAGAGCATTTTACTTGAATAATGAGAAAAAGCCATTGGAAATCCATGCCCAGCATTACTTTTTTCAACTCAGGGATTGGGACCTCGAACTTCCAATCGTTCAACTACCTAGTACTGAAAACATTCACCAACAGACATGGGTTGGAATAAATGAGCCCAGGATCTTTAAAGGAGATAGGTGATTTATTCTTCTTGCAACATTTTGTTATTCAGTTAAATCTGCACCTGGTCTGCGAGAGTGGGCCATTTACAGGCAATACGCGTTCGCAGTTATCCTATCATAATCCACAATCTGCGTAGAGAGGCTTCCAAAAGGACTTGAAACATAATGCAATGTATTAAGAGTAATTCGTCAGTATATATCATGGCGTGCATCTCTGAAAGATCGTTAAAAACAGTGAATATCCGCCGACTGAATCGCAAGCTACGTATCTCTTGCCGGAATGTTAAATTCCATTTTGCACATTATTACCATGTTTCGCGACGCCTGTTTTGTGTAGTACAGGTACTACTAAAAGTTTCAAGACACCTAAATATTTAATATACTTTCTTATGCGCATTTCTTAATGCCCATATCACACGACACTCGCTGGCAAGGAAGCTGTTGTAATGGCAGGCGGCTTCGGTGGAGTAGTCGGTAGCATGCTGAGCTTCTATGCCGAAGCCGTCGGATTTTTTAAGAGCATTAAAATCCCTCAGTATGCCTTCCTTCGGAGGGGAAGTAAAGCCGGCGGTCCCATGTCATAGATTTATGGCATGTTAAAGAACCTTCCACTAATTACACCTGTGTGAAGCTAAATTGTATAGGTTAAGAATGTAAACAACGCTCTTAGGTTCCTACGTTCGTTGCCAAGAGCCGACTGCGGTGGCGTATCTAAGTTCTGAACTAGTAGTCGTTGACGGTGGCGTTTGGCGGCAAAAGTAGGAACTATTTCAAAAATTCAAAAGTCTTCAGTCCTTACTTGAATTAAAAAACAGATAACACACACTAATACAGTCATCACAATTAACACCAGTTATCAGACAGATTCTACACACACACACACATGACCGCGTTGTCGCAGCCCCTAAACTTAAGAACCAACCAACCAACCTGTTGTAATGGCCGGTGCCAAACCCTGTATGATCCTGTTCATCCTCGTCAGTACACCTGTACTCGTATATCACACGCTAGCATATCGTGTGCCAAATTGTAAGAAATAAAACGCAAAGTGGTCACGAAATTTGCTTTGAGTAAATTTGAAAACATGAAAGGTACTGATTGATAACACTCCAATCAGTATTAAGATTCGATATTTCACTATACGCGTTAGTAAGTTGTGCATCAATGAGCTCCAAAGCACGTTGGAAAATTAGGCTTGTGGTATCACACCTGCTCACTTAATTAAAAGCTTCGGTGGCGTAGTTGGTAGCATGCTGAACTGCTATGCCCAAGATAGCGGGTTCAAACCCGGCCGAAGTCGTCGGATTTTTTAAGAGCGTCAAAAATTCTTCAGTATGCCTTCCTTCGGAGGGAAAGTAAAGCCGGCGGTCCCATGTCATAGATTTATGGCATGTAAAAGATCCTTCCACAGAATAAACTTGTGTGAAGCTAAATTTGTTAGGTTAGATTTCGTCAGATCGCTCTATCCAAGTTCCAACGTTCACAACTAGGTATCATTGATATCTGGTGGTGAAAGTTGGAACTACTTGAAATTGAATGGAACTTGTAGCTCACCCTAAGGGTGTCTGCTGGAAGCAGCTACAGATTCAGGCGAGCCGAGCATGCCCTCGGACACTCTTGGCACTAAAAATCATACGATAAATAAATAAATAAATAACTTAATTAAAAATCCCGGGTTCAAGACTATCCAACGGACAAATGTTTTACTTCTTTTTGATTATCTTGTGATATCCTCCCTGCCTTGTACAACAAGCTTTAACTTAGGTTTATTAATTTGGTCTGCGAGGACGATTTAAATGATAAATATCGCTGGGAGAAATTGTTATCTTCTGCAATTTAAATTTATATTTTCCCTAATTCCTGTTAAAAACATGAATGCACACAATTCGCGACAACCATTAGAATTGATATAACACAGTTGTTACCCGAGAATAATAATTATATTTTATGACATGTTCTGTATTTACTGTAGCCTATATAGCAAGAAATGTTTTGCACAGAATCCGTTTTAAGAAAATGTAGTTACGTTCTATAGTATTTATTCGTGGGACTACCCATATAAAAAATCTATTTGTTTATGTTGTCGCTAGAATGAATACTGGAACGAGTAAAACAATCCAATTGATCGTTGTACTCAATCTTCCATGCAAACTGCCGGAAAAAATGACACCCGTTCAATTTCGTAAGTTGTATGAAAGCTATCACGGATGGCATAACCTAGCATGGAAGGTGCAAATCGCATTCTAATAGACGCGTCAATACTATCGCGTGTACCCGTACTGACAGAAGCTTCCATGTCAATGAGTGCCGTGTGATAAGGGTTTAAATGTCCCATCTTACGTGAGGTATCATGTTAATTTATTTTAGGGATTGGTGTTCGAATCATCAGTCTTTTGATTGGTTTGGTCCTGAGTTCATCGTTTCATCTCTCCATAGCTACCACACCTTACAACCGAGGCAATCTGTTTAACATATTCTAACCTTGGTCTGATCCTACAGTTCTTGTCCTCGACTCTTCCTTCCATAGGTCCTATTCCTGGGAGTCTTAGTATGTGATCTACCAACAAATCACCTGTCTCATTAGCAGTCTCCGGAAACATCTCTCCTCTCCCACTCGTCTTAATACCTCGTCATTTGTCGCTCTATCTACCCATCCGATCTTCATCATTCTCTTGTAACACCACATTTCAAATGCTTCTATTATCCTAATTTCTGCTGCGCTTTCAGTTCAACTTTCACTTCCATAGAGTGACACGCTTCAGATGAAGGCTTTCAAAAATGACTTTCTAATTCCAAACTCTATATTTAATGTTAACAGATTTATTTTCTGTAGAAATACTTTCTTTGCCTGAGCAACTTACTTTTTTATATCGTCTTTACTTTGTCCATCGCCGGTTATTTTACTTTGTAAATAGCAGAAGTCTTGCAGTTCCTTTAGCTTTTCAACTGCCAATTTGACTCCAATAGGGGTTGGTTCCTTCTATCGGCTGCATTTCATTATTTTTGTTTTGTTTGTTTTGCTTCTATTGATTTTCATCATGAATTCTCTCCTCAAGACAGAGTCCGTAAGTAAAGCCCCGCGCGGATGAGGATATCCGCGGATAATCCCGCGGTATCCGCAAAACTTTCGCCATGCAGATATAGTTTGCATGGCTCTGCGGATAATGTTTGGAGTAAATTTGCGAATAAAAGATACAGTCAGTCTGAGAGACTAGACTTTATATCATTTGAAATGACGCATGCTACAAATGCTACACATGTTAGAAAGGCTCAGGAGGGCTCTTTCAACAGACTCCATTACCCATTAACTTAGGCTTCCCGTGCACTCTGCTGCATCACGTCACGCACTCGCCGTCTCCGTTTGCATAACGCCAGACCCCAGGAGTAAACTCAGACTCGGTGCATGTGCACTGAACAACATGATGACACCGACAGTAGTGGCCACGCGGGCTAAAGCGCTGCGTTAGGTCAAGGGGCCAAGCTCTCTGCTGACTCGGTAGACGCGTGGGTTCGAGCCCCACCGTCGGCTGTCCTTGAAATGGTTTTCCGTGGTTTCCCATTTTCAACACCAGGCAAATGCTGGGACAGTTCCTTCTGACAGGCCCCGGCCGCTTCCTTCCACACCCTTGCCCAGTTTCATTCATCTTCATCCATTCCATCTCTCATCCCGACGCGCAGGTCGCCCACGGGCGTCGACTAGAAAGACCTGGACTCGGCCTATGGGGAGGCCACACGACAAAAAAAAAAATGATGACGTCATACACGCCGTAACCGTGACGCATAACGGTAGACCTAAGCATAACGATGAAATCGACAAGATCATTTGAAATGATAATATACTAACCCCTTGCACTTCAACCCATGAAAGTCCTAGGCCTACCAAGCGGCTGCTGCCCAACCATTAGTTTAGCATATATTAGGGTGACGCGTGTTCAGCTCGTTGGGTCCCCTCTCCCGTTAATCTCGGTTTCCGTGACCGGGGCGCTGCATCGCTGTCAGACAGCTACTCAATTGTCCTCACGAGGCTGAGTGAATCCCGTTCCAGCACTCACGTCACTTTCTAAAATCCCTTACGGAGCCGAAAATCGAACCCGGGGCCCCCAGTTGAGAGGCAGGCACGCTACCCCAACACCACGGGGTAGGCACATTTGGGAATACAATCCGAACTTGTTGAATATCATTACTAGCACATGGATGTTCATGAGACATGTCATATTTTCCCGTTATGATTTTTTCATGACAATGTAAGATGATGATTTCAGCTAATCTCATTCAAATTGTATCATTAAGAGTAAGTAACACTTCGGTGGCGTAGTTGGTAGCATGCTGAACTGCTGTGCCCAAGATATCGGGTTCAAACCCGGCCGAAATTGTCGGATATTTTAAGAGCGTTAAAAATCCTTCTGTATGCCTTCCTTCGGAGGGGAAGTAAAGCTAGCGGTCCCATGTCATATATATTTAAGACATGTAAAAGATCCTTCCACAGACTAAACTTGTGTGAAGCTAAATTGTTAGGTTCAATTTCGTCGGAACGCTCTATCAAAGTTCCAACGTTCACCACTAGGTATCATTGATAATTATCTGGTAGCGAAAGTTGGAACTACTTGAAATTGAACGTAACTTGTATCTCACCCTAAGGGTGTCCGCTGGAAGCAGCTACAGACTCAAGCGAGCCGAACATGTCCTCGGACACTCCCAGCAATAAAAGCCATACGATAAATAAATAAAATAAACTCCTAACTGAAAAGGGTTACAATTCTGACTGTATAACATTCATTTTAAACATAGCACATGGCATGCATAGCCTAGGGGAACATTTTTCTCTTCAAATGTCTAAACGTGTTGATTCAATTTGATCTATACCAGTAGATTCGAATAACAAACGTGTTAATGCATGGCGGATGCGGATAACGTTCAGCTTATCCACGCAGGACTCTATTCATAAGGTATGTTAAAATAATTGTTATTCCTCACCCACACTAATGGGGCACAAGTTGTGTTCACCGACTGAATATCATTTCCGTTAATAGATCTTTAGCAAACGAAATATATTTTCTGATAGTCTTCTATACCACCTTAAAGAGCTTGATCTCGACTAGAAGCTGTAATACTGCAGGCATTTCAGTTTTTTTATTTCAATCTGAGCGTGTTTAATGCCATCTCATCTTGCCCAGCCATGCCCTGCATAACAAAGACGTTAAACACACATAACCGTAATGTCCTGCCTCTGCATCGCCAACATTTTTTTTTGGTATGCATGTTTCATTAAGGGACCGAGGTGGGCCACTTAGGGGTAGTAATGAGCTCACGCGTTGGCTCGGGGCCCAGTTAGCCTTGTGTGACATCCCGCTGCAACTTAATAGCTCAACTACTTACCAACCACACCAGATGAGCTTCACTGCTCACGGATTGTCCTGCATCAAAATAAATATATTTAGGGTGTTTCAGAATTCCTATTGCACACGTCTAGAGGTTGTAAAGAGGCCTTTGCATGAGGATCCCGTGTCCAGAAGTATTCCATTTTGATATTTCATTGATGACATGGTCGAAACAGATCACTATTGAATTTTATCACCATCATCATTATCGTCACCATCATCATTATTATCATTATCATTGTTATTATAATCATCATCATTATCATTATCATCATCATCATCATCATCATCATGTATTGCATTTAACAGGCCATTAAGACCCAGGGCAGAATGCAAGAGAACGGAAACTAAAACTTAAATACTAATTAACACGGTTAATAAACAAGAGGGACTGACAATAGTAAAAGTGTTCATGACAGATGTGCTTTCACCTTCCCCGGTCCCTGTTGCAATGGTGCCAACTTTTCATAAACCATAATGTCCGATCGTTCCATCTTGTTCTAGGGCGACCTCTCTGGCATCTCGCAGTTTCTCCCCCAGGGGCTCACAACTTGTGAGACGTGGGTTGGTGACCACGGGACCCCAGCTGAGTCCGGCTTTGCTTCCATTTACTTGTGCCGGGCTCCACTCCGTCTTCTTTCCTGTCGACCTCCTTTGGTCAACTCTTGTTCTTTTCCGACCCCGACGGTATTAGGGTATACGAGGCCTAGGGATTCTTTCACTTTCCCACCTTAATTGGCCCTTGTCTCATCTTTTCTGATCCCTCATTCTTCGAGGGGTCAGACGTCCTGTTTCCTTTTCATTCTATTTCCTTTTCTCTTTACGATTCCCGCACTGTTTTTGTTAATTGGCTCTCCTTGTATCCAAATTATCTAAAGCGAATTTGTTTGATTCTACGCTACATTTTGCGGGTATTTACAACCTAAGTTGCATTTAGTGAGTCTTTTCGATCTCATTTGCATTTTGAGAGTATTTCGACTCTACATTGCATTTTGTAAGTATTTTCAACCTAAACCGCATTTTCCATGCATTTTCAATCTAAATTGCATTTTGTATGGTGGGCATTTTGTAAGTATTTTGATTGTCAATTGCATTTTGTGAGTAATTTGAATGAAAATTACATTTTGTTTGTATTTTTAATCTAAATTGCATTTTGTAAGTATTGTGAATCCAAATGAGAAGTTTGAATCTACCATATATTTTGTAAGCAATTTCAATTTAAATTACATTTTGTAAGTGTTTTGAATTGCAATTGCACATTGTGAGTATTTTGAATCTGCACCGGCCTTTTTCAATCTAAATTGCATTGTGTATTTTCAATTTCAGTTGCATTTTTTAAGTATTTCGACTCTACATTGCATTTTGTACGTATTTTGAACCTAACCTACATTTTATGCGTGTTTTTGAATCTTTTCCTTTTGTGAGTATTTTCTTCTAAATTCCCTTTTGTAAGTATTTCCAATCTCCAGTCGTTTCAATCTGAGTTCAATTGTTTAACTATTTTCAGCCTCACTTAACTTTCGTTATGATTTTCCTTTCATAGTCATTTCGCTATCACCCAGACTATTAGGGGCCGAAACCCCAAGAAATTTTTAAAAGGCGACAAAAATCTCGGCACGCATGTCATACGCTGATGGCATGTTAATGAACCTATTTGAATTCAGTAGGTCATGTTCATAATGACAAAATTATTCTCGGGATTTTCCGTCAACACCAAGTTCCTCCTTTCTCTACTAGAAAGCACTATAATGTCAAGTAGCTTAGATATCTCACCTCCTCGACTTTCATAGCGCTCCAAGGAGCGATAAAAATTCGATATGCAAGCTGCCTTCTGGACGTCAAATAACAAAGCTTGCACCCGGCATCCAAGGCCATACGATATTATTATTATTATTATTATTATTATTATTAATAATAATAATAATAATAATAATGCGATTGGTTTTATGTCCCTTTAATTACTAAGCTTCAGTGTTTAGATACGACGGGGTACAAGAATTTTGCCCCGAAGAGGATCATTAACGTGCCAATAAATCTATTGACACTGCTACCTTGCATATGCAAACCCTCAAATGCAACCCTGCGACAGCAGACAAGAACATTACAGCTGCGCCACGCAGCCGGTTGTAACTATTGAGAGTCTGCCTCGTTGCACAGTGGATAGCATTTTTGGCTGTCACCGCGGAGACCCGGGTTCGATTTCCAGCTATGCCAATAAATGTAATTATGGTCTGAGTGCTGGAACGGGGTACAGTCAGCCTCGTGAGGTGAGGCGGATTTGATTCCTATCTCAGCCATGCTGTAAGTGGTTTTCCGTGGTTTACCACTTCTACTTCAAGCAAATGCCGCGATGGTACCTAACTTAAGGACACGGTCGCTTCCTACCCAAATCCTACAGTATCTCGATTACAAATATACACACTAGTACAGACATCACAGTAACTCAGGTTATACAGTAAGACAGCTTTTACACACACCCAAATACACGGGGATACATGACCACGTTGTCGCAAAGCTCTTAAAGAATCGACATCACAACATCTGTTGTTGTTTGAGTCTTCAGCCTTTCGACTGGTTTGATGCAGCTCTCCATATTTCCCTGTCCTGAGTTTATCGTTTCATCTCTACATAGCTACCACACCCTACATCCAAAGCAATCTGTTTAACATATTCTAACCTTGGTCTACTCCTACTGTCCTCATCCTCGACCCTTCATTCTATAACTAATTTTCCTATTCCTGGGTGTCTTAGTACGTGTCCTACTAACCTATCTCTTCTCTTCAATAGCAGTTGCCAAAAACATCTCTCCCACTTGTCTTAATACCTCTTTATTCGTAACCCTATCTACCCATCAGATCTTCATCATTCTCCTGTAACACCACATTTCAAACGCTTCTATTCTCTTATTTTCTGCTGCACCAATAGTCCAAATTTCACTTCCATAGAGCGCCACGCTCCAGACAAAGGCTTTCAAAAATGACTTCCTAATACCTAAATCTATATTCGATGTCAACAGATTCCTTTTCTGAAGAAATGCTTTCCTTGCCTGTGCTAACCAATTTTTTATATCCTCTTTGCTTCGTCCATCACTGGTTATTTCGCTTCCCAAGTAACAGAAGTCACCTACTTCCTTTAGCTGTTCACCTGGCAATTCGATTTTCAGTTCCATTCGGAAAAATGAAAACAGATTGCGACTTATACTTCATGAAAATGTTTATGTACACACCGGTTTATATTGTAAGGACAATTTTTCTTTCAATGTTGCTGTTGCTCATTTTAGGGTACGCAACATAGTGGTTGTATAGCCACGTGTATTTTGGGGTGTGTGGGTAGATTTCGTGTGATAACCTGTGTTATTGTGATGGCTGTACTAGTGTGTGTATTTGTAAACTGTGAATAGGATAGGGAAGAAGGCGGACGTGGCTTTAAGTTAGGAACCATCCCAGCGTTTGTCTGGAGTAGAAATGGATAAACAAAGGAAAACCACCTCCAGGACGGCTGAGGTGGGAATCGAATCCTACTCTTCTCAGTTTTTCCTCACTCGGCTGAATGTATCCTACTTGGTGACAGCCATCACACCAGAATTACAATTTCTAGGCAGAGCCGGGAATCAAACCCGAGGGGATCAATCATTCAATGTCAATCGTATTTCCCTTTGTCGGTGTTTGAGTATGGTACTTGTCGAGATAGAATTAACTGAATTACGCGTAATATCTTTTAAATTGGGAGGGAGAAAGTTGATTATCTCGGAAAGTGTTTCGTCTGTGTATCTCATTAAGTACTGGGTCAAGAGATGCGGTGTTCAATATCGCCAAGGAGGCGGAAGCCAGCTCCCAAGAGAACGGTACCGGTATGTATCCTGGGGGAACATCTTACAGGTTCCAATAAAAGTAATTGGAATCGAAAGTACGACCGAGTCAACAAGTTTCAGGACTTTTCGTGTTTCGTAGCCTTACAGCGGAATAGCTGGTCAAATAAAGTCACGTATTCTGCGGTTTTTTATATCGTTCGCGTTCTCTAGTTCCGAACATTACATAAGGTTGCTTTATTATTTAGTAGACTGGTAAATATTTCGGAGACTGCCGACCGTTTTCTGGACGAAACATATACGTGATAAAGTTCAAATCTTACTGTACTATGGAATGAGACTTCAAGAGAAAAATAAATAAATACATAAATAAGTAAATAAATAAATAAATAAATAAATAAAATAGATAGATAGATAGATAAAATAAATTTATATATTAATTAATAAGCAAATAAATAAATAGATCAGTAAATTGGTAAGTAAATAGATAAATAATTAAATCAAAACATAAATAAATAAATAAATAAACATTAGTAAATAAATAGGTAGATAAATAGATAAATGAAAAAATAAATGAATTAATGAAAATTATAGAATGAATGAATAAATCTAAAAATAAATAAATTATTGAATGATTACATGAAAATATAAATATATACATAAATAATTAAAAAATACATAAATAATTATAATAAATAAATAACAACCCCTGGCACTACAGCCCGTGAGGGCCTAGGCCTACCAAGCGACCGCTGCCCAGCTGTTTGGCCTGCAGATGTTGGGAAGACACGTGATCAGCGCATCGTGTCCCTTCGGCCGTTAATCTTGGTTTTCGTGATCGGGGCGCTGCTTCACTGTCAGACAGCTACTCATTTGTCCTCACGAGGCTGAGTGCACCCCGTTCCAGCCCTCACGTCAAGTTCTAAAATCCCTGAAGGAGCCGGGAATAGAACCCGGGGCCTCCAGGTAATAGGCAGGCGCGCTACCCCAACACCACGGGGAAATAAATAATTACTGTACATGAATGAATGAATGAATGAATGATTGAATGAATGAATGAATGAATGAATGAATGAATGCTTTGCTCAGAGCGACAAGTCTGGAGAGCAAATTACTAAATGAATAATTTAAATCAGTGAGTAAATTTTCTGAGCTGATGTATTAGTATATAGAGAATTTCTTCCAAAGTGTCAGGAATTTGTTAATCTCGAGGGAAATTTGAAAAAGCGTCGTCTCTGTCTTCCCTTATCTCTGTGGTGATAATGCCACCATATTATAGAGTTGTGCTTTAATGTCACAGTAAGATCCCACGGGGGGTGTCCGCGAAACAAATTAGAACCAGAAAATAGCTTACTTCTTTTCCTTTTCCTTTTTTTTGCATGTTATCATATCTATCTGTATATAAAATGCTACGGTGCATATTTCACAACACTCAAACTTCTCAATCAAAAGGAGTTCGGGTTGCGGTTTGAGTCAAAATTGTCAGTATATTTCAGAAATTGTTACAAATTACTGTAAAGTAGATTGTATTTTATACTCAGAATTCAAACATGGCCTGCGTGTGGGAAGCAGGGCGATAGGCTTAAGGGATCCAAATGGTCTGACCGTGGAATGGCGTACAAATGGCTGTTTTCGAAAATAGGGAAACTGTGGGGATAGTTAAATTATATTTTATTTTTGATTTCCCGTGCTTATTTAAAAGTAATTTGAGGGCTGGGATTTTACGGCCCAATGTGATTTTATTAATATAAAAAATAAAGTATTAAAAGTAAATGAATAGTATTCGTCGTATGAAATGTATAAACGAGTTCAATGTTAATTTACTTTTCGTTTTTTGGGATTTTCATCTAAACATCACCAATTTTTTCTCAATATAATTTTACTATGAAGCATGAAAACTGCTAACTACTAAACCAAGATAGGTGATGTTGATTGTTGTTTTAAGAATCATGTCTATGAATAAGAGAGATATATAGCCTTGCATAGAGACTGGAATTTAGTCACTTTGCTATTATACCCCATGACGTACATATAATATAGACCTGCTGTGGAATAGGTTACGGCCTAAAACTGCATTTGTTTTTACTATAGAACTATAAATCTATCCATACTCATTATGAGTTTGCCAAGTGCATGGCTTACCAGAATTACATTTTGCACTGATTTATGACGTAGTCAAATAAAGTGATTAAATATAATCTCTCTCGTGTATGCGTTATGAACATTAAGTTTAATTCTTGAGTGCGATTACAAATCCAGAACGACGCATAATCACATTCAATTTATCTTAATGCAATTAACTGATCATAACTACATTTGTAAATGGAATTTACTATTTAATCGTAATACGCAAGTACATTAATCCTCGATTCCGTTCCATAATATGTAAATGAATGACTGCATCACTCTCTAGAGGTGTTTATTCAGTAATATATAATAAAATGTTGTGTATTTTGATTGAATATTGGTCTTTTGATGTTGCTTCATTTTATTGGATATTACTACTGGGTCATAATGCTGTTTATTCATTCATGCATTCATTCATTTACTTTGTTTATTTGTTTCTCATTTATTTATTTACTGATTTATTGATTCATGAATTTTTCATTTGTATTAATTTATATTAAAAAAGGAATATTATTTATATGTATTTGCTTATATTAATTTACTGTATATCCTTATTTACCTATTTACTTATTTGCTTATTTATTTATGTATTGAATTATCTATTTGTTCATTTATTTATTTTCTGATTTATTGATTTACTGATACATTGATTTATTTATTTTTATGTATTTACTTATATTTATTTATATTTATTTATTTATTTATTTATTTATTTTCTTATTTACTTAGTTTTGAGTAATACTCAATTTCATCGGATATATTTCCCAGTAGCATCACAATTGTATATTATTATTACCCATATATGGTATTATCAATCATAACCTACACATTTCTGCGTATGTATAACATCCACATCACTATTTCAACTTCAAGTTGGTATTTCTTTTATCAAGAATTATATCTTTCTTATTTAACATAAATTTGTAACACATTTGATTTCTTAAAATTTTAATGTATGTCTTTAGCCTTTAGAGGATTAATATTTTTTTTAAATAATTTTGATAACAACCTTTGATATGGAAAATTGGGTACAGTATGTAAGTTTTGCATCTCTATTTATATTATAATTCGCGTTGAGGAAGGCCAGAATATGGCCGAAACCGGTACTATAATTAAAAGTGCAACTAATTATTGACTATGGTTCTGAATATTCTGAATATATTGGGCTTCGCCAAGAACGAACAAGGCAGAAATGGCCAGCCTTATTCATGTCATTTCATACTCACGTTATTCATTTATGTATTTAATTGTCTATTTATTCATATTTTTTCTTTAATTATTATTTACCTATTTACCTAATTATATACCTAATTATTATTTATTCATTTATTAATTCATCATTTATTTATTTATTTAATTTTATTATTCGTGTTACATTCGTGTTGACTGACTGAAAAGCACCAACATTTTGTTTTTCTTTTGTTAATTAATTAATTAATTAATTAATTATTCACAGCTACACACGCTATTTCAGTACAGTGATCTACAACAATACGTCACCAGTCAAACTCAACGCACACCTAACTACAGGGGGCTAATGACCCAGAAGTCTCTATGCCCTGAATGAAGTATCAATTTCCTGTTTCTCTCTACATTTTTGGTACAATGCTTTGAAGTCACCGGGAAACACAGGTAGGCCTCGTTCATAATAGGTATCACAGTCATCCCAGGGCTATCTGCAGCTCTCAACTTTATGCAAGTTCAGATATTGTAGCACAGGTAGATAAAGGAACTATTATCACTGGTAGAACGGGGAACACCCTCTTGCTTAGTTTGCGGTGGCTCTCAGCTTTAACTCCAAGCAAGTTCAGATTTTGTAGTCGATTAGACACCGTTCTGCCAGTTCGCTGAAGCGGAAGACCACCGTTTCCGTGAATCGCCTTGAGCCATACATACGGAACTTAAAGCGATATTCCAGATCACTGTGATCTACATCAACCGTCTATCTGATTCCTACAGACACTAATGATTACCACACATGGTGCCCTCAATTAAATCAGCTTTATTAGCCTGTTTGGCTGAAGACAAATAATGATTATGTGCTGATAGTAATACAGTGGAAAGTGACTAATTCGAACTTCTACAATTCGAGATCTTCTTTAATTCGATTTTTTCTCTTGGTCCCTAGCATTTTATATACAACCAATGCAAAAAATCGTGGTTAATTCGAATTATATTTTGGATAATACGAAGTTTTTAGTGTAAAAAAACTATTGGAAGCCAAACAGTATCAGTTCCCGAAAAAAAAAACTGTTCCGAATGCAGCTCAAGCAACAAACCACATCACAGAACTTATGCGTTTTTTTAAGTAGAAAAGACGTAAGTGGTTCTGTTTTCCGTTTCTTAAATTTATTAGATTCTTTTGTGATGGCTGAGAGACTTAATTGTAGAAAACAGGTAAAAATCACAAACTATTTTGAAAAACAGTAGATTTCTCTAAGACTTAACTAAAGTAGATTGCTGGATTACTACTGTCGTTAAATAGGTCAATAGTACATTTTGGTTTTATTTTTCATTTGAAACTTTTGAGGTTATTCACGATACAGTTTTAACAAAGTAGCCTACTGTTGTGTGTTAATCTGCTTTGTTGAACGTAAACCATTACGTAAACGTGATACAATATATTTACTCTACCCATTTCCAAGAACTTTCTTAATTCGAATTTTTGGATAATTCGAATTTCTTTACTGGTCCCTTGAGGTTCGAATTATCCAAGTTCAACTGTACTGGATTGTGCCTCGTAAACCCCAGAATATTTATTTAAGGTCTCATAGCCATAGTGCGTGTACTAACTATGAATCATTTGTATTAATATTGATATTAACGTTATTATTATTATTATTATTATTACTATTCCAAGAATTCAAGAATTCGCAATTTGGTCATATCATGGTATGCGACATAATTGTTGTTTTGATTCATTTAAGGACTTGTGACATCATTATAGTGTAGCCCCGTGTATTTGGGTGTGTGAGGAATCTCTCTCTGTGTCGTTGTGATGGCAGTACTAATGTGTGTATTTGGAACTCGTGGTTATGATTTGGGTAGGAATCTTGGCCTTAATTTAGGTAATGGTCCGATATTGGCCTAGAGTAATAAAAATAATACTAACCCCTGACACTACAGCCTATGAAGGGCATAGGCCTACGAAGCGACCGCTGTTCAGCCATTTGGCCTGCAGATATTGGGGTGATGCGTGATCAGCGTATCGGGTCCCCTCGGCCGTTAAGCTTGGTTTTCGTGATCGGGATTGGCCTAGAGTAGAAGTGGGAAAACCACGAAAAACTACTTCTGGAATGGCTGAGGTGGAAAACGATACAAACTTTTCTCAATTCTGCCTCAGCAGCTTCAGTATACCCGATTCCAGCTCTCAGACCAGAATTAAATTTCTTGGCAAAGCCGGGAATTAATCCCGGACCTCTACAGTTGTTGTTTGAGTCTTCAGTCTTTTGACTGGTTTGATGCAGCGCTCCTTGCCTCACTGTGCTGAGCTAATCGTTTCATCTCTACATAGCTACCACACCCTATATCCGAGGCAATCTGTTTAACATATTCTAACCTTGGTCTACCCCTACAGTTCTTGTTCTCAACCCTTCCTTCCATAACTAAGCTTGCTATTCCTGGGTGTCTTAGTATGTGTCCTACTGTACCCGTTCGTCCTGGGGATGCGATGACCCATCTGCTATTACATCGCATTCCTGGAGTTCCAGGACAGAGCGGAGTTAAATGAACCTCTAGTCAAATAAGGAATGTGTCGGAAATTCAGCTGAGTTATCAAAAAAGCAGTGGGTAACACGAGACAAAGTATCTCTAGGGTCGTTACGGGCTTAAGTTTAATAAAAATAATGCAAATATAAATGGGCGCCATCAACTGAATTCCTAGCAAACCACATCCTTCCGGTTAAGCCTTAATCAAGACAAGGAAAGAAAAAGAAAATCACATCATCATCAGATCACAACTAAGATAAAAAACAAATTTATTTCACTTTGATAGTCAGACAGACATTTTAAATAATCATCCTACCTGAGAGCATGGTCGAATGCCAACGTTAAATTGTCATTGTCCAAAAATCGAACAATCTCTTTTCTAATCAAAAATATTTCATCCACATAGAACAAGAAAAATCTCTAAAGTTCTCTTGGGTTCTCAGGATCACTGTAGCACTATGTCTTTCGTCACTGACATTTGTGATACCTGAGACCTAATTTCTCTTTAATTTAACATCATAAATGTGGATTTGAAAAAGTTATTAATCTGTCTAAACATACACATATTATAATCACATATTTGAAATATCACGTAATTTATGGCTTGCATGGCATAATTCAAATGTTAAATACGTTAGTAAAATGCTCCTAAACATCGAATAATTAATTTACACTATTTACATTATCATTTATAATTTGCTTGTTTGTGAATTACGGAAAATCCAATGCTCATTGGTTGTAATAATCATCATCATCAAAGTTAAACATTTCTCACATTAATTCTCATCTCAAAATTCAACATATTCCTGTCAGAATCATTAACTCATCACCATTAAATCATTTAATGAAAATTATTATCATTACTTCATTATACTTTCTGATTATTCACACAATCTTATTTTACTATCTCCTTCAGATTAAATCATCTTAAATCATCAATATAAATCGTTTAATTCTTCAACTCAAGTTGCAATTCCTCAAATTATATCTCAATTAAATTTATTTAATTCCATATAAATTCATTAATCATCAGCTTCTTTAATTAATTATCTCCTTCTAATTCAGTTATTCATCATCTATCCAATCATCTATTAATTTATTTAAATCAGTTTATTTATCCAATCTTTAATTCATCCATCTATTTAATTCATTGATTTATTCCAAAATTTAATTTATCAATTTATTTAAATTTTATTCTTCTGGTTATTTAGATTTTCATTATTTCATCTAGTCATTCTGATTTTTATTTCATTAGGTCAGATCATTAATACGCTTAATTTTCAGATTATTATTTCATTAATTATTATTCTCAGAAAATCTTGTATTATCAACTTTATTTATTTGTTTAATTTCCTAACAAATTGTTTAATATGGTTATAGAACGTTGTCTTACAGTTTTATCACTTCCAAGTTATATTTCGTATTTAATTGTCATGCCAAAAAATATTATTGCCTTCACGACATCACGTTGGATCTGACCATCCACAACTACATTATATATCCTCAATTCTTCAAATATCACATTTGAATACCACAATTATTCCACAAAACTCCATAAATATTCAGCATATACAGCCTGAATCTCAACAATTACGCTAGACTGGGTTCGACAACCTCATGTCTGCCTCAAAATACATTAGCAATATTGCAACTTCCACTTGGCAACTTCCACAAAATGCCTATCACAAACTTCGCTTAACCATGTTGCATGATCTACAAAAAATATATATAACTGGCTTCAAATTATCAACGCACACAATATCCAATAACTGTAATTACTCTGATCACATCTAGACAACTTCTTAAACAATTGGAAAAAAATATTACCTTAGTAATTCAAGATCTGCTTTCAAATAGCATAAATTCTCTTACAATTCTCATAATTCACTTCACAGAAAAACACCAATGTGCTATAATCTCTCATATCAAAATCTGCAATACTGATCTGCCTTAAAATAAATCTGACCATTAATGATTCATCTTACAAGATTCAATTACTTTAAATCCTTCTCAAAGGTATCAAACACAATTATAAAAATCATCAAAAGCATCAGCTGTACCAGCTGTTAAACTGAAAGTACTCTCAAAAGAGTATAGCATCAAAATATTGGATTGGCAAACAAGAATTACTAAATGTAACCCTGCTGACAGTTATCTTTACTTTATTTAACAAAATTTCGACTGATATGTGACTAGTAGTTCCTTGTGTGATTCACTTACAATCTCATGTACACTCGGATGATAAAAATGAGTCCCTCAATGGCAAGTAAGATGAGTAACCACCGTACAATCGTATAAATACGAAAGACCTTGCCCCGTCGACTAACATGATAGTGCCCTGAGCGATGGGTAAGATGAGTAACCACCATACAATCGTATAAATACGAAAGACCCCATCTCGAAGATTAAATGAGTGAATGTACCAGATCGGAATCAACAAGTCTCTAGTTGTCATATAAAAGCGATATTCATTCACTAAAGTGAATAACATCTTAATATCTCCAAACAATCCAATGGAAAAAAATCCCTACTGATGAATAATACACACTCGCTAGTATGCAATGAACTGACGAAGTAATATAGATAATCAATTGCAGATCACGAGTTCGAAATACTCGTTACACAAAAAAAACTATTCATGAAAACTATCCTTACTGGAAAAATGTCTAAAAGACCAAACATCTGCTTAATAAAGCCAACCAATGGTGAGAATTTCGTATAATGATGCCTGCCATATCATATGGTCACGCCATATTCTAGCAAAATTCGAAGCATATAAAGTCAAACCATGTCTAAATAATCGTATCACTCCTATTAGAAAAATATACATGTGTGCCCAGTATTCATGAAAATAATCATATCAGGAAGTTATAACTCTTACAGTACCTTCTCATAATCAGCTGTTATTAAATTTCAAAGATCGCCGATTTTCCTTATGTAATGAATTTCTCGAAAGATCGGCGTGAATATCATTCCAACCACGCAATGACGATTGCCTTCAAAATCCCAAGTGAATCATCTGGTGGACCTCCTTCTCGTCAGGAATCGAATCCATCGCTCTGTGGTGCCATCGCGTCTCTGTCTGCGTTTACTCCGACATGATGAACTTCTGGTTATCCATAGCGGATACTGTCCAAATCCTCACGAAAAAGTTCATAGAAACAGCGGACCCCAATTTCCTCTTCTACGTTACGCCACTGTTCCATACAATGTTCGGTTTGAGTGTTGAAAGTTCAATCTCCAATAACTGCTAAGTCTCACTTTCATAAAATAAAATTTTATATGAGAGTGTCTAAGTTTATGAAACACCCTGTAGCTGTGTTCGTACTCGGTAATTCATAACACTTCATAAGAAAGAATTGCATTATTGCACGAGCTAATGTTCATAAGTGCATATGCCTGAAACATTTTATTTGCTTAAACTCGTTAATGTTACTTGGAATGCGTTATGAAATGCATAGTCGTAATGTCATTGAAAAACTATGTTCATTCGAAGTTCACAGTTGCAGTATCTCGTAACTATCTGCTTGTACAATTTGGTTACAGAATAAATGTTCCAATTCGATGTTATAATGAAGTTCAGCTTCTGTCATAATGCTTGCGTATAAGATTGGTAATAACCCGCTCGCCCCTACTGCTATGCTCTAGAACAATCTCCACATAAAGCTGGCCTCGCCATGCCGCTCTACTATGCTGTTCTGCGTTTCCAAAAAGCAGCTTGAAATAAGTTCTCGAACTCGTTTTACCGCACTGTTCTAAACACCGGCCTTCTATGCTTGCTCGGCCGCACAGCTGGTGCTATAACCGGTCTCCATGCTGCCTACTGCGGTTGTCCACCCGGCTCAATGACCTACTTTTCGTTCGCTGCTTGGTGAAGTTAAACTTGTCGCTTTCACTTTCCGTGACAAAAGCTGTTCGCTGCGCGACCTTTACCATGCGCTCGACATATGTCCTACTCGCTCCCTGAATTCGACTGCGTTGCTCGCTGTACTGGACTCCTCTGCTTAGAGAGCTCAACTGCTTGGCTCACTGAGCTCGACTGACTGTCTCTGGACTGCAATGACCTGTACCTCCCTGGCGCAGTCACGTGACGTTCTCCCCACCTCTGTGCTCTTGCGTCACAAATATAATCTCGAACCCCGATCATCTCGGCTATTAAGTTATAAAATAACTTAAGGGTTATCTGACTTCCTTAAAATTATTACCACATATAATGCTTGTTATATCTCCTCTTCTGAGATGTTTAAATACCATGTTCCATATAGATCTTAATAAAGCTTCATATTTCCATCCATAATTCCATCTGCTTACAGCTGTCAGTGCCTTCTTAATCCTAGACCTCCTACGTCATCTTGACATTCCTCTTGACTCGATCTGAGCGCTATCTTTTCTTAACTCTTCCCAAAATCTCAACTACGGCTTAATGTCTGCTGGCGTAGCCGATAGCCTTAACTAGGTATCGGGTACACTACTAACCTATCTCTTCTCTTCATTAGCAGTCGCCAGAAACATCTCTCCCCTTCCACTCGTCTAAATACCTCTTCGTTTGTAACCCTATCTACCCATCTGATCTTCATCATTCTCCTGTAACACCCCATTTCAAATGCTTCAATTCTCCTCTTTTCTGCTGCACCAATAGTCCAAGTTTCATTTCCATAGAGCGCCACGCTCCAGACAAAGGCTTTAAAAAATGACCTCCTAATACCTAAATCTATATTCGATGTCAACAGATTCCTTTTTTGTAGAAATGCTTTCCTTGCCTGAGCCGACCTACTTTTTATATCCTCTTTGCTTCGTCCATCACTAGTTATTTTGCTTCCTAAGTAACAGAAGTCTCCTATTTCCTTCAGCTTTTCACCTGCCAATTTGATGTCCTTAGATGTTTCTGATTTATTTCGGCTGCATTCCAATATTTTTGTTTTACATTTATTAATTTTCATCATGTATTCTTTCCGTAAGACGGAGTCCATACCATTCAAAAACTCATTCAAATCCTCAGGCGTGTCGGCCAAGATGACGATGTCATCAGCAAATCTCAGAGTTGAAATTATTTCTCCTTGAATCTTCACTCCCACTTTAAATTTTTCTCCAATTTCCTTCATTGTTTGTTCAATGTACAGTAACAGCCAAGAATACTAGTTTCTTCACTACAGTAACAGCCAAGAATACTAGTTACTACACTACGAGGCGTACTTGTACATGACATAGCTCGGCCATGGACGGTAATACCACCGCTGTTTCTGCGCTAGTAGCACAACTACTGAAGAACGTAGGTAACGAGCGGTAGTCTGTAGCTTCTTGGGGGTGATATGTCTTGTATCTTGTAACAAGAGTGTCGTCTTGCTTGATTCACAAAAATACTTAGTGGAATGACAAGACGTAGACAAATGAAGTATTCTGGAACATATTATTATTAGCCTATTTTTTAAATCGTTTCGGTCTTCTATGGACCACGTTATTTCAACTGCCTTTTCCCTCGTACTTTCACATTGTCCCAGTATTCGCCCATTCTTCTTCGGTGAGCTTCCCTTCGTTTTTCGGTCCACTTCTTGCCGGTTTGCAATATAGGTTTTGGCTGAAAACTCTGTGTCTCCCCAAGTTTCTTCTTCAAAGGGTCACGTTCCAATATGTCCTCATGTGATATCCCCAGTTCTTGTAGGTCTTTTTCCACCTCTGTAAACCAGATCCCTTTGGTTTTCTTTCCCACAAAGTAGGCAAAGATTCGATTGGACAATTTTCCGGAGTTCATTCGTGTTAAATGACCATAAAAGGAGAGTCTTCTTTTGTGAATGGTGTCCGATATTATTAGCCTATTATTATTATTATTATTATTATTATTATTATTATTATTATTATTATTATTAAGTAAGTAGGCCTACCGTTTTGAAATAAATAAAAAACGAACAGAGATTTTTAACAGTTGTATTTTATATGAAAGCCTGTACATTAATCTATTTCTAATTCCACTTATCATAGCGTACAACGAGTTTTTGAATGCCCTCCTCATTGACGTCGGCCACCTGATGTGTCAGACTCTGCAACACGGACATTTTGACACCATCGTCGTCGTCGTGGCGCTCACCAGCTAGATGTTTCTTCAAATGCAGGAATAAGTGGCAATCACTGGGCGCTAGATCGGGACTGTATGGAGGGTGATGAGTTGTTCCCAGTGAAATGATGTGATGAGGTCTTGGGTTCTATGAGCCACATGTGGGCGGACATTGTCATGAAGCAAAAGGACGCCCTTACTGAGCATACCACGCCTTTTCTTCTGAATTGCGCGGCGCAATTTGTTTAAAGTCTCACAATACGTTGTTGCATTGATTGTGTCACCACGCGGTAAAAAGTCCACTAGCAACACCCACGTTCTGTCTCAAAATACGGTACACTTGATTTTCTTCGCTGACAGTGTTGGCTTGAACTTCACTTTCTTGGGTGAGGTTGAATGTCGCCATTTCATAGACTGCTGTTTTGATTCAGGTATAACGTTGGCCACCTAGGTTTCATCGCCCATTACAATTTGGCTCAAAAAATAATCGTCTTACTCGTGGATAGCGCTCCAGGAAAGATAAGGCTATGACCAAACGTTTGCTTTTGAGCTCCTCCGTCAACATTTTTGGTACCCTGCGTGAGCACACCTTTCGGTAATTTAATCGTTCCCTCACGATTTCATAAGGAACACGAGGAAACACGTCACATAACGACCTAATCGTAAAGCGTCTGTTTTCTCTCACTGTGCGGTCAAATTGCTGCACCAAATCTTCACTCATGACTGAAGGTCGCCCAGTCCGTTCTTCATCATGCACATCTTTGCGGTTACCTTTAAATGCTCGAACCCACTTCCTAACCATTACATCGCTCATAGGGTTTGGTCTGTACACTGCACTGATCTAACGATGAATGTCGCTAGCTTTCAAACCTTTTGCACTCAGAAAACTAATAACAGTCGGCGGAACTCTCGATCGGTGATGCCATTTCAAGAGCTCGTCAACAATCTTACACATGGGCGACTGTTGCCGTAATGGCGTCTCAGCCATGCCAATAAATGCAGGTACACAGCGTGCCTGCACGGAATGCCAGCCGCAGCGCTGCAACGGCGTAACATTACAACGGTACTTACTTAAAAAACACGCCTAGTTTTATTATTATTATTAATAGTACAATTTATTGTGAAATTAATTCGATATCTTACACAAATCTGTACTGCATTTCGATTCCTTTAATACCAATACAAAATTTTAAATTTAAAAATTATTATTGTTATAATTATTAATATTCTAGTTAATGCAATACTATTTAATGTGGATTATGTGACAAAATTATAAAAGCTAAGGATAGGAAGCATAAACTCTTCTAGAACTGAAACAAAGAACTGAAAGTAGTAAATGAAGAGGTAGCTGATTAGGAATAAGGGAAATTACGAGACATGAGAATCGGTCTGCTTCGTTGCGTAGGGGCTAGCATTCTTGGCAGTAACCGCGACTCTGTCAAGAAATTTAATTCTGGTCTGAGGGCTGGAACGACGTGCACTCAGATTCGTGAGGAAAAACGGAGAAGAGGTGGGTTAAATTCCTACCTCAGCCATCATAGACTTTGTCGACTTACTGCGGTTTCCACTGGAACATAGGTCGCAGTGCCAGCGCTTTAACTCTCTTTATGTCCTCCCCGCATCTACAGTAGTATTCTTCTCGCACGCTGCTTTTGCAAGTCAATTTTGGTCGACAAATTCTTCGAGTTCCTTGAGAATCACAATCCAGGGCAGTTTCCTCTACAGATCCAAGAAGTTCTCAAAGTGTACCCACTTTGCCCATTAATCTCAGTTGCGACTTGAAGCTGGTTTGTAACTTTCCAAAGTTCTTCATGATAAGATTATAAATATTAATAATTATAGTTAATAATATTTGATCAACATTTCACTGCGCAATACTCGACAATATACTGTATGTCTAAATAATATATCACTTGACTTCCTACAACACCACGTTCAAAGCGCCCCTGGCCATATGACATCATATGGTAGACGTGGGAAGTGAATAACGTTCTTTCGTCCTTCTGCTTTAAGGGAAGGCTACAGCTTATAATCTCAACAAAGATACAATATTGATTTTATGACTGTTTGTCTCAAAATATTACACACATTTCCAAGAATACACATATTAATATCCTTTCTTACAGAAACAAAGTTATAAATATTCAACATTTTAACCCTAGCTGTTATCATCCAATTTTCAAAATTTGGCTTCGCTTTGAGCTGTCCTGCACCATTTTCTCCACATATTTCAGCTTTTTTTTCTAAATTTTCATATTCTTAAATTGCATATTTAAACTTGCAGCTATAAAGAGGATATCAATCATTTACGCATATCTTCGCTGAACTTGCAATACCGCGTATCTGACAATGCTCTTCTTTCCCATTCTTTTCCTTATGAATGGACACGCCTCCCAGCCGTGTGTGGATGTGCCGTTCTAGAGAACAATTCATTTCCCTGTGTAAAGAGCTTTAAATACATTGTACTGTATAAAAGAAAGGAAGATTGTAGTTTTACGTGACCGTGAATCTTGTGATTATAAGCCACGGGACCTCCTTTTTACGTGGAATCCGAACCACAGGACATGGCATTTCACATGCATTGACCGGGAATCGAGCCCAGTCCACCTTGGTGAGAGGCCAACAGCTTGTCCGCCACCACCCGCAGCGTACTGTATAAAAGTAGACTATATTATCTTGTAGTTATGCACTCCTACAATACAGTATGTTTAAGGTTCATTTCCCTTTAGATTCACTCACAGGAAAATGAATTCAACGTCAATTACTGATCTCTTGAATGGCGCATCTCCATACAGCTGGGAGGGAGGCGTGCCCAATCATTAAATAAATAATGGAATAGAAGAACATTGTCTGATATTGTCTGATAAGCGGTATTGCAAGTTGAGCGATGATAATTATGCTAATTAAACATTACATTTTCACTTTTGTTCTGGGCAGTCTAAAAATATATACAGTACAAGCTGTACCCGGCATGCGTTGCAATGCCAATCAAAGAAAGTGTTGGCGTTGAAATTCTGTTTCTTGAAGTGCTTTTGGATACACAACATGTTAACTGCCTCTAAGCTATCGTAAAATGGATTATCTAATTTAGAACCATTCGTGGAAGCGTGCACAACAACTTTCAAAAGTTTCATCGCTGTCACTCATTTGTTGAATCTACTCGTACGCTACCTGTTGTGAAATGGATTTACTAAGTCGAAACCCTTCCCTGGCGTGTACACAATAACTCATCAATGATTCATCGCAATCGGATGAATTGTATATGCACGTATACGGGGTTTTGTTTAAACGATTCGTGCGCTGTCACTCATTTGTTGAATCTACTCGTGCGCTACCTACTGAGAAATGTATTACTAAGTCGAAGCCCTTCCCTGGCGTGTACACAATAACTCATCAATGTTTCATCGCAATCGAAGAATGTTATATGAACGCAATAGGGGATTTTGTTGAAACGCTTCGCGCGTCGTCACCCATTTGTTGCATCTACTCTTGCGCTACTTATTGTGAAATGGATTTACTAAGTCCCCTTCCCTGGCGGGTACACAATAACTGATCAATGTTTCATCGCAATCGGATGAATAGTATATGAACGCATACCTGATTTTGTTTAAACGATTCGCACTCCGTCACTCATTTGTTGAATCTACTCGTGCGCTACCTACTGTAAAATGTATTTACTAAGTTAGAAACCGTCACGTAAGTGTCCACAAAATCTCAGCCTAGTTTCATCGCTATCGGACGAATGGAATATGAACGCAAACGTGACTTTGATGAAATGCTTCGCGCGTCGTAGCTCATTTGTTGAATCTACTCGTGCGCTGCCTATTGTAAAGTGGATGTACTAAGCCAGAAAATTTCCCTGCAGTGTACACAACATTTTACGCAAGTTTCATAGCTATCGGATGAATGGTATATGAATGCATACAGGACTTTGTTGAAACGCTTTGCGTGTCGTCGCTCATTTGTTGAATCTACTCGTGCGCTATCTACAGTGAAATGTATTCACTAATTTTGAAACCTTCACGTAAGTGTACACAACATCTCACCAAAGTTTCATCGCTATCGGACGGACGGTATACGAACACATACGGGACTTTCTTGAAACGCTTCGCGCATCGTCGCTCATTTGTTGAATCTACGCGTGCGCTACCTATTGTAAAATGGATTTACTAAGTCAGAAACCTTCCTTGGAGTGTACTCAACATTTCACCCAAGTTTCATCGCAATCGGACGAATGGTATATGAACGCATAGGAGACATACATACAGACAAACTATTCGTAACATTGATTTTTATATATACAAGCTGTACCCGGCATGCGTTGCAATGCCAATCAAAGAAAGTGTTGGCGTTGAAATTCTGTTTCTTGAAGTGCTTTTGGATACACAACATGTTAACTGCCTCTAAGCTATCGTAAAATGGATTTTCTAATTTAGAACCATTCGTGGAAGCGTGCACAACAACTTTCAAAAGTTTCATCGCTGTCACTCATTTGTTGAATCTCCTCGTACGCTACCTATTGTGAAATGGATTTACTAAGTCGAAACCCTTCCCTGGCGTGTACACAATAACTCATCAATGATTCATCGCAATCGGATGAATTGTATATGCACGTATACGGGGTTTTGTTTAAACGATTCGTGCGCTGTCACTCATTTGTTGAATCTACTCGTGCGCTACCTATTGAGAAGTGTATTACTAAGTCGAAGCCCTTCCCTGGCGTGTACACAATAACTCATCAAGGTTTCATCGCAATCGAAAAATGTTATATGAACGCAATAGGGGATTTTGTTGAAACGCTTCGCGCGTCGTCACCCATTTGTTGCATCTACTCTTGCGCTACTTATTGTGAAATGGATTTACTAAGTCCCCTTCCCTGGCGGGTACACAATAACTGATCAATGTTTCATCGCAATCGGATGAATAGTATATGAACGCATACCTGATTTTGTTTAAACGATTCGCGCTCCGTCACTCATTTGTTGAATCTACTCGTGCGCTACCTACTGTAAAATGTATTTACTAAGTTAGAAACCGTCACGTAAGTGTCCACAACATCTCACCCAAGTCTCATCGCTATCGGACTAATGGGATATGAAGACATAGGGGACTGTATTGAAACGCTCTGCATGTCGTCGTTCATTTGTCGAATCTACTCGTGTGCTACCTACTGTGAAATGTATTTACTAAGCCAGAAACCTTCCTTGGAGTGTCCACCATATTTCACCCAAGTTTCACCGCTAACGGCAGAATGGTATATGTCCTTATACGGGACTTTGTTGAAACGCTTCGCGCGTCGTCCCTCATTTGTTGAATCAACTTGTGCGCTGCATATTGTATAGTGGATTTACTAAGCCAGAAATTTTCCATGACGTGTACACTACATCTCACCCAAGTTTCATAGCTACGGACGAATGGTACATGAATGCATACGGGACTTGGTTGAAACGCTTCGCGTGTCGTCGCTCATTTGTTGATTCTACTCTTGCGCTACATATTGTAATATGTATGTACTCAGCCAGAAACCTTCCCTGGAGTGTACACAACATCTCACCCAAGTTTCATCGCAATCGGATGAATGGTATGTGAACGTATACGGGACGTTGTCGAAACGCTTCGCGCGTAGTCACTCATTTGTTGAATATAAACGTGCGCTTCGTATTGTAAAATGGATTTACTTAGCCAGAAACCTTTCCTGGAGTGTACACAACAATTCACCAAACATTTATCACTATCAGACGACTGGTATATGACTTTATACGGGACTTTGTTGAAACGCTTCGCGTGTCATCGCTCATTTGTTGAATCTACTGGTGCGATACCTATTGTAAAATGTATGTACTAAGCCAGAAACCTTCCCTGGAGTGTACACAACATATCACCCAAGTTTCATCGCTATCGGACGAATGGTATATGAACACATACGGGACATTGTTGAAATGCTTCGCGCATCGTCGCTCATTTGTTGAATCTACGCATGCGCTAACTATTGTAAAATGGATTTACTAAGTCAGAAACCTTCCTTGGAGTGTACTTAACATCTCACCCAAGTTTCATCGCTATCGGACGAATGGTATATGCACACATACGGGACTTTGTTGAAATGCTTCGCGCATCGTCGCTCATTTGTTGAATCTACGCGTGCGCTACCTATTGTAAAATGGATTTACTAAGTCAGAAACCTTCCTTGGAGTGTACTCAACATCTCACCCAAGTTTCATCGCAATCGGACGAATGGTATATGAACGCATAGGAGACATACATACCCACAAACTATCACGTTACATTGATTTTTATATATATAGATAGATATATTTTCAAATTAGCCTATACATGCACTTAAAAAAATAAAAAGTACATTCAATTTATTATGACAGAGAAACTGAGGCTTAATTTGACTAAACACGGGAATCTCTCTAGGTCCGGAAATCGGACGGATTGAGAGCTCTTTCCTGATTTGGTTGGTGGTGGTGCACGGTATTCTTAGTTGGTAGAGCGATTTATCTGTTTAACCTTGATAACGAACGAGACTGTAACTTGCCAAATGTCTGTTGTCCGAGCCATCTTACAAGAATAAGTGTTCTCAATGAATCGCATTGCGATGCATATCAAGTCGAAATCGCTGACCTTAACCATATTCTCTTCGCCTTTAGTAAATATCAATAAGCAATCTGCAAGACCTACAGTACACATACTCGTACATAGCCCACATGAGAACGCGCACTGTGGCGGCTTCGGTGGCGTAGTCGGTAGCATGCTGAGCTTCTATGCCCAAGATAGCGGGTTCAAACCCGGCTGAAGCCATCGGATTTTTTAAGAGCGTTAAAAATCCCTCAGTATGCCTTCCTTCGGAGGAGAAGTAAAGCCGGCGGTCCCATGTCATAGATTTATGGCATGTTAAAGAACCTTCCACTAATTACACCTGTGTGAAGCTAAATTGGATATGTTAAGAATGTAAACAACGCTCCTAGATTTCTACGTTCCTTGCCAAGAGCCGACTGCGGTGGCGTCTAGTAGCTAAGTTCTGAACTAAGCCTAGTAGTCGTTGACGGTGGCGTTTGGCGGCAACTATTTGAAAAATTCTAAGTTGCAGTCTATACTTAAATTAAAAAACAGATACACACACTTAAACAGCCATCACAATTAACACCGGTTATCAGACAGATTCTACACACACCCAAAGTACACGGGGCTACATGACCGCGTTGTCGCAGCCCCTAAACTGAGGAACCAACCAACCAGCCAACCAACGCGCATTGACTCTTCTATCTTGCCCTAACACAGCTCTCGACGCGGTAGGTCATAAACATTTGAGTGTGTGACAGAGTGGGCGTGATATTTTATTTATTAAACTTTTCTCAACTGAACGTGATTCTGAACAATGACAAGCAATGAAACTCTGACCACATTTTTCCAACATTCTTTCCTTTTATGTATTCTTCTTCGCAGCTTTTCCAGATTCGCCAGTAACTTTGTTTGTTCTAATATGTCTATTTCAGTTGTTTGAATATTGCACTATACTTTGTATTCTGCTGGCTGCATGACCCATGTGACCTAGAGCCATAGATGAAGACCCCGCGGAAAGAACGGGGTAAGACAATTTCTTTCGGAAATGAGTTATGGTGCATTCTTGTGGCCAGTCATCGTCACTACGGATCAGTTGAAATTAATTTTAATAAAGCCGAATGCCACCGAGTTACAGAGTTCCTTATGTTTAGTGGAAACTGAAAGAACGTCCCATATCCTCTCACTTTTTTCATAATTTAACTTTATTTGTTATTTGTTTTACATGTTCTTCCTTTATAAGAAATACATTTGGCAAAATAACTATATTGCTTACCCTCATTGGGGGTGTTGTAAGTAGTTCTCTTTAGTGTTGAAAGTTTAATTTCGCTCTCTTAAAAAATTTACAGAATGTTACTTACGCCGTTTTTCCCGTGGAGTCTTCAAATGTAAATAAAAATAGTAGTTACATCCAGTATATTACCCGTTTAACATTTGATTGCCGCTGAGCCTGGCTGCGCCAGTATTCGTTGTTTATTGTTGCAGCCGCCCCGCGGGACGAAGCGGGGAACAAAGCGATGACAAGAGTTCATTCCGCACATAAGACAAGCAGCATTGCGCGTCACAGGATCTCATGTCATCATGGACAGTCAAACGATAACTGAGCTGAGTCATATCCTACTCGCGCAACTGTACCTGTCAACAAAGCAGGCTGACGTGTGACACAAGTAAACAAGGAATTGTTCCCATCTCGACCGCCGGCAATCAATTCGTGAAAGGGTAATACCTTCGTGCTACCGGCAACAACATATTATCTTTTTGCATAGTTACTTTTGGATATGGTTACTTTTTTGATTCTTTAAACTGGGTCACTGCTTCTAATAGAATACATCTGGCGTTCGGATGTGCCTTTTAGCTTCATATATATTACGAAATGTATACTGCGTGGCCTAGTTTACACGACGTAGACATAGTACTACATTAACTCCTCATTGTACTCCTGCCTACAGTTTCATAGTTTAAACGAGACGTCCTCGTTCGGTACAGTGGCCAGTCCAGGAACAGTTGGCCAAATATTGAAACTTGAGGCCTGCATTTCTTTTGTGGCCATCCCCTACCCTCCCTTCCTTCCGTACTACCCCGAGGCTCTTGACAGCTACTCCCCTCATGTTTTAAAAATATCATTTGAGAGCACTGTATGCGTACAGCGCTGAGTGGATTATATTTAAATGTGTTTTTTTTTTCTTCAGCCTTTCAGTCTTCAGACATGATGAATGGAGCTATAATTACGACCTGGTTTATTGTCCGAGCCTCATGTTTCTTCTCTTTAGAACTTGTGTGTGTGTGTTTTTTTTTTCGAATAAGAAAGCGAATAACTAATTAGCCTCATAATGCAGTTGGTGTGACTTGAAATAAATACCGTACAATATGTGGTTATGCTATGACATCGGAACAATGCATTAGAGGAAACAAATCTTTCTTCTCTTTACAAAAACTTCATAACATCTTCTTCGGTGGATCAATAGCGTGTTTGCCTCCTGATCCTAAGGTTGCAACCCCATGGCGTAGCCTTGCGCGTTAAATCGTTTACCACGGCCGCGACGGGGAGCTGCAGGAAGTTCGGAGATTGGAGGTTTGAATCCCGGTGCTGACACACCTTATTTCAAGTTACCGGACACCTACCTCATTCCCAGTTCTAAAGTATACTGCTACACACACTACCATAGTCGCCACAAAAACGCAGGTTATCAGACAAACTCAGACAAACGCGGTGTTGATGGCCAAAGGTGCCCCAAGCCCCTAATAAGAGTTAACAACAGCAAAAACATCACCCATAGTGGGACGTTACATACAGTTAAAGTTGAACCTAAATCCGGCCGAAGTCATCGGATTTTTAAGAGCGTTAAAAAACCCTCAATATGCCTTCCTTCGGAGGGGAACTAAAGCCGGCGGTCCCATGTCATAGATGTATGGCATGTTAAAGAACCTTCCACTAATTACACCTGTGTGCAGCTAGATTGTATAGGTTAAGAGTGTAAACAACGCTCTTAGGTTCCTACGTTCGTTGCCAAGAGCCGACTGCGGTGACGTCTGGTAGCTAAGTTCTGAACAAGTAGTCGTTGACGGTGGCGTTTGGTGGCAAAAGAAGGAACTATTTAAAAAATTCAAAAGTCTGCAGTTCTTACTTGAATTAAAAACAGATACACACACTAATACAGTCATCACAATTAACACCGGTTATCAGACAGTTTCTACACACACCCAAAGTACACGGGGCTACATGACCGCGTTGTCGCAGCCCCTAAACTTAAGAATCAACCAACCAAAGGTGAACCTATCAGCCCCCGTAGAATCATGTAAATCGTATATCGCTTACTGGAAATTAATCCGAAACTTCATGTACTATACGCATACAAAGTTTAAAACTTTTGGTCTGCATACTTTCTGATAAATTGAAACTAGGATCAAAAATGAAAATGAGTGGTAGTCAACAGTTGGCAGCTTTGGTGACTCTAATGAATACGCATAGTCATATCTGTTGCGGTAGACAAAGCACATACAAAATGCGGTTGAAATCCAATTGACAGTATGGAAGTTGCATCCATATAAATAGTCGACCTATCAACACGTGTGGAATCATGTTGGCAAAACTGCCACGTATGGGCTTCCAAACTTTAACGTGAAATATATTTATCTATATGTGCGCAAATTTTAGAACAGCTCCTATGCATACTTTGAAATACCCAACATACAGCTCAAATGTCAATTGTGATTTCTCAGCAGTTGCTGGCACTGACATTTTCAAAAAAAAAGGAAGCTTGTAGTTTAACGTGACCGTTAATCTTGAGATCATGAGCCACGGGACCTCCTTTTTACGTGGAATCCGAACCACAGGACATGGCATTTCACTTCGAAAATCTCACATGCATTGACCGGGAATCGAACCCGGACCGCCTTGGTGAGAGGCATACAGCTAGACCGCTGAGCCACCACGCCCCCTGACATTTTCAAATATGATCGTGAGATGGTCTTGTATACATATTTACTCATACCAAGTTTGGTTTTGTTAGCTCCAGCTGTTTAGGAAATGATGGGAGGGGGAGACAGAGAGGCAGAGACACACATATTTTCCCGGATTGATCCTCATAAGTCTACTTTTTCATCAGTTTTGCAAAATGTTAAATGTAGGCTAAAATGCTCGGAGATACACATACGAGCTGCGGGTATGTTGATGAGCACTCCAAACTAAAGTAGTCTTAAAAGCGAAGCCCACTTATTACAAACTTATTGCCATCTTTAATGTAATTGGTGGGTAATCACATCACATAAATCTTTAGTAACATGATGGCAATATTTCTTGAGCCTGAAGGTTTTGTCGGGAATATATGAGGAAACGACTGGCTTGAAGATCATTATCGTCATTACTGCTTATGCAGAACAAAACATCGTAATGTACTGTAGATCAATACGCGCAGAGTCTAATGGTGCTGTCAAAACTTGCCTTCTTGTTCACTATTTGAACTGGAATATATTCCCAAGTCATCTATATCGCTTAAATGTACGGTACTTACCACTCCGTATTGTACGTGTGGCAACACATCTTTTGGTGACATCAATCACTTGTTTTTTGCGTTTGCGAGATTCCGAACGCAACAGGCGAAGTTTATCAAGAGGATCCAGGACGTACACCATCACTTTCCACCTTGCATCACTACCCTGCTTTCCACCCAGAACCAAGAGACCTACCTCGGAGTTGGTTGGTTGGATCCTTATTTTAGGGGCTGCGACAACGCGGTCATGTAGCCCCGTGTACTTTGGGAGTGTGTAGAATCTGTCTGATAACCGGTGTTAATTGTGATGGCTATATTAGTGTGTGTTATCTGTTTTAATTCAAGTCAGGACTGCAGACAATCAATTTTCAAGTAGTTCCTACTTTTGCCGCCAAACGCCACTGTCAACAACTACTAGTTCAGAACTTTGTTACCAGATAGCCACCGCAGCCGGCTCCTGACGACCAACGTGGGAACCAAACAGCGTTTGTCAAATGTTTATCCCAAAATGAATTTAGCTTACACAGGTGTAATTAGTGGAAGGTTCTTTTTCATGCCATAAATCTATGACATGGGACCGCCGGCTTTACTTCCCCTCCGAAGGCTACCTCGGAGTAATACTCTATCCGAAGTAGGGCTGGTACTATTAATCGATTAGTTTCAGTTACCGAATAATCGATTATTCGGAGCAGAAAAATCGATTAATTGCTACAAATAACGGTTAAGCAATTGTGCGTTTAACCGATTAATCAATATGTCGTTTAATCGATTATTCGATTGGTCGAATGTTTGATTGATTGTTTTGACGGTTAAACGATGTACTTCGCTCCTTTCACTACGCTCTTCTTCTTCTTCGCCTTCTTCTTAAGATGTCGTCTCCGATCGGAGGTTGACGAACCACATAGCTAGCTATGATCTTGACATTGTTGCATGGAAGGCCGCTTCTGATGTGCAACAATAGTTGAGATATCCTTCAACCACAAGTTTCTTCGTCATCCAATAGACCTTCTTTATTTATTTATGTTTGATCTTACTGGTGCAAAACCGACATTTAATTAATTAAATACATTGTTTCATATATTTTTAAATAATGTACCGGTTCCTTCTTTGTGAAAACTACGCTAAAACAAAGTGAAAAACAAAAATGTTCCTGTCCTGAATTGTAAACATTGAACAAGAACCAAAATATTTGCTGAAAACGTTTTTTTTTTTCAAAACCTTTCCCTATTTGATTTTTATTTGTCCTTCCACTGTCACTGACTCTTATTTGGTTATTGTTAACATAAACAAGCAAGGACACTTTATATATTCAGGCAAAATGTAAGTTTTATAAATTTCTATACATCATTCCGAAAATAAGTGTAACTCAATTTAAGCGATGACCTCTCATTTAAACGTCTTTTCTTACCTCGTGTCTACTAATTAATATTATTCGATTCTTTGGTTAGCCAATTAATCTTTATTCGATTAGTTGATTAATCGAATGAACGGTCAATCGATTACTCGATTAATTGAACACATAATCTGAAGGTCACCGAACTGAAAATGTAAGGTTATGTGTATCTCTCTCTCTTTTATTTTCTTCTATGTTATAATCTGAATTTTTATTTTTGTTTCTTTTTACAGGTAGGCTACTCGATACTACTACACAACAAATACTTCGAATAATGGACAATACGCATATCTGACAGTGTTCAACATTTTTAAATGTTTGTATCATTTCGTATTTATGTGGTTGGATGCATGGCCTAAACGCTAATAGTACATTATGCAACGTGCCTATAATGGCAATAAATATCTGTCGAGATTTCGCTAGTTTTATGCACTGAACAGAGCGCTTGGGACACAGAGAATACCTTGTGTTTGACCACGGCCTCCTCGTATATCCCACTATGACACTCGCCACGCAGTGAAATTTAAAATAGGAGACCGTGGAAGTCAGCGAAGGTGCGATGCTATCCTTACCTAATTGGTCACACAACTGTTTCTTGAGCTCTGATTGGTGGGAGAAACTGTTTAATAATGAACAAGTAGTTCCCTGAAGAACTATACAGCCTATTTTCATATATCCTGCTCATGTTAATTGTCTCTATCAACATACAAAATTTCAGTTTAATTGCTGTAACAGATTCGCAGATATTGAGAACCGTCTAAATATTTCAGATGGTCGCCAGGTTGGATTTTTATTTTTGTACTATTACATTAAGATTATTTTGTACGTGTGGTATTCAAACTTCAATCGCATGATTAGAACACAAGAAGTAAAAACAAGATTTTAAAAGTACGCACACCAGCCATCTTGTGATTATGCAAACAATTGAAATAAATTACATGCCAGTGGATCAACATTTGTATAAGCATTGAACGTGCAACGTTTCACGGCACTCGGATAGTTAATTCGCGAGAAACGTCCATTTAAATATTTATACTTCGCGTCGCCGCCAGGTTACTGAAAGTCCTATAGGTGAACATATGTTCATAGTCTCTATGAACATATAAAAATCAGTTTGGTTGCTGTAAAAGATTCATAGATATTGAGAACCGTCTAAATATTTCGGAAGCTCGCCATTTAGGATTGTTATATGTATAGGCCATAGAGTTATGTACCATTCAAGGACAATTATTGCCTAGCTTCATTATTCAAACTTTCACATCGATCGCATGATTACGACACAAGAAATAAAAACTTAATTTTAAAATTTCGCACAGCCGCCATCTTGAGGTTATGTAAACAAATGAATAATAATTAGATGGCAGTGCATTACAATCTGCAAAATCATTTATTGTATCACATTTCACTGCGCTCAGAGAGTTAAATCACGAGAAAAGTCTATTAAAATATTTCAAATTCGCTTGGTCGCCATCTTGGTTTTGTAGTCACCAGATTTTTGAAGGTCTCATAGGTGAACCTTTAGTAGTGCCCTTTATCACCGTACATAATTTCAGGGCGATATCGGTAACAGTTTCGGAGATATTGAATGCTAGTGAAATATTTCGCACAGCCGCCATGTTGGATTGGTGAGACGTAACAAAATTTGAAGGGCACGGTCGAGGTCGCCGGGAATAGTGCTATGAACTTACCGAGTTTCATTGAAATCGCTCCAGCCGTTTAGATTTTATTAGGGACACACACACACACCTCTCTCTCTCTCTCTCTCTCACACACACACACACACACGGACAAAAGGTGATCTCATAAGCCTATTTCTCCAAAATTGAAAATAGGCTAAAAATCAGTTTGGTTGCTGTAAAAGATTTACAGATATTGAGAACCGTCTAAATACTTCGGAAGCTCGCCATTTAGGATTGTTATATGTATAGGCCTTAGAGTTATGTACCATTCAAGGACAATTATTGCCTAGGTTCATTATTCAAACTTTCACTTCGATCGCATGATTACGACACAAGAAATAAAAACTTAATTTTAAAATTTCGCACAGCCGCCATCTTGAGGTTATGTAAACAATTGAATTAAATTAGATGGCAGTGCATTACAATCTGCAAAATCATTTACTGTACCTCATTTCACTGCGCTCAGAGAGTTAAATCACGAGAAAAGTCTATTAAAACATTTCAAATTCGCTTGGTCGCCATGTTCGATTTGTACTTTACAGGTTTATGAAATATACATAGGTAAACTTGTATCAGTACCCTTTATCACCGTACAAAATTGCAGGGTGATATCTGTAATAGTTTCGGAGATATAGAATGACAGTGAAATATTTCGCACAGCCGCCTTGTTGGATTGGTGAGACGTAACAAAATTTGAAGGGCACGGTCGAGGTCACCGGGTAGGGGGGGGGGGGGCACACACACACACACACACACACACACACACACACACACGCACACACACACACGGACAAAAGGTGATCTCATAAGCCTATTTTTTTCAAAATTGAAAATAGGCTAAAAATAGTGTTATAATGACCATCATTATGATACAGTTTTCTGACATATAATATTTACATTTCGACATCGTCCATTAATAAACTAGATGTTCAGTAAAGAACATCATCCTAAATGTATAGCTATACTTAATACTCATTGTCCTTATCAAAGAAAAGGAAGGAAGGAAGCTTGTAGTTTAACGTAACCGTTAATCTCGAGATCATGAGCCACGGGACCTCCTTTTTACGTGGAATCCGAACCACAGGACATGGCATTTCACTTCGAAAATCTCACATGCATTGACAGGGAATCGAAACCGGACCGCCTTGGTGAGAGGCATACAGCTAGACCGCTGAGCCACCACGCCCCCCCTCCCCCCCATATCAAAGAGTACTGTATAATAATTGAATATTGGTTGTCGTAGCTTCTTGAAATACAACGTGGTGTATTATACCTTGATGATTGTTGTTTTAAGGGGTGGAACAGTGAGAACATCTGCCCCTGTGTTAGGCCTGGACTATATGTTATACTGTGCTAAATAGTTTCCTAATTTCCAATCAATACGGTATTTTCCGAACCTATTATCGCCCTTTTAACTCAATGTGGTACCTTGGTCGAGTGTTCTAGACGCTTGGCACACACCCGAGTAGCATGGGTACGAATATGTAAAACGTGAGTGTCTTTTATATGTGTTTAATTATATTTGTTGTTTTATAATTATCCATATAATTTCATATAGTAGAGCCTCCGTGGCTTAGGCGGCAGCACGCCGGCCTCTCACCGCTGAGTCCGTGGTTCAAATCCCGGTCACTCCATGTGAGATCTGTGCTGGACAGAACGGAGGCAGACAGGTTTTTCTCCGGGTACTCCGGTTTTCCCTGTCAACATTTCATTCCAGCAACACTCTCCACTATCATTTCATTTCATCTGTCATTCATTTAATCATTGCCCCAGAGGAGTGCGTCAGGCCTCGGCAGCCGGCACAGTTCATATCCTCACCGCTAGATAGGGGCTTCATTCATTCCATTCCTGACCCGGTCGGAGACTGGAAGCAGGCTGTGGATTTTCATTTTTCATATAATTTCATATAGTGTGCATTTTCTAATGGGAAATAAATACTAATTACACAGCACGTTTTATAGCAAGTTTCTACAACAATGAGGCTAGATCTTTGGGTGAGGTTTCCTACACCCGTCCCATACCTAATAGTAGGCTACATAAATAATAGTATTTGGTTTACGTGTCAGAATATACTGTATTTTGGCTGTAATAGACTCTACCGCGGATCAATATGTGGTGCTATAAGTATAAATAATATTTTCCATTACAAAATGCACTCTATATAAGCGTATATAATAACGTCTGAGTAAAACGCCCAACGGGTGACAGTCTAGGACGCTGTGTATTATACGTTTATTGATTGTTGTTTGAAGGGCCCATGTAGATATCAAGCATGAATAATGTTATCAATAGCTTTACTATAACTGCCTAGCATATAATATCTTGGAATGGACGATTTCTTCAGCGTTTTTTGCCTTTATTATAAACCATTTCACACCAAATTCATATTACTTCGTTTAGTGCATTCCATAACATAATTTCAAGCTACTTAGATATGGATCAAGCAGCAAACAATAGCCACCATCTTGACGTGTGAGCTCGGTGCACGGCACGGCACGCCACGGCACGGTTCACCTAGGCACGGCTGTTCTGCCAGAGCGTTGAGTCACTGCTACAGTATAATATTCTATACAAAATAATAATGATAAAACGGGTCACCTCCTTGAGGACAGTTTATACCGTTCTCTGATCAATAAGTGGAACTGGTTTCGCCTGGCCTTGTTGAATCATTACTTATGGATTAGCCAATATACTTGCATGATTCACACGGCCACCATCTTGAAATTATTAGCTTGATGACCTTGCATTTTGGACAACAGAATGATACTCTTGCATAAAGGTATATTTTTCCAAAATGATGTAGAGATCGGATGGTAAGTTTAGTCGTAATTTGATTTAAGCTTTGAACATTTGAATGGCCACCATTTTGTTTTGTTTAGATGGCGGCGATAAAAAACAAGACACTGTAAGATTAATACGTTATTAGATTTCAGCACAGTGTTATTGTAGTAACTTATTTAATTATATTCATGAAATATTCATAATGAATGTAACTCGAGGCGAAGTGCTTTCGGAAGTGGTGATTTTGGATTTTGTAGAAAGGGATTACCATACTTTTGAAGTAGCCTGTACAAATGTGTGTACTTCCACGTTTCACACCTTAAAACAGACTGCTAGGCATACCATGTAAAGTTCTTGTCTACTACGCCGGAAGTGTCAGGATCTGATCCCAACTCAGTCGGTTGAGATTTGAGAATACTTAAATGCAAGATACCCATGTCGATTGATTTACTGGGCCATGATGGATTCCTTTAGGGAATAATTCCCACACCCCGGGGTCTTGAAATTCACATCAAAGGGACGCTGAACCCATATCATTAACATTATTATAGGGTTACAAACGAAGAGGTATTAATATTAGTGGGAGAGAGAGATGTTTCTGGCGACTGCTAATGAAGAGAAGAGATAGGTTGGTAGGACACATAATAAGACACCCAGGAATAGCAAGCTTAGTTAGGGAAGAAAGGGTCGAGGACAAGAACTGTAGGGGTAGACCACTGATAGAATATGTTAAACAGATTGCCTCGGACGTAGGGTGTGGTAGCTATGTAGAGATGCAACGATTAGCTCAGGACATGGAGGTATGGAGAGCTGCATCAAACCAGTCAAAAGACTGATGATTCAAAGAACAACATCGCTCAACGCCTTCAGATTGTCTTCTTTTCCAGCAGTTGGATTTGACAAGTCCACACGAACTGTAAGGATCACAAGGGTAGAGACAGGAGACAATGGTAGAAGTCACCTTGTACACACTTGAGACCATTAGGTCTGGATTTCTTCAGCCTACTGTCACCCAACAGGGGTTGAAGAGTCATTACAACCAAGGGTTGACGATGCTGCTTCTTTCCTTTCTCTCCATTGTGTGAAATGAGCTTGCACAGGCAGGGCGCACCATCACTCCAGTTTTCGCTAAAACACCTGTGCCGTAATGTAAGACAAGATTTTATGACTCTGTGACTTCTGGAGTGTTAGAATTAGTTATTACTGCAAATGACACGTCTGATGTTCACAAAACTAAGTGGAAATCTGAAGGCTGCATTTTAAAGATAGACAATGACATACCTATTTTCTACAGTGTTTATCACTCGGTGCTAAGAATGTAGCAATTCTCGACATTAGGAGCCGGGAATTACATAATGACGATATGTGACCGGATAGCTTAAATTTGCCTTCAGAAGTATCTGATTCTGGCAGAAGTAAAGTCCGGTTTTATAGTTAAATAGAATTCATTGGGTTCCCCAAATTGAGAACTGTGCCATTTTGTTGTTGTTTGAGTATTCAGTCTTTTGACTGGTTTGATGCAGCTCTCCTTGCCTCCCTGTCCTGAGCTAATCGTTTCATCTCTACATAGCTACCACACCCCACGTCTAACCTTGGTCTACCCCTACATTTCTTGTCCTCTACCCTTCCTTCCATAACTAATCTTGCTATTCCTGAGTGTCTTAGTATGTGTGCTACTAACATATCTATTCGCTTCATTAGCAGTCGCCAGACACATATCTCCTCTCCCTCTAGTCTTAATACCTCTTCGTTTGTAACCCAATCTACCCATCTGATATTCATTATTCTCCTGTAACACCACATTTCAAACGCTTCAATTCTCCTCTTTTCTGCTGCACCAATAGTCCAAGTTTCACTTCCATAGAGCGCCACGCTCCAGACAAAGGCCTTCAAAAATGACTTCCTAACACCTAAATCTATATTCAATGTCAACAGATTACTTTTCTGTAGAAATGCTTTCCTTGCCTGAGCTAACCTACTTTTTATATCCTCTTTGCTTCGTCCATCACTGGGTATTTTGCTTCCTAAGAACCAGAAGTCTCCTACTTCCTTTAGTTTTTCACCTGTCAATTTGATGTCCATAGAGGATTCTGATTTATTTCGGCTGCATTCCAATATTTTTGTTTTACTTTTATTAAATATCATGATTTCTTTCCTCAGAGACGGAGTCCATACCAATTCATGGTATGCTTATTCTCCTACGGGAACCCTTAATTCATTCCCGTTGTTCATTTGTCTGTTACAGGCTATTATCACAGTAATGTAACGATTGGTTCTGAGTTTATCTAAAGAATTTTATAGTATGTATATATTAAGGCTTTCATGGCCTGGATTATATAAATAATTCATGTTTTTGGTCTAATGCCGTGCGTATTTAGATTAGAACCATACGTTTCGGAGAAACCTTGCCTCCTTTTTCAATGGAAATCAAACATCCGAAACGTATGGTTCTAATCTAAATACACACGGCATTAGCCCAAAAAACATGAATTATTTTTAATTTTATTGTACTTTAAGGTTAGTGTCTGGGACTAGGAATGAGATAGAGCTAGATAACATAACCTAACCTAACTTCACCTAACCTAACCAAGCCTAACCTAACCTAACCTAACCTAACCTCGCCCACAATCCCACATACGCTGCATCCTGGCAAACAATTTTTACGCAAATCTTTTTTGATATGTATATTATACCGCACTGGGTTCAAGTGAGAAAATCTTATTTTTAATTCAGGGGAACCAGGATGTCGTATGCTGTCCATTTAATTTTCAAGTTTTAAGTAACCATTTTCTCAAAAACTATTACTAGGAATTCATTGCAATTTTTTCAGGAATGTTCCTTGATGCTCTTGCCTTGCTCTAACACAAGCTTTTTGAAAGTAAAAAGATTTTTGATTTATCGTGTTTCTTTAATACATGGCGTAATTTTAATAGAATTTCATGAACTTCTTCAGCAGGCAAAATTTTGAATATCGGCTGTGTTAAAATATAATACATTCAGATTTGCATGTCAAAAATTTGCGGAAGAAAGGAACTTTTTATATTTGGAAATCAATTTCAACAAGAAACTGGAAACAAATGTTTCTCCGTTAGCTGAGGAAAAGGTGACCGTTTTGGTTTTAGGACGAGGACACAGCAACACCCGTTTTGTTTTCTAAAAATGTTCTTATATCTGTTGCCTTATACGGAGCAAACTGCGAATCTAGAGAGAATGTAGTGAAATATAGATAGGAAAATAAAAATTGTGGTTTTACAAAATAGAACGCATGGTTGAGGGAAAGTAAAAGGAAAGTTGACTTATAAATGAGCCATCAATAAATTAATTATACCACTCGAAAGCTAAGGGTCCGTAGCTTAATATGATGTAAATATTTTTTGAACATTTTTAAGAATTTCAGCATTCCGGAGTTCATTAAGGACTTAATTGTCGTAGGTATAGCATGCTAATCTTTTACCAGACCTTATCAAATTTAGAAAATGCAACATTTACAAATTTGCTTTTACATTCCATTACGGAACTGTTATTTTTCCAGTTCTTCTTTAGTTTATGTTCTGAAAAATCCGTGAAGGAATGAATTGAGATACCCATTTATCAATACTTCAGTCTCCTTTCATAGTCAATGGGGGGGGGGGGGGTATTCATTCATACATGACAACGGGTATCAATCTGCATAATCCTGGAATATACGTCCCTAACCTCCCCTCCACATGTGGAATGATTGAAAGCAGTCGGTATCAGGTAGAGTGAACATTGGGTGGAGGAGGAAACTAAGCTCAGTATTGATGGCTTTGAGGGGAAGGATATAGTACAGAAATTCTGAATTTTGGACGTTGTTATGTGATCCTTGGAAGAATGCTGTCCAGAAACGTATTCTGTTCAACCATCGTCGAACATATCGAATGTCAATATGGTGCGACATATATGTATATATACGGTATATACATAACTCAGAATTTATATAAACCTTCTGCCTCTGTCCTTACAATTTACCTTAGTACGCGTTTTATCAGACATTTTAAACCTAATGCAATGAGTGTACTATATTATAGTTTTCTGTAGTAACTCCGAACGTCTTTACCGGGAATCGAACTGGTACTGTTCTACTAACAAACAAAGCTTTGATTTTTGTCTGATTGAGTTGAAAAGATACCGAACTTCGACAGTAAAATTATTTAATATCTACGTTGATGGTATCGCTTTATGCACTTGTTGAAGCTGTAAGTGATAGAATTTTCATTAGGCTTTCCAGTTTGAATTACAATTTTCATTCCAGTCTTGGCCCATAATTGTTGATTACCCACCTGGTAATAAAACCTGTTATTTACCACACACTCACACCTCGATATGTGATTGGTGTTGATCATCTTACTCGACAACTTGACCGAGGACAGTCAAGTAGAATTTTATTAAGGACCAACAATGCAACCTTCCTACACTTAGTGCAAATATTTATGGTAACTTAATATTTCGTACTCAGTTGAACGACCTGTCAGAGTAAAGCAGGTCATGCAATGAAAGCTTGGAGCTCAAGTAGTCCTCCAGTAGACGCGTGGAGCACAATGTGATCCACTATAATTACTTTGTGTTGGTACCACTGGCCGCTCTTGAGCTCTGTATACCGTCCTGCCACTTCACCGCCCGTGTGTTCAGTATGCCGCATGGTTTGATTCGTGATTGTGGACTCGGCTAAACAATAGCAAGTGTACTGGATTACCGCACGTGTACCGGCGACTCTGTGATGTCCAACCTCGTAACTACGTTTCGTGCAGTTAAATATTATATAAACTAAATAATATACCAATGGGTATTTAATAAATGTTTTACACTTAGTCAATAAAAACAAGTAGTTCCGTGAAGCACTATACAGCCTATTTTCATATATCCTACTTATGTTAATTGCCACTATCAACATATAACATTTCAGTTTGATTGCTGTAATAGATTCGTAGATATTGAGAACCGACTAAATATTTCGGATGGTCGCCATGTTGGATTTTATATATGTAGGTCCTAGAGTTATGTACTGTTACATGAAGATTACTGTGTACGTGTAGCATTCAAACTTCAATCGCATGACTAGGACACGAGAAGTAACAAGGAGGTTTTAAAATTTCGCTCAGCTGCTATCTTGTGGTTATGGAAACAATTGAAATAAATTAGATGCCAGTGGATTAACATTCGTATAAGGATTTACTGTACCAAGCTTCACTGCACTCGGATGGTTATATTGCGAGAAACGTCCATGTGAATATTTATACTTCGCGTCGCCGCCATGTTGGATTTGTGATCACCAGGTTATTTAGAGTCCTATAGGTGAATTTAAATTCATAGCCCCTATGAACATAAAATAAAATTCAGTTTGATTGCTATAATAGATTTGTAGATATTCAGAGCCGTCTCAATACTTCGGATGGTCGCCATGATGGATTGTTAAATGTATACGCCATAGAGTCATGTTCATGTACCATTAAAGGGAAATTATTGCGTAGGTTCATTATTCAAACTTTCACTTCGATCACACGACTACGACACAGGAAATAAGAACTTAATTTTAAAATTCGCACAGCCACCATCTTGAGGTTATGTGAACAATTGAACTAAATTAGATACCAGTATAAACATTTCCTGTACCAGATTTCATTGCGTCGGGAACATTAAATTGCGAGAAAGGTCTATTTAAAATTTTCAAATTCGCTTGGCCGCCATGTTCGTTTTGTAGTTAACCGGTTTTTAAAAGTCTATAGATGTACTTCCAGTAGTGCCCTTTATCTCCATACAAAATTTCAGGGTGATACCGCTAATAGTTTCAGAGATATAGAATGCCAGTGAAATATTTCGCACATCTGCCATCTTGTGGTTATGTAAACAATTGAACGAAGTAAGATGTCGGTGCATTACAATGTATATAAACATATACTGTACCAAGTTTCATTGCGTTTGGTTGGTTAAATCGCGAGAAACGTCCATTTGAAAGTCGCAACTTCGCTTGGCCACCATGTTGGTTTTGTAGTTACCAGGTTTTCAAGGGTCACATAAGTGAACTTATAGTAGTTCCCTTTATCACTATATAAAATGTCCGAGTAATATCGGTAATAGTTTCGGAGATATTGAATGCTGGTGAAATATTTCGCACAGCCGCCATGTTGGATTGGTGAGTCGTAACAAAATTTGAAGGGCACGGTCGGGGTCGCCGTGAATAGTGCTATGAACTTACCGAGTTTCATTGAAATCGCTCCAGCCGTTCAGAACTTATTAGGGGGACACACACACACACCTCTCTCTCTCTCTCTCACACACACACACACACACACGCACACACGCACACACACACGGGCAAAAGGTGATCTCATAAGCCTATTTTTTCAAAATTGAAAATAGGCTAAAAATTAATGTACATTAATTATTGAAATTTACCAGATGTGACCATATTCTTCAGCGATATTGTTAAAAAGAAAAGAAACTAATGTAATTACGAGCTCAGCTTAGACACTAATAATATACTTGGGTTTTCTATGAATTTTTTAATAAAATAGTTAAACAAGATGTTGAGTAAAGAACATATAGCCTACTTTCTCATAAATGAATGGGTATACTGTAGTAATAACTATATGTCCTTTTTCAAGGAGTATAATTGAATGTTGGTTGTAGTAACTTGTTGAAATACAACGTGCTATACGGATGTTATACGTTGATTGTTTGAATGCTCACCTGAATTATATATGCACACATCAATACAGCCATTACACTAACACAGGTTATCAGTCAAAATTCAACACTCACCCAAGTAAACGGGATTAAATGACCATGATATCCATGCATCTCAAATGAACAACAACCACAATATACTCTACTGCGGATCAAGGACAACGAATTTTAATCGCTGTATTCGAGTGTTGAAATAAGTGGTGTTATAAGTATATATGTAATATTATCAATTGCAAATGCACACTATATATGCTTAATATTAAAACGTGCAAGTAGTTATAATTCATAAATACAAAAATAATCGAGTAAATAAAATTGAACGTGCTTGGGTTTGATCCACGAACATCTAGACTATGAGTCCAGGACGCTGCCACTACGCTACACACGTCCAGTACTAACAATAGGTTAACAACTGGTTTAGTATAACTGCATGACAATTTTTGTCTTGGAAAGAACGATTTCATTAGCGTTTTCTGCCTCTTTTATAAACCATTTGATACTATGTATTATTTTGTTCAGTACATTCCCAAACGAATATAAACTAACAAAGCTACTGAAATATGTACTAGCAAGCAAATAATAGCCTCCATTTTGACCCAACGGAACGGCACGGCCCAGCACGATATGGCACGGTCAACCTTAACTGTTAGTCACTGCTACGGTTACATATTCTATTATGAAATGCTAATATCCTACCGGTCACCTCCTTGAGGACAGTTTAAACCTCCCTATGTACGATGAGTGCATTTGGTGAGGCCAGGCCTTGTTGAATAGTAAGTTACGGTCTATACTACTTTCATGATTCATACATCCACCATATTGAAACTATTTGGCTGATGACCTTGTAGGCTGGGAAAAAGACGCTTGCCACATTAAGGTATATTTTTGCGAAATTTGGTAGAGATCGGATGATTAGGTTAGTCGTAATTTGATTTAGGCCCAGATCATTTGTGTCGGAGCCATTTCTTCTTTGTTATGACACTGAGTTTTCCCTTGCTAGTGCTACATCTGTACCAAAGGTGGTTTGATTTGGTTTCTTTGTGTTTGAATTGATAGGAGGAGGGGGGTCTATTTGCACACATACACGGCCGCCATCTCCAAAATATTTGGCTGATGACCTTGTAGTTTGGTCAAAAGATGCTTCCTACATGAAGGTATAGTGTTGAAAAATTTGGTGGAGATCAGATCATTAGGTTGGTCGTAATTTGACTTAAGCTTTGAACATTTGGGTGGCCGCCATTACGTTTCCGTCAAGATGGTGGCGATATAAAACATGCCACTGTTCTTTGCTAGTACCAAATTACGTTCAATTCAGTTTTGCCGTGTTTGAATTGATAGGTGGGGACAGACATGCACATTCACACATACACACACGCACACACATTCATACACTGACTGACATTCTTTTTGGCTCGTGTGGATCTCATAAGTGTACTTTAATTTTTTGCAAAAATCAAAGGTAGGCTAAAAGGGATATGTAACAAAATGTGGGCTTCAGAAGTTAATAAAAAGAATTTTGTGACAATGAGATATCTAAATAGCTAGTAGCCTATTTGTGTATTCCTATTAAACAGTAAAAATTTTTCTTTAAAATATCTAGAGATGGCCAACAGGGTATGAATTAATTGTGCTTTCTAAGTGGCGAATAGAGGCTCTTTGTGGAGTGAAATATAGGTGGGAATATGTATTTATGATCTTGCTCCATTGGAAATTTTGCAGTGACAAGAAATTTTAAAAGTCCTTCATATCTCAATACAGTTTTAAAGAAAAGAAACATTACAAATACAACCGCCTACGGTGGCCGCGAGTGCTAACGCGCTACCTCGTGCCTCGCTGCCATCGGGAGAACGAGGGTTCAAACTCCCCCACGGCCGTCCTGAAAATGCCGGGACGTTTCCTTTCAATAGGTCCACGGCCGATTTCATTCCAGAATCCCTTCTCTGACCCATTCTGAAAATAAACTGAATGACCATTAGCTGAATTAATAATTTTAAAAAAGACCAAATACACTCACTACTATATACACGAAAGTAACATAGATTATCAGACAAATTCTAGACACACCCAAGTACATGGGCTACATGACCATCATATCTGAGCCCCTGAAATGAAACAACAAGAACGACCAAGTTTTGAAACCTTCAATAATTTTACCGTATTGAAATTCATTTTTCAGTGTTGCCTTAGTAATGGAAAATAATGCTCTTCAGTCGGTCAACACAATTGTACTTATTTGTAATGTGTATTTCCCTACACCTGAAAAAAATTACCAAAGATTAATAATTTAGTTGGATAATAATAATTTTATTTATTTATCGTATGATGACTATATGTGCAATATATATACAAAGAAAATGTGCACACACAAGTTCATACAATCTCACAGTTCAAAGTCAAGATCCCTGACACATTCAACGGCCTCAACTGATGCTTGATGGATATCCGTCAACTTTCCATGGAAAGCTCGGAGAGGGCAGTCAGCTACAATGTGATGGATTGACTGTAAGGAGGCACCACACTCACAAACTGCAGCTCCATGTATGCAATTAATTATTTAGCGTATGATGCTTCATTTGACAATCGTTGAAATGTATTACATATAATTGCTATTACAAAAATAAAAAATTCCTCTCGGCACGCCGGAAGGCGAAGGTAGATTTCACCGGGAAGACTAGAGGATAGGCTAAAATAGGCGAAATATGCAGGTTTTCGTAGGTGGATCAGACCTCATTTATTGCGAGAATGTATTTTACAATTGGAGGTTAATTAACCTTTTTTTCGTCTTTCTATGCATATTTTTAACATTTTATTGTCTTATGGGGATGGTAACTTTCTTGTCATATTTGGGGTTCATTTTAATACTTTTGATCACAATGTCCTAATGCAAAGTTTGGAACTAATGTGTAACTATCTAACAGTCTGTTACTTCTTCGCGCAAAATTTTATCTCCCGCAGAGATGTTGGTTGGTTCCTCAGTTTAGGGGCTGCGACAACGTGGTCATGTAACCCCGTGTACATTGGGTGTGTGTAGAGTCTGTCTGATAAACGGTGTTAATTGTGATGACTGTATTAGTCTCTAATTCAGTTAAGGTCTGCAGAAGGTCAATTTTAAGTAGTAGTACCTAATTTTGTACCAAATACTACCGTCAACGACACCTACTGTGAACTTGGCTGCTAGATTCCACCGCAACCAGCAACTTGCAATGAACGTTGGAACTTCCCCTCCGAAGGAAAGCATGCTGAGGGATTTTTAGCGCTCTTAGAAAATCCGACGACTTTGGCCGGTTTTGAACCAGCGACCTTGGGCATAGAAGTTCAGCATGCTACCAGTTACCCGCTTCCCACATAGTCAGATGGAAGAAGAAGTTCCGTGAGGAACTAATGAGCCTACTTTTCTTAAAATTAAGATTCATGCCAATGATTAATCTACAGTATATGAACCTATCTAGAATAATGACGAAATTAAGTTGGTAATATCGAAATGTCTTAATTAGTTCGAAATACTGTATACTAGGCATAATGTAGCCTAATACAGCAATACAGTTGGCAGCCCTGGTGACTGAATATATTCTTAATTCCATCTCTTAAGGTACAGAATACAAAATGTGGTTGAAGTCTAAAGGATGTTACATGGAGTTATACATTGGATCTATCAGAACACGTAAAAGCACGTTGGCAACAATGTCATGCGTATGCTGGTCAGAAATAATTGGAAATATTATGATATATTTTTGTGCCAATTTTGGATGAAATCCATTTTTTTGTATAGAAGTTATATGTATTTTAAAATTGGAGCTATCATCAGGCATAGAATCATGTTGGCATCACTGACTTATATTAATTACTCCAAATTAATCTAGAATGTCAGGTGCTATACGTATGCAAAGTATAGACTTGTTGGCTTGCATACTTTCTGATATTGATATTAGGGTAAAAAATATAGACACCATTTATTAACAGTTGGCAGCCCTAATTGCTCATAAGAATACTTATAGTCATATCTGTTATATTACACATAGCACATACGAAATTTGGTTGAAATCCAACTGACAGTATAGAAGTTACATGTATTTAAAAATTGGTCCTATCAGCAGGCTTAGAATCATGTTGGTAGAACTGACGTATATAAGATACTCCAAATTAATGTAAAATGTCAGGTACTAGACGCGTGCATAGTTTAAAGCTGTCGGCTTGCATACTTTCTGATATATTGGTATTTGGATAAAAAGTAGAGAGAACAATTATTAACAGTTGGCAGCCCTGGTGGCTCTTAATAATACGCTCAGTCATAACTGCTTATGTGCTTATATTACATACATAATTTGGTTGAAATCCAATTGATAGTGTAGAAGTTATGTGCATTTACAAATTGGACATCAGAAGGCTTAAAATTATTTTGGCAACACTGTCATGTATGGCCTCCTGGAAATTAAACTGAAATAGTATTATCTACATGTGTGCCAAATTTGGAATTGCTCCCATGTATGCCTTCCATGATATCCAACATGGAGCTCAAATTTCTAATGCGTTTTTTTTAGCAGTTGGTAGCTCTGCCATCTTTTTCAAATATGGGCTTGAGATATTCCGGTATTCATCTTTACTCATACTAAATTTGGTTTCGATTGCTGAAGCCGTTTAGGAGTTGATAAGGGGGGGGGGACACACACACAGCCAGCCAGACAGAAGGACAGACAGACAGACACATTTTCCCGGATCGATCTCATAAGTCTACTTTTTTCTCATTTTTGCAAAGTGTGAAAAGTAGGCTAAACAAGATGTTCAGTAAAGAACATATAGCCTACTTTCTTCTAAATGCATGGGTATTGTTATAACTCTTTGTCCTTTTCAAGGAGTATGATTGAATGTTGGTTGTAGGAGCTTGTTGAAATACAACGTGCTATATGGATATTAAACATGAATATGAGGTGCCCTTTGCTAGTGCTACCTCTGTACCAAATTTCGTTCAATTCGGTTTCACCGTGTTTGAATTGATAGGGGGAATCGATCTGCACACATACTTGGCCACCATCTGCAAACTATTGGGCTGATGTTCTTGCAGTTTGGTCAGAATATGTTTCCCACATAAAGATATGGTGTTGCAAAATTAGGTAGAGACTAGATTATTAGGTTGGTCGTAATTACATTTTAGCTTTTAACATTTGGGTGGCCGCGATTACGTTTCCATCAAGATAGCGGTGATATAAAACATGACACTGAGGTGCCCTTTGCTAGTGCTACCTCTATACCAAATTTCGTTCCATTTGGTTTCAGCGTGTTTGAATTAATAGGGGGAATCGATTCTGACACAAAGATGGCCGCCATCCGCAAACTATTAGGCGAATGACCTATTAGATTGGTCAAAGGATGCTCCCTCCATAAAGGTATGTAGTTGCAAAATTTGGTAGAGATCGGATGATTAGGTTAATCGTAATTTGATTTAAGCTTTGAACATTCGTGTGGCCGCCATTACGTTTCAGTCAAGATGGCGGCGATATAAAACATGACACTGAGGTGCCCTTTGCTAGTACTACCTCTGTACCAAATTTCGTGCCATTCGGTTCCACCGTGTTCGAATTAATAGGGGGAATCAATTTTGACATAAAGATGGCCTCCATCCGCAAACTATTAGGTGAATGACCTATTAGATTGGTCAAAGGATGCTCCCTCCATAAAGGTATGTAGTTGCAAAATTTGGTAGAGATCGGATAATCGTAATTTGATTTAAGCTTTGAACATTCGTGTGGCCGCCATTACGTTTCATTCAAGATGGCGGCGATATAAAACATGACACTGAGGTGCCCTTTGCTAGTGCTACCTCTGTACCAAATATCGTTCCATTCGGTTCCACCGTGTTTGAATTAATAGGGGGAATCAATTTTGACATAAAGATGGCCGCCATCCGCAAACTATCAGGTGAATGACCTATTAGATTGGTCAAAGGATGCTCCCTCCATAAAGGTATGTAGTTGCAAAATTTGGTAGAGATCGGATGATTAGGTTAATCGTAATTTGATTTAAGCTTTGAACATTTGTGTGTTCGCCATTACGTTTCCGTCAAGATGGCGGCGATATAAAACATGACACTGAGGTGCCCTTTGCTAGTGCTACCTCTGTACCAAATTTCGTTCATTCGGTTCCACCGTGTTCGAATTAATAGGGGGAATCACTTTTGACATAAAGATGGCCGCCATCCGCTAACTATTAGGCTAATGGCCTATTAGATTGGTCAAAGGATGCTCCCTCCATAAAGGTATGTTGTTGCAAAGTTAGGTAGAGATCGGATGGTTATGTTAGTCGTAATTTGATTTAAGCTTTAAACATTTGTGTGGCCGCCATTACGTTTCTGTCAATATGGCGGCGATATAAATCATGACACTGAGATGCCCTTTGCTAGTGCTATCTCTGTACCAAATTTCGTTCCATTCGGTTTCACCGTGTTTGAATTAATAGGGGGAATCGATTTTGACACAAAGATGGCCGCCATCCGCAAACTATTAGGCGAATGACCTATTAGATTGGTCAAAGGATGCTCCCTCCATAAAGGTATGTAGTTGCAAAATTTGGTAGAGATCGGATGATTAGGTTAATCGTAATTTGATTTAAGCTTTGAACATTCATGTGGCCGCCATTACGTTTCAGTCAAGATGGCGGCGATATAAAACATGACACTGAGGTGCCCTTTGCTAGTGCTATCTCTGTACCAAATTTCGTTCCATTCGGTTGCACCGTGTTCGAATTAATAGGGGGAATCAATTTTGACATAAAGATGGCCGCCACCCGCAAACTATTAGGCTAATAACCTATTAGATTGGTCAAAGGATGCTCCCTCCATAAAGGAATGTTGTTGCAAAGATTGGTAGAGATCGGATGGTTATGTTAGTCGTAATTTAACTTAAGCTTTGAACATTTGTGTGGCCGCCATTACGTTTCTGTCAAGATGGCGGCGATATAAAACATGACACTGAGGTGCCCTTTGCTAGTGCTACCTCTGTACCAAATTTCGTTCATTCGGTTCCACCGTGTTCGAATTAATAGGGGGAATCAATTTTGACATAAAGATGGCCGCCATCCGCAAACTATTATGCTAATAACCTATTAGATTGGTCATAGGATGCTCCCTCCATAAAGGTATGTTGTTGCAAAATTTGGTAGAGATCGGATGATTAGGTTAGTCGTAATTTGATTTAAGCTTTGAACATTTGTGTGGCCGGCATTACCTTTCCGTCAAGATGGCGGCGATATAAAACATGACACTGAGGTGTCCTTTGCTAGTACTACCTTTGTACCAAATTTCGTTCAATTCGCATTCACCGTGTTCGAATTGATATGGGGGGACAGACATTCAGAGTACACACACTCACACACACACACACACTCACACACACACACACACACACAGACTCACACACACACACACATACACACACACAGACAGGCACACTTTTTTCGCCCTGTGTTGATCTCATAAGTCTACTTTCATTTTTTGCAAAAATCGAAAGTAGGCTAAAAATTAATATATACATATTTATATTCTTGAATGTAAAGTATTACAGACTAACTGGGAGACACGCATACACACACACACACACACACACACACACTGCTGCAGATTATGATATCTCATCACAAGCTGATGTCTAGTCCTTCCAACCAAGTGAGTGCCGTAGGGGTTACTTGATGTAGCTCCTCCATAGGCCCAGTGAATGCTCGTAGAGGACATTCTTCACGATGTGGCTGACTGTTTACACATCAGCACCACAGTTGCAGGAAGGAGACTCCAACCACCCCCATTTATGCAGTGAACACGCACATCTGTCCTGTCCGTTTCCGATTTAAGATCCTCCATTGGCGTCTGGGAAGATCAAATCCACGTAGGGTTCCCAACTAGATGTTTGTTGGTTACTGAAGAATGCTCCCACTGGACCTTCCAAGAGTCATTCACATTAAAGGACGATCCCTCAAGACTAACTGCTGTGCGCCATGGTGGTTTCCTTGACTTACAACGTTGGTGTACTATTCGTGCAATATCGTGATGAATGGGCAAATAGGGATTCTGCTGGATTTTCTTCCATGTTTTTAAGAGTGCCTCTGATCTTCTCAAGGCTGGAGGAGGAATGTTGCAGAGGACAGGCAGCCAAAATGTGTTCGTGCTCTGAATACAACCTGTAATTATACGCATTGCTTGGTTGAGCTGCACATCTATTTTCCTTGTGTGAGCGCTATTAATCCAGGTTGAACAGCACTATTCAGCAACATAATACGATACGGCTAATAATAATACTATCGTATGGCCTCGGGTGCCAAGTGCAAGCTTTGTTAATTGACGCCCAGAGGGTAGCTTGCATGTCGAATTTTATCGCTCCTTGGAGCGATATGAATGTCAAGGAGGATAGATATCAAAGATCCTTGACACTATAGTGCTTTCTAGTAGAAAAAGGAGGAACGTTTTGTCTTGGTGGAAAATGCCGAGATTAATTTTGCCATTATGAACACGACCTACTGAATTCAAATGGGTTCTTTAACATGCCAACAAAGTATGACATGCGTGTCTCGATTTTTGTCCCCTTAAAAAATAATCACCTACCACGGCCAGGAGCGAACCTGCAAGCTTGGGGTTAGTAGTCCGACACGATAACCACTCGCTCACCGTGGTAGTTTCAATCGTCGAGTGATTCATTTACACTTGGACCATTACATCTATGTCTACAAGTATGTGGGGGTTTACAATATATACATTTATTTAATTACAGTAGTTATTATAAACTTGCTCAACTTTTCAATTATTGTTGATAATTTTCTGTAAATGTACAATTTGCCACCGTGGAATTACCCCCATTTGCAAATAAAGTAAATGAATGAATGCATGTAATATTTTGTTAAGAAATTGATAGTGGTTATTGACATTCTAGTTTGTGTTTTGGACTGTGATTTTTGTGAATGTCTATTTAAAGGTTGGAGAAGTATAAATTCTGTCCTAAAACTTCCCCATACGGGAGAACGAAACGCATCAGGCGAAAGCCAGGCCAAAATAACTACTGTGGTCAAGAAAATTAGACTGAAACGGTGCGGGGGTATTGAGCATGAAATACGTGACTAGAAAACCAATATAGGGAGCAATGCATTAACAATTTTTATTCCTAATAATAAATTTATAATGAACAAACAAATTGCACTTAAGTGCTTATTACAGAAATTAACAATTATAAATGTAGCAAAGTGTGAGGGCCTGATTACAGAACCCAGATTATAGAAAGGTCCATGAAAAGCTTGCTTGATTGGAGAAAAGTTGAGCTTAATATATAAAAAATGCAGTTTATAAAAAGAGAGAACCATAAAAAATAATTAAGAGTGTAATAACTGGTATGATATAAGCTCTTTATAAAATTGAACTTATCTTTGAAGAGAGTTGAAGAGAGTTGAAGAGCCAGCTCCTTAAAAAGTTCCAGCTAGCACACGTTGATTTAAAAGTCTTCACGGTTTTCTTGGAAGGAGGCGTACATGGCCTAAAGTTATGTGCACCATCGATAAAATGTCAACTTTCTTTTCTTGCGCAGGAATGACATTTATAGTTTCCAAGAGCTGATCCAGAGATATTTCGAAGGACGATTCCAAGTATCCCCTCTAAGGTGAAGTTGAAGAGTACAGCGGCTGGCAATTATTCTTGCCATCTTGAGCAATACGTCATGGTGCAGATCTTGTGACGTAACTGCTCGCTAGCGTAGAAATCAGCGATGGTGTCATGAGAGGTAGCGGTGACCAGCGGGTTGAAGTGATCAGCAGTGGTGAATCAGAAGTGTTGAAGTGGTTCAGAAGTGGCGGTTGATCCGAAGTGATGAAGAACGACAGCAAGCGGCGTCTTAAATAGGGACCATAGAACTCTCTCGAAGTTTGGAGATCGCCCGACCAGACAAAGACCTGCCATTGGTCGAACGAAAGTCAGGGTGACGTCAGTCGACACTACTCAGCAGACAGTGGATCAACCAGTAGATGTCTGGTATGTCATGAGTGAGGACGCCTGAGATAGCGAGACTGAAACACTCGAGGTGAGAACTATAATATCTATGAATAAGTGATTGATAACAAGATTATGCATATGGTTTAAGCAATTAACAATTGTAAATAAATAATTACCATTCGGGGATCTCAGTAACAATAAATAAAATTTGACCGACAAATGGGCCAAGCTAAACATTGAAAATATCACAAAAGTGATCAAAGGTTTGGAATAGAACATGAACGAAGGGAAACACCCATTGAAATTGGGTACAAACGTGCTGACTGACGGGAAAAAAATAATTTCTGGTATTGTCATCCGTTTCTTTTTTTTTCCCCTAAGGTAGTGGCAGTTCTACCCTCTGCCCACGGTAGCAGCTCACTCTCCTACCCCCTGCCGAGCTGTTAGTTACCATTACACCACGTATAACGCGCAGGTATTACTTTTAAAAAGAATTGATTGTACTCTCGTGTTATATGCTATTTGCAATTCAAATAGTGGTGTAGTCTGGAAGGATGGTAGGTAGGTAGGGCTGGTGGGTTGGCAGGCGTTAACGATCGCCGTGTGAAGTGTTCGGGAGATAAAGAGCGTTCCGAGTTTGTTCATTGTGGACTTTCCTGCTGAATGCTGGGAATATTCAAGCATACGTTATTGCTTGTGTGGTGCGTGTCAAATTGAAACTCTTGGTTTACAGCATAATACAACCATTATTCTTTGTACAGCCTCGTTAAGAGGTAAGGCCCTTTAAATGCAGAAAAACGTGCTAAATAGTAGCTTATCACGTTGATATGATATCAGGCAAATAATCGATCACTGGCCTTAGGGATATCAAAATGAAAAAAATCCACAGCATGCTTCCAGTCTCCGACCGGGTCAGGAATGGAATGAATGAAGCCCCCATCTAGCGGCGAGGATATGGACCGTGCCGGCTGCCGAGGCCTGACGCACTCCTCTGGGGCAATGATTAAATGAATGACAGATCAAATGAAATGATAGTGGAGAGTGTTGCTGGAATGAAATGTTGACAGGGAAAACCGGAGTACCCGGAGAAAAACCTGTCTGCCTCCGTTTTGTCCAGCACAGATCTCACATGGAGTGACCGGGATTTGAACCACGGACCCAGTGGTGAGAGGCCGGCGTGCTGCCGCCTAAGCCACGGAGGCTTCCCTTAGGGATATCAAAATAATTTTCTCAAATTTTCACTGTAATATTCATTATCATTCATTATTATTATTATTATTATTATTATTATTATCATTCTTCTTCTTTATCGTTTGGGCCTACTGAGGACCGCGGGGCTCGTATCTTCTCGTTGCTTGAGATTTCTGTTTTCTCCTCTTCCAGTACTCACTTCATCTTCTATGAGCCAGCTTTCTCTGTCCATAAAAGTCTGATGTTCCCGTGTTCTTCCTACTAGTAATTGATGTGAAAAAACTCCCTGCCGAATGGCTTGCCGGAGCTGTGGGCGGTCATGTATGAATTCAAGTGGGATCCCTAGTTATTGATATTTTACTTTCGAATTGAGCCACTTTGGACTACGAATCAACTATCAATATCATTTTCTGAGTGTTGCTCTTGTTCGTCTGCCAGCTTTGATGTCCTGACTGTATCTCTTGAGAGCGCAGTGTTAAGGAAGCAAGGAAGGAAGCTTGTTGTTTAACGTGACCGTTAATCGCGAGATCATGAGCCACGGGACCTCCTTTTTACGTGGAATCCGAACCACAGGACATGGCAATTCACTTCGAAAATCTCACATGCATTGACCGGGAATCGAACCCGGACCGCCTTGGTGAGAGGCATACAGCTAGACCGCTGAGCCACCAGGACCAAACAATTAAAACTCAGCAACATTCCTAGGTTTACGCCGTGTTTTGTGCGGGGTTACATTGGTCGTGAAAGCCAAAATACCAACTTTATTGAAATAAGTTTATCCAACTCACCAGTAAGATTAATTATGAAAACTAAATAAACTAACGTGACAGTCGGTAGGCTTCGACACATTAGTCTGTGAATTTGGGTTGTTGATCAGGGTAAAAACGGACAAATAAGATAAACAGAAATATTCAGTTAACAAAAAACAAATATATAAAGAGCACGAAAGCATACCGTGCAAAATAGAAAGCACTATAACATTGCAAAACAGCGTAAAAAAACAAATACTCACATACAATAACCGGCACAAGAAATATAAAATTAGACTCAAAATCACGCTTTGTTTCAGACCCCACAAACCACCACTATAAATAAAACAGTTCATGTAGATATATAAGATGAGTACATTCCTCACATATTCATTACCTCTTTGATCTACTTACGAGGCGGCTAGGATCATGAAATTTGGCATGCATGTGAAAAATGTATGTGGCAAATAGCATACGAATTTTCACGATCCTTGCTGTCATGCAAGTACGGACAAACGAAAAGAATGTGCTGAAATGTGCAAAAGAGGGCTCCGAAATGTATGCTTTCATGGCAATCTGAGGCGTAATCGTTGGAGGTAGCACAAAACCTCATACAACCAAATTTGTAGAAAACAAACGGTTTTCGAGATACTGCCAGAAAACTATTCCAGTTCTGCGAAATTGCAGCGGTTGCCATAGTAACGTTGATCTGTTTCTCAGAGGGAACACAGTTTTTTGGGAATATCTCCGAAACCGTTCATTTTAGGACCTTAAAACGTGTATTTAGGGGTCTCTACAAGACCTCCGAGCATAGTTTCTCGTATCTGGCAGCTTAAAATGAGCTAAATCCGATCATTGTACCGTTTGTCCAAGATCAGTGCCTAAGGGGCGAAAAATCTCACTTACAAATTTAATTTTCAAAAACCATTTTTTAGCGATCCCCTACAACCTAGGATCAACCAACATGCACAATTTCAGCTTTCTAGGTCTAGTGGTTTCAGCGCTGCGATGATGAGTCAATTTTGGATTATATATAAGAGATACAGTATATGTCTAACATGGCGGCCATCCGTAATATTTAGACGGTTCTCAATATCTAATAATTAACGACTAGTAGAGCGTGGATATTAACGACCATGGACGCCAGCTTCCACTTGCATTTTCCCGCCTTAATTAACTCTTGTCTTTTATTTTCTTATACTCTTATTTTTGAGGGGTCAGAAACGCCTACTTCTCTTTTCTCGTTATCTCCTACCGACTCTAAATGACCCTAAAGGAGGCAAGGTGTGTATAACCTCACCACTTATGGTAGATTTCTGAGTTCGGTCTGGTCTTCCACTTTGTCCATTCTCTCCTCTTTGTGTCAATTTATTCTTTTCAGTCGGGCAACACGCTCTTCGCCCTATATGATTGGGCGGGGTTGCACGACTAATGTAACACTGGTCCTGAAAATATGATGTATTAATATTATTCATTGATAAATAACCGGGTGAGTTAGCCGCGGTCGTTACGGCATGACTGTTGGCAGTCGCTCACATCCGGGAGGCGAGGAGGTTCGAATCCCCCCCGCCGGCAACCTTGAAGATGGTCTTCTGTGGTTTCCCATCTTTCTTCCAGGCAAATGCCGGGGTTGGTCCCTAACTATAGGCCACAGCCGCTACCTTCCAACTCCTTGACCTTCCTTTCCAACTTTCCTCCCCCACGGTACTTGTAGCTCACCCATTGGGTGTCCGTCTCGAAGCAGCTACAAAACTGGCGAGCCGAACATGTCCTCGGACACTCCCGGCACTAAAAGCCATACGCTAAAAAAAATTGATAAATAATGGGGGATAATATTAATTAATATATTTATTTTTCAGGACCAGTGTTATAATTTGTATGAGATAGGCAGATAGTAAAATCCGTAACTTTGTGAGAAAAAAATCCAAATCATTTCATGAAAAGACAGCATTTAGTGCAGAAAGGATTAGTTCACCCATCTGATGAGGTTTTTTTATGAACTGATTATTAAAGTTGCGCGATGAAGTATGCGGAAGATGATGTATGAAAGAAATTACGCTGAGTGTAATTCATGATGTCGCGAGTCTTATAATAAGTCTACAACTGTTTCACTAAAAGCCAGCTTTTCATGAAGTGGTTAGGTTTTTCAGGAAGTGACGGATTTCTCTATCCGCCTACGACATACATACTGGATAGTGTAACGCCGCCGTATTATATTGGGCAAGAAGTGTGTTTACTGATTGAAAAATATAAATTGACAGTTCGTACAGTCAACATTGAAAATTGGTTTCTAAACTTCACATATTCTCTCCTCTTTTATATTCCGTATCTCTCTTTCATGGCTCTATTTGCTTCCGAGTCCGTCATTGCTCATTTTTAAAGATTTGGGGGCATTTCTTTTCTTCTGTCCCTAATCCTTTTCTCCATTTCTTTTTGTAAGTTACCATAATTATAATTCAGCAGTTACTAGTAGTAGGAATAGTAGCATTCATTTCATTCTCATTCTTCACTGTTGCCATATTAACAATCCTAGAACACTAAAACTTCTTAATTTTTACTACGGGGGGGGGGGGGGGGGGGGGCAGTGCAGTATAATTTACTGCTTTCTGCACATATGTGTTCCCGCCATTATTGTGTTGCTTCATTTCCTGAGCAGTTGTTTTCAGCAACGGGTACGATTGATTTGTGTGGTATGTGGGTGGGCGTTGTCGTATTGACAAACGGTTAGTAACTTAATAGTGCAGCGGAGCGGAGTGTAATGCTACTTTTTATATTTACTCTTCATTTAATTTGATGTTGGTTTTGGTTTTATTAGTTTTATGATTTGATTCTAATATATTGTGTAATAAAAGTAGGGTTTTATAAAACGTGTTAAATGTAATATTTTACATGTATTAATTTGGCTATATTTTATAATCTGTCACAACAATTTGTTTAATATATGCATATTTTTATTCATGTTACGTTTATATGACTCTGTAAGAACTCAAAATATGCGAAATCTTACCTAGTAATATCTGTTATGTATAGAATAATTCTAAGTTGGATTCGTCAACTATACAAAGTGTTGATAATATTAATGTGTGGAGAAATAGGTTTAGTGTTCTAGGGATAAGGCTAGATGACCTAGATATTTCTCCTCTTAAAACAACAATCACTACCCTCACTTCTTTTAACTAATCCTCTAAAAAATGTCAAAACTAACTTTACGTTAATTTGAAATGTTTGTTGTATGCTCGCTTCGATGTTTTCCTCTTTTGAGGTCCTATGCCTAGTAACTTTACATTAATATTTTTACCTAGATATTTGAAGCCATTCATTTTCATTGTTGCCTATAAAAATTGCCATTTGTATGACAATTAATATTTTTAAGCATAAAGTTCAACTTAACGTACCAACTATGACTATAATTACACTAGATACATATTTAGAAGCTGCACGTCAAAATAATCTACACACAAATCAAACATCCATGTCAGTGAATACTATTAATTTGTCGACTCATTGCCCACGTTATCCCACCTAGCACACACAGGTAGTAAAACAAATCCAGTCATTAATTTGTGTTTTTCCTGTGACCAATCAACAGAGAGGACCGGATGTCCGGTAATTGCAATATAATCGTGTTAATAACTATGAAAATGTATGAGTGATTGCGTTTTGAGAGCCAGCCATCACAATGTAACACGTGCGTTGCGGGGGTGGACGTGTAACCATGGCCTCTGGTCGTACAGTCGCTACGGATGAGCGGTGGAAAGTGATTTCATTCCTAGGCAGGCAATGCGGACTGGTCAACTCAACAAAGGAGCAAAGTAGTTTGAAATGTAATATCTCAGATCTGCTATTAGGGGTTAATTTTATGTTGATTGCAATACTGCGATAAATTTTTAGAACAATAGCGTAGGTTGACAACAAATAACAAAGCAATACCCCACCCCCACGCTCTCAATGAAACTGTCCAAAATACTAGGCACGTCCAGAAAAAAAATCAATTTTTATACGTTACCCCCGCATATAATCGCAGTTCAACGCATGCACGGAAGTTAATCTGAGTCTATGAGAAGGAGATGACGCCATCTTCAGTTCGACGTCTGTTGTATACGTATTATAGTGCTTGGTAGAATGGCGAAGTTGAATGAGAATCCCGCCGCTAGTGAGATTAGATTTGTCTTTCGTTTTCTCAATGCGAAGAAAACTAAACCAGTTGGCATACATCGATAGATTTGCGGTAAAAATGCGATGCATGATTCAATGGTAAGGAGATGGGTCCGACAGTTCAATGAAGGGCGTGATCAAGTGCACGATGACGAACAAAGTTTTGTTCGTCCAGTACAAGAACGCGTCAAGATAAACCGTAGGTTTACACTTTCTGATCTTTCTACGAACTTTCCACAAATTTCAAGATCACTTCATATGGGAACGTTTTATAAATAAGGCATATGAAAACTTGTGCCACGCTATGACAAGAGCCTCTTAAATGGCAGGAGCTATGTTGAATGAATCGTTCGTTTTGCAAATACGAGTAGTTTGTATCTGTACTCGTTTTTTACTTATTACCAAACTGAATTTAGGCGTACACCTCATTTGTATTCACCAAAAAGCTTATACAAATGTTTTTAAAGCTGCTGTGCTTGCTTGTTAAATTGAAATATCTCTCCTAAGCAATCCTGATGTGAGGCTTTGTAATACAAACAAGAATATTCATAGTACTTGTTTCAATTTTGAAGTACCATTTATTATACCTTAGTCTTTAAATTTGATATTTTAATTTATGATACGTTTTCTTTGAGAAACATCATGTTTATAATTTGATTTGTTATACTGTATAGCCTAAAAAATTGAGAGGAATGTGAATTCATACATCGGGTGATAAGTACATTTTGTTACATTGTGCCCTTATCCACTTGTGCATATTGGAGATCACAGGCACATATTTAAAGTACAGATGCAAGTTTGAATAGCGCGCGGCTTTTATTCTCGAAGCATTTCGAAGCTTTATGCAGGCAACTGAGATGCTAGTGACGCATGCCGCGTCATCATCAAGCTATATTTTGATTAAATAGTTCCCGATTTTATAGAAACATGAAATGCATATCATTTTACTGGCACGGGAAAAAGGAGATGAATGAACCATATCGGAAGAAAATCAGATCATCAGAAGCCGAGATATTGGCAGTTTTGTGATAGAGGATTTCCTCCACTGTGACGTCAGCGTGTAGCTCCGTGGAGTATAAATTGAGTGCCCGGCCAGACTAAATATTCACTTCTTTGCATCGCACGGTCGCTGATACTTCGTAAGAAGCACTTCTTCATAGTGCATGGTCGCTGATATTTCGCATATTCACTTCTTCGCAGCGCACGGTCGCTGATACTTCGCATGTTCTCTTCTTCATAGCGCATGGTCGCTGATACTTCGTAAGATTCACTTCTTCATAGCGCATGGTTGCTGACACTTCGCGGATACACTTCTTCGCAGTGCATGGTCATTTATTGGTACCCTTCGGGGCAAAATTCCGGCTCCCCGGCGTCTCTAAAAGCCACAGTAGTTAAAAGGGACGCAAAACCAATAACATTATTATTGATGTGTAACATCTTTCCACTCGGTTGCTGGCTATTTTTGTGGGAGTGATTTTGAAAAATGGGACGGAAGTGGATCGGATCGATCGAGGTGGCACCAGCTGGCACACTTCCGTTCGATCGAACGGAAGTGTGCTCGAACGGAAGTGTGCTAGCTGGCAGTGGTGGATCGAATGGAAGTGTAAGACGCACTGATAACTCGATCGATCGATGCAGCTGGCAGTGGTAAGAGAAACAATGAGAGCGCGGTGTCGGAAATTGATACCATGACGTACTCTCGGCCATGTGGAATGTATATGACATACCGAACGGTAGACGCTCATGCGAACTCTGATGTCAAGTGATTGAAACAAAGCACATGGTACATGTTCGAAGTCTTCGTATCAGTAATTAAATGGTGAAATGTCTTAATATCAAACATTGTAAGTAGTCGGCATTGCCGGTATTAAGTTTCTGCACAATGGCTCTTCAAATATTAACCCACATAACGGTAATGTAGTCATCAATATAATATAATCGTTGTGGTTATACGAGAATTGAGCAAGCCTTAGTGAACTATTGTTGAATACATTCTCTTTACTCACAAGAGGGCCTATTCATAAGGCTTCAAACTCACGCAGGAACATTATCGAAACAAGCAAAATATAAATGAAACTTAATTCCGTAATGCAGTATTATTGGAACGTGGAAATAAGTCACCATCTTGTGCACAATATTTGCGTAGTCGAAATAGCCGTGGGGTTAGTGCCTATGACGGTGAATCTAGAGATCTCGGTTTCGAATCCTGGACGGGGTAGATATTTTTGCTACCAGATTATCATTTTAAACGATATTTTTCATATCAATTTGACTCATGTTAACAGAATCCATATGAAATTACGTGTTGGTCTGTGAATCAAGAGGTCTTGTTTATAAGGAATTTAAGGTTATGAGCGGTGTCGCGTCTATTAATCTAGTTGATCCGTATCGTATTCTTTATTTAGGAAAGTGCTGGTGGAAGCTACAAATCATCTAATAAAATGAGTTCCGTATTATAAACTACAATATCTGTAAAACACTCCCTTTTACAATTGATTAATATTTGTGCCAATAATAGTATAAAATACCGGTGTATCAATTTCACGTGAGGTTTCTTCTATGTCAGATGTTACACATCATATGCGACTACTGTAAGGCTCGAATTTTTTTATTTAGTCGTATGCTTCTGCAACACAGATACATATAAATGCACACACGTGAATCACATACCACAATCACTGCTAAGAACGGAGATACTGCACACTTTGCTATAGAGCGAGAAGCAGCCGCAACTTCTAACGAACCAAATGCGGGTCCTGTCTCTGGCGTACTTGAAGTTTCCAGTTTACTTTCCAGCCATCTGAATACTTCCGCTCTCTTCTTCGTCAATCACTGCGTACCTCTTAGTTAATTATTCCCAGTTTTGACACATCTCCTTGATGCAAACCATATACCGGTTGCCTACTAGTTAATTAAAATTCAAAATAATAATAATAATAATAATAATAATAATGCACCTTTGATTTGATACTGTTTTGCCTTTCAGCATCCCGCCTAGTCTCAAAACGTTCGCTTAGGAACACGTCGTCTCCATGGCCCCCTATTAGCAGTTAGCACAGCGGCATCCTCGGCTTCTATGCCCGTCATCTTAAAATTTTATTTTTAAACACTGAACCATCGCCTCCTAGGTAATCTCTTATCCCTAATTCTCATAACATGACCCCACTATCAGTGTCGGTTCATACGAACAGTCTCACCTGATATGTTAATTTTTAATTTAACATTTATCTCTTAATTACGAGCACCTTCCTACCATTACTCCCATCAATTTTTCCCAGAAATCATTCGTGCTACCCTCAAATCAGTCAACTTCAACCTAGAATGTTTTTTAATTCGTGTCAGAGGTACCAAAATATATAAAAAAGAAATTGAAAAAAAGATCACATAATAGAGCACTTGCATATACTGGGGCGTGGTGGCTCAGCTGTATGCCTCTCACCAAGGCGGTCCGGGTTCGATTCCCGGTCAATGCATGTGAGATTTTCGAAGTGAAATGCCATGTCCTGTGGTTCGGATTCCACGTAAAAAGGAGGTCCCGTGGCTCATAATCACAAGATTCACGGTCACGTAAAACTACAATCTTCCTTCCTTCCTTCATATACTGTAACATAACACAAGAGCAAGAGAAATGAAACAGGAATGATAATATATACAATATTTACAAGAGTTGTGACCAGTATTTTGATAAATTGACAGCGTTGTTACCAGCCAATGACAGATCCAACCCTGTGCATGAATCTGGGCATAGACGACAGTTGAAGAAATGCCTAGAAGTTTGTTCTTCTCCGCACTCAACAGTGTGTCCCCACCATGCAAGATTCCCCATTTCATGAGATTGTCCTTAGATCTTGCTACACCGGTGCGCAGTCTGTTTAAGGACTTCCAGGTACACCGTCCATCTTCGTGACCAGGTGGTAATTTTTCTTCAATTTCAACAAGATCCGGATGATCAGAATACCTTTGATTCCATAGCTTAACCCTGGCCTTTTTTGGGTTTGAATCAAGTGGAGAAGAAGACTGTAGAAAACTTTTCCTGGACTTCAGTCGAGCTGAAGGTGGCTGATGACCATGAAGGGGATGGGCTAAGATGTTGCAAACCTTATGTCTCTCGATATTAGCGGCCACCTCACGTCTAATATCAGGCGGGGCTATGCCTGCAAGTGAGTACAACTTCTGTGTTGGTGTTGGTTTTAAACATCCTGTGATTAGCCTGCAAGTTTCATTCAAGGCAATGTCGACTTTTTTGCGTGAGCTGATTTATACCGCACGGGACTAGCATATTCAGCGGCAGACTAGCAGAGAGCTAGGGCTGTTGTCCTTACTGTCTGAGGGTGGGCACCCCATCCAGAACCAGTTACCTTACGGAGTAGGCAATTTCGTGATGAAACTTTTGCCTTGAGTTCGGTGCAGTGTGTATTGAAGGTCAATGAACGTTCCAATGTAACACCAAGGTAAACTGGGGTATTGCTGTGTTTCAGTTCCAATCCTTTCCAATTCACATGCAGCTTACGCAAGGCTTCTTTGTTCTTCAAATGAAATATACAATTTTCATAAGAAAATATGCATTGTCCGTTGAGCCATAATATATTTAAACACAAATAGTGCTAAATGTTCCGGCATAACTCAACAAGATGACAGTGTTTCGCCCCGGTGTGCTATTGGGCTCTTCAGTTGGTTAAAGCACACCTCACCAAGACACTGTCTAGTGCACACTGGGAAGGCCATTGCAAGACGTATTTGATACATGTGTATCCGCGTCACGAGCAAGCCAGTGCACTATGGGAGTCGAAACTCCATTCCAAAGCAATTATAACCTTACCTTGGCATTGAATATACAATTTTCATAAGAAAATATGCATTGTCCGTTGAGCCATAATATATTTAAACACAAATAGTGCTAAATGTTCCGGCATAACTCAACAAGATGACAGTGTTTCGCCCCGGTGTGCTATTGGGCTCTTCAGTTGAAAGGCGCACACTTTAGTTTTCGATGGGTTTGGCTTGAGGTGATTTTCCTCATAATAATCGGAGAGCATCTTCAGAGCAGCAGTAAGTAAGCGATATTCTTAGTCTAACCAGTTTCACTCCCATACAGCAAGGTTGGTATAAATACTGAGCAATGTAGAGAGAATTCCGTCGCTAATTTAAGTTCTTTCTGGCAGAATACAGTCGATTGCACCTGAGGAATCATTGCATTGACTTCCTTACATTAAGGACTCAGAGACCTTGGATCTTATAAGACTTGTCCTAGCACCGATACGAGTATAATCCGATGCGCCCACATCTACGACAACCAATCTACATAATGTAGGCTATTTATATTGAGCCAAGAAACCACGTATTTGATAACTGATATTAAATAATAATAATAATAATAATAATAATAATAATAATAATAATAAATATAATTTATAATACCGTACAATATAATGTTATGCTTTCAACTTACGTCTCAACTGAAATTGCTTTAGTGACACCAGGTTGACAGGAATTTTGCCCTGAAAGGGATCTTCAGTGTTCAAGGAAATCGACTGACACCACATCTCCCTTATTTTAGCACTCTGACATTCCAGCCGACTGTGCATAACATAAGAATTTATTTAATAATGTGCGTTATTGTGATGTTATCCATTGACGGTATACACAAACACACATCCTTGTAAATTATATTCTATTGCACACACCGTGCACATATGTGTAAATATTCTCGATAGCTGGTCTAGCCAAGGGCTATACAGCGCTGATATTTACTTGTCAGTAGCCACAGACGGATAGGGTTGTTCACACACTTATAATTAACTCGGAGTTGAGTAGCGGTCTATTGGTCTTCTTCACCACGCCTTAGGTGTACAATGAGAGCCTCTCCCCTCTCAGTTTAAAAGCAAACTGGAAGCTAATAAATTAGCCCAACCTCTAACTTGGTTCTCTTGTATTGTGCCCTGCTACTTTCTGAGTGAGGTAACAAGACCTCTCATGGCCGACGATTTCTTAAACCCATACACCGAGTAGCTACGCACGTGACGGCACAAGGCCATGCAGCCACGCTATCACTGGACTCGGAAATGAGTGGGTTCGAACCCTACAGTCGGCCATCTATGCTGTAATTTTACATGGTTTATAATGAATTCCCAGCAAATGCCACGGTCGTACATTCTAATATTCGTGACAGCTTCATTCATATTCATTCACGTATATAATGCAATATGGCAGTTGTGCGTAATATCAATCATCTAGTCTTTTACATAGTTTTGTCTCTTGCATTAGATATCATTTTACCAAGTTCTACGTCAATTCCTTTTTGAAAACGTATGTGGGCGTATATGCCTCTCCAATTCTAAGAGCCACACACTTCATGCATATTATTGAGTTGATACAATTTCAACCAGTCTTTTTGTGATTGTTGATGTTCTTGGTACTTTTCCCCAGGGGCTCACATCTTGTGGGACGTGGGTTGGCGACCACGGGGCCCCATCTGAGTTCGGCATTGCTTCCACTTACTTGTGACGGGAGCCTCTCCGTCTTCTTTCCTGTCGACCTCACGTGGTCAACTCTTGTTCTCTTCCGACCCCGATGGTATTAGGGTATCCGAGGCCTAGGGAGTACCTTCCTTTCCTGCCTTAATTGGCCCTTGTCTCATCTTTTCTGATACCCTCCTTCTGCGAGTGGTCAGCCTTCTTTTTCTTTTCATGTTATCTCCTGCCTTCTGCTCAAGGCCCTCAAGGAGGCAGGGTGTATGTAGCCCCACCAATTCTGGTGGACCCTAGATATTGCTACACCCTCAGGGGCTCACGGCTGGTGAGCTCGGGAGTTGACGACCCCGAGGGATTCCTGATCTGGGTCCGGTTTTCCCCCTTTTATACATCACCTCTGGGGAAGACCCTCTCCTCTTTCACTTTCCTATCTGCCTTTCATGGCTCTCCTTCCTTCTAAGTCCCTCAATCCGCATTCTTCGAGGGTTGAGGGCATTTCTTATCCTTCTGTCCTTTATTTGCCTTTTTATTCTTTTGTTTCCCATTTCTTCTTCTAGTATATAAGTTAGTAGTTAGTTTTATTTTATAGTTTACATTTGATCATCATCTTCACGATTACCCATCCATTAGGGGCCGATAAACTAGATGTTAGGCCCCTTAAAACAACAATTATCATCATCATCATCATCTTGGTACTTCTAGGGGTTTTGCGACATCGTGGTCATGTAGCCCCGTGTTCTTGGGTGTGTGTAGAATTTGTCTAATAACCTGCGTCACTGTGACTTCTTTAGTAGCGGGTGTATATGTAATTAAGGTAGGATTCGGGTAGGAAGCGGCTGATGTCTTAAGTAAGGTACCATCCCGGTGTTTTCCTGGAGTAGAAGTGGGAAACTACGGAAAACCACTCCCAGGATGGCACAGGTAGGAATCGAATCCACCTTTTCAAGGTTATGCCTCACGAGGCTGAGTGTACCCTGTCTCAGCCCTCAGACCAGAATTCAATTTCTTGGCTGAGCCCGGGCCTCCGCGGTGACAGCCATGAAAGCTAGCCACTACGCAACGAGGCGGACTATTCTTGTGATGTACGCATTCTATGAGTTTCAGTGACAAACTCCTACCATCAACTAACTGTGCGTGAAACATTTTAAACACAGATATATTTCAAAAACAATACCAGGTTGAAATCGCTCCCTATGGACATTCTTGGTTTTATCGTGACATCATTCCTAGTGAGTAGAGTTGATGGAGTTTGGTGTAAGAATAGTACATTTTGCAACGAGCCTATAATGGCAATAATTAAGACAGGAGTATGTTTATAAAACGAGCGTAGGAAGTTCTATATTTTCCATAATAGAGTCTTAATTACCATTATAGGCGAGTTGCATACGACTGATTATGTTCGACGGTAATTATAACTTTGTTCTAATATAAATATTCAAAATATCTGTCGATATTCTGCCGGTTGACTTGTACTTCTTACGAATTGTGTGGGCTCAGCATTTGATCTCTACCCTATAACGAATCCCAAAGCTTTGAAACAATGTTTATCCTAAAGTTGCACCAACAGAGAGCGCACATGTACTATGTATGATCATTTTGTTATTTTGGTCAAATAACAAGAAATAGGCTGTTACAAACTCTTTAAAATTAAAATGTATCGTATTATCAACTAGTTATTCATCAAATTCGATGCGTATAGAATGTCAACGAAAGGAAAATCAATGTAAGTTAGTCCCAAATAGAACAGTAACGGTATCTGACGGAAAGGTTTCGCATAAGAAATCCATTTACTGAACAGGGAGCTGGATTATAATTTCCGTTGAACTAATGTCATACGCCTGCTTCCTCCATGGCGATATGGTGTGTTTATGTCAACAACTGCATTCACTAAAATTGTCGGCGAAATCTTACGAATGTGTAGAAATTGGAGTTGTGGATATTAAGGTACAGTGCTAGCCTATATCTTTTGCAATATTGGCCAGTTTGTTTATGCATTGTAACTACAATGGTTGATCCAATATAGGCTACATTGTCAACTTTCAAATCATGTAATTCATGTCCGACATGTATTTTCAGTGCATGTCAGACGCTATCAGCAACGGGAAACTACAGCCGTAATGCTATTCCCGAGGATATGCACCTCTCTATGCATAATTACATGTGATGATGGCCCCCTCCCTTGTAAAATTTCAATCCGGAGGTGAACTAGTCCCCCGTTCGGATCTCCGGGTGGGGACTACTCGAGAGGGGGTTAACATCACAGAAGTGACAAAGAGGAAATCTGACATTCTACGGATCGGAGCGTGGAATGTTAGAAGTCTGCTAGGAAGTGGAAAGTTAGAAAACTTAGAAAGGGAAATGGATAGGTTGAGGTTGGATTTGGTTGAGATTAGTGAAATGCGCTGGCAGGAAGAACAGAACTTTTGGTCAGGAGACGATAGGGTCATTAGCACTAAATCAAACAATGGCCAAGCAGGAGTTGGTCTCATATTGAGTAGGAAACTTGGACAGCGGGTGGAATATTATGAGCAATACCGTGAACGGATTATTGTAGCAAAAATCAATACTAAACCTACGTGCACCACAGTGGTACAAGTCTATATGCCTACCAGTCAAGCTGATGATGAGGATGTTGAAAAGGTCTACGAAGAAATAGATGACATTCTGAGGTATATCAAAGGTGATGAAAATGTTATAGTAATGGGAGATCGGAATGCTGTGGTAGGAAAAGGAAGGGAAGGGAAGATAGTAGGAGATTTCGGATTAGGTGAAAGGAATGATCGAGGAAGCAGGCTGTTGGAATTCTGCACCGAACATGAGTTGGTCATAGCTAACACCTTATTCAATAACCACAATAGAAGAATATACACATGGATGATACCGGGAGATACAGGGCGTTACCAAATCGACTTCATTATGGTCAAGCAGAGGTTTCGAAACCAGATTTTGGATTGTAAAACATATCCTGGTGCTGACATAAACTCTGACCACAAACTGGTTGTAATGAAATGCAGATTAAAGTTGAAGAAACTGAAGAAAAGTCAAAAGCCAAAAAGGTGGGCAATAGACAGACTGAAAGTAAAGGATGTGAACGAAAGATTCAAGAAGTGTATAAAAGAAGGACTAATCAAAACCCGTAAACAAACTTCAATTGCAGACGAATGGGCACTTTTGAAGAATGAAATAACAAAATCGGCAGAAGAAAACATTGGTAGGAAAGAAAGAATAGGTAGAAAACCGTGGATCACTCAGGATATACTAGAATTGATGGATGAAAGGCGGAGACACAAGAATCTAAGAGATGAAGAGGAGAAAGCAGAATACAGACGTCTGAGAAATGAGGTTAACAAGAAGTGCAAGGAAGCGAAAGAAGAATGGTTGAAAGAGAAATGTACAGGTATAGAAAAGTGTCTGAAATTAGGAAAAGTAGACACAGCTTATCGAAGGATTAAGAATACTTTTGGGGAAAAGAAGACTAAGTGCTGTAATATTAGGGACACTAATGGAAAGCCTCTAACAGATAGGGAAGAAAAGGTTGAGAGATGGAAAGCTTACGTAGAGTGCTTGTATAAGGGAAAGGAGATTGAGAATCATATAATGGAAAGGGAGGAGGAAATTGATGAGGATGCAAAAGGAGATTTAATATTGAGATCAGAATTTGACCGAGCATTAGAGGACTTAGGCAGGAACAAAGCACCAGGCATAGATGATATACCGATTGAGTTGCTACGCTGCATAGGAGATGAAGGTCTGATCAGGTTATTTCACTTGGTGTGTAGGATTTATGAGACAGGTGAGGTACCCCCTGATTTCAAGAAGAATGTTATCATCCCTATACCGAAGAAAGTGGGAGCTGACAGATGTGAAGATTACCGTACACTCAGCTTGATTACCCATGCTTCAAAGATCCTGTCTAGAATAATTTACAAGAGGATTGAAAGCCAGGTAGAAACGGAGTTGGGTGAAGACCAGTTTGGTTTCAGGAGAAATGTAGGAACAAGGGAAGCTGTACTAAGTCTTAGGCTGATTTTGGAAGGTAGAATAAGGAAAGATAAGAGAACGTTCATGGCATTTGTAGACTTAGAAAAGGCTTTTGATAACGTTGATTGGACTAAATTGTTTGACATTTTGAAATCTATTGGAATAAAGTACAGGGATAGGAGGGTGATATACATTCTATACAGAAACCAGACAGCAGTCATTCGAGCTGAAGGATATGAGAGAGAAGCTGGTATTATGAAAGGTGTAAGGCAAGGCTGCAACTTATCACCCATACTTTTCAATCTTTACATTGAACAAGCAATGAAGGAAATTGGAGAAAAATTTAAAGTGGGAGTGAAGATTCAAGGAGAAATAATTTCAACTCTGAGATTTGCTGATGACATCGTCATCTTGGCCGACAAGCCTGCGGATTTGAATGAGTTTTTGAATGGTATGGATTCCGTCTTACGGAAGGACTTCGTGATGAAAATTAATAAATGTAAAACAAAAATACTGGAATGCAGCCGAAATAAATCAGAAATCTTTATGGAGATCAAATTGGCAGGTGAAAAGCTGAAGGAAGTAGGAGACTTCTGTTACTTAGGAAGCAGAATAACCAGTGATGGACGAAGCAAAGAGGATATAAAAAGTAGGTTGGCTCAGGCAAGGAAAGCCTTTCTACAAAAAAGGAATCTGTTGACATCGAATATAGATTTAGGTATTAGGAAGTCATTTTTGAAAGCCTTTGTCTGGAGCGTGGCGCTCTATGGAAGTGAAACTTGGACTATTGGTGCAGCAGAAAAGAGGAGAATTGAGGCATTTGAAATGTGGTGTTACAGGAGAATGATGAAGATCAGATGGGTAGATAGGGTTACAAACGAAGAGGTATTAAGGCGAGTGGGAGAGGAGAGATGTTTCTGGCGACTGCTAATGAAGAGAAGAGATAGGTTGGTAGGACACATACTAAGACACCCAGGAATAGCAAGCTTAGTTATGGAAGGAAGGGTCGAGGACATGAACTGTAGGGGTAGACCAAGGTTAGAATATGTTAAACAGATTGCCTCGGCTGTAGGGTGTGGTAGCTATGTAGAGATGAAACGATTAGCTCAGGACAGGGAGGCATGGAGAGCTGCATCAAACCAGTCAAAAGACTGAAGACTCAAACAACTGATTGGTTGAAAAAACTGTGTTATAATGAAAATTAGTACTTTAATGACACCCATTTTGATACTGTTTTCTGACATAGGGGTTTTACATATCGACTTCGTTGAACATAAAAGTACAAACAGACTTGTTTATTACTTTGATCAGTGTTGCAACTTTAGTATTTAGTTTAATTTCATTTACCAGACGTTATAACTTCAATATTGTTTAACTGTACATTGCGCAAGCAATGAATGAAATTAGAGAAACATTTAAGGGGACCTGAAACGTCCTATGTTTATAATGTTATATCATGCTACATGTAAAGAACATTTCTTCAGAATCTTTTCAGGGTATCCATTCGAAATTTTCAGTTTTTACTCCATATATTGGCTCAATACTGAAATGACAGCTTTGAATCAATGTAATTGTTTATTCAATTTATGATTTTCTTAAAGGCCAAATATTTCAGTACCTTTCCCTGGACTAGGGGCCGATAACCTAGATGTTAGGCCCCTTAAAACAACAATTATCATCATCATCATCATCCTTTCCCTGGATATTAGGATGATAAAACCAGAAATATGTTAACCACCTTCACAATGGGATTTGTGCACATAGACACTATTGTTATACATATGACCTGAAAGTTCCAAATTTTTACATTCAACACAAACTGAGAATTTTCCTGAAGTATTAAAACAAGTAACTTACGGGAAATGACATTTTAAGTTGCCACACTATTGCATAAAGGCTGTGCATTCTATTACCAAAAATAAAATAAAAATAATTTCCAGTTTGAACATTGTCCAAATTTAAACACAGATGGAAATTGAAATGATCACAGATTCTAAATTCAAAATAAAACAATTTGGAATTTTTAATCAAATATTGGATTCCGGGTCCCCTTAAAGTAGGAGTAAAGATTCAAGGAGAATTAATGATTTCAGCACTGAGAATTGCTGATGATATTGTTATCATAGCCGATTCATCAGGGGATTTGAATGAGTTTTTAAATAGTACGGACACCGTCTTGAGGAACGAATTCATAATAAACAACAATAAATGTAAAACCAAAGTAATGAAATGCAGCCGAAAGAAATTGGAAACCCATTCTAACGTCAAAAGGGCAGGTGAAACGCTAAAGGAAGTAAGTGATTAATGCTACTTACGAAGCGAAATACCTAGGGATGGACGAAGCGAAGATGATATTTAAATGTAGTTTGGCTCAGGCAAGGAAAGCAATTCTACAGAAAGGAAATTCTGTTGACATCAAATATAGATTTAGATATTAGGAAGTCACTTTGGAAGGCCTTTGTCTGGAGCGTGACGCTCTATGGAAGTGAAACTTGGACTGTAGGCGCATCAGAAAAGAGGAGAATAGAAGCATTTGAAACGTGGTGTTACAGGAGAATGATGAAGATCTGATGGGTATGTAGTGTAACAAATGAAGAAATAGGCTATTAGGACGAGTGGGAGAGGAGAGATTTTTCTGGCGACTGCTCATGAAGTGAAGAGATAGGTTTGTAGGACACATACTAAGGCACCCACGATTAGCCCAGGACAGAGAGGTATGGAGAGTTGCATCAAACCAGTCAAAGACAGAACCCTCAAACACATACACAAACTGACATTCTGTTATTTTTAAGCTTGCTTGATAGGTAGAAATACAAAATAATATCTATTTGGTATGTCAATAATAAAGGAATTCAGTAACATTTGTTAGTTAATTATCGTTGTATTAAGATGTGGAACAGTGGGGTCATCTGCCCGTAAAGTAACGTTTGCATTTCTGATTAGCGATTTTCGTAAATTGGCATTTGGAGCGTGGACTATGCTGACCAGAGAGCATGGTATTATGACACCATACCGAGTGACAATCAATAGATGTGGTAATGAAAGTAAGCTCTACCTCAGTGGAGTGTACTCTGACGTGACAGTTAGCAAATCGATTGAATTTCCTCCCTCAATGTAGCTACTCTCAACAGGCTACAGCTTATTGCAGAAAGTGCTAGTATCGATACAAGTACTTAAATTAAAGATTGCATCATTATTAGACTTTCTTTTCTATTATCATTGTGTTCATACAATAGCCATGTACATTGTACACCGAGCAAAAAAAATCTCACGAGCTCTTTTGGTTGAAATGGATCATCTAAACGTACAAACATACTCCCTTAAGTTTGTGCTTCATATCAAATGGGGATAAATCGTTACTATCGTGCTTCCAACATCGTCATGACAATATAATAATAATAATAAAAATAATAATAAAATTAATAATAATAATAGTCTAATATCATCATCATCATCATCATTTCCCCTTATCCAGCTCATGCCGGGTCGGGGTATTTATGGCACTTCTCCACTTTCCTCTTTTCTTCCACCATTCTTCTTCCACGATCTTCTGCCAGTCCAGATAGTAGGTATAATAAGCCGAAGCTGGCGCAGGGGCTAATGTGCAAGATGGCTGCCACGCGCAACTCTCTTATGTTATTCTTATGGGAGGGAGAGTCATAGCTGGCGCAGGGGCTAATGTGCAAGATGGCTGCCATTCACAACGAGCTTAGGATTATGGATGCTCTGAGCCAAGATATTATTTATATTTTGTACAAGGGTGAAAGAAGGGGGGGGGGGGGGGTTGTTCAACGTCTAGTGACTTAGCGCATGATGTTTTTTTAATAGTCATTTTTTATTTTCATATTTCTCACACGGTTATTTACAATTTGCAATATTGTCGTTTTTTTATTTATTTCATTTTTCAAGTTTTGCACCTGATCAATATTCAAAAGTTGATTTTACATTTAACTGTTATCACCTTTTCAGCTCTCACACACATGGTGGGATATGCTTTACACACATACGTTAAGCCAACCAGGACGTTAAAATGGTAGAAACCGCCGTTAACAACACCGCAAGGGTTGTAGCCTTGTCTTACAGAGTTGTAGCCAGTACTCTACACCCCCTCTGTGAGGGGCTTAACATCAACCAGTCAAAGCTTGAGTATGTCATGAAGCTGATACTCCAGTAAGTTAACTATAAATGCTATACGTAAACTCTTATCACAGGTGTATCAACAAGGTTTGCAATCTTGAATGACGAATACACCTCAAAGGTCTACTCTCCCTTCGTAAAGGGCACCGCGCATTATAGTTAAGTTTAAAGAAGTATATGCTTTTGTGCCTCTCCTCTTTTCTCTGGGCTTGAGACCAGCACTAGGGCTTAAGCCTAGAGGCAGAGTTAACACACACACACAAACACACACACACAGGCGTACGGAGAAATTAATCTAGCACCAGAGGCCTTAGATTAGATTTTTATTTATCCATTTGATCAATTACATGTATACAATACATTTTTTTATATAGAACACGTCAAAAATTACAGAGAAATCAATCTTGTGCCATAAGCCTTTCATTCACTCACAGGCTTACAGAGAAATCAATCTCACGCTAGATACCTTTTCATTCACACACAGACTTATGGAAAAATTAATCTTATGCCAGAGGTCTTTTCAATTATAAGTACAAGACCTGAGAGTATGTGTGGAAGGTGACCACTTCCTTTCCACTCCTCATTCCACCACAACATCTGGTAGGTTCCATTGAACACAATGAAGTTTGGGAGACACTGTATTACTTTGTTGACTTGATATGTATAACTTAGTTATTTAAGTGTGGTCAACGGTTTTGTAATGACCATAAGCATGTGTAGCTATACCATCAGAGTCAATTACTCGTTTATCATCACGAGGACACAAAGCAATTTTGTTTAGTTTTACAGATGATATGTTATGTTGTTTAGATGCGATAATGTTCATCGGTATTCTTTTTACCTCGTTCTTCAAGAGACAATCCTTATAATCTTGAAAACTTAAACAATTTTTGACAACACCTTTGCTAATACCTTTAATCTTTTTTATTTCTAGTCCATTAATGTTTAAAGCATACATTTTAGCTCTAAGTCCAGCAAATGCTTTAATAATACGTCCACAAGCCTCGTCTTTAAATTTTCCCAAAGTTTTCTTGTTTGATGAAGAGTAACATATGTGATAAGTAGGATAATCAGATGTGTCCAGGTGTTCTAAAAATTTCAACTTGTCTTGATAAACATCTTGGGTGTTAACCAAATATATAAACGAGTCTGTGTCCATATACATGAGTTTAAGATTTTCGATCCCATAATAGGGTAGCAGGACATCATAGTGGTGTGAATACATAAGAGTTTTTGAAATATCCAGGATACACATTCCAATATATATAGGCTTATTGAATACAATGCTACGTTTAGCCATGTGGAATGCAGCTAGGTTAGGACCATAAATTGTTCTGTCGATACATGTTGGTTTAGCGATTAGCTTTTCAGCTCTTTTGCTGTCAGTTACAAGACGTATATCTATTCTTTTACGAATATTTTCCATTGTTTTTCCAAAAATTGCATTGTTAAATAATTTGTAAAGATTTTTCTCAAAATCATTTTTAGCTTGTTTTCGAAGGTTGTTATTAAAATCTACGTATGCCTTTAGCCAAGGTCTCTGTTGAAACTTTAACACACGATGAATTTTTATCAATTTTAGTCCATGATTTAGAGCCTGTTTAAGTGACATGTAATGAACAACGTACCGCCTTCGATTTCCAAGATGAGGAATTAGTTTTTTGAGAGACGAATCCTTAGGTTGTATACACTCTGGTAGGAAAGGTAAATCGTTGTGTAAATCATGAAGGTTGGATGGATAATCGACATCAATGTCCAGAATGTATCCAACAGGATCGTCTTCCTTTAGCGTTTTTAGATCAATGGTATCTGGAGAAACCCACTGAAATCCACCGTAAGGAAGGGAGTGGCACATAGCCCACCCGTATTGGTTGTTGGCATCATCATAGGTAATAAACTGCGATGGTTTCTCGGAATCATATGTTTCCATGTATTTATTGTTAGCTTCAGCATACCTATGAGAAACCTGGCATATGCCTCCACGTATTCCAGACTCTATTAAAAGAATCTGATCGTAATCCTGTAGCAATTCCAGTTCAATGCCAGTGTAAAGGAGCATTGCCTCGAAACTTAAACCAGGTGAAGTAAAGAAGTGTGCGGCATCCACTCGATGTGTTTCTAATGTTTTGTTTCTAAATGTTTCAAAGCTGTCTGCAAGAAGGAGTACATCTGAAGTTAGGTAAAGGTCACTATATTCCCCTAGAGTTTTAATTTTGAACTGATTCCAGACATTTTTGGCATGTTCATAGTCTTCCTTACTAACATCTTCCTGACTTAATTTGTTAAAGAATGCTTCTTTTGGAGGTAAACACGTCTCACTTAACTTTTCCCAAGAATCAATGTAATCATAAGGAAATACGCCTTTACGAGTCATGAGCGTTGCATTTTCTGTTTCAGGGTATGATGTTAAGTTTGTAACTAAGTTTTCCAAACTACTAGACATCAACCGAAACGTATCCACAAATCGAAGCTTAACATTTCCTACATATTTGGTGAAGGAGATGTAATTTTCTTGAGAGTTAGGGATAACGTCCACTCTCTCAGTAGTACATCCCAACTGTTTTACAATGAAATTTGCATCGTATCCACTCATATTATGTAGAAATACGGGAACAGGGTAACGTGTTTTACACCTCAAATTACAGTTATTATGAGCGCTTCCACGATATTCGCCTGTAATATGACAATGATCTCTAACTTTCCAGTCCTCTTTGGTAAATGTTTTATAGCATAAATAACAGGTTTCAGAAGATTGGAACTCTGCTTCTTGATCATGAGTTAAAGCCTTTGGAACATTTAAGCTGTAAAGGTGATCAATTTCATTAGCTATCGATATCAAACAGTCCATAAACTTTTCTGCAGCGTCAGATCCACGATAAATAAAAGGCTGGCTCGGAAGGTTTGTCTTTATATGTTCCACAGCTGGCGAGGGTTTAACATATACACCAAAGCTCATTGGAACATGGCTTTGGTATGGGACTGTATAACTTGCCTCAGGATTAGGTAGACATGTTTGGTATGGTAAAAGTATACTTTCAAAATCTGCATAGATAACGTAAGGTATTCTAAGCATTTTTTCCACATTTAAGAACTTGAGAATTGGGTTTTTAATAGGCATTTCAACCCTAGCAATGTCATGCAGGACACACAAAGCTCTATGTTCTTTTAGTTTATCTATCCCTCGTTGACCATATTGATTATCAAAGTGAGTAAAACACCGTTTACACGTATATATCTTATGTCCATGGTGGGTGATCTGATGTCCTACTAGTTTATCAAAATCTTTGATAAAGACGTAGTGGTTCTGGCCAGATGATGAACTTAGCAGAAGAAGGTCGCGGTGGTCTTGTAGCTCTTGATCTACAACCTTTAGAGGAAACAGTTTGTTATCTTCTTCCAGTCCAAATACATTAATGGATATGTTGTTGGCTTTCTCAAATTTCGTAATGTCAGCTAGCGATGTAGGGAACGAAACGACTGAAAAATCATACTTGTTTTCCAGGTCCTTGTATTTACTAATGCGTTGAGCATCCTTTTTAACCAGTTTTGCTAAAATGGCATACATAAAACACCTTTCATCTTTCAAGTTTTGTGGATTAATGCAAGCTTTTTTTGCATTTACAGCTGCTGGTAAAGGAATATATGTGCTACCACGCAAGGGATTATACTTATTTATTTTCAATCGCACTCCTTCAACTGCTAGCAAAGCCCAATTACTGCCTTTTAGCTCGGATTCCTCCATTTCCATGGTTAACTTTTTAAATTGCGTTTCCAAGAAACTACTTAAATCTGTTTCCAAAAATATGGCCTGATTACGAGTTTTAAAAGCACGATCTGTAATTTCATTGGTAGATGTATGAATAAATCTACATTCAGCCACAAGATTAACTTTTAACGACTTGTGGTTCGCTTGTTCTTTTTGTATAACATGGATTATTTTATGCTTGGACTCGTTGAGGTATGAATTTAAATCCTTACACGTATCACACCGTATAAAATAGGATTTTAGACGACAATCAAAAGACGTTTCATATTCATTAAGTCCGTTTTTATCAGGAACCATTGAGAGTAGGTGATGTTTTGTAGGTTCAGATTTTTGTATTTTGGCTGATGACATAACATTACAACATTCTTCATGACGACGTCCGTTGTAAGCATTGTTGAATTTGATTCCACAGGTTTTACATTGATGGAATTGTCCACACGATACTTCATGACGCTTTCTAACATAGTCTCGAACAAAAGTTTTTCCACACACTTTGCATATATAGCTTGGAATAGTTTGCTCCATGATGGATGTTCTTTTCTGATAACAGTTGATTTTTTTAAGAAATAAATCACACCTGTGAAAAAGAGAGACAGAGCGCTGTACTTTCCCATCAACCTAGTTGAGAACAGTTGTGTAAACTGTTTATAGGATACAATATATTTAAGAGGTAAGATAAACTTTTTTACATTGTTGGCAATAATAATATTTATAATACTATAAAATAATAATAATAAAAATGTATTCTATGACTTACTGCTTACAATCTAACATTGAATTTACAAACATCCCTGACTGTCACCTAAAACAGCGTTTCAATCCCCTGAGCTTTCCTAAACGAATACACATGCTTACAGCTTACATATTCTATGACTGAACATACACTATTTACATGTAAATACCACAGATATGCACGCAGTGGTATTCTTTCATAATAATAACATGGCTTACATTGAGGCCCATGGAGACTAAACAATTATTGCGATTTTTATAAATCTTCAAGTTTCGTTTTGGAAATATACCATCTAAATACGTGAGTCATAATTTTGAACTTACTAGTAGCCTCTAAATTACAGATTGGATACAACCCTAGATGCTATGTTAAAACTTACTGCGTATGATAAGGCTGTAGACTGGACGGTGAGACGGTCTTTCACGATGTGAACACTGTGAGAGGTAGTAGTCCACTGGCGATATGCTTGCTAAGGGTCCTCTAATATTCCCTAGTCAAGGCTAACTGCTGCTTACTGCGTAGTACTGGTGGGTGAGACGGTCTTCCACGATGTGATCACCGTAAGAGGTAGTAGTCAACTGATTGTATTCTTGCTAAGGGTCCTCTAATATACCCTAGTGGAGACCAACAGCTGCTTACTGCGTAGTACAAGGCTGTAGACTGGTCGGTGAGACGTTCTTTCACGATGTGATCTGTTTGACAGATCAGAGTCAACTGAAATTATCCTTGATATACATCCCCAAATATACTCTACCCTAATACAACCGGTGGTTAACTTCCTACAGAAATACCACTATAGAGACATGTAGAATCTTAACACAAGGTTATGAGTGAAAAAAGATATGTACTAACGGTATTATTTTTTCATAAGAATAACATGGTGGTATTTATACCCCCTATACGCTAAACTAATATTTGGATAATTTTAATTCATGAAGTTTTGTTTTGGAAATATACGATCTAAATACAATGGTGATAATTTTAAACGTTCTAGTAACCTCTAATTGAGAGATAGGGATACAGGCTTTGATGCTATGTTAAATATAATCAGCTACTTACTGTATATCACAAGGCCGTAGAATGAATCCTTAGAACACTTTTAAGACGATGTGATCTGTTTGAGAGATCGGAGTCAACTGAAATTATCCTTGATATACGTCCCTTAATATACTCTACCCTAATACACTCAGGGCTTAACCTCTTACAGAAATACCACTATAGAGACATGTAGAATCTTGTTACAAGGTTGTGTATGACGTTCGACATTTGCTACTTATCAGTGAAAAAAGATATGTACTCACAGCATTATTCTTTCATAAGAATAACATGGTGGTATTTATACCCCTAGACGCTAAACTAATATTCGGAGAATTTTAATTCTTGAAGTTTTGTTTTGGAAATATAAGATCTAAATACAATGGTCATAATTTTGAGCGTTCTAATAGCCTCTAAATGGTAGATAGGGATGCAGGCATAGATGCTATGTTAAATATAATCAGCTACTTAGACGACTTTTCACGATGTAACCAGCTCAAGAGCTAACAGTTATCTGAAAATATTCTTGCTGAAGGTCCCTTATATACCACCTTTTTCTAGAAATAAATTACACCTGTGAAAGAAAAGACAGAACGATGAACTTTCACATTAACCTAATAATAATAATAATAATAATAATCCCTTACATTTTTTATTTTGTCGTGTGATCTCTTGAGAAGCTGAGTGAAGGTCTTTCTAGTCAACGCCCGTCGGTGATCTGCTTGCAGGGATGAGAGATGGATTGGATGAACATGAATGATCCAGAATAAGGATTTGGGTAGGAAGCAGCCGTGGCCTGTCAGAAAGTACCATTCAGGCATTCTCTTGGAGTAGAAGTGTGAAACCACGGAAAACCATTTCAAGGACTGTCAACACTGAGGTTCGAAATGTAATTGAAGTTCAAAATAGTGACAAAATGTAATTGAAATTGACAATACACAATGTAATTTAGATTGAAAAACGCACATTTTAGATTGTAAATACCGGTACTCACAAAGTGTAATTGAAATTCAAATTACTTACAAAATACAGGTGAAATTGAAAATGCTTACAAAATGTATGGTGGTTTCAAATTACTCAGGTTGATAGAAAAAAAAAGGACAGGAGCCGTTCAAGAAAGCGGAAGCAATGCTGTACTCAGTAAGGGTCCTGTGGTCGCTAACCCACGTCCTACAAGTTGCGAGCTCCTGGGAGAGGAAGTTGTAGCCATTAGCTACCTGTACACATTTTCCTGGAGTAGAAGTGTGAAACCACGGAAAACCAAATCATGAACGGTCGACAGTGAGGTTCGAAGATCAATTAAGGTTCAAAATACTGCAAAATGTAATTGAAATTGAAAATACACAATGTAATTTAGATAGAAAAACGCAAATTCCAGATTCTAAATACTCACAAAGTGCAATGAAAATTCAAAATACTTACAAAATGCAATTGAAATTGAAAATGCTTACAAAATGTATGGTGGATACAAAGTACTCAAGTTGACAGGAGGAAAAAGGAGAGGAGCCGATACAAGGAAGCGGAAGCAATGCTGGACTCAGTTGGGGTCCTGTGGTCGCTAACCCACGTCCCACAAGTTGCGAGCTCCTGGGAGAGGAAGTTGTAGCCATTAGCTACCTGTACACATTTTCCTGGAGTAGAAGTGTAAACCCACGGAAAACCATATCAAGAACGGTTGAGAGTGAGGTTCGAAATGCAATTGAGGATTAAGATACTGACAAAAATGCAATTGAATTTGAAAAAACACAATGTAATTTAGATTGAAAAACGTACATTTTAGATTCTAAATGCTCACAAAGTGCCATGAAAATTGAAAATACTTACTAAATGCAATTGAAATTGAAAATGCTTACAAAATGTATGGTGGATTCAAAGTACTCATGTTCACTGAAAAAAAAAAAAAAACACAATCGGAGAGGAGCCGATACAAGAAAGTGGAAGCAATGCTGGACTCAGTTGGGGTCCTGTGGTCGCTAACCCACGTCCCACAAGTTGTGAGCTACTGGGAGAGGAAGTAGTAGCCATTAGCAACCTCTACACATTTTCCTGGAGTAGAAGTGTGAAACCACGGAAAACCGATTCATGAACGATCGACAGTGAGGTTCGAAATGCAATTGAGTTTCAAAATACTGACAAAATGCAATTGAAATTGGAAATACACAATGTAATTTAGATTGAAAAACGCACATTTTAGATTCTAAATGCTCACAAAGTGCAATGAAAATTCAAAATACTTACAAAATGCAATTGGAATTGAAAATGTTTACAAAATGTATGGTGGATGCAATGATCTCATGTTGACAGGAATTTAAAAAAACGGAGAGGACCCTATACAAGAAAGTGGAAGCAATGCTGGACTCAGCTTGGGTCCTGTGATCGCCAACCCACGTCCTACAAGTTAATCCATCTTGGGGGAGGATTGGTAAGTAATCGATCATGGCATTTAGTTACGGTACCTCCTGGCATTTTCCTGAAGTAGAAGTGGAAACAACAATACCACTTCCAGGAAGGATGAGTGAGAAATCTGACAGACGTTTTCTCGGTTTTTATCAAGATCAACCAGAAAAATACGTCGATTATAATTCATTATTTTTAAATTTGGCGGTTGCGTGCTACCCTTTATGATATGTCAACTGGAGTTAGCTACTTACAAGTCTATATATATTATCACTGCAGAGACACTTACGTATGAAGGTCTTTCTAGATGTCCAATTAGAAGCAGATGATCTCGTATATCTTTCCATTAAATCAACAATAACTAACAGATGTTTCACTTGTCAAGGTCACTTTCCTGACACACACACACCAGTACTTACTATCCCCATTATAAACTTCGCTGAGTGATTGGCTACCTAAAGGTGGGTAACCGATTATATTCAAATTAAAAATATATAAATAGTAATATCATTCACTTTATAGTAAAGAAAGGCATTGGAAATCATTACAAATCATGCTTTACACCAAAGGATTAGGGTATTATTATTACATTAGTTGAAAAGCGTACATTAGAATAATTATTTTCTTATTTACAAGCCAGCTGATTGCCAGTCCCCCGACACGCTGTGTACGCCGCTCTGTTATCAGAGTTATGTAACTACTGAAATAAGATAATATCCTGTATTGTGCTGCGCTCTGTCAGGGTGCAGAGTACTCGATATATCTTGTTACAGTAGTTACATAACTCTGATAACAGAGCGGCGTACACAGCGTGTCGGGGGACTGGCAATCAGCTGGCTTGTAAATAAGAAAATAATTATTCTAATGTACGCTTTTCAACTAATGTAATAATAATACCCTAATCCTTTGGTGTAAAGCATGATTTGTAATGATTTCCAATGCCTTTCTTTACTATAAAGTGAATGATATTACTATTTATATATTTTTAATTTGAATATAATCGGTTACCCACCTTTAGGTAGCCAATCACTCAGCGAAGTTTATAATGGGGATAGTAAGTACTGGTGTGTGTGTGTCAGGAAAGTGACCTTGACAAGTGAAACATCTGTTAGTTATTGTTGATTTAATGGAAAGATATACGAGATCATCTGCTTCTAATTGGACATCTAGAAAGACCTTCATACGTAAGTGTCTCTGCAGTGATAATATATATAGACTTGTAAGTAGCTAACTCCAGTTGACATATCATAAAGGGTAGCACGCAACCGCCAAATTTAAAAATAATGAATTATAATCGACGTATTTTTCTGGTTGATCTTGATAAAAACCGAGAAAAAGTCTGTCAGATTTCTCACTCATCCTTCCTGGAAGTGGTATTGTTGTTTCCACTTCTACTTCAGGAAAATGCCAGGAGGTACCGTAACTAAATGCCATGATCGATTACTTACCAATCCTCCCCCAAGATGGATTAACTTGTAGGACGTGGGTTGGCGATCACAGGACCCAAGCTGAGTCCAGCATTGCTTCCACTTTCTTGTATAGGGTCCTCTCCGTTTTTTTAAATTCCTGTCAACATGAGATCATTGCATCCACCATACATTTTGTAAACATTTTCAATTCCAATTGCATTTTGTAAGTATTTTGAATTTTCATTGCACTTTGTGAGCATTTAGAATCTAAAATGTGCGTTTTTCAATCTTAATTACATTGTGTATTTCCAATTTCAATTGCATTTTGTCAGTATTTTGAAACTCAATTGCATTTCGAACCTCACTGTCGATCGTTCATGAATCGGTTTTCCGTGGTTTCACACTTCTACTCCAGGAAAATGTGTAGAGGTTGCTAATGGCTACTACTTCCTCTCCCAGTAGCTCACAACTTGTGGGACGTGGGTTAGCGACCACAGGACCCCAACTGAGTCCAGCATTGCTTCCACTTTCTTGTATCGGCTCCTCTCCGATTGTGTTTTTTTTTTTTTTTTTTTTTCAGTGAACATGAGTACTTTGAATCCACCATACATTTTGTAAGCATTTTCAATTTCAATTGCATTTAGTAAGTATTTTCAATTTTCATGGCACTTTGTGAGCATTTAGAATCTAAAATGTACGTTTTTCAATCTAAATTACATTGTGTTTTTTCAAATTCAATTGCATTTTTGTCAGTATCTTAATCCTCAATTGCATTTCGAACCTCACTCTCAACCGTTCTTGATATGGTTTTCCGTGGGTTTACACTTCTACTCCAGGAAAATGTGTACAGGTAGCTAATGGCTACAACTTCCTCTCCCAGGAGCTCGCAACTTGTGGGACGTGGGTTAGCGACCACAGGACCCCAACTGAGTCCAGCATTGCTTCCGCTTCCTTGTATCGGCTCCTCTCCTTTTTCCTCCTGTCAACTTGAGTACTTTGTATCCACCATACATTTTGTAAGCATTTTCAATTTCAATTGCATTTTGTAAGTATTTTGAATTTTCATTGCACTTTGTGAGTATTTAGAATCTGGAATTTGCGTTTTTCTATCTAAATTACATTGTGTATTTTCAATTTCAATTACATTTTGCAGTATTTTGAACCTTAATTGATCTTCGAACCTCACTGTCGACCGTTCATGATTTGGTTTTCCGTGGTTTCACACTTCTACTCCAGGAAAATGTGTACAGGTAGCTAATGGCTACAACTTCCTCTCCCAGGAGCTCGCAACTTGTAGGACGTGGGTTAGCGACCACAGGACCCTTACTGAGTACAGCATTGCTTCCGCTTTCTTGAACGGCTCCTGTCCTTTTTTTTTCTATCAACCTGAGTAATTTGAAACCACCATACATTTTGTAAGCATTTTCAATTTCACCTGTATTTTGTAAGTAATTTGAATTTCAATTACACTTTGTGAGTACCGGTATTTACAATCTAAAATGTGCGTTTTTCAATCTAAATTACATTGTGTATTGTCAATTTCAATTACATTTTGTCACTATTTTGAACTTCAATTACATTTCGAACCTCAGTGTTGACAGTCCTTGAAATGGTTTCCCGTGGTTTCACACTTCTACTCCAAGAGAATGCCTGAATGGTACTTTCTGACAGGCCACGGCTGCTTCCTACCCAAATCCTTATTCTGGATCATTCATGTTCATCCAATCCATCTCTCATCCCTGCAAGCAGATCACCGACGGGCGTTGACTAGAAAGACCTTCACTCAGCTTCTCAAGAGATCACACGACAAAATAAAAAATGTAAGGGATTATTATTATTATTATTATTATTAGGTTAATGTGAAAGTTCATCGTTCTGTCATTTCTTTCACAGGTGTAATTTATTTCTAGAAAAAGGTGGTATATAAGGGACCTTCAGCAAGAATATTTTCAGATAACTGTTAGCTCTTGAGCTGGTTACATCGTGAAAAGTCGTCTAAGTAGCTGATTATATTTAACATAGCATCTATGCCTGCATCCCTATCTACCATTTAGAGGCTATTAGAACGCTCAAAATTATGACCATTGTATTTAGATCTTATATTTCCAAAACAAAACTTCAAGAATTAAAATTCTCCGAATATTAGTTTAGCGTCTAGGGGTATAAATACCACCATGTTATTCTTATGAAAGAATAATGCTGTGAGTACATATCTTTTTTCACTGATAAGTAGCAAATGTCGAACGTCATACACAACCTTGTAACAAGATTCTACATGTCTCTATAGTGGTATTTCTGTAAGAGGTTAAGCCCTGAGTGTATTAGGGTAGAGTATATTAAGGGACGTATATCAAGGATAATTTCAGTTGACTCCGATCTCTCAAACAGATCACATCGTCTTAAAAGTGTTCTAAGGATTCATTCTACGGCCTTGTGATATACAGTAAGTAGCTGATTATATTTAACATAGCATCAAAGCCTGCATCCCTATCTCTCAATTAGAGGTTACTAGAACGTTTAAAATTATCACCATTGTATTTAGATCGTATATTTCCAAAACAAAACTTCATGAATTAAAATTATCCAAATATTAGTTTAGCGTATAGGGGGTATAAATACCGCCATGTTATTCTTATGAAAAAATAATACCGTTAGTACATATCTTTTTTCACTCATAACCTTGTGTTAAGATTCTACATGTCTCTATAGTGGTATTTCTGTAGGAAGTTAACCACCGGTTGTATTAGGGTAGAGTATATTTGGGGATGTATATCAAGGATAATTTCAGTTGACTCTGATCTCTCAAACAGATCACATCGTGAAAGAACGTCTCACCGACCAGTCTACAGCCTTGTACTACGCAGTAAGCAGCTGTTGGTCTCCACTAGGGTATATTAGGGGACCCTTAGCAAGAATACAATCAGTTGACTACTACCTCTTACGGTGATCACATCGTGGAAGACCGTCTCACCCACCAGTACTACGCAGTAAGCAGCAGTTAGCCTTGACTAGGGAATATTAGAGGACCCTTAGCAAGCATATCGCCAGTGGACTACTACCTCTCACAGTGTTCACATCGTGAAAGACCGTCTCACCGTCCAGTCTACAGCCTTATCATACGCAGTAAGTTTTAACATAGCATCTAGGGTTGTATCCAATCTGTAATTTAGAGGCTACTAGTAAGTTCAAAATTATGACTCACGTATTTAGATGGTATATTTCCAAAACGAAACTTGAAGATTTATAAAAATCGCAATAATTGTTTAGTCTCCATGGGCCTCAATGTAAGCCATGTTATTATTATGAAAGAATACCACTGCGTGCATATCTGTGGTATTTACATGTAAATAGTGTATGTTCAGTCATAGAATATGTAAGCTGTAAGCATGTGTATTCGTTTAGGAAAGCTCAGGGGATTGAAACGCTGTTTTAGGTGACAGTCAGGGATGTTTGTAAATTCAATGTTAGATTGTAAGCAGTAAGTCATAGAATACATTTTTATTATTATTATTTTATAGTATTATAAATATTATTATTGCCAACAATGTAAAAAAGTTTATCTTACCTCTTAAATATATTGTATCCTATAAACAGTTTACACAACTGTTCTCAACTAGGTTGATGGGAAAGTACAGCGCTCTGTCTCTCTTTTTCACAGGTGTGATTTATTTCTTAAAAAATCAACTGTTATCAGAAAAGAACATCCATCATGGAGCAAACTATTCCAAGCTATATATGCAAAGTGTGTGGAAAAACTTTTGTTCGAGACTATGTTAGAAAGCGTCATGAAGTATCGTGTGGACAATTCCATCAATGTAAAACCTGTGGAATCAAATTCAACAATGCTTACAACGGACGTCGTCATGAAGAATGTTGTAATGTTATGTCATCAGCCAAAATACAAATATCTGAACCTACAAAACATCACCTACTCTCAATGGTTCCTGATAAAAACGGACTTAATGAATATGAAACGTCTTTTGATTGTCGTCTAAAATCCTATTTTATACGGTGTGATACGTGTAAGGATTTAAATTCATACCTCAACGAGTCCAAGCATAAAATAATCCATGTTATACAAAAAGAACAAGCGAACCACAAGTCGTTAAAAGTTAATCTTGTGGCTGAATGTAGATTTATTCATACATATACCAATGAAATTACAGATCGTGCTTTTAAAACTCGTAATCAGGCCATATTTTTGGAAACAGATTTAAGTAGTTTCTTGGAAACGCAATTTAAAAAGTTAACCATGGAAATGGAGGAATCCGAGCTAAAAGGCAGTAATTGGGCTTTGCTAGCAGTTGAAGGAGTGCGATTGAAAATAAATAAGTATAATCCCTTGCGTGGTAGCACATATATTCCTTTACCAGCAGCTGTAAATGCAAAAAAAGCTTGCATTAATCCACAAAACTTGAAAGATGAAAGGTGTTTTATGTATGCCATTTTAGCAAAACTGGTTAAAAAGGATGCTCAACGCGTTAGTAAATACAAGGACCTGGAAAACAAGTATGATTTTTCAGTCGTTTCGTTCCCTACATCGCTAGCTGACATTACGAAATTTGAGAAAGCCAACAACATATCCATTAATGTATTTGGACTGGAAGAAGATAACAAACTGTTTCCTCTAAAGGTTGTAGATCAAGAGCTACAAGACCACCACGACCTTCTTCTGCTAAGTTCATCATCTGGCCAGAACCACTACGTCTTTATCAAAGATTTTGATAAACTAGTAGGACATCAGATCACCCACCATGGACATAAGATATATACGTGTAAACGGTGTTTTACTCACTTTGATAATCAATATGGTCAACGAGGGATAGATAAACTAAAAGAACATAGAGCTTTGTGTGTCCTGCATGACATTGCTAGGGTTGAAATGCCTATTAAAAACCCAATTCTCAAGTTCTTAAATGTGGAAAAAATGCTTAGAATACCTTACGTTATCTATGCAGATTTTGAAAGTATACTTTTACCATACCAAACATGTCTACCTAATCCTGAGGCAAGTTATACAGTCCCATACCAAAGCCATGTTCCAATGAGCTTTGGTGTATATGTTAAACCCTCGCCAGCTGTGGAACATATAAAGACAAACCTTCCGAGCCAGCCTTTTATTTATCGTGGATCTGACGCTGCAGAAAAGTTTATGGACTGTTTGATATCGATAGCTAATGAAATTGATCACCTTTACAGCTTAAATGTTCCAAAGGCTTTAACTCATGATCAAGAAGCAGAGTTCCAATCTTCTGAAACCTGTTATTTATGCTATAAAACATTTACCAAAGAGGACTGGAAAGTTAGAGATCATTGTCATATTACAGGCGAATATCGTGGAAGCGCTCATAATAACTGTAATTTGAGGTGTAAAACACGTTACCCTGTTCCCGTATTTCTACATAATATGAGTGGATACGATGCAAATTTCATTGTAAAACAGTTGGGATGTACTACTGAGAGAGTGGACGTTATCCCTAACTCTCAAGAAAATTACATCTCCTTCACCAAATATGTAGGAAATGTTAAGCTTCGATTTGTGGATACGTTTCGGTTGATGTCTAGTAGTTTGGAAAACTTAGTTACAAACTTAACATCATACCCTGAAACAGAAAATGCAACGCTCATGACTCGTAAAGGCGTATTTCCTTATGATTACATTGATTCTTGGGAAAAGTTAAGTGAGACGTGTTTACCTCCAAAAGAAGCATTCTTTAACAAATTAAGTCAAGAAGATGTTAGTAAGGAAGACTATGAACATGCCGAAAATGTCTGGAATCAGTTCAAAATTAAAACTCTAGGGGAATATAGTGACCTTTACCTAACTTCAGATGTACTCCTTCTTGCAGACAGCTTTGAAACATTTAGAAACAAAACATTAGAAACACATCGAGTGGATGCCGCACACTTCTTTACTTCACCTGGTTTAAGTTTCGAGGCAATGCTCCTTTACACTGGCATTGAACTGGAATTGCTACAGGATTACGATCAGATTCTTTTAATAGAGTCTGGAATACGTGGAGGCATATGCCAGGTTTCTCATAGGTATGCTGAAGCTAACAATAAATACATGGAAACATATGATTCCGAGAAACCATCGCAGTTTATTACCTATGATGATGCCAACAACCAATACGGGTGGGCTATGTGCCACTCCCTTCCTTACGGTGGATTTCAGTGGGTTTCTCCAGATACCATTGATCTAAAAACGCTAAAGGAAGACGATCCTGTTGGATACATTCTGGACATTGATGTCGATTATCCATCCAACCTTCATGATTTACACAACGATTTACCTTTCCTACCAGAGTGTATACAACCTAAGGATTCGTCTCTCAAAAAACTAATTCCTCATCTTGGAAATCGAAGGCGGTACGTTGTTCATTACATGTCACTTAAACAGGCTCTAAATCATGGACTAAAATTGATAAAAATTCATCGTGTGTTAAAGTTTCAACAGAGACCTTGGCTAAAGGCATACGTAGATTTTAATAACAACCTTCGAAAACAAGCTAAAAATGATTTTGAGAAAAATCTTTACAAATTATTTAACAATGCAATTTTTGGAAAAACAATGGAAAATATTCGTAAAAGAATAGATATACGTCTTGTAACTGACAGCAAAAGAGCTGAAAAGCTAATCGCTAAACCAACATTTATCGACAGAACAATTTATGGTCCTAACCTAGCTGCATTCCACATGGCTAAACGTAGCATTGTATTCAATAAGCCTATATATATTGGAATGTGTATCCTGGATATTTCAAAAACTCTTATGTATTCACACCACTATGATGTCCTGCTACCCTATTATGGGATCGAAAATCTTAAACTCATGTATATGGACACAGACTCGTTTATATATTTGGTTAACACCCAAGATGTTTATCAAGACAAGTTGAAATTTTTAGAACACCTGGACACATCTGATTATCCTACTAATCACATATGTTACTCTTCATCAAACAAGAAAACTTTGGGAAAATTTAAAGACGAGGCTTGTGGACGTATTATTAAAGCATTTGCTGGACTTAGAGCTAAAATGTATGCTTTAAACATTAATGGACTAGAAATAAAAAAGATTAAAGGTATTAGCAAAGGTGTTGTCAAAAATTGTTTAAGTTTTCAAGATTATAAGGATTGTCTCATGAAGAACGAGGTAAAAAGAATACCGATGAACATTATCGCATCTAAACAACATAACATATCATCTGTAAAACTAAACAAAATTGCTTTGTGTCCTCGTGATGATAAACGAGTAATTGACTCTGATGGTATAGCTACACATGCTTATGGTCATTACAAAACCGTTGACCACACTTAAATAACTAAGTTATACATATCAAGTCAACAAAGTAATACAGTGTCTCCCAAACTTCATTGTGTTCAATGGAACCTACCAGATGTTGTGGTGGAATGAGGAGTGGAAAGGAAGTGGTCACCTTCCACACATACTCTCAGGTCTTGTACTTATAATTGAAAAGACCTCTGGCATAAGATTAATTTTTCCATAAGTCTGTGTGTGAATGAAAAGGTATCTAGCGTGAGATTGATTTCTCTGTAAGCCTGTGAGTGAATGAAAGGCTTATGGCACAAGATTGATTTCTCTGTAATTTTTGACGTGTTCTATATAAAAAAATGTATTGTATACATGTAATTGATCAAATGGATAAATAAAAATCTAATCTAAGGCCTCTGGTGCTAGATTAATTTCTCCGTACGCCTGTGTGTGTGTGTTTGTGTGTGTGTGTTTGTGTGTGTGTGTTAACTCTGCCTCTAGGCTTAAGCCCTAGTGCTGGTCTCAAGCCCAGAGAAAAGAGGAGAGGCACAAAAGCATATACTTCTTTAAACTTAACTATAATGCGCGGTGCCCTTTACGAAGGGAGAGTAGACCTTTGAGGTGTATTCGTCATTCAAGATTGCAAACCTTGTTGATACACCTGTGATAAGAGTTTACGTATAGCATTTATAGTTAACTTACTGGAGTATCAGCTTCATGACATACTCAAGCTTTGACTGGTTGATGTTAAGCCCCTCACAGAGGGGGTGTAGAGTACTGGCTACAACTCTGTAAGACAAGGCTACAACCCTTGCGGTGTTGTTAACGGCGGTTTCTACCATTTTAACGTCCTGGTTGGCTTAACGTATGTGTGTAAAGCATATCCCACCATGTGTGTGAGAGCTGAAAAGGTGATAACAGTTAAATGTAAAATCAACTTTTGAATATTGATCAGGTGCAAAACTTGAAAAATGAAATAAATAAAAAAACGACAATATTGCAAATTGTAAATAACCGTGTGAGAAATATGAAAATAAAAAATGACTATTAAAAAAACATCATGCGCTAAGTCACTAGACGTTGAACAACCCCCCCCCCCCCCTTCTTTCACCCTTGTACAAAATATAAATAATATCTTGGCTCAGAGCATCCATAATCCTAAGCTCGTTGTGAATGGCAGCCATCTTGCACATTAGCCCCTGCGCCAGCTATGACTCTCCCTCCCATAAGAATAACATAAGAGAGTTGCGCGTGGCAGCCATCTTGCACATTAGCCCCTGCGCCAGCTTCGGCTTATTATACCTACTCCAGATTTCTTTTTCTTACGCTGTTCTTCACTGAATCAATCCACCTTGTTCTAGGTCTTCCTCTTGCTCTCTTACCCTTGCACTTTGCCTCCAGCATCTGTCTTGGTATTCTATTTTCCTCCATCCTCTTTACATGTCCAAACCACCTTAGTTTATTCTTCTCAATTCTCTCATTTAGTTTTCCCATCCCAACTTCCTTCCTAACATCTTCATTCCTCACTCTGTCTTTCCTTGTCTTTCCTATCATACTTCTTAGGAATTTCATTTCACTGGCTTGGATTCTACTCTCTTGCCTGCTTGTCAGGGTCCAAGTCTCAGCTGCATAAGTTAATATGGGAACATAGTACACTTTATACATTACCTCCTTGCTTTTCCTTGGTACTTCCTTATCCCAAACAAGTTTTCTTACACTTTGATAGAATGCATTGCTTTGCTGTACCCTCTTGCCAATCTCCATGTCCAACCTACCAGTTTGCATCAATTCACTTCCTAGGTATTTGAACGTGTCCATAATTTCCAAACTCTGAATTCCAATTTTCACAGTGCCCTTTCCTTGTCTTCCCCCTCTTGTCATCACCATGGTCTTGCTTTTCTCTATACTGATTTTCAGGCCGTACTTCTGAATATTTTCGTTCAGTGCATCTAGTTGTTTTTGCACTTCTTTGGTGTTCCTTCCCCAGGCCACAATATCATCTGCAAATAACAGTAACTTCATTTCTTTATGTCCAAATGCTTCCTTTGTTTCCTTTACAATTTCATCCATCACCATTATGAACAAGAGAGGTGACAGCACACTTCCCTGTCCTAGTCCAGTCTTGTTCCTAAACCAATCTGTCTTTCCAACTGGGGTCAGTACCCTGCTAACACAGTTGTGTTACATTGCTTGCACCATTTCCAACATTTCACTTCCCAGTCTCTTCATAACCATGGTTTCCCATACCTTCTCTCTGGGGACACTATCATATGCCTTTTCTAGATCTATGAAAGTCATGACCAAATCCTCTCCATATTCCCAGTCCTTTTCCATCACCTGCCTCAAGCTCAAGATTGGGTCCACTGTGGGTCTTCCACTCCTGAAGCCATACTGTTCCTCTTGCAACTCTCCTTCCACCTTTCTTCTCATTCTTCTTTCTAATATCCTTTCCAGTATTTTTACTATCTGTGATATGAAGGTGATCCCTCTATAGTTATCACACACCTTCTTGTCCCCCTTCTTAAACACTGGTATTATTAGCCCTTTCTCCCAGTCTTCTGGTACACATTTCCGTTGCCACACACACATTAGCAGTCGATACAACCATAGTCTAATAATGCCGTATTAAAAATGAGTCTGAGTTAAAAAGAAGCCACCTGAAATCTATCAAAGTAAAGAAAAAATCACAGATTCCATGAAAAAAAGGAGATAGAAATGTGAAGGTCACACATACAGAATGGGTGACATTAGGCTAACAAAGAAAATGTTAAAATTAGCACTATCTCTAAAAACCACAATTGGCTGGTAGAAATAGCAATGAAGAAATCATTCACAAGGGTTCAAAATTTAGGACCCTATAAACAGACACAAATTAGCCGAAAAGCATACTAGGTAGAGGTATAATGAATGGACAAAAGAACGCTCAAGAGAGCACAGTGAACTGATGAACAGATATTGGGAAGTAAAGAGGCAACATTGTGCTAAATAATTTCCAATAGGCTCCTTGAACAACGAATCAATAATAAAACTAATGGATTGGCTTCAGCTATCTAGTGTAGATCTTTCGAGTTGGAGCAATTAAGCCAACGTTCCGCTTTCTCCACCAACTAGCACTAAAATTCGATCTCTATCGGACGACCTGTACCTGAGAATTAATATTTTTTTGTCTGGAAATCATCAAATTAATGTAGTACGAGAGATTATTTACGAGCCAACATTATAAGGTTTGGATATTTCCTTTCCTTCAAATTCCAACTTCCTCGGTCGGAATCAAATCCGCGATCTCAGTATCAGGAGGCAAACACTCTGCCACTGATCCACAGAGGTTCATTGCTATGCTAATGGCGATATATTATAAATATGTAAATGTAGAAATGAAACTGAATTGCTTTTATTAGAAGGAGTCAAGTTAGAGCATCTTTCGGGTGAAGTTCTGAAGCAAAAGGACCATTATTTACTGACCTGTTTCTGCCAATCTATGTTGTTGTTGTTGTTGCTGCTTATTTTTGGGGTTGCAACATAGTGGTTATATAGCCCCACCTATTTAGGTGTGGGTGGAATTTGTGTGATAACCTGTGTTAATCTGATAACTGTACTATGTGTGTATTCGTAAATTGGGGGTAGTATTTGGAAGGAGGCGGCCGCGGCTTTCAGTTAGGAAGCACCACAGCATTTGCGTTGAGTGAAAGTGTGGAAACCACGAAAAACCACTTCCAGGATAGCTGAGGTGTGAATCAAACCCTTCTCTTCTCATTTTTGCCTCACTTGGCTTAGTGTCCCCTGTTCCTGTACTCGCACAAGAATCAGAATTTAACAGCCAAGAACGCTAGCCGCTGCAAAGCTAGGTGGCCTCTAGTCCACTGATCACTTCATATACGAGTCTTCCGGTATCAAAACAAGATACAACACAATTTTTGCGATTTTGAGATTACGGTTGATTTAACAAGTCCCAAGTGCCCTCTTTCATGTGGGAAGAGAAAGGTATTCAAAACAGGACACATCATGCTGTTTTCAAACGCTGAAGTAGTCAGTTGGTTTCAAAATAAGACAAGTAGATGAATAAGTATCAAAACAAGACATATATTGTCAGGGTCTATTCCTCATCGATCGGCGCATTAGCTGAAAGGGAGCTCTCTGTGTGCTGCTTATGCAATTGTTTCGTGTTGTGTTAGCGCCAGTGTGTTTACATTACCTTTTATTGGTGTGTTAAATCGACTTTATACTTGTCAAGAGTGATTATTTTATTTTCAAAATAAGATACATCTGGTTACTGAGTTGCAAAACAAGATACGAGTACATCAGCAAGTTTTAAAACAAAATAAGACACATCAAATGATAAAATGCTTATATATATAAAAGGAAAATAAAACAGCATGAGTCATCACACATTTGGGAAATAATTGTCTATATCACTTACAACTTTCAAAAAAGAGGCATATATATTTGTCAGTAAACAAAGGACTTATTCAGTTCTTTGTGTCTCCTGAAAATTTTTGTTGAAGTGATGTGTCTTGTTTTGATATCAGACGCCTAATGCAATCACTCGATATAGGATACGCATTCTGCTGAATATTTACAGCGTAATACACACTGCAAGAAGAGTTTGAAATGCATAGATTTGTCACCATTGACTGCATACTGTATTTCAACCCATGGATACGTGTACAAGACGAACAAAATGTGCATCATGCCCAGTTCGAGAATTAAACATGTGCTTTCATGACACAATACAATAGGGGACGGAATAATTCCGACTACGCTTTATGACAGTATTTCAAACTTTTCTTTGGGTGTGTGTATATTGGCTTATAACATGAAACTGGTAGCATCAACCCCTCGATAATGGAGAATAATGTGCACAGTTTGCAGGTAAACTTGAAATATTCAAAGCTTATAGGAAGCTGTTTGTGAAACGAAATCCATTTTCAAGAAAGATAAGTCATAGTGGTTTTATAATTCCGCGTCACCTTAATAAGTTAGACTACTAACAATGTAACATTAGCAATGCTTTTGGGTGTAATCATTGTCACCAGATGTGTTTCAAAGTCAGCATATTTGCAGACACAAGAACTGGCATTTATAATGTATATTAGTAGAAGCTTTTCAGTCGGTCAACGCGAGTATGCTCAATTTGATTGGGCGGGGAGTTACAATTAATTTGCTATTGCCTGAAATACAATATTTGAATCTTAAGCCTGAGGATATTATTGAGTTTTTAAAGTGGCATGATCTTCGTGGAATGCAGCCGAAAGAAATCAGAAAACCTTACTGACGTCACATTGGCAGGGGAAAAGTTAGAAGAAGTAGGAGACTTTTGCTACTTATGAAGTAAAATAACCTGTGATGGACGAAACAAAGAGGATATAAAACGTACGTTGACTCAGGCAAGGAAAGCATTTCCACATAAAAGAATTCTGTTGACATGAAATGTAGATTAAGGTATTAGGAAGTAATTTTTGTAAGCATTTGTCTGGAGCGTGGCACTCTATGGAAGACAATCTTGGAATTTTGCTGCAACAGAAGAGGAGAATAGAAGCATTTGAAATGTGGTGTTACAGGAGAATATTGAGGTTCAGACGGATAGATAGAGTAATAAATGAAGAGGTCGTGTTGACCAACTGAAAGCTACAGTATTAATTGTTAATAAGGCAACACTGAAAATGGCTTCAAAGCTATCTTAACAATCATTTGTTGAAACGACTCACGCGCCACCTATTGTCAAATTGATTTACTAATTTAGAAACTTTCACGGGCATGCACAGCAACTCACTAAAGGTTCATCGCAATCAGATGAATGTTATATGAACGCATACGCGACAAACATAGGCTACAAACAAACTGTCATTGCTTCATTTTTGTTTTATATAGGAGATGATTGGCACGAAACGATATTATATATCATTATCCTACTGTTATGTTATTGCAACATAATTTTACGCCGGTTACGGAAGTAGACATATATGTTGACAACATTGTCTCAGACGAGAAATTTCTTTCAAAGTATAAATAACTTACTTTATTTTGGCTAAATGACTCCAACCATATTATTGACGAATATAAAATTGGTCATTTTATGGAATTAAAAATTGAGAATATCACAGTGTTCCATTGCAATATTTACATTTAGTTTCTGCAAACAAATGTGATATGGCGCACATGAAAACAGTCGAGTTCTCTTCATTAGCACGCTTCGGGAATATGTTGCAATGTAAATGTTTCTATTTCATTTTTATCTTTCATAGTGCTGTGCGATTTTGATTATTTACTTTTTCCGTACCACTGAACTGAATTGGGACTTTATGTGCTCGTTGCTTTAACCAAACATAACTGGTCTACAAATATGAACTAATTGATTTGTTCTCTCCTTTGAAGCTGTCGAGTAATTGGCGGATCACGTATGAGGCAAGAATAAAACGAAAAGGAATCAGATATCGCATTGAATAATAAAAAAAAGGTGTCTAGCTTGCGGTTATGATGTTCCTGCCGAACATAGCCTAAAATAATGAAGTGATGGCAATATTTGTGCCCGCTGGACGTGAATGTTGTAGTTGTATTGCCCTCTCTCTTGTTTTAAGGCAGTTCTTTTAATAACTGGTGGCTGTTCAATAATATAAAAAATCCTTCTATACCTTGTGGACCAAATTGCGATTTAGGTTACATGCTACTAAGCCATTAAATAGAAGCAACAGAATATAATAACAATCACAATAAAAGAAGTAAATAATAGCAGGGTGACGATTTTATTGCCTGTTCGTGCCTTTTTATGGCACTAGAGAACAGAACTCCAAGGCTACCTTCGTGAAGGGTCTTGCTTTTACTTCATCGGAAGTAAAACAAGATGTTCGGGAAAGAACATATAGCCTACTTTCTCCGAAATGTATGGGTATAGTTATAACTCTCTGTCCTTATCATCTCCTAATTTCTTCCTATTTGAAGTGCAAATTGGCACACAGGATTTGAACAGTGGCGTTCAAACCATAGTTTATAATTTACCCCAGCATTTTGCAATTTCATCAGCAAACACTCCAAACACCGACTACTTACAATAATTGAAACTTCGTTGCTCTAATAAGGCCCATCTACAATGCGCAGTCGGCAGTCCGTAGTTGGTAGTCCTCGGTCGGCAGTCGCGATCGACTCCGTGTATACTATAGGCACCATACACAACATGAAGTTGCAGTTGGTAGCTGGCAGTTGGCAGTCGAGAATTTTATCCTTGACTGCCAACTACCCGACTGCAGCAATGTAATAGCCAATCAGAGCAGATCAGAAACTGACGTCACGTTGTTGTTCTGTGTCGGGTACGAATGATATAGAACTAAGTGAAGTAACTTCGCAACCCGTTAATTTATAGGCTAATCTTAAATACACGGTATAACAAAATAATCCATCTCCAAATCATCCATATTGCAAGTTTTGAGATTATCAACAACGCCTCTGTGCACAAGGAATAAACGAATGTTACTGTCTTATTACTCCTAGCAGTCGTTAAGACTGGGTTCACTAACTGGCCGGTATAGAGCGCTGCTCGAATCTATAGTTTCTGCATAGTACAACTGAAGGCTGGAAGATGTCACTCCAGTGGAGAATGTCGTTTTTTTAATATATAATTTCCATTGCAAAAAGCACCATATAAAGCTTTATTTTATAACGTCTCAGTACTCAAGAAACAATAAATATAAAAACTAGTCGTGATATCTAGTTGTGAAATATCGAACAATATAATCCTAACAGAGCGAGTGCATTCTAGCGGCCAGAAGAAGAAACTTTTCAATAAAATCTGTTACCTTTTTGTCAGCTAGATGTCTCGATTAAATCTGCTGGCGAATTATGTTTTAATTAAGTATATGTTTTGCACCGTAATATGCACAATATAACGCTTAATTTTAAAACGTCTGAGTCATTACAAAGCAACAAATATGTAAAATGTCAAGCAAAAAACTAACTCTGATGGGGTTTGAACCATAGGCATATGAATGACAGACTAACGCTTTACCACTGAGCTAATTGTGTCAACGAATATCGTTCTATATAAAATGACTTACATAGAACTTGTTAGCAAATAATGATTTATACTAAACGATTTCATCACTGAAGTATATTATTTATATATAAAGCATTTCATACAAAGTTTATTTATTTTGTTTCAGTACGCTATATTGCATGCAATACTCAAATTAGTGAAATATAAGTCAGGCACAAGATATCCGCTGCCATCTTGTCTTATTAATGAATCAGCTGAGCTTTTTAAAATCACGTCTGCACTATAGTATTACAAAATAAACTTTTAATTTCGTACGTGCCTCTTCCTTTAGAACAGTTAAAACGATTCTCGGCTCGATAATCGGAACTGGTGGGTCCCATGATATGGATTATAAAGTTTGCATAATTCGCACGGCCGCCATCCTGAAATGGTATGGCGGACGACCTTGTAGTTTGGTCACAAGACGCATCCTATACGAAGGTATGTTGTTACCAAATTTGGTAGAGATTGGATGATTTGGTTAGTCGTTATTTGATTTTACGTTTTGAACGTTTGAGTGGCCGCCATTCAGTTTTAGTAAAGATGGCGGCGATATAAAACATGACACTGAGGTGTCCTTTGCTAGTGCTACCTTTGTACTAAATTTCGTTCAATTCGCATTCACCGTGTTCGAATTGATAGGGGGGGACAGACATTCAGAGTACACACACTCACACACACACACACAGACTCACACACACACATACACACACACAGACTCACACACACACATACACACACACAGACAGACACACTTTTTTCGCCCTGTGTTGATCTCATAAGTCTACTTTCATTTTTTGCAAAAATCGAAAGTAGGCTAAAACAAGGCTACACCAGTTGCTGTACTCTCTCAATTACAACACGATGAAAATCCAAGATTGCTCGCCGAGAGAATGAGTACCTGTGTGGTCGTGTTCATTTTCATTCAACCCTCGGCGTAGCCATGCTTGTAAATCGTTCACCACGGCCGCGAGAGCTGCTGTAGCAAGTTCGAATCCCGGCACTGACAGTGGCTATCTTGAGCGTGGTTTCCCCCCAGGTTTTTCCACACTCTCTCCAGGAAAATGCCAAATTATTATGAGACTAAATTCCTCACACAACACCCAAGTACACGGGGCTAAATCACTACGATGTCCAAGCCCCTCAACTGAAACTACAACAACAACGTAAACGAAGGGTAATCAATGCTTGTTAGAGATGAATGCAATACAATCCAAGAATTTTATTGCATGAATATTGTTTGCATAGAAGTTCTTTTTTCCCCCAATGGTATAAATTTTAATGAAACTAAATCCCTATTCTTACATTTTTATGGACCTAACATGGCCAGAAGTAATTCTACAAGTCGTAATGATCTTTTCATAAACCCTAGTAAAGCTGAAAAATTATTATGGGGATTAGGTGAGAAGTGATCGTAGTGGCTTTGCTTACGAGTTACACTGCTTACTCGGACTGATTCATTAAAAGCTTCTCCAAAGAGGAATGTGTGGTCATTGAATATCTGCTGCGTGCTTTATCCAAGCTGAACATAAAATAACGTGCCATTGTGGGCCTTCATTTACATCTGACTGTCTGTTAAAAGCAGGTAATCGAAGTAAATGCCTTCCTTGGAGCAGTTATTTGTAATATTTAATCCACCTTGTCAATACTATTATTATGTAAACTAGTGGTTCCGTGCGAGCTTTCGCAACGTGAATGTAGGTTTATGGGGTAGTAGGGAAGAATGTGGGAGAACGAGGTTTTAAATATTGAAGAAATATATGTATTGTTGTTAAACGGTATACGTACATGAGAAGAACACAAAGAATTATGTAGAACAGTGTTTTGTATTTGTCACAGCACCTCTTTGTAGACAATATTCGATGTTACAACGAATTCATCGGTTATTGTTTGCTCGGGAGTTTCTTCTACAGCATTCTTAGCCTACTTTCGATTTTTGCAAAAAATGAAAGTAGACTTATGAGATCAACACAGGGCGAAAAAAGTGTGTCTGTCTGTGTGTGTGTATGTGTGTGTGTGAGTCTGTGTGTGTGTCTGTGTGTGTGTGAGTGTGTGTGTGTGTGAGTGTGTGTACTCTGAATGTCTGTCCCCCCCTATCAATTCGAACACGGTGAATGCGAATTGAACGAAATTTGGTACAAAGGTAGCATTAGCAAAGGACACCTCAGTGTCATGTTTTATATCGCCGCCATCTTGACGGAAACGTAATGGCGGCCTCACAAATGTTCAAAGCTTAAATCAAATTACGACTAACCTAATCATCCGATCTCTACCAAATTTTGCAACAATATACCTTTATGGGGGGAGCATCCTTTGACCAAACCAATAGGTCATCAGCGTAATAGTTTACGGATGGCGGCCATCTTTGAGTGAAAATCGATTCCCCCTATTAATTCGAACACGGTGCAACCGAATGGAACGAAATTTGGTACGGAAGTTGTACTAACGAAAGGCACCTCAGTGTCATGTTTTATATCGCCGTCATCTTGACGGAAACGTAATGGCGGCCACACAAATGTTCAAAGCTTAAATCAAATTACGACTAACTTAATGATCCGATCTCTACCAAATTTTGCAACAACATACCTTTATGGGGGAGCATCCTTTGACCAAACTAATAGGTCATCAGAGTAATAGTTTGCGGATGGCGGCCATCTTTGTGTGAAAATCGATTCCCCCTATTAATTCGAACACGGTGCAACCGAATGGAACGAAATTTGGTACAGAGGTAGTACTAACAAAAGGCACCTCAGTGTCATGTTTTATATCGCCGCCATCTTGACGGAAACGTAATGGCGGCCACACAAATGTTCAAAGCTTAAATCAAATTACGATTAACCTAATCATCCGATCTCTACCAAATTTTGCAACAACATACCCTTATAGAGGAAGCATCCTTTGACCAAATGAATAGGTCATTAGCCTAATAGTTTGCGAATGGCGGCCATCTTTGTGTGAAAATCAATTCCCCCTATTAATTCAAACACGGTGAAACCGAATGGAACGAAATTTGGTACAGAGGTAGCACTAGCAAAGGGCATCTCAGTGTCATGTTTTATATCGCCGCCATATTGACAGAAACGTAATGGCGGCCACACAAATGTTCAAAGCTTAAGTTAAATTACGACTAACATAACCATCCGATCTCTACCAAACTTTGCAACAACATACCTTTTTGGAGGGAGCATCCTTTGACCAATCTAATAGGTTATTAGCCTAATAGTTTGCGGATGGCGGCCATCTTTATGTCAAAATTGATTCCCCCTATTAATTCGAACACGGAGGAACCTAATGGAACGAAATTTGGTACAGAGGTAGCACTAGCAAAGGGCACCTCAGTGCCATGTTTTATATCGCCGCCGTCTTGACTGAAACGTAATGGCGGCCACACGAATGTTCAAAGCTTAAATCAAATTACGATTAACCTAATCATCCGATCTCAACCAAATTTTGCAACTACATACCTTTATGGAGGGAGCATCCTTTGACCAATCTAATAGGTCATTCGCCTAATAGTTTGCGGATGGCGGCCATCTTTGTGGGAAAATCGATTCCCCCTATTAATTCGAACACGGTGCAACCGAATGGAACGAAATTTGGTTCAGAGGTAGTAGGCCTAATAACAAAAGGCACCTCAGTGTCATGTTTTATATCGCCGCCATCTTGACGGAAACGTAATGGCGGCCACACAAATGTTAAAAGCTTAAATCAAATTACGATTAACCTAATCATCCGATCTCTACCAAATTTTGCAACAACATACCTTTATAGAGGAAGCATCCTATAACCAAATGACTAGGTCATTAGCCTAATAGTTTGCGGATGGCGGCCATCTTTATGTCAAAATTGATTCCCCCTATTAATTCGAACACGGTGGAACCGAATGAACGAAATTTGGTACAGAGGTAGCACTAGCAAGAGGCACCTCAGTGTCATGTTTTATATCACCGCTATCTTGACGGAAACGTAATCGCGGCCACCCAAATGTTAAAAGCTAAAATGTAATTACGACCAACCTAATAATCTAGTCTCTACCAAATTTTGCAACACCATATCTTTATGTGGGAGACATATTCTGACCAAACTGCAAGAACATCAGCCCAATAGTTTGCAGATGGTGGCCAAGTATGTGTGCAAATCGATTCCCCCTATCAATTCAAACACGGCGAAACCGAATTGAACGAAATTTGGTACAGAGGTAGCTCTAGCAAAGGGCACCTCATATTCATGTTTAATATCCCTATAGCACGTTGTATTTCAACAAGCTACTACAACCAACATTCAATCATACTCCTTGAAAAGGACAAAGAGTTATAACAATACCCATGCATTTAGGAGAAAGTAGGCTATGTGTTCTTTACTGAACATCTTGTTTACATTTGCAAGGATTGAACCCTAGAGAAAGTCTTGGCGAGACCACACCGGAGCCATCTGCTGAGAGACTCCTCAGCTAACAGCCCGCCGCGCACCCGCCAGATGGCTGCCGCAACCGCGCTGCCCTGCGCTCTAGCGGCAGGCTAGCCAGGTTACGGTGCTCCCATTGTAAATGTACATGTTTAAGGTATTCATTTAATTGTGAGGCATTTAAAGAGGAATTGAGTTCGTTTCGGGCACACATGGGGTTATGCGGAACCTGTAAGTACCCCATATATGTAGGTTGGTGTTAACAGGACCTTATTTTCGGTACAAGACCGGAATGGGATCTTAGCAGAATAATATAGAGAGGATGATGTTTATCATTATATTATATTATAATTGGATACGCTTGGCTTTTACTATGAGGCCAATCTTCTAAAGCCCAAACCCAACAAGACCCAAGTTTGCGCATTTCACTTCCGGAATAAAGAAGCTCGGCGCGAATAGGACGTCACATGGTAAGGCAAACGTCTTCAGCATTGTACAACACCTGCATATCTGGGTGTTACCCTTGACCGTACACTGTCCTTCAAGAAACATTGCCATAACACCAGGCTGAGGTCAGTGCAAGGGACAATATTTTGAGGAAGCTCACAGCCATCACCTGGGGAGCTAGTCCTCACGTCCTGAGAACTTCTGCTCTTGCTTTGTGTGTGTCAGCTGCTGAGTAGGCCTCACCTATGTGGAGTGCATCTCGCACTCCGAGAAGATTGACACAGCAGTCAGTGAGACTGACCAAGTCTTGACAGGATGCATGAAGCCAACTCCAGTTGACAAACTCTACCCAATTGTTGGAATAGCTCCTACCACTGTCAGAAGGGCCGTAGCTGCCGATGCGGAGAGGCCGAAGCAGACCAATGATCCCCGTCACCCACTGCATGATCATCAAGCTGTAGTTTATCGTCTGTAATCCAGAAAGAGTCTCATCGCTAGAACTCAAGCACTGGAGGGAACACCGGAGTCTAACCGCAGACGGAAGAGTAAGCTGCCAATGGATATCCCTGAAAAGGGATCACTCAATCGTCTTAGGGTGGGCACCCCACGTTGCAAGACCAACATGCAAAAATGGGGCATTCTTCCAGCTGAAGGAAACGTGTATTGCGAGTGCGAAGCAACACCAGATCCTGCCCACTTGATCATATGCCCTCAACTGGAACAACCTTGCACAAAGCAGAACTTGATCGAGACCAATAATAAGGCTATCGGAGTTGCTACGGTCTGGAAATGTTGACCGGACACGGAAATGAATGAATGATGATGATTATTATTATTATTATTATTATTATTATTATTATTATTATTATTATTATTATTATTATTATTATTTAAACGAACGTGTTTCGATATGCAATGATATATTATTCAGCGATTAACATTAATAGAGTTTAACAATAATATAATAACATAAAATGAAATGGTTATCCTTACAGTAATATTTTATTTTATTTTATTAACGGGAACTGCATTACTGTTAAATGCTGAAGAACGTATTATTGAATATCGACAAATGTTCGTTTGAATAATAATAGTAAACAATGCGGATTAAATAATACAAATAATTACCAATAGTCAATACGGATCAACCTTCACCAATCCAACATATTAAACATACAAGCTATTTATAATTAAGTACAAGTTTCTCGGGCTTGTAGGCCGTGGTCCAGACAGGATATCTCCCGACGTTTCACCGGAAACTGCGTCCGGCATTATCAAGGGCCTACAAGCCCGAAAAAATTGTACTTAATTATGAACGCCGGCCGTGAAAGCCTAAGCTGATATACAAGCTATTTATTTCCTTGGAGCTTTCAAACTGATCTCTGGAACACACACATTATTGGTATAAGCAACCGAAGTGATGTAACGCATTGAACGACGGAAAACGGTGTGATAAATGTGGTGGTTGTTGTTTTAAGGGGCGAAACATCGAGGTTGTCTGTAATTTAGAGTTTACAATATAAACCTTTGTGTACAATCCCGTATCAGTTCAATTCTTACTTTAATTAGTAAAGAGTATCTGTTCGTAAGGTTATGAATTCTTCAAAAACGTCTTGTTTTAAAAATAATTTGATTTTGATTAATGTAGACAAGAAGAAACAACGCTTAATAATAATAATAATAATAATAATAATAATAATAATAATAATAGTAATAAGCAATGAAGGGATCTGGAATGAAGACTGGATATTCCACTATATTCCACCGATATAAAGTATTTGCCTAAGACTTCCTTTATGTAAGTATTTGTTGAGCAAAGTAGACTAAATATGGTTAAAGTTGTTTGTAACGTTGTAAATGTTTACATATTCATTGTCAGTGTCTTAAATACGATGACCTTGTAATTTTTATTTTGTTTTGTTTTGTTTTAGGTGGGTACTACTTTTGGCCACGTGTACAGTATTTGATATGACATTTCTAGGCCTTATCAGGTACGTGATACTTAGTTATTCATCAATGTATAGCCCATTAAATAGTTTTCATCTAAATGTTAAAATGCTGTAATTTTATTTCTTAATAGGTGAGTTACCTTGCTTACTTATACCTAGGTACAGTATATTGGAAATTACTTATACTAAATTCAGAGAATTTACGTCCTTTAGACTACTGTGGCTTTAGAGATGCTGGGATATTGGAATAATTTTGCCCTGAAGAGGATCATTAACATGCCAGTATATCTTCTGACACGAAGCTGTCGCCTATAAATACCATTTAACAGGACAACACTGTATTAATTTTCGTATTTTGTTTTGTTATGTAGTGTCGTGTTTTAATTTTAAGCTATTTTGTTTAAGATATTGTGTCCTTTTTTGTTTGTTTTTGGTTCTGATTTTTTGTTTTTATTAATTTTTTATTTATTTTTGTGGTGTGTAGTGTTCTAGTTTTTAAGCCTAATTCTTTAGTTTTTAGGTTTTCAATTATTTTTTTAGTATTTCAACATTTTATTTTACCGGTAGTTTTTAACTGTAAGTCTAATTTGTTAGTTTTTAGGTTTTTATAATTTTAAGTCTAATTCTTGAATGTTGTAATTCTTTAGTTTTTAATTTTCAATCTAGTTTTTAAATTTCTATTTTAAAGTCTCTCTTTTAATTATTTTAGTCTTTGTGTTTTTGTGTATTGATGTTTTGTTTTCGGCGTTGTTTGCTGTTTGGATTTTGCTTTGTTTTTGTTTTCTCCAGTAGATCATTGAGATCAGAAAGTATAATTGGTTTTCAGAAATATGGAAATTTCCACAAGCACTTTCGTTATACCAAGGCAGGAAGATGCAACGATGAGCACTTTTGATAATATATTCATACGTAGTCCTTATGTTAATGATTGGTATCAAACCACTATCCTATGAAAGATTAAATACCATTGAACTGAGCTGGAATCCAACTCGCTATCTTAGGTTTGAAGGCCCGACATGAAGATTAGTGTCCCTGTGCTACAAGTGATATTCATAATATAACCAAGATTTGGATTTTCATGACAGTCAATAATGGTATTAAATTTGTAGTAGAGTACATTTCCAGCTGTCAAAGTTACAGTAATATGCCCTTCCTGACTCCAATTTTAACCGAGTTTATTAGGGATAAAATAATCCAGTATGAGATTGGCGAAGGGTTTGGATGGAAGCAACCTTTTAGATGGTACCGTCCCTGTATTTGTTTGGAGATGGGAAATGGGAAACCATGGGAATTCATTTCAAGTATGGCGGATGGTGGGGTTCCAACTCTTACCTCTTTCGAACTCAGATGAAAGCTAGCTGCATGACCTGGCACATTAACGCGCGTTGCTGCACCGGTAGAAAAATAAATTATTCGATACGAAATCAAAATGTATCTAGAAAAAGACTAATATGAGCGTATAGTTTACACTCTTTTGCTGAAGTATTTAGTCATGCAAACAGTCCTGCTACACTCACATGATTCGATGTACAGTACTAATGAAAAATTCTGCAGCTCTCGTGGGAAATACACCAAATACACCACGCAATCATACCACAGTTTTCAGCATTTAGAGTGCATAATTTGCGTCGAAATTAATCAAATTAAGCTAACGGATGTTAAACAAAGTTAATTAATGGTTGAAATTTGGTCAGACGTTCGTTGCGGAGGATTAATGTACGTCAACATACACTATGAAACAATCTAACATAGTTTCGTTACATTTTGAAAGATAATATCCTAGCCAAGAAACCTTTCGATCATATTTCTATCCATGCCCATACATCAACTAACTCATTAGATCAAGCTAACCCTCTGGACAAAAAATGTAATCACTCAAACTAAGAATAGATATATCTATTGTCTTCAGCCTACTTTTGAATTTTACAAGAATTGAAGGTAGACTTATGAGACTACACGGGCCCATAGTGTGTGTCAGTGTGTGTATGTATGTGAGAACCCTTCTCCCCTCTATCAATTCCAACACGACGAACCCGAATTATAATGATTATAGTACAGAGATAGCACTAACAAAGGACACATCAGTGTCATGTTCTATATCGCCACCATCTTAACCAAAACTAAATGGTAGCCACCCAAATGTTGAATGTTGAAATTGAAAATGGACGTGTTAACTTAAAAGGAAACAAATATAAGGAGGGATTACATCTAACATTTTAGCTTTGTGTGTTGAAATGTTCCTAAAGGAAAGGAAAATTTTATATCCAGAAAAACTGTTTAGCGAATCGAAGGTTTTTCTGATGTTTAGATCATGTGATTTCCATGGAATTCCCCTTCATCCATTTGAATCGCTAGCATCCATCATGCTGCTGTTCCATGTTCCTTTGCCTTTGCTTCTAACGCAGCCTCTTTCTTAAAAGTTCCTTTGTATGATAGAAATATAAAGAAACTGTAGTTTTGTGGGTTCATTATTCGGACGCATAATTGTAGTACAGTGTAGTTAATGTGGCCTCAGGAATGAGAAAATACGTCTATCGTTAGAAAGCGGGAAGTCCGTAGATTAATATGGTGCAAAAACTAAATATTGAAAATTTTCAAGATTGCGAGAAACTCGTCATTAGCTTCACAAGCCCGATAAAATAACCCTCCATAGAAACCTTCCGGCGTCTCTGAACTTCAGCAGTTGGACATCAAAGCGCATCGTATAGTTAACCTTTATTCTCTAGCACAGTTTCAACTACATCTATATCACATAATACAAACATCGCAGTATAATAACTTTGTTCCATCTTACAACAATGTCCCAATAACATCAATGTTTTAATTTCAACTTGTAACTTCCAGAAAATTATCATCAACTAATTTCCACCCAAAAGGTTCGCACCATCAAACAGCGTAATAACGCAGCATGTTACAAATAACTCAATTTCAGATCAGTGTGAACTTCAGATGGTAATTTTAATCGATTAATTTGAGTTATCGAAAAATCTATTAGTCTAAGCTTAAAAACCGATTAATTGCTACAAATAGCGATTAATCGATTGCGCGTTTAATTGATTAATCAGTTGGTTAAATTATTGATTAATTGTTTTCTCAATTAATGGATATATTTTTGGCCTATCTTAATTTATGAAAAAATAAGCTTATGGGATCACCTTTTGTCCTTGTGAGTGTGTATGTGTGTGCGTCCGTGCCCCCCTATAATCTCTCTCTATATAAAAATGAAAGTTTGTCTGTTTTTTCCGAATTTCCACGGAAGTTTGGGTTATTAACTCGTTTCGGACTGGTTTATGACGGTTGCACGCATAAACAATTTTTTTGTCTGTCTGTCTGTCTTTCTGTTTGTTTGTTTGTTTGTTTGTTTGTCTGTCTGTGTACAACTTTGAACGCGTATCACTCGAGAACGGCTGAGTGGATCAACATAAAGTTTGGTACAGATGTCCATTAGAGGCACGAAAGTAATCATTGATGTAACTCTTCTCCATACCTCTCATAAAAGAGGTAATAATAATGTTATTGGTTTTACGTCCCTTTTAACTACACTGGCTTTTAGAGACGCCGGGGTGCCGGAATTTTGCCCCGAAGGGGATCTTTAACGTGCCAGTAAATGTACTGACACGGCTCCCTCGCATTTGCGCACCCTCAAATGCCAGCTGACTGCGCCAGGTTTCGAACCTGCAACCTTGGGCTCAGCAAGCGAGAACGTTACCCCTGAGCCACGCAGCCAGACCATAAAAGAGGGCCTACCTCCTTAAAATGCATGCTGAAATGGGCGTAGAAAGACGAGACAAAGCTCATTTTCAGCGTCTCAATGTGATAAACAATTCTCGGGAGCCCTACGGGCCCGAAAACCACGTTTTAAGGTCCTAAAACCAACAGTTTTTGAGATATACCCAGAAAACTAATTTCATTTATTAAGCTATTGAAAGAATGCAAGCCGGTAACCATGGCAACACATTCTCTGAAGACCATCTATTTCTGTAAGACGCAATGCCATTCCAATTATTACATTACTGTGAACGTTCGCAAACGGCTATAAGGTTATCACGGAACCAACTTAAGCTGTAAAATTCATAAATACGTATATAATGCGCTTAAGGGGGTCAAGGGGTACTCTTGAATTTTTCACATGATTTACACGGGAGGGTGTGGAACTAAAGGTCTAGTGTATTATATCGCTATCCCTACATTAATGAATTATTATTATGATTATTATTATATTATGACGTACAAGGACGAGACAAAACTCATTTTCATCCCCTCGGTGGCTCGGAGGCTACTACGTTTTAAGGCTCTAAAACTACGTTTCTGAGATATTCCCAGAAAACTAATTTCATTTAATAAACTAATAAATAGATGACGAGTACAGAAGAACACCAAATCAGGAGCTATATAAACATACTGAGAAAATCACAGATATAACCAGGAAGACACGTCTGGCTTTCTATGGACATGTCTCATGGATGAACCCAACAAGACTAACCAACCGGCTTCTCAACTTCTGGGGGAATAGAAAGAGCTGGACTCCGTCGCTAACAGTAATTAACAAGGATAATCAAGAACTGAAAATAATGATATGTGATATTCGAAGCCGATCACATCTCAGAAAGATACTTAAACAGAAGAGTTTTCAGGACAGACCACCCTTTAAGAAAACCGGCGTCATCTGGACAAAAGAGAGAAAGGAGAAACATAGCCAGATAATGCGCGAATATTGGGCAAACATCAATTCCCTCGCCAAACTGAAAAGTTGAACGTCGTGGTCCTTGGCTGGCCCATCCGAAAGGAGAAGAAGAACAACAACAAGAACAAGAAGAAACTAATGAAGTAATATAAGCTGGTAAGCATGACAACAGTATCACAAGAGGTGACATCCAACTTTCCATCTATTTCTGTAAGAAGCAATGCCACTCAATTTATTACATTTCTGTGAAAGTTTGCATATGGCTATGAGGTTATCGAGGAATCAAACATAGACTGTCAAATTCAACAATGCGATTAAGGGAGTCAAGGGGTACCCTAGAATTTTTACACGTGACTTACACGTGACTTACACGTGCGATATGTTGTACAGAAGGTCTATTAAATATCCAAACAGCAACATTATTTTAAAAAATTCCTGGATTGGAATAGTGCTTTTGCAGCTTTTGGGAATTTGGGCCATTGGAGGCTAAATATCCCGAATTTTCATGCACCACAAGCCTTTATAATTTATTAAGGGGGTCTTCGTGGGGATGGGGACTTTCCATAACGGTGAGGGTCAGTTTTAATTTGACATATATTGCGTTTCGTCTACGAGGTTTTCAATATTATTGTCACGCCAGGAAGTACACGTTAGGTGAATTTAGTTTGAGAGCACATCATATTTTTTGTCAAAAAACGGGTTCATTGTAAAGATGATTTTGTTTGATACTGTGTGGTTGATATATATTCATGTTTATGTACGGCTATAATTCATGTTCGGGTGCTTGTAGCATCGTAAAATTAGGTATTGTAACCATGAGTCAATACACCAATCATTTAGAATACTCTTCAACGTACTTCTCATAGAAGGGTGGGTATAAGGAACAACTTTTCAAAATACGTGCTAAAATAGGTGAAAAATAAAAAATATCCTAGAAAGACGACCAAAGCATATGTTCTGCTGCTCAATGTGTGACACAAAACTAGGGAGTCTATAAAGGGTCTCCGAAAACCACATTTTATGGCCCTTAAATAAACAGTGTCTGCGATATACCCAGAAAACTAACTTCGATCTGATAAACTTATGAAGGAATGACAAGCCTCTAACCATTGCAACCGTAGCTCAAATGATAACGTCCGGTTATTAATACCGAGGACCGTTCGAAGAGCAGGTACTTCTGCTAGTAACATCTAAACGGCAGGAACGATTTCAATGAAACTCTGTGAGGTCATAGTAGTATTTTGGCCCACACCGACCCTGCTCTTCAAATTGTATTACGTCTCACCAATCCAACATGGCGGCTGTGCGAAATATTTCACCGGCATTCCATAACTCCGAAACTGTTACTGATATCAGCCTAAAACTGTGTACGGTGATAAAGGCCACGCATAGAAGTTCACCTATGAGACTTTCAGAAACCTGTTAACTACCAAAACGAACATGGCGGCCAAGTGAAGTTGAAACTTTTAAATAGACTTTTCTCACGAAACAACCATCCAAACACAATGAAGCATGGTACAGCAAATGTTTATACACATTGTAATGCACTTCCATCCAATTTAGTTCAATTGTTTACATAACATCAAGATGGCGGCTGTGCGAAATATTTCACCGGCATTCTATATCTCCGAAACTATTACTGATATCGCACTGAAATTTTGTACGGTGATAAAGGGTGCTACTAGAAGTTCAGCTATGAGACTTCCAAAAACTGGTGAACTACAAAACCAACTCGACGGCCAAGCGAAGGTAAAACATTTTAATGGATTTCTCTCACGATTTAACCATCTGAGCGCAGTGAAATATGGTACAGCACATGTATATACACATTATAATGCACTGGCATCTAATTTAGTTCAATTGTTTGCATAACCTCACGATGGCGGCTGTGCGCAATTTTAAAATTAAGTTTTTATTTTTTGTGTATTAATCATGCAATCAATGTGAAGGTTTTAATAATGAACCTACTCAAAAATCGTCATCTAATAGTACATAACTCTGTGGCATACATATATAAAAATCCAACATGGCGACCATCCGAAATATTTAGACGCTTCTCAATATCTACGAATCTATTACAGCAATCAAACTGAAATTTTGTATGTTGATAGTGGCAATTAAGATACGTAGGATACATGAAAATTGACTGTATAGTTCTTCACGGAGCCACTTGTTCTGCTTTCACTACGCTCTCATAGAAGCAAAACAGATAATTAATTAATTAAAAAATATTGTATCATATAATTCTAAATAATGGACATTCTTTGTGGTAACTAGGCTAATACAAAGTAAAACAAAAATATTCCAATCCCAAACTGTAAACATTGAGCAAGAATTCAAAATCTTGGCTGAAAACGCTTAGTTTTCTTTTTTTGAAATCTTTCCCAATTTGATTGATGTTTGACGTACCACTCCCACGGATTCATATTTGGTTATTGTTAGCGTAATAATGGAAAGATACTTTGTATATTTAGACACAAAGTATAATTTATTCTTTTTTATACATCATTTCGAAAATAAGCGTAACTCAATTTAAGTCATGACCTCTCATTTAAACTTCTGTTCTTTTCTCGTGCCTACTAATCAATTAATCGATTCTCCAGTTAGCCGACAAATCTATTAGTCTGTTAATCGATTTAACTAATAAACCGTCAGTTGATTAATCGATTTATTTTTAATTATTATCGATTATTAATCGATTAACCGACCATCGCTTATTACCGCTCGAGTTTGAACCTTCAGGCAAGGTACGACAATTGCACTGTAAATTCAATTTCCACTTATAAGCCACACTATCGTTTATACGAGGCACGTCCAGAAAGTAAGTTCCGTTTGGTAATAAAATTAAATTGTGTACAGATACAGAAAAATTATTTATTGCACAACATTCTACACCTCTTAAACTACTTTTCCACATAACTGCCGAACTTTTGCAGGCATTTGTCATAGCGTGGCACAAGTTTTTGGATACCTTCTTCATAGAAATTTGCCGCCGACCCGTAAACGAGAGTGAAGACCCCCCTGTAAGATATCCTACCGTTTGGCCACCACTGTTAGACAAATTGCGTATGTGGTCAGGAGAACTCCTAAACATACGCAGTTCTCCTGGTAAGCACGCAATTTGCCTAACAGTGGTGGCCAAACGCCAGGATATCATACAAGGGGAGTTTTCTCTCTCGTTTACGGGTCGGCGGCAAACTTCTAGGAAGAAGGTATCCAAAAACTTGTGCCACGCTATGACAAATGCCTGCAAAAGTTCGGCAGTTATGTGGAAAAGTAGTTTAAGAGGTGTAGAATGTTGTGCAATAAATATTTTTTCTGTATCTGTACAAAATTTAATTTTATTACCAAACGGAACTTAGACGTGCCTCGTATATTTGTTGGCAAAGAATAACGATTGGTCATCAGGGACATTCCAGGGATAAATGAGTGTGATGACGATACAATTGGTGAAAGCACGCGGTATTGATTATTGTATCAGCTTGCGTCATGTTCCTCCTTTTTTATTCGGATGAAAAAAAACAGTAAATAAAATATTACACCAAAACGCTTTTTAATACAATACTGCTCATAACTCGCTGGCAATCCATAAAATGTCGGTATTTGACCCAAACGGAAATTTCATCTTGTCCTGGCTGACTAAATGATCATTCATTTAACAGTACATTTTTTCACACAGTGGAATATGTTCTAATTACAACTGAAGAACTACAGTTATATTGTATGGGACTATTCTGTATCCGGAACATGGAATTTTAATTCGGACACACTGTTCCGTGCGTACATATTAAAAAAGTCCGGCAACAAGCGTGTTATATGTTCCTCTCACTCTTTCCATCTCGCGCTCTCTCTCTTGTGATGTTTGTGTGCTTCCGGTCACTGGCGTGCCTGGTTATGAAATATTGGTGGCGTGGGGGGGGGGGGGGGGGGGGAGGGAACCTCCTCGACCAGTAGTTGTTACTTGTTTTGCATACCCGTCGATAACTGGTTCATACTGTAGTAGTAACAACAATTAAAACATATAGTCATCTGACCGCAACGCTTGTGATGCTGGTAAGAGGAGGTTAGGAATCTCTAGGCTGTTAGACTTTGCAGTCCTTCCTTGGTCAGGACCAATGAGATTTCACAACTTTGACCCTGTACATTGTCTTTTGTTTTTCATTGGGAAATGGGAACATTCCTATGTTAATTATCTTTAATTTGCCACCTTGTTGAGGTTGATAGATGAATTAGAACCTGAAAAAAAAGAAAAAAAGAAACTTGTTTCCCGCACTAATGCGGTGAGCTAGTTATTGAGTAAATGAAGTTTAAAATTTTGCATTATGATTGTACACGCGCGTATATTTATGCATGAAAAATATAAATACCGTACTTTTTCATAAAGTAGGAGAATTGCGCTATCAGGAAACAAAACAAAACTAGATATTCCATCAAACGTACAGTAGAGTATATGAATACCTTTACCCCCCCCCCCTCAACCCTCAGTCATGTTTATTCTGGGAATACCTTCTAGGTAAATGCATATTTGTGTGACTGGCTACGTAGCTCAGTGGTAACGTTCTCGCCTGATGACCCCAAGATAGCCGAATGGACTCCTGGTGCAGTCAGTTGACATTTGAGTGTGCGCAAATGCGAAGGAGCCGTATCAGTAGATTTACAGGCACGTTAAAGATCATCTTCGGGGCGAAATTCCGGCACCCCTCTAAAAGCCGCAGTAGTTAACAGGGACGTAGAACCAGTATTATTATTATTACTACTTTTTGTGTGCCATTCAGTCCAGTAGTTTTGGCACCAAATTATAATAAACAAGCAGACAAGAATTTAACTGATATTATATTTGATATTTGCAGTATACACTTCAACCGGGGTAAATACAAGCGGAATATTCAAAATGTACAGATCAAAAGATGATTTTGTATATAGAGAGTTGTTGTTAATACATTAATGATTTAACACGCACGGCTACGCCGCGCGGTTATTATTATAAAACAAGATGTTCAGTAAAGAACATATAGCCTACTTTCACATACATGTATGGGTGTAATTTATAACTCTTCGTCGTTATCACCTCCTATTTTCTTCCTATTCGAAATGCAAATGACAACAGAATGACACACTGGGATTGAGCAACGACATTCAAACCATAGTTTATAATTTACCCCAGCATTTTACAATTTCATCAGCAAACACTCCGAACAACGTAGGAATTCAGTATATTAACACCGACTACTTACAATAATTTATTGAAACTAAACAATACTTCGCTGGTCTGAACGTATCACTGGGAGAAACACATTGAATAAACCTTCTGCAAAGCTAATTTTTAATCGCGCCAATCCTTGGAGGAGAGTGCGCTCTATCGGCAACGAGAGAAAATCTTTCAATTACACCGTATGCATGAGTTCATTAAGTGGGAATGTCAAGGCCGGTACAGAGCGCAGCTCGCATCTACAGTAGTAGGCCGTGGTTAGCCAACGCATAGTTCAACTGGTTGCTAGTAGATCTCACTCGTGCAGATCCGGTGTAGAACTTTGTTTTAATCATACTAATATATAAAAATGAGATGGTGTGTGTATGTCTTTCTGTCTGTCTGTCTGTCTGTGTGTTACCCAATAACGCAAGAACCACTGGTCCGATTTAAATGAAATTTTGCATGGATGTAGCTGATTTACCAGGTTTACATATAGGATACTTTTGATTTAGAAATTTTGCACAATTAAAAAATTGGCGACCATTATAGTGACGTCACTAGACCCTTTGGTTTCAAAATTTCATACTTCCATATCAAATAAAAAGAGAACGGTAGGAAATAGCAAACTTTTGATGGCACACATGGGCTTTGAAATTTCATTTTCTATCCGAAAGGTCCTTATCACTTTTCGTGTATCTCCAACAGTTAGCGAGTAAACCCCACATTTGTGACGTCACTACACCCTTTGGTTTCAAAATTTCATATTTCCTTTTCAAATAAAAAGAGAACGCTAAGAAATAGCAAACTTTTGATGGTATACATGAGCTTTAACATTTAATTTTCTATCCGAAAGGTCCCTATCACTTTTCTTATATCTCCAACGGTTAGCGAGTAAAAACAAAATCTGTGCAATAAAACACGGTCAACACCGAGCGGTGCAGTATATCTCTTTATGAAAATTAAAATTTGTGCGTTTTTCTCTGAATTTCTACGAAAATTTGAGTTGTTTACGCGATTCAGACTGTTTTATGATGGATGCGCGCGAAAATAATTTTTTGTCTGTCTGTCTGTCTGTTTGTTTGTTTGTTTGTTTGTTTGTTTGTGGACAAATTTGTTCCCTTATAACTCGAGAACGGCTGGGTGTATCAACGTAAAATTTGGTACAAATATCCATCAGAGGCACGACACTAATCATTGATGTAACTCTTCTCCGTACCTCTCATAAAAGGGGGCCTACCCCCTTAAAATACATGCTGAAATAGGCGTAGAAGGACGAGTCAAAACTCATTTTCAGCCTCTCAATGTGAGATACAAAATTCGGGTCCACGAAAACCACATTTTAAGGACCGAAGACCAACCGTTTCTGAGATATTCCCAGAAAACTAATTTAATTTAATAAACTAATGAACGAATGCAAGCCAGTAACCATGCCAATGGATTCTCAGAGGTGCATCTATTGCTGTAAGACGCAATGCAATTCCATTAATTACATTAGTGTGAAAGTTTGCAAACGGCTAGAAGGTTATCACGGAACCAAATTAAGCAGTAAAATTCATCAATACGTATAATGCGCTTAAGGGGATCGAGGGGTACTCTAGAATTTTTTCACGCGATTTACACCTGCGGGTGTGGTACGGCAGGTCTATTATATTCCTATCCCTATATTATTCATTCATTCATTCATTCATTTCGTATAGGCCATCTATGGACCGCGTTATTCCAACCGTCTCCTACTGGCTTTGATGTTTGCCCTGTACGCCCGCATTCGTTCTCGGTGGACTTCCTTCCGTTCCTGGGTCCAAATCTTTCCCTTTTTCAGCTTCGGTTTTTCTTGGAAACCTTTGCAAGCTTGAAGTTTCCTTTTGAGTGGGGCGCGCTCCTGAATGTCTGTTGGTGTAATCCCCACTTCTTTCAGATCTTTATCCAGTTCAATGAACCAGGCCCATTTTGTTTTTCTCTCCTGAAAGTAAGATATGTTGCGGTTGGTCAGTCTCGCTGGGCTCATTCGTTTCACATGCCCAAAAAATGGTAACCTTCTCTTCCGGATGACGTTGCTTATCTTCTCCTCATGAGTATATAGTTCATGGTTATGCCGTCTTCTGTATTCCCCATTGTCTTTGATGGAACCCAATATCTTTCTCAAAATTTTCCTTTCTTTGGCCTCCAGTTTCTCGACCAAGCCTTTTTTGTTCATCTTGAGGCATTCAGAAGCATGCAAGACCTCCGGACGGATGACACTGCAGTAATGTTTTAGTTATGCGTTGAAGGATATGACCTTTTCTTATAGATGTCCTTAGTTAAATGGTAGGCCATTTCCATTTTGCTCATGCGTGATGTGAATGCTTCTTTCTCTGATAATATCCCTTCCCTGACCCGTCCTGAAAATAAAAGTACATGGCCATTCGCTGAATTAAAAATATAAAAAAATTAGGTGTTATAATTTCTCCCTATATTATATTATTATTAGTATTATATTATGCCGTACAACGACGAAACAAATCCCCTCGGTGACAGCAACATAACTCGGGGGCCCTAAAGGGTCCTCGAAAACTACATTATAAGGTTCTAAATCCAACAGTTTCTGAAATATTCCCAGAAAACTAATTTAATTTAATTTAACAAACTAATGAAGGAATGCAAATCGGTAACCATAAGAACATTATCTCAAGGGGCGGCATACAACTTTCCATCTATTTCTGTAAGAAGCAATGTCACTCCATTTTTTGCGGCTTTTAGGAATTTGGGCAATTTGAGGCTAAAGAACCTGAATTTTCATGCACCACAAGTCTTTATAATTTATGAAAGGGGTCTTCCTGTGTATGGGCACCTAGCACAACGTAGAGGGTCAGTTTTTATGTGACGTGTATTGCGTTTCGTCTACAAGGCTTTCAATTGTATTTCACGTCAGGAAGTACACGTTAGGTGAATTTAGTCTGAGAGCGCATTATAACTTTTTTTTCGACATACAGGTTCATCTTAAGGATGATTTTACTTGATACTGTGTGATAGATATACCCATATTTGGATATCTGGGTAATATGTTGTAGACAATAGAATTGTCTGTCTGTCTTTCTGTGTATCTTTATGTACGCCTATACCTCGTGTTCGGATGCTTTGTGCATCGTAAAATTAGGTATGGTAACCATGAGAGTCAATACACCAATCATTTATAAAACTCTTCACCGTTCTTTTCATACTGTAGAAGGGTGGATATAGAGAAAAACTTCTCAATATATGCTAAAATAGGCGAAATATAAAAATTATCCTAGAAGGACGACCAAAGCATATGTTGCGCTTCTTAATGTGAGACACAAAATTCGGGAATCTATAAAGGGTCTCCGAAAACTATATTTTAAGGGCCATAAATTAACAGTGTGTGTGATATTCCCGGTAAACTAACTTCGTTCTGATAAACTTGAAGGAATGACAAACCGCTAACCATTGCTACAGTAGCTCAATTGATAATGTCTGGTGTTAACAACGAACACCGTTCGAAGAACGGGTACTTCTGCTAGTTAAATATAAATTTTCCATTGCAAAATGCACAATATAACGCTCAATCTTACCGCGGCTCAGTACTTTAAAAAATAATAAATATAAAAAAATCAAGCATTATAATACAACTCTGGTAGGTTTCGAACACTGGCCGACCGGGTGAAAGACCAAAGCTCTAACCACAGAGCCAAACGTGTCCGCCCAGGTCAAACGTTATCGATTTACATACAACGTCTTAGCAAATAATGACTTGGACTAAACGATTTCTTCACTGGAGTATATATTCATTATAATTCATTTCATACAAAGTTTATATTATTTCTATCGGTAGACTATATTGCATGCAACATACTCAAATTAGTGAAATATTGGTCAGAATGAGAGATCAGCTGCCATCTTGTTAGCCTACTTTTCACATTTTGCAAAAATGAGGAAAAAGTAGACTTATGAGATCGGGCAAATGTGTGTCTGTCTGTCTGTCTGTCTGTCTGTCTGGCTGTCTGGCTGTGTGTGTGTCCCCCCCTATCAACTCCTAAACGGCTGCAGCAATCGAAACAAAATTTGGTAGCAGTTAAGACCTATACCTGAATATCTCACGGCCATATTTGAAAATGATGTCAGTGCTACCAACTGCTAAAAAATCGCAATTGAAATTTGAGCTCCATGTTGGATATCTTGGAAAGTATGAATGGGAGCTATTTCAAAATTGGCACATGTACAGATCATAATATTTCAGTTTAATTTCCAGGAGGCTAAACATGGCAGTGTTGCCAAAATGATTATAAGCCTCCTGATAGGTCCAATTTTAAATGCATATAACTTCTATACTATCAATTGGAATTCAACCAAATTTCGTATGTTGTATGTGTATATAACCAGATATGACTGAGCGTATTCTTCAGACCTACCAGGGCTGCCAACTGTTAATAAATGCTCCTAATTTATTTTATCCAGATACCAATATATCAGAAAGTATGCAAGCCGACAGCTTTAAACTATACACACGTATAGTCCCTGACATTCTATAATAATTTGGAGTAACTTATATACGTCAGTGCTACCAACATGATTCTAAGCCTGCTGACAGGTCCAAATTTAAATACATGTAACTTCCATACTATCATTTGGATTTCAACCAAATTTCGTATGTGCTATGTGTACCATAACAGATATGACTATGCGTATTGTAAGGAGCAACCAGTGCTGCCAACTGTTAATATGTGCTGTCCCTATTTTTGTAACCCTAATATCAATATATCAGAAAGTATGCAAGCCAATAGCTCTAAACTTTGCACACGTATAGTACCTGGCATTCTAGACGAATTTGGAGTAACTAATATACGTCAGTGCTGCCAACATGATTCTAAGCCTGCTGATAGGTCCATTTTTAAAATGCATGTAACTTCTATACTAACTAATGGATTTCATTCAAAATTGGCACAACAATAGATCATATTATTTCAGATTATTTCTGACCAATACATGCATGACATTGTTGCCAACATGATTTTACGCGCGCTGTTAGATCCAATGTTTAACTGCATGTAACGTCCATGCTATTCATTGGACTTCAACCAAATTTTGTATTTTGTACCTTAAGAGACGGAACTAAGAATATATTCAGTCATCAGGGCTGCCAACTGTAGTGCTCTATTAGGATACATTATGCCAGGTATACAATATTTCGAACTAATTGGAAATTTCGACATTAGCAACTTAATTTCGTCATTATTCTAGATAGGTTCATATTCTGTAGAATAATCATTGGCATGAAAAGTAGGCTGTATAGTTCTTCACGGAACTTCTTGTCTTGTAACCAAGACGGCTCAGCTTTTCTAAGTCACCCTGCAGTGTAATATTATAATATAAACTTTTAATTTCCAACTGGCCACGTCCTTTAGAACAGTTTAAACCATTCTCGGTTCGATAATCGGATCTGGTTGTTCCCAAGTCATGGATTATAAAACTTGCATAATTCACACGGCTGCTATCCTGAAGTGGTACGGTTGATGACCTTGTAGATTGGTGGAAGACGAGTCTTATACGAAGGTATGTTTTTACCAAATTTGGTAAAGATCCTATGGTTAGATTAGCCATAATTTAATTTTAAGTTTTGACCATTTGAGTGGCAGCCATTATGTTATTGTGGCAATATATAGCATGATACTGAGGTGCTCTTTGCTAGTGCTACCTCTGTACCAAATTTCATCCAATTTGGTTTCGTCTTGTTTGAATTGATAGGGGGTAGTGACAGAATACACACCCTCACACACACACAGACTGAGAACTTTTGGCCCGTCCAGATATCATAAGTCTACATTCATCTTTTGCAAAAATAGAAAGTAGGCTAAAGATGGATACCATAACCTCACCTCAACCCTCAGACATGTTTATACTGGGGATACCTTCTACGTAACTAGTAATTTGTGTGACTGGCTCCGTAAGTATACGTATTGATATTATCTATTATTTCCCGCAATCACCATTTTTTAGCCTATTTTCAATTTTGAAAAAATAGGCTTA